>JAJMCH010000001.1:0-600000 GCA_030585105.1 Wickerhamiella shivajii | reverse complement strand
CAGCAACCATCGCAGCCCCCGACTATGAACTCTAAACAAATTCCCCGCTACACTTCGAATTCCGCCTCCAAGAGCATGGGCGGCAATAAGAGCATGGGTGGAACCAGTTCCCAGCAACCGGTGCCACCGACTCCCCAGCAACCTACAGCGGCTCAGCTCTCGGCTCAGCCGCCTATGTATACTCAGCCCTCTCGGCGTCAACCCCAGAATGCGCGAACTGCCCAGGGCTCAGGTCAAGGTGCAGCTGCAGCAGCTGCGGCTTTAAGTAGGCGGCCTGCGGGTGGCTTTAGCTCGGTGTACCAACAGGGTCAGGAGCGGATTAATGCACTCAAGCAGCAGGTAGCCGAACGACAAGCAGAACGACCGAGTAATAACAGGTCCGCATCAGAATCCTACCATAGGACGAAAGCAACTTCCTCGGACAATTTGCGAAAACGGTACATGTCTCAGCAGGCGTCTGCCGCAAGCGCAGCCGATGCTCCACGACCACAAACACCGAAGGCTGATCAGGATCAGTCTGCCTCGAGCAACGTACTTTCGAGCCCCCAATCTGGTGAGTCGGTTCGTCGTCTTCCCACGCCGCCAGCTACTACGCTAGAGCAGGAGTGGGCCCATGTTCTCATGAGTCGCAGTGAGCGGATTCTCAAGATTGATAAAGCAGATATTGGAACGATATCCAGTGCTGAAGGTGAGTATGATACAGAGTCGAAGTTTATCAAACTGTTCTCATCAAAGAAAAAGAGTAGAATTGTCATACTAACTACTCTTGGTCGTCTTGTTCTCATGAACGAGGATCGGAAAGTGAAAGGAGAAGCGCATGTTGCTACCCCCCAGACTCGCGTTCGAAGGATCCAGCGACAAAAGAGTGGGCCGATGATAATTATAGACAACTACTCTAGAACCTTCACGATGGAAAATTTGAATGATATCGATTCCTGGCTTGACAATATCGACTTAGCGAGGCGATACTATGATCAGATACAGGCAGAAGCGGAAAGGAACGCCCGTGGTGCTGCTACCGCTGCTGCCATAGCTGTTGCTGCTAAGCGATGAAGTTATGATATCTTGTATTCTACGCTCTCTAGCAGCTAATTAATCTCATGAACTACTGTAATAAATTATATGATATCATCAATAAATATGGACGCTCAGGCCAGGTCATTGGTGTTTTGGCGTTTTTGCGGAGGAGGAGACGAGGTCAGATCAACAACATCTATATTGCGCTTAGCAGTTTTGGGGCGCGAGGAGAACTCAATACGAGTTTGCCGCAGTGTATCCACGATTTTGCGACTAGCCACAAGCTTGGGTGGGGATGTAGGCGGGGTGCCAACCTCTGAGATTGTATCCTCCTGATTTTTGGACAGCTCAGAAGGTGGTTCCACACCAGGCTCTCTGCGCCTATCTCCTTGTATAGACGCCAGATGTTTCTCTCTGGTAGTAAGGGTGAAATTGATCTTTCCTTGCAGCTCTACTCCTCTTAGAAACACCGAGGGAATCTCGACTCTTTTAGTAAACTGGAGGATTTTGGATACTTTTGATACGACTGAGCTGATCTCTACCACTGTGACTTTTCTTTCACGTTTCTCCCACAGGTTTGAAACCCAAGCCCGCTCAGTTTTGTGGTTTAAAATATGCCAGACCAGCCAGGGACCGCTTATCATGGTAGAGAAGAGCTGAGTCTGCGTTTGCTTGACTTTTTGGTTCTGCTTCGGTTTATCCTTTGTACTAATTGGGGTGGCAATGGGCGACCGTTTGGTCCATAAGCGATGCAAGTCGTCGATATTAGGGGTGCGCCACGCAGCTTTCAGGTCGATTAGCGGGCGGACTCGGGGCTCAGCAAAGATCTTGACGGTTGTGAGGTCGGGAAAGTCTGGGGGAATAAATATTTGTGAGTACTTGCGAGGAAAATATTTTGACTCATTCGTGCGTAGCTCGTGGGTAAGTCGGTCCTGGAAGCTCGTGCGTTTACTCAGTTCGAGATTGCGATAGCCCCGCGATGTGTACAGTTCTTTAAACTCCTCCACGAACCCGGTCTTTGGATCAGCAGCATCGGTTGCTAGCTTGTACCCAAACCTGTCTATTCCTTTGTCAAAATCATTCCCCTGTATGCTAGCAATAAAGATGAAACGCCACTGTGAGCTTTGATCTACAGATACCGCATAAACGTTACGCCAGATGCCGGTTTTGTCCTCGTCGAGATCGGAATATCTCAGCATTGATGTTGCACCAAAACACAGAATGTCAGAGTCTTTGGTGAAAACCGCATCAACGAGCCCTTGACGCTGCATGTACGCACATTGCGCTTCTGCTTCGCCCGGAGCATTGATATACTCGAGCCCAAATGCTCTGAGGCACTCGCGCATGAAATCAAACACCCTAGTGTAAAGTTGGTTTTTGCGCTTTCCCTCGTTGCGGAGCTTTGGTTTCGCATTTTCGCCATCAAAGACGCCGACAATGGTGATTCCACAATTTAGAAAAGCGCTGATTCTCCGCATGAACTGGTGGTGGAAGTTCACATGCCCGCAAGATTTGGTACCATCGAGCAATTCATAGAGAAATGGCGACATATCTACCGCTAGAACTGGGCATCTGTTGTGCGCTTTGTAGAATTGGACGCTCCAGTCTAGGAGTGGAGCCGGTTTGACCTCTTTGAACTCCGTCCAGAGCTGAGAGATTCCCATGATCTAAGATTTGTTTACTTTTTCGATTTCTTAGTTTCCCAGCCACCGATCGCCACACTAGGCCTAATGAGGGTCATGCTTGTAGAGGAAAAAGTCATCAACATGGCCGGAATCGAGTCAGCTAACGGAAAAACGAAGTAAATTGGCGCTGCGCTTCGAGGTGGGTTATTGATTTAGCCCGTCCGGGCGTCGAGGGCGCCTTCGGCGGTCATGACTACGATAATGGGTGCTATTAGTAATGAGAAATGTTGATTCCCTACTTGTTTCAGCGGCGCGGGCCGGTGGCGTCGGGAAGTCTGTGGAGATCATGCATTGCTTTCACATACATCAAGTTTCGGTTATAGGTTAGTGGGTGAAACTGGCGTATGAGAGACTTGCAGCCGAGAAATATCTGGATGCCATTTTGTATAATAAGGTTTGAAGTAGACTTTGTCATTGCTTCGCGTTTGCGAGGGATTTCTACGTGTTTGCCCTTCTATCGACGGAGTGCATAGCAACGGAGGGAGTCCCACTACCACGCGGGGCCGTGAATTAAACTATCTAACTAGCAACGAGTTTTGACTCCACGGGAAAAAATTTTTCAATCTGTTCCAGGCCCCGAGAATTCGAGAAAACTTCAGAATAGCACTGCGGCATCACGCAATGTGCCATCATGACTAAGGGGCGCGCTGTTCCAGGCTGAGTGCGAGGATCTTGGCGCAGTGTTGCTGGGGAGGAAACGGTGGTTTGCTGCCCGTTCGTGAATTGGTGCGCACCGGAAAGCTGTTCCAGGATCGCGTATCTCCAGCCCCGTGATCTTAAATGCTTTTGTGCTCGCTTGCAAGGCATCCTTAACGCCACCCATTGAAAGGGGTCCGCATACTCGAGTCAATTTGGCGTGGTTTTCCTTTTCGAGATGCATAATTGCATGCACCATGCAGATCTATGCATGTGGACCTAACTCTATAAATACCTCCTGCCGACCCCTTTGCCTTTTACAATCCTACACAAAATGTCCAAGAATCTCTTTGTTGCTGCTGCTTTGGCTTCCTTGCTTGGCTTTGCTGTGGCCGCTGGCAATGCTTTCACCTACCCTCTCGGTGGTGAGACTTTCGAGGTCGGCTCCACTTACACCATCACCTGGGACAACGCTACTGGTTCCGAGATCACCTTGACTTTGGTCCAGGGTGAGTCTGACAACTTGCAGGTTGCCGCCAACATTGGCAGCGTTCCCAACCAGGGCTCCGTTGCCTGGCAGGTTCCCAGCGACTTGACCGACGGTGAGTACGCACTCGAGATCCAGAACGGTGACGACGAGAATGACATTAACTACTCTGGCTTCTTCACCATCACTGGTGGAAGCGGCTCTAATGACACTGAGACCAGTTCCGCTGCTGGCAACAACGCTAGCGCCACTGCCACTGAGTCCAGCAATGACACTACCGTCACCGTTTTGCCCACCGGTGACAACACCACCACCACCGATATTGCCACCACCTCCAACGCGAGCGTCACTGCCATTGGCACTAGCAACGGCACCGTGACCGTCCTCCCTACCGGTGGCAACAGCACTTCTGGCTCCGGTAACGCTACTGCCACTCACTCTGGCTCCAGCAACGGCTCTGCTACTGCCACCACTTCTGGTGAGGAGAGCGGAACTGGTGCTGCTGGCGGTGCTTCTGGCTCTGGCGAGGAGTCCGGTGAGGAGAGCGGTTCTGCTACTGGCACCGCTGCCCGCTCTGGCTCTGGCTCTGGCTCCGCTGCTGGTGGCTCCAGTGCCCGCACTGCCAGCGCTACTGGTGGTTCCAGCGGTGGCTCTGGTAGCAGTGCTGCTGGTGGTGCTTCTTCTGATGCCGCCGCTGCCTACCTCCCCGTTGGTGTCGCTGGTGTCGTCGCTGGTGTCGCAGCCTTGCTCCTCTAAATTCAGTGACGTTCTGAAAATAATTTATGCCGCCTAATTTAATACAGTGTATTGTAACCTTTTGATATAATTTATGGATAGCATTCCTTTAAAAATCCTAAAAACGTTAGAAAGATCTCTGGAGATCTCAAAATCGAAGTGTACTTAACTATCTACTCTGGAGGAACGACAATGCTCTCGACCTTCTTGCCAGCAACTCTGTGAACAATCTGCTCGGCCAACGGGACTTCGGTGTAGTCGCCAGGCTCACCGTTGGGAATCTCGAGATTGATGGACGACGTTTTGCTTGTGTAGATCTCGGCACTCAGACTGGCCTCGTTGAGGTAGATCTCAAGCTGGGTAGACTGATCCAAGTTGAGTGATGGCACTGTGCCGACGATCTGGATCTTGACGCGTTCTGACTTGATCACCTCGACCTCGGACACGACAGAGTCAACCACCACGCCAGCCTTTGCGCACTTGTTGATGGTGATGGCATTGGCCTTGCCCTTGAGCTGGATAGTAGAGCCAACGCAGTTGTCAATCATGACAGTTTGCTCCATGGAGACATCGATCTCAATGTCGTGAACATCTATTTGATTCTCGATGATCCACTGTTTATCAAGGAGCTCCATCCTGGGCTCTTTAGCGAACTTCGAGGCAGGAGCTGCTGATGATAGACTCGAGGTCGAGCCGCTGTGGGGCTTGGGCTTGGGCTTCAATGGAGGCTTTGGGGCTTTGTCCTTGAGGGCTTTGCGGTCTACGTGCTTGAGGCCGGAAGTAATGTCGCCGCCTTTGTTGAGGTCGTTAAACAGGGCAGACATATCACCGCTTCCGCTGCCGGCGCTAGGGGCTGCCTTGCTGTTTTCAGAAAGCTGAGCGGACGTGGGAGCTGGGGGAGGAGGTGGGGGAGCTGCGGCGGTCGTGGATCCTGCCTCCTTGGCACCCCCTGATTTTTGTTTGGCGATGGCGTCGTCGATCGACATGCCATTGGGGTCCCATTTGAGGCCGTTGGGCAGATCCGAGGTGAGAGCAGCCGCCAGCTCGTTGCAATAGCTCAGGAATGTGCGAACCCACCCCTGGTGAGCGTCGTCATCCTTGTGCTCTTTGAGAATACGGTTGGCGTAGAACTGGGCACCCTCCTTGAGGTCCTTGACGTAGGGAGCGGGCTTGTTGCTGGTGACCCAGCTGAGAACAACGCTGCCCTCGGCGAGCGTGGCCAGGTGGTTTGCGGCCTTGGACGCCCGATTCTTCTCTCGCAGCTCTGAGATCTTCATCATGTGAGTCGACACTGGCTGCAAGAACTCCTGGAACTTGGGTCCCATGTCGGGTTTTTTGGTCTGGGCCGCCAGCACGACGAGCTGGTTGACCGCCTTGGCTCCGAGGGCAAACTCCTCGGCCTGCTCGCCCAAGATCGGATCGATCTGCTTTGAGAGGCTCACCAGCTGGTCGAGTTTCGGGTCCAGAGCGGCCAGAGCGGGGGGCACCGAGGGTCCAGCCTGCTCAGCCGCAGTGCTGCGTTCCTGGGAGCCAGTACTGGACGCAGACGGCTCCTTCGCCGCCTCCTTGGGGCGAGCAGTGGCAGTGGTAGCAGTAGTGGTAGTAGAAGCAGTTTCATCGTTGATCTTATTGTCTTGAGCGAATTGCACGAGATCCTCTAGCCGCGAGGTCGCAGCCTCGAGCCGTTTCATCAGGGTCGCCATATTACCGCCGTAACTCATGTTGACAAGTCAGCCAGCTCGAGAAATCGGCGACTTTGTAGCAGCCACAAATTGCATAAATAGGCTAATAACTAAATATAAAGCTCGAAAATGCCAACTAGAACCCGCCGTCGGGGCCACGCCGTTGGTTATCTCTAGTGGCCCATCCAGCAATTGTGGCGTATGCTGTTTGAGTTGGTCGATGAGGTGCTGCCGTCCAACGAGCCGACTACAGACTGGAAAGCCGGCGAGCCAATTGTGATAGACCTGGGCTCGTGGCAAACAAAAGTTGGTATCGCCAGTAGGGACTCTCCGTCCCATGTGTTTAGCTCGGTATCAGCGAAATATCGAGACAAACGAGCCGGGGGCACCACTCTAGTAGTGGGAAACGAGGTCTGGACGCTGCCCAACGCCCGGAATATCATGAAACCGGCACACGAACAGGGAATCCTTGCTAATTGGGACGTCGTCGAGCATATCCTCGACTACTCGTTTGAGCTGATCGGGGTGAAAAGTCGGGGAAAGGTCGATTCGCCGGTGGTTTTGAGCGAGATGCTGGCCACCCCGCACCTTCCTCGGAGCACTTTGACCGAGATATTGTTTGAGGGCTACGGGGTGCCCAAGCTGGCCATGCTGGTGGATGCACTTGCAGCGTACTCGATCAACGACAACACCAACGGGAAGGGATCGGGCGTAGTCGTGAATGCCGGCCACGAGGCCGTCAGCGTCGTGCCTGTGGTGTCTGGGAAACCCGATCTCACGGGGGCCAAGCGTCTCAACTGGGGAGGACGCCAGGGCGAGGAGTTTATGCAGCAGCTGCTGGCGCTCAAGTACCCAGTGTTCCCAACCAGAATCAGTGTAGCTCAGGCTGGACAGTTGTATAGATCGCACTGCTACGTGAGCAAGGACTTTGGCCAGGAGATCTCGACCTTTTTGGACCTCGAGGGGCTCGAGGATCGCGAGAGGATTATCCAGGTCAAGGTTCCCCAAAAGGATGTCAAATCGCAGGAGGAGCTGCAGCGGATCGCAGAGAGACGCAAGGAAAGCGGGCGGCGTCTGCAGGAACAAGCGGCAAAGGCCCGTGAAGAGAAACTGGCTGCGCTGCAAGCAGACTTAGAGGAGCTGCAAAAGCTCCGAGAAGGCTCTGAGAGCGACCTCCGTGATGCGGGCTTTGAAACTGAGGCCGAGCTCGACCAGGCAATCCAGCAGATCGAGAAGAAGCTCACGCCGGCAGACCAGCAAGAGGACGAGCCCCCAGAGACTCCGCTGCTCAAGGTGCCTGACGAAGAGCTGAGCCCCGAGGATCTGCGGGAAAAACGCAAGCAAAAGCTCATGAAGGCAAACTACGATGCCCGCCAGCACGCTCGGGAGGAAAAACTCGCGAAACAAAGAGAGCAGGAACTCCACGAGCAGAAAGAGCAGGAATGGAGAGAAACTGATTTACAAGGCTGGATAAAAGCTAAGAGGGAGGCTCTAGGCAAGGTTCGCGACCGCATACGCCGCAAGCGTCAGCTGCGGGCCCAGCTCAATGATCGGAAGTCCCTCGCCTCTAAAATGCGAATGAAATCAATAGCCCTGCTGGCAGGAGCTGGTGCCACCAAGAAGCGAAAATTGAAAAACGGTGCTGAAGAAGACAAGTTCGGAGCAGACGATGACGACTGGCAGATCTACATCGCTGAAGATAGCGACGACGACGACGAGCAGCTGCATAATCTCCAAAAAGAGCTGCTCGAGTACGACCCCGACTTTGGTGTTGATGATCTAGGCGAGCGTGGAGACTGGCGTGAGAACGTGGTGCATAAGTTCCTCTACGGTGCTCACCCCTTTGACCATAACTCCCAGCAGCAAGCCTACCAGCTGAATCTGAATGTCGAACGCATCCGCGTCCCAGAAGTCCTTTTCCAGCCCTCTATAGTAGGTGTTGACCAGGCAGGCATTTCTGAGATCCTGAGTGACATGCTAACTAAAAGCTACAAGCCTTACCAGGTGGACATGGCCAAGAATATCGTGGTTACTGGTGGGTTCTCGAGCTTCAAGAACCTCGACGAGCGTATCGCCAGTGATATCCGCAGCGAGCTCCCGACTGGTACCGAAATCAATGTGCACAGCAGCGCAGAACCCAACCTGGACGCTTGGAGAGGCATGGCCAAGTGGGCCACGAACTCCCCAAACTGGCTCACCAAGAAGGAATATGAGGAAAATGGCACTACCTACAAGGCCAATAGATTGGGCAACGTGTTTTAACGTAGATGCTAATTAATTAAATAGAACTGATCGTTGTCAGCTGTATTAACCCACAACGAGCAGTCGCTGAGAATTTTAGTTGAAATCTCATGATTAAGACGATGAATAGCACTCTGCATTCGCCTCTCAATGATTTCACACCCCTCGATCAACGGGGGCTGTCCACATTGCTGCTCTCGGTATCTCTTGAAAAGAGCCAAGGGTCTCATATTGGTAATTTGAGTGCACCCTCTTATTTCCAATACGGACAGTTTTGGGGTATACCCTAGAATGCGGGGAATTGATGCATCAGTCAAGTTGCGGCAGTTGTTCAGGCTCAGGCGTTGCAAAGAAGATCCTCGGTTGAGAGCTAGCTCCCAGATTGCCCGATCGTCAATGGCACAACCAGCCAATCCCAGAGTATTGAGTTGTGTTTGCCGAGCCAGGTGCTTCACTCCTTTGTATGTGATGAGTTCGCCACCTTTCGTTCGGCCAACATTGAGGAGCTCAAGCTTGGGGCAGTATTTCGCCACAATTTTGAGACCCCTATCCGAGATGAATTCGCAAGCTCGTAGATCGAGGTATTGAAGATTAGGACAGTGCTCGCCGACAGCTGCGATCGTACGATCAGTGACCCGCAGGCAGCCTGGTAAAACCAGACGAGTTATGCAACCTCCCCTAAGGATATCTACGGTGGGAACAAGACCAGGGCAAGTATAGAACTCGAGCCATTCTAAGTTGCCGGCAACTTTGTCTGCGATTTGATCCAGTTCAAGCTGGTGGGCATCTCCAAGTTTATGGACGATGAAGGTTCGAGGCTTGCGACTCAAAGGGCCGGCGTGAATGAACTGGCGCCAGCGGGCCCCCGAGCTAAAGAACACCTGCTTGTCGAGCACCCTGCGACCAATTTCGTACCACGTACGGTTGACCAGCAGGCAGCTGTGGAGGCCTGCACCGGGTCCGAAATTAGAGGTGGTAGGACTTTCCACTTTGGCACGCTCCCAAGCCTCCACAGCTTGAGCATTATCGCCATAGATTAGCCTAGCATGACGCAGGCTAAGTGGCTTTCTTCTCCGTTGACTGAGCTCGTGAGGAACCACGTTCAGGGCGTCGACTTGCTCAAAGATGAGGTAAAGAATGTCAGGAATCGCCAACGCCCTGGAGGTGGCAGTCTGCTGCTGCTTGCCCCTGCTCGACAAGGACGTCAACCACTTGGAGCTAAACGAAGGTGTCTTTGGTTCGAAAGTTCCTACGCTCGTGATCTCTAAGTCTGCACAAAGCTCATAGATAGCTCTATCTCCTGCGTGCGGGTCCAAGCTCTGGCTTGCCAGCCGAGTCGGGCGAATGGCTCCAGTCCTCAACGACTTTGCTCGCCTAGCTTGCAAGTGCTTGGGCAAAGAGATGCTTCTCCTATAGGAGCCTTGTTGGGAGGGCCCATCATTAGGACTCTGTGAATTCATCCAGAGTGAGCACCCACTAGAAGGTTGATCGTGAGCTTTAAAGGAGTTTGCAAGATGGCTGGTCAACCAACCACCTGCAGAACCCCTATGATGCAGACCGTACCGAAAAGCACATCATAGACTCCGGAGCAGCAAGACATAGAAGCCAGCTCTAAGTCAGAGCAGGACGTATGTGGAATTGCAAGGATGGTTCAGACACTATCGAATTTCGCCCTGCTGGCGCAAATGTGCTGCATATCATGCATGCAATTTAATTAAGGATGTGCGTCAAGTGGGCGGATTACTGCGGCAGAAATCCGGTTTACTAGGATTTTTCTTTGCGAATCTCCGCAAGTTCTCAAGAAAAGATGTGGGGCCTAAAATGGGGATCTTCACTCCGACAAAGGGGCACATAACCGCCCTACGACACCATGCAGGCGCCACCTGTACGCGTTCATTCAGTGGCGATGGCTGCGATAGGGCCGAGAACACTCGCATTTTGTGGAACGATCGCTTGTGCCATCTCACTTTTCTCTAGTGATATGATGAACTGTGGCATAGAGTAGTAGAGCTTTGACCCAGGGCTGGTAGTGCGTGGCGGGCAGGTGTTTCACCATTGTCCCATTTTGGAAGTGTCTCTAAGGAGGTCATGCATACAAGGAAATGTTGGACATGACGCTGTTTGAGGGTAATTTGAGTATATTCAATGCTATGCTATATGATGCTAATAAATAGTCTAATGCTAATTCCTCCAATCCTTCTTCTTGATTATTTCGTCTAGTGCACGTACAAGCTTGGTGACGTTGAGTCCAGAATCGTTGCCAGGCTGCGGGCTCGGGGTGTTTGACGGGACGGTTTTGCCCCGCCAGCCGTAGTTTCTGGCCAGGGATCTTGTCACGTCGGCAATATTAAGATCTGCGTTCGAGTACAACAGTCTAGTCTTCTCGATAGCCGACTTCAGATCGTCTTCTGTCACAGCCTCTGCAGTTGTGCAGCAGTTTTCCTCCGTGCTAAGTAGAGTATCGTTATTGTGGGAGGTCACCCACGCATGCTCACGGATATCTGCGATCGTGATGCGCTGGGCGGGATCCTTGCACAGCATCCGCACTAACAAGTCCTTAAGGTCAGCGCTAATCGTGGAGCCGTACTCTGGGTCGACGGTCCTGATGCAATCGTACAAGTCCTCCATATTGTCTGCTTGAAAGGGCAGGTGGCCGTGGTAAATGTGGTAGAGGGTCACGCCTAGCGCCCAGATATCGGTTTTGCGTCCTGAGATCACGCTGCGATCTGCGTTCGTTACTTGGCTGCCACTGGCGAGCTGCACGAGCTCTGGTGCAAAGTAGGCGGGCGAGCCCACACAGCTGGCGAGGCTGTCGTTCTCGGGGTCCTCCAGGATCTCAGAGACACCAAAGTCTGCGATCTTGACGCACTGGTCATCGGTGAGCAGCACGTTCTCAGTCTTGATGTCGCGGTGGGCGATTCCCTGGGCGTGGAGGTACTCTACAGCCAGCACCATGTCGCGGAAGTACAGCCGGCAGCTCTCCTCGCAGACGCCGCCCATGGCACAATCCGTGTCCATGAGGGGCCCGTTCTCGCAGTACTCCATTACCATAAATAGCGAGTCAAACACATCATCCTCTAAAACCTCGTGGAGAGTCACCAGGTTGGGGTGGTCGACTTTCTTGAGGATCGCGATCTCCTTGGCGACCAGATCGGACGCCTTTCCCTTCCAGACGATCCCCTGCCGGCGAAGCTGCATTATCCTCTTGCGATTGGCCTTGAGGATGTGATTCTTGGAGTACTCCTTGATTGCAAAGTTCTGGCCGGTCTCGGTGTCGACGGCGAGGTACACGTTGCCGTACGTCCCCCTGCCGATCGATTTTATGATTTTGTACTGGTTGACGCTGCGCCCATTGGCGTCCTCAGTCACAATGATGCTTGGGGTGACTTTGACGGGGCGGTGCTCGAGGTTTCGGAGCCTAAAGTGCTGCCGTCCGGGGCTCAGCAGGTCGGGCGACGAGTAGAACCGGTTAAGGCTGGGCCTGCGGGCCGGTTTAGCGCGCAAGACCGGCTCAGAGGTCGGGGTGGAGTTTAGTTCAGGGGTGGGCGGCTCTGACTGGAAAGACACATCCGAGGCGCAATCATCTTGCACGCCAACTAGAGACGGTGGCTCTGAGCCGAAAGTTGCCATCTCACGGTAACGTCGAGCGTGTGTAGTAGAAGAAGGGAGAAGGGTGATCGATCGATAGAAGCCTGCCGCACTATGCAGATGCATGCATTTTCCTGTATTCCATGCGTTTACCGGACGGCGGTGATCCATCGGCCTATTAATAGAATCGGGGTACCCTGTGCGGCTTTAACGGCCATAATTTAAAATCATATACGGCGATGGCCTAGCCTGTGGTAGCCGCTTTCGCCGACCCTGTTCACATGGTGGCCTATCAGTTTTGAGAATTTTATGCATACGCAGCCCGACCAGGAGAGTTAGTCACACCTGGTCGCTGATGATCCGGCCACTCTGCGACCACAGGCGGGGTGCATTTTGTGAACAAAAAATTTGTGTCCAGGCAGATTAAACTAATAATTATATAGGCCGCTTTGTGGAGGCAGGGGTCGTGCGCTTCACCAGCCTGGCATTTATCTAAGGTATCGCTAATCCGCTTGATTGGAACAAGATGCATTCAAGATTGAGGGCACGTGAAATGCCCATGTGAAACAGTGCTCTAGTGTGTTGAAAACCTGAGCTGCAAAAATTTTCTCCTGTGGGACTAAATTCCTTTCCTCCTGACAAAGCATCTCAATGCGTGTGGACCCGCGTGTTCTAGCGCATATCAAGAACAAGTATATTCGTGCTCTATATCCTTGCCTTAGATCAGTCCCGCAGTGTAAGCAAGAGCTGCAATGGCTGAAACAGGAACTCCCTAAATCCCGTGATCTGCTAACAGCCTGCAGATTGCGGGGTCGTGGGTACCCGCTTCAGTACATTATAGGCACTCAGCCGTTTGGCGATCTCACAATCCAGTGCAGGCCGGGCGTACTTATTCCTCGATGGGAGACCGAAGAATGGGCCATGCAATTGTCCAACCTCGTTTCCAGCGATGTTCGTGGTGTTGATATATGCACCGGTACTGGGTGCATAATGTTCAGTTTAGAGAACGCAGGAATGCAGGGTGTTGTGGCTGTTGATGTATCGCCCAAGGCACAGAGTGTCTATGAGTTAAATAAGAGTATGTTACATTGCAAGACCCCGTTTCTGCTCCACGACATTACCAATCCGCTTCCGCCCCTCAAGTGTGACTTGGTGACGGCAAACCCACCATACATTATCAAATCCTCAGATAGAGATTGGGGCACTCACTTCGAGCCCGATCTTGCATTATTTGGAGATGAACCGATCCTCAGGGCCTGCGTCGACCGTACAATTGAGCTCGATAGCCGTGCGGCAGTAATAGAAATCGGGTCAAAATCCCAAGTCGAGTTTCTCGTAGAACTGTTTGAGGCTCATGGATGGACTGCTCAGGGAAAACTAGACGGGGCAGGGAAACCGAGGACAGTCTGGGCGTGGAAGGGTAGAGGGTTCCTGTCTTAGGCTGCTTCGACTTTCTTTTTCTTGCCGTAATACCCCCGAGCTTGTGCCGAGGGGTCTGGAAGCACTCGGGTTCCAGACAGGACATATCCTCCGTAATTTTTGGAGGTCATTAAGGGGTGTATGCGGCCAGGAATTGTCTGATAGCGACGCACTCTCGTCTCCAAAATAGTCGGAGCCAGGAACTCTGTTTGCTTTTTGAGGTCAAGTGTCAGCTCGACCAAGTGCTCCTTGTACTGATGGTATATCACCATAGGTGCAGATCCACTCATGTATGGAATTAGTCGCGGAATCAGCGACGTCAACTGTAGAGAAGTAGTCACCAAGAGCCCATCAAAGCCGTCTCCATTAGCGATACTCAAAATTTCCTCACGATCCTTCTGACGCCGCACTGCCTTGAAATGCTGGCTGCGTTGATTTGAGCTCAGTTTTTTCAGCTCCTCCTCGGTTCTCTCGGTGATGGCGGGGATTTCTTCAGGATGCAGCAGCTCCTGCAGGTTTATAGTGGTCAATTTTGCCGGTGACGGCTCGACGAATTTCATGCCCGACAAATTAGGGTGCTCTGCTTCGTGTAGCACCGTAACGCTTCCGCTTTGCCCTAGCCTCTCGAGGACCGCCTGAGTCAGTACGCCAGTGGTTTCATCGAGGACGAGGTAGTGACCACCAGGCTTGACATTTGCCAAGTTCAGCATCAATGCCAGAGCCTCGAGGCTCATATTCATCACCTTTTGAGGGTCTTTATCCTGGTAATACTCCAGCAGCTCAGTACTTTCGATCGGCTGAGGAGTGAACTGCTGCAAAAACTTTTGCCTCTTGCGCTTGAGATACTTATCCTTGGAGAACTCTGATTTATGCTGAAAGCTAGAGTGGTTTTTGGTTACCATGTCGATGATATCCTGGCCAGAAATGGACTTGTTTTTCTTCAGTTCTTCGATCTCTTCGGCAGTAAGAGACTGCAGCCCATCTGCCTCGATTTTATCTCCACTCATCGACTGCTCAGCTTGGCCGTCTTCAAAATTATTTGGGTCCTCCACAACGTCGAGCTTCATTTCATCTCCAATACTATAAGTGAATCCATAAGGATCGCCAATGATATCGTCGGCTCTGAACGACCCGAACTTGCCCAACGAAATAATCGTGTCTGGGACTAGTTGAACAAACTTGATGTTCTGTGATGGCAGGCGAATTAGTACATGCTGATTCGCTTTGAAGGTCATTGAAGTTCGACTTGAAAAAATTCTGTGTCAGCATAGACACCAGTGAGCTATTTTCGTATACTGCATAGAGGTTTTGTTGTTTTAAATTTTACTTGAATATATAGAATTATGTGTAAAGCAGAGCCCAACCTGTTTGTTTCCAATTTTCACTCAGGTGAAATTTCACTTTACATAATTTTTTTCTGATCAGCTCTGGATCTCAGTATGGCGAAACAGGAGAAAAAGAAGGGAAAGGCCAAGCGCAGACAGCAAGATCCCCCTACTCTTGAGGAGTTCAGAGGGGAAAAGCGAAAGCCTGCCTCTGACAAGCCGACCCGGCGGGCGTTGAAGCGACAAAGGAACGAGCCTGTTTCTAAAACCAAAGAGAAGGCTGCTTCCGATGATTCAGAGTCTGAATTGGAACTCGAAGAGGCCAGGGATGAGCTGTTTGACAATAACGATGAAAAGGCTCGTCCAATGTTCTCGGACGACGAGGACGAGGGCGAGGATGAACTTGAAAAATTAAATGCATTGACGGCAGAAACGTTTTTGGATAGCGAAAGCAGTGAGGATGAGTCGGATCAGGCAGAGGCTGGCGAAGAGCAGGACGAGTTCCCCGAGGCATTTGATGGAGTTGAGGAGGATGAAGTCGACGAATTCAGCGTTGATTCAGACGACTCTGAGGAGGAAATTGACGAGGCTCGGTTCAGAGAAGACGGTACATTTGAACAGGCAGATGAGGAAGCTCATGAGGATGCAGAAGATGGGGCTGAGTTGAGTCTCCCCTCCCTTCGCATCAGGATCATGGAGACCATTAAAATTCTTGACAACTTTGCAGAGCTCTCCAAAGGCCGCAGTCGGGCAGCCTATACATCGCAGCTTATAGACGACATCTCCAAGTACTATGGGTATTCGCCGTTCCTAGCCGAGAAATTCTTCGAGCTGTTCTCTCCTTCAGAGGCGTTCGAGTTCTTTGAGGCAAATGAAGTGCCCAGGCCGGTTACTATTCGCACCAACACTCTCAAGACTAGACGCCGTGACTTGGTGCAAGCTCTTGTGAACAGGGGTGTCAACCTTCAGCCCATTGGTAACTGGACCAAGGTTGGGTTGCAGATCTATGACTCCCAAGTGCCAATTGGCGCTACTCCCGAGTATTTGGCGGGCCACTATATTCTGCAGGCCGCATCGTCGTTCCTGCCAGTGATGGCACTGGACCCTCAGGAAGGCGAACGAGTATTGGACATGGCCGCTGCTCCTGGAGGCAAGACGACATTCATCAGCGCGCTCATGAAGGATACTGGTATTGTGTTTGCAAACGATTCGAATAAAGCCCGTACCAAGTCTCTGATTGCCAACATCCATCGATTGGGATGCACAAACACCATTGTGTGCAACTATGATGCATCCAAGGCGTTTCCATCGGCGATTGGAGGATTTAACCGTATTCTGCTGGATGCACCGTGCTCAGGCACTGGTGTAGTGTCGAAGGACCCCGCAGTCAAAACCACTCGTACTGAAAAGGACTTTATCCAGCTGCCGCAGCTGCAAAAGAAGCTGCTTCTAGCTGCGATCGACTCAATTGACGAGAACAAATCTGGGGCGACCGTGGTGTACTCTACCTGTTCGGTGATGGTTGAGGAGAATGAAGCGGTTATCGACTATGCTCTGCGCAAGCGGCCCAATGTCAAGCTAGTGGAAACCGGGCTTGAGATTGGTAAAGAGGGGTTCACCAGCTTCAGGGGCCGGACCTTCCACCCCAGTACAAAGCTGAGCCGCCGCTATTACCCCCACACGTACAACGTTGACGGGTTCTTTGTGGCCAAGTTTGTCAAGACAGGCCCATCTCCGCGAGCCAGCACCAAGCACGATGAGGAGATTGAGACTATTTTGCAGGAGCCGTTTGCCGAGTTCGACGAAGAGCAGGACAAGGAGTACATTGAGCGCAGTCTCAAGCGGTCCAAGAAAAAGCGTGGGTACAATCCGAATGTGTCCAAGCCCAAGAAAAACTAATTATTTAATACATGTAATTCAATTAAATACATCTATGGATTTGTGCCGAATCCCTTGATTTGGGAGGCGAATGCCCAGCTCTGGTTTTCTACTTTTGTCTCCTCGATGGAGATGCCGTCCTTGGTGACGATAGCCAGAGAATACTTATCCATAGCGCGGCCGTCGCGGTAGTAGAGCACTTTCATTGCCTGCTTCACTGCCTCGACTGCCTGGTCCTTGGTGACGTTCTTTTCATCGCCGTCGACGTTGCAGAGCTTACGGAGAATGGGCACTGCGAGGTAGCTGCCAAAGCCGGTGGCGAGTGACGGGGACTTGTAGGAGACGCCGAGCAGGTTGACGTAGCCCAGGAAAGGCTCGCCGTTCTGGAGTCCTCCGACGAGGATGGAGTTCCAGTATGGGTCGAGCTTGTTTCTGCGGCCGTACATGACGTGCTTGAGCCAGGAGAAGGCTGATTTGGGGGTGATTGAGGGCCCGGCGTCGTCGTAGCCCAGGTCGATCTCGAGCTCGTCGAGCTTGAGCTTGATGGATTGTAAGTCGCTGATGTCGCCTCCAATGCCAACGACAGTATTGTCGCTCAACGAGAAGATGCGCTGCATATCGTTGAACCGGCGCAGGCTGCCGTAGGCCGCGAGGTTATCAGCGGCGATTACGACGCCGTCCTTGAATTTGATGCCAATGACGGAAGTTCCGGTAACGGTGGGGGATTGGGTGTGGGTGATGGGCTCCTGGTGTGAGGGGGCGTTGTGAATTGCAAAGTCGTACGGCCCGTAGACGTCGTCGCGGGGCCTGCCCCAGTTGACTTGAGTGTGATTCATGACAAAGCCAGCGAGATCGAGCGGTCAGCAGTAGAGGCCAGGATGCTAGTCAGCAGCTCTGAGGCTCGGTTTGGTCAGCAGATAAAGTTGAGCCAGCTGTCGGCGCTATGTAGATGAGCTCGAGCTTGGTGGGTTGTCGCTGAAATTGTAGCTAGTGTAGAGGATAAAACTGGTGCATTGACGTGCGAACTAAATAGTGTGAAGAGGTGATAACAGGAGATTAGCACGTAGATAGCACAGAGCTAGCAGAACCCAGCAGACACGGCAGATACGCTCGCAGATGTAGCCAGCAGCACTAGATTCAGCCGGCACAGCGCAAGCTCCCGATGTGCCCCGCTCGCATGCAGCTGCGTACCACATTTGGATCATACTACATAGTTTATATCTATATCAATAGTCGCGAGAAGTCGGTTCCAAACCCTGCATGTGAACATTTTGTTTACCCCCATATATCTTATGCACCACCGGTTGGATTACCATCAACAAACATTGATCCCCATGACTGGCACCGCAGTGCGGGGACCCTTGACAGATATGACCAACCAAGCATGTACAAAAGACAAACTCCGGGTGCCGAGCGGGCAGCTGCGACAGCTCCGCCACGCAATGTCGCAGCCCATCCTTCGGACCCGCAACCTGCGGGCGTCAAGCTCGCGGATCGACATGCTCGAGAAGGGCCTGGTGTCGTTCCCGGACGTGGAGCAGCTGGTGATATTCGACGACTACTTCCCCCGGGGCCCGCAGGCGCTCCACGAGCCGCTGAACCCCACCTCGAACTCGTGGCAGGTCGTGCTGTACAAGAAGCTGCGATGGCGGTGGAGGATCAAAGGGCTCGTGCACTAGCGGCTGGGCGAGGGTTGCATCGGAGCCACGATTCACGTGGGCTCCGCTATTTTATTTTATTCATGACTATTTCCCCTAGTTTCAGCGTTTTTGGAGCATTTTACCTCCCGCTGACCAATCCACCGTCGGTCAAAGTCGATGGCTATCAACGAAGATTGGCATTCGCGCCCCCCCAGGGCCAGCTCTGGGTACTCAGACGCGCGAGATGTCCGGTCTGAGTACATGTGGTCCTCTCGGGGGTCCAGAGGGTACCGGTCCCGGCCGTGGCGACGCGGGAACAGTCGAGGCCGCTGGCGGCCTGACCGGTTCAGAAACCACTGGCGACCGGACTACTACAGGGACTCCCGGCCCCGCAGAGACTATGGCGACCCGCGCGAGCCCCGTTCGCCGCGGGCGTCGCACGACTACGACCGAAGTTGGGAGCGAGCGCGACACGAGTCGCCGCCCGCGGCTGCTGAGGCCCACGATTCGCCAGCTGACGCACCGAGATCCCCGCCCCGCGCCGAGCCGCTGAAACAGGAGTCGCCCAGGCCCGAGTCGCCCCCGCAGCCCGAGTCGCCCAAGCACGAGCCGGAGCCGCAGCAGCCCGCACAGTCCTCCGACACCGAGAGCGAGGACCTGCTGATGCATCTGCCTGCCCACGAGGCCCTCAAGCTCCAGCTTCCCCCGACGAAGCTCGAGGCCCAGCTCATGGACCTGTACGCGACGCTGCCGCGCGAAAAGGCCTCCCTACGGTACCTGTCGCGGCGTTCGCCAGGAAAGCAGTTCGATCCCCCCGAGGTGTCCTCCCGCGTCCTCGAGTTGGTCTCCCAGCACACGTCTGAGGTCAACCGCCGCATCGAGCACGCCAAGCAGGAGTACCTCGACCAGCGCGAGTACTGGCTCAAGTTCTGCTCCGTGCTCGACGCAGAGCACAGCGCCGAGTCCATGGCCGAGGCCGCCGCCGCCAGCACCGCCGCCGCCGCAACCGCCGCAGCCCTCAAGGCCCAGCACAGCCCGCGCCAGCCGTCGCGAGGATCACGACGCACCCGCAACCACGGCGACGCCGCCCGCTCAGAAGCAGAGTTCATGGAGATCCTCGCCAACCTCGAGCTCGAGACCGCAAGAGACCCCCTGGTGAGGGCCCAGCTCACGAGCGTCAAGGTCCCAAACCAGCTGTTCGACCCGCTGGAGAGAAAGGCTCTGTTCACAGATACTAATGGCCTGGTGCGAGACAAGAGCACCCTGCTGGCCCGCATCCAGGACGACGCCTTTGACACTTTCACCCCTGAGGAGCACGAGGCGTTTGCAGAGGCATTCGTGCTGTACCCCAAGCAGTTCGGTAAAATCGCAAAGCACATGGGCAGCCTGCGGAGCTTCCACGAGTGCGTGCAGCACTACTACCGCACCAAGAAGCAGTTCGACTACAAAACGCTCGTGCACAAGCGCAAGGTACGCGGCAAGCGCGGGCGCAAGAAGAAGGTGGCCGACGTGGAGCAGCCCAAGGAGGAGCCGCGCCCTGCGACCGCAGACGTGCCTGTTCCTGCCGGTGCTCCAGATACAAGCGTGCCAGACGCTCGCCCGGACTCAAAACCCGAGGTCAGCATCGAGACTGCCCCATGCATGCCCCCAGCGGCTTCCGACGTGCCAATGCCTGCTCCCGAGGCCCACCCCATTGAGCTTCTGCCTGACCGCCGAGCGATTGGCGTCGGCTCTCGTGAGCCAGTACAGCCCACCCCCGAGCCAGTCATCCCCGAGACGTCAACCCCTATAGCCACCACCGTGAGCGAAGTAGAGCAAAAAGTCGTTGCGCCCCCGCCCCCGATCCCCGTGCGGGGCCATGTCCAGAAAGTGTCGAATAGCATCCCCCCTCCTGTCCAGCCTCTAGACGCCGCACATATCCCGGTGCCGCCCTCAGGAAACTCTGGAATCGATGCCCTGGCCGCGTTGGCCAGCGAACAGCAGCGACTCGATAGCAGTGACAAGACCAAGGGCCGCAAGCCGCGTCGTGGCAGAAAACCCGCCGACAACGGCGGTGTCAAGGTCACATCATACTGGAATGCCGCTGAAACAAAGCGGTTCGAGACCCTCTTGGGAGTGTTTGGAAGCCGCTGGGAGGAAATCGCGAAGCATATCCCCTCGAAATCCCCGCTGATGCTAAAGAACTACTTTGTTAAATACAAGACTACCAGGAAATATGGGGAAATGTGCAAGAAGGTTGACGATCGCATCGAGGAAACTGGGGTAATGCCAGTGTACGTTAGCGCTACTAGTGCCACCAACGAGGCTGCACCAAAGGAAGAGGAAGCACCGTCTCACGGACCGAGTGCTGGCTTTTTCGCGCCAAGGAAACGTGACCTCCCGGTGCAGTCCTACATCCCTGATAAGCAGGAAAAGCCTCAAGAAATTGCACCGCCGAGCCGGGACGCTCAGCCTGAAGCTGCTCCAGAGCCACGTCCGGCTCCACCGCAAGACTTGCCCCAGCAGCCAGAGCTCAAATCCCTGACTGCCAGCCACAACCCTGTGGCCGTTACTAACCCGGTGCCCCGACCCATAGAAGTTGTGGCACCGTCCATGCCGTCTCCACCAGTACTGCATAGCTTCTCGACCCCACAGCGGTCCCTTCCGACCATGGAGCCTAAATCAGAGCTCTCGAATGTATTCACGTCCCTGGATCGGCTAGTGAGGCCGCCTTTGGTGAAGCCTCGGACCTCATTATTGGCATCGATTCTGCAGAATGACGAAGCAGCACTACCCCCCCTAATACCGAAATCGTCCCAGTACGCCGAGACCGACAATTGGGCCTCCCAGAGCTATCTACCATTTTTTGGAAATAACAGTGCGTATCGAGAGAGCAACGAGCGCAATCACAACAACTAATGTATTTAACTAACCATTAATTAGCAAGATTACATCGTCTTGGCCGTCGCCAAGACCCGCTTCGCCCCCTTGTACAGATATCATTACTAAGGGTGTCCAACTATATTTAGTTAGGTTGAACGGTAGCAGGTTTTATTCATGCAGCTCTTAGCAACTTACTTAGGATGGTGGTTGTTATTGAGCGTTGTTGAGGCTACATCCGTCCGGCTTGCTCCAGAAAAGCTGAGGAGACTCTCGGTAGTAGAGAATCTCCGTTACGATGTGCTATCATTGGTGGAGCCCATGACGCTCGAGTTTAGCGTCGCTCAGGCTCCCCATCTCTCAAACTTGGAAAGACGGTGGTACGTCATGGCTGATCCCAACGCCAGGTCCGAGCTCGACAAGAACTTGGTGCTCGATCCCTCGCTCGGAGACTCCTCGGCTTTATACAGCTATTTGACACAGAACAGCTCAATAGAGGCTCCTGCGTCGCACTTAGATTTCAAGCTCATTCTTTACCCGCAGGAGGATTATGTTGCCCCAGAAGTCAACGGAATCGTCGAGGCCAACATGATGCCCACGGATGGAATTGCATTGCGCAGGGTGGAAACTTCTAGTGGCTCGGTATCGTGGAAAAAAGTTGGGTGGGCAAGAATCGTTGTCCACAATGACACCGAAACCCTGAGATTCCACGGAAAATTCCTCGTGGACGACGAGCGAGGACTGGGATTCCCCCAGACCATTTACAGCATCGGCTCTGCTGAGATTTTACGAGGGAAATCAGGCATGAGTCAGGACGAGATTGAGGAATTAATAGGCCCCGTTCGCCCAGAAGACCTGGTACTTTGGCGAGACTTTGATCTCAAGGAGTCTACTAAATCCTCGCCTTTGTCCGGCCTTGACGCCATCGATTTTGATGATTATAGTCTTTTGCATGATATGACGAGTTCGCATTTTTTCAAACGTGACATTGACGACACTGGTAATGGATCATCCAGTGGTGTCAATCTTTACGAAACGATCGGTGACACCGCGGGGTGTCCCACAAAACGACAAGTGGCCATGATCGGAGTGCTGGCAGATTGCAACTACCTCCAGAACTTTGGGAACATGAGCAGCGTGCACTCTAGCATCATTGAGATGATTAGCAGTGCCAGCAAAATGTACGAGACCGCCTTCAATATTACCCTCGGGCTGAAGGAAGTCATTGTTGCCGACAACTCGTCGTGCCCGTCCAGTGGATCGGACGACCAGCCGTGGAACTACCAGTGCAGCCCCGGAGACAGTGCCCTCGGTGACAGGCTGGGAATCCTGACGTCGTGGCGCGAATCGCGGCCGTACGATAACATCGCATCCTGGGTGCTTATGACCAAGTGTGATAGCGGTTCGGTGGTTGGGCTTAGCTGGCTGGGTACAGTGTGTGAGGCCCGTGCGAACATAGCTGGGGCCAACGTTGTTACTACCACTTCTATGGACTACATTGTGGTTGCACATGAAATCGGACACTCCTTCGGTGCCGTCCATGACTGTACCACGGACGCGTGTTCCCAGGCCCTTGACCAGACGTCGCAGTGCTGTCCTGGGTCGGCCGACTCGTGTCAGCTCTCCGGCAACCAAATCTATGTAATGAATCCAGCTTCTGTGGAGGGAATCACAGCCTTCAGCAAATGCAGTCAGGGAAATGTCTGCCGAGCAATTGGAGAAAAACGAGTCAACTCTACTTGCCTGCAGAGCAATTCTGGAGGACTCAACCTGACCACCACCAATATCTGTGGAAACGGTATTGTGGAAGAGGGAGAAGATTGCGACTGTGGCGGCCCCGAGGGATGCGGAAACAACTCCTGCTGTGACCCTACTACCTGCAAGTTCAAGAACAACGCGGTCTGTGACGATAGTAACGACGAGTGCTGCAATAACTGTCAGTTTGCATCCTCTGAGACAGTTTGCCGTGAAAGTACTGGTCCTTGCGATCACACTGAGTATTGTCCAGGTAACTCCACCAAGTGCCCTGCAGATAGTTTCCAAGAGGACGGGCAGAGCTGTTCCATCGACGGTTACAACGGCACAGAGTCACTGCAGTGTATGTCCGGACACTGCAGCTCCCGTGATCTACAATGCAGAGTGTTAATGGGTAACTACACAACCGAGTCTGCTGGAACGGTGCGTGCGTGCGATGACGACTCATCGTGCCAGCTAACTTGTATGGATCCCCGCTACGGCACAAATACATGCTTCAGGTCGAATCAAAACTTCATTGATGGGACGCCCTGCCGAGGATCGGGCTCTTGTCGAAACGGCCGATGCATTGGCGGTAGAAGCTCTTCTGGGGGCTCAGGCTCGGGACCTGGCAGTGGAGGTGGGAACGACGACGACGACTTCAGCTCTGGGCCCGTGCGATGGTGGCGATGGATTGTTGTTGGCGTTTGCTGTGCCATTGGAGTGTTGTTTTTGATATGGTTCATTCGCAAAATCGTAATTGCTTGCAGGACGCCTCGCAAAGGATATGCCACTCAGTCGCCCCCCATGCAACGACCTACCCAACAGCCAGCAGTATACCCCCCGCCTGGGCCTGCTCCCGCCTACAATGATCCGAATTTCTCACGGGTGCTCCAGGCTCCGCCATATTCTGGCCAGTATGCTCCCCCACCACTACCACCTCGAGCCTATGGGGGCCAGGGCTTCGCGGACGGCCCCCCCTCAGGCCGCTGGTGATGTAGAAAGTCTCATGTTATTATTTATTTTATACAGCGTCACGATAAAACTAATTGCACTCTTTTAATCCAGTTGCTGAACCAATTCCCTGATCCCCTGATCACTGTATGCGCCAGGCTATTGCCCAGACGCGTACGGATCGGTTAATCAAGTCTACGTATGGCCTCTAACAGCCAGCCTGCAGGAGAGGAGGGGGCGTATATCACGTCAAGAGGCACTATGATCGACCTGCCGGCGCATTTGTCCGGGGCTGCTGAGGGGTGATATGATCTCAATTAGTGGTGAAAAGCGAGATATAAGGTGAAAATTTTTTCAGACTACCGGTTTATGCATAGATTACCAGCCATAACGCGTTGAAACAGTGACGCCAGGGGCGTGCATTACGTTATGCAGCGATCAAATCCCAAGGAGAGCGTCTCGTGCATGCATATTACTTTCAAGACCCGGGTTGCAAAACTTTTCACGATGAGTAGGTCGAGATTCTACACCCACCACAGCCGAACCGCAGTCATGAACGTGTTGCCCAAATGTCAGCTGCAGTGCTGCCAATTATCACCGCCGTTTCCGCCTTGAAAGAGGCTGCAGCATTAATTGGACTGCTTAAGTAATTGAGCTGGCTAATGTTTCATTAATGCACGAGAATCAGGGGTCTATGGCTGGCAGATATATATATATATCGGGGAGTCACAGAGTCATCTCCACGCTCAGCTCACTGTGATAGTCTGCCCGCGTGTCTTTGAGTTAGTGTATCGAATTAGGTCTTGAAAAACCACAACTGCGTTCCTTTTATGTTTGAGAAGCACCATTCAATCAACCGCCGCAGCAGCATTTCGTCGAGCATTTCAGTGCGATCCTTCTCCAGACCGCTCTCGATGATTTTTACTGATTTCGGCGACAAAGCGACCAAGACGCTGCGTCGTAAGAGTGCGTATATCGCGTTGGTGGACGCCCCCGCCAAAGTAGAGCCCCGTCGCCAGCCAGATGACACATTCGACCCCAAGTCATTATTGACGTTTGATTTCGAAGAAAACGATAAGAGTTTTGCGTCTGAATGCTTTGGCGAGAGCTCTACTGCCAGCGACGACTCGTTCGACTTTGACGCGGTGTCGCCAATAACGTCGTCGAGGGTATCGACGACCTCATCACATTCCTACCGGGTAAAACGCGATCATGGAGTCTACATCTTCCATGACGAGTCGGCGTTAACGGTCCAAGAGGCTTACAACCCGTTTGAGCACCACTAGCCATAAAATTACCACGTACGACGGTCTTTGCAAGGACATTTATTTATTCTATTATATATTCCCTAACTATCGTTACTTGAACTCCAGTCTTTCTTTACGCATGCACTCGGGGCCTTTGTTTATGTTAAAGTGGGCCGTTATGACTCGCTGGGTTTGGGTGTCATAAGAGAGCTCCTACCGAGCTACCGTCCCTGCATATCGGTAGATGAGCCGAGGTGAGCCATTTGCGGGTCTGTGCGCCACCGCGTGTAATCATTTTCTCCAAAAAGCTCGCGCGTCGCTTTTGTTGTCCCTTGGCGAGCGGCGAGCGATCGTCATGAGGGCACCCTGCGGGTCTGCAGCACAGCCTGCAGCTACTTTGTGTCAGATGCCCAGCGAGCTGCAGCTTGTTTCAGCTTCTTGTGGTTGCAACGGTTGGAATGAGGGGACGGCAAGACCAGGTCTTGCACAAACGATTAACGACACACCAGAGCCCGCTCGCAGCGTGCACACAGTGCATACAGACGGTGGAACAATCGTATACTCATGGGCTATATAGATAAATAATGAACACAACAGCGTTCGTCCGGGCTCGAGGATCATGAAATATACAGATCCAAGCCAGGGACATTCGGGATGTTACGAACCGAAACGGGACTTAAATGCGGGCTATCGGGGATATCGATCGATGCAAGATTGGGGGTTTGGCATGCGGCAGCAGACGGTCTGCGGGATGAGGTTCTACTTGAATAGCGCCTGATGGGCAGCCCGGCTTTGTTGAAGGAATTAGTGCCGATCTTGGCGGCGGCGTCATCTTTAATTTTCGATTTCGCACTCCCGCGCTTTTCTTCAGTGCCATTTGACACATAGAGCGACAATAGACTGATTGTGGACGCTGGTGACGCCACGGTGCCAATGGAGGCGGCCGAAGGCGACACTGGTACGAGGTTTGGGGATTTTGGTGTCAAGATAGGGCTGACGGTGGAGACTTTTGGCAGGTGAACCATGTTTAGCGCGGTGTGATGCTGGAGAGACGAATATATGCTTGCTGTTTTTCTGCGGTAGCCGGGAGGGTGCGAGCTTATATTGTCTGTGGATATTAGTCATAGAGGGTGTGGACTTTGACTCAATGTTGGTTCGTTGGGATTAGATTTGAACAAATATGGTTTGGTCTAGATCACCTGGCGGGGAATCCCGCGCTCGAGGTGAACGCTGTGCGTTGTAGTGGGATATCGCTGTGTCAACGTCAAACCCCACATCAAGGACGCATTGCTTCCTGCAGCGCCCACAGCAATACACATGAAAAATAAAAAAGAGCTCAAAACAAACTGAGGAATACCTATAATTAGATATAGATCTGGATCACCATCAACACAGAATAGCCGGTGCCGTAGCAGCAAAGAAAAAATTTTTCACTCACAGCAGTTGCTGATATCAGTTTTTCTGAGGGTGCATCAGCCGGCTTATCAGCCATGATTGAGCCCCGATAACTGGGGTAAATCTCAGTGCCGATGCGACGAGTGATAGTCTGCGCCTTGGCAGCACTTTTACGGTCGGCTTCGACAAGCTGGCACCGCCTCCTGCAGCAATGTTGGGACAGTGGGGGGGACCTAGGTTTAGCCAGACCACGAGTATGTAATTCGCTATCTCCAAAGTGGCTAGCTAGTAGATTAGAAGAAATTAGGCTATTGTGAGCGGCGACACAGGGTATTACTTCTATTAGTAGATTATAAGAGGCAGGATCAAGAGCCGCGAGATCGTGCACATAATAAATACGAGTACCAGTTAGTCGGCTTTGAATCGCTTGGGATTCCGGTTGTTTTGTAGCGGATCTGAGACGGTGGGCTGCATATCCGATACTAGAAAGTCGTCCTTGAGGCTCGAGGCCACCGCGTGGTGCAGGCCCTGGCCGAGCTGGCCACGCCCCAGCAGCTCCGTGAGCTCCTCGGCCGAAATCTCATCATCAAGCTCGTGGCTCGCTCTATTTTTGGTGAGATTCAGCGCATTCTCCACCAGGGCTCTTGCTCTGCGCACGGTGTTGCCGGCGTCAACCCACGAGCTGTCGGCGGTGACGACGTGCCGCTCGACTTTGGCGAACTCGTTCTGGACCTGCGTGGACATGACCACGTAGTTGCGCAGCAGATTGAGGTTGATGGACGTTGAGCCACTCGAGTGGTGTCCGAGAACTGCCGCTGCCGCCGCCGGCTGCTTGTCGTGGAGTGTGTAGGGGTCGTCGTCTTCGTCGTCGAGGGTCACTGAGCCAGAGCCCCCGGTGCCCATGATGCTCCTGGTCTTGAGCAGCTCGTTGATCCGCTCCTTGAACGCCGCATAGTCTGCGGGCGGGATGGGCCCTGGGGCGCAGAACCCGTCGAGGTTGGTTTCGTCAAAGTGAAAATTCTCCTTCTCTGTGTAGAGCTTGATGTGCTCCTTGCCCTCGATGGGGTTTGGCCGCGAAAAGTGTTTCCGCACGCTCTTCATCTTGTGGATGATGCTCTCCTTGGACCGGGTGCCATTGTAGGCGGAAAAGATGTAGTTGCGGCGTTTTCCTTGGATCATCCAGTGCCTGAACATTGTTTCCTCGGCCTCAGTGTACCGCAGGCGGCGGCTGCTGCCCGTGAGGCTCGAGCCCTGGGCGGCAGGCTCTGGGGGAGCGTGCTTTTGGTACTCCTCAATTTTCCGCATGATCTCGTGCTCGGCACCCTGATACCACCCGTCCGTGAACGCTTTTCCCCGTAGCTGGTCCTTGGTCATGGCCGAATTGATCCAGCGAAGCTTGTTTTTGATTTTCACGTGGGTTTCGGGGCCCAGGTCCACCACTTTGGGCCACTTGAGATATTGGAAAACCTCCATGATTAGCCCGACTAGCCGCTCGAGCGGAATTGAAGTTCCTGCGGCCTGAAGGGTGTGGGCGAACAGGAGGGTGTCGTCGTCGCTGAAAATTCGCGACGGTTTGGCATTGGCGTCGGCTATATCACCAAACTCTAGTCCGTGGGGGTCAGAATTCTTTATAGTTTTGAGGCTTTCATCAATATTGCTGTCAATGGTACTCGCGGGGAAGCTGTCTTGGGGTTTGGGCTCGTTTTTGCGACTGAACCACGACATAGGCCTGGGGTGTAGAGTATAGGGGCTGAGGAGCAACTCGATGACAAAGGGGGGTTAATAATGGGTGGCAAGAGCAGAGTGCAGGAGCGACTTTAGGACTGGAATTAGAGTGTAAATAATGTTTGGAGGCGCAAAAGGGCGCTAGAGTGCTCGCGGGGCCCAATGGGCGCGAATTCCGTGACTCGCGGCGAGGTCGCCTTGCGCTACGAATTGGGCGCGGCGCGCTCGCGCAAAACCCGGTGCCATTTCGCACCGCTTGGTGTGTCGTCCGTCACCGCCTCATCTAGTGTCAGCCGCGACCTCCACTGCTCCCGTTAGTCATGCTCGGAAAATCTATTTCAGTGTCCCTCAACGACGGAAGAACGATTTTCGGCAACCTCTTGTGTTACAATTCCTCGATCGACTTAATCTTAGCCAAAGCCATCGAGAAGCACCAGAGCGGATTCAGCAGAAAAGTTGGTATGGTAGTAGTACCCGGAAAACTTATTACACAAGTGCACACATCATCGTCACAGAACCTCAATGCTGCAGTTTAGAACCCAGAACTACGCTGGGAGCTCCGTCCAGTACTCGCCGTTCCTCGACAACCGGCTAGCGGTGGGAGCCTCGGCGAACTTCGGCCTGGTCGGCAATGGAAAATTATTTATTTTAGATCTCACCCCGCAGGGCACCGTGCACGAGGCCCGGTCGCTCGACACCCAGGACGCCATCACCTCAACCGCATGGTCGGAAATCAACCAGAACCAGATAGCGGTCGGGGGCGGCGACGGGATTGTGCGGCTGTTTGACCTGTCGACTCGCCAGGCCCTGCCGATTCTACGGTACGCCGAGCACCAGCGAGAGGTTTTCGGGGTCGACTGGAACCTGGTGAACAAGACGCAGTTTGCCAGCGCGAGCTGGGACGGCTCGATCAAGGTGTGGGACTTTCAGCGGCCAAACAGCCTCACCACCATGATGTCGCCGCCCACGATCCCGGAGAAGCAGGCCGTTTACAATGCCAAGTGGGCTCCTCACAACGATTTCAGCATCCTCAGCGCCCACGGCGACTCGCACGCTCGGGTGTGGGACGCCAGGACCGGGGCCCAGGCGCTCACCGTCAAGGCAGTGCTCAACGGCGACTGCCTGTGCGTCGACTGGAACAAGTACGACCCGAACCTGGTCGCGACCGGCGGCGTCGACACCGCCATCAAGGTGTGGGATCTGCGCAATCTGCAGGCCCCGATCAACGACTTTCGCGGCCACCAGTACGCGGTCAAGTCGATCAAGTGGTCTCCGCACTCGGGCAATCTCATCATGAGTGCGTCCTACGACATGTCGGTCAAGGTATGGGACAATGCACCCGGGGGGCGAGTCCCGTTTGTGGGAATGAAGGGACTGGTCAAGGACTTTACGCTGCACACCGAGTTTGCCGTGGACTGCGACTGGAGCCTCTGGGGGGAGCCGGGATGGGTGGCCTCGGTTGGCTGGGATCAGATGCTGTACATTTGGAAGGCAGTATAGATTATAGACTATGTAGGCTAACTGGTGCCGCGAAGGCGGGCTCGCTGCGAGAATTCGGGGTCCTGCAGGTCCTCAGGTGGTGACAGTGCACCCCCGTTGCTACCAAGCGTCGAGGATGGGTGGCGGGCTCGTGCAGCAGACCACCACTGCGAGCGAGGCTGCAGGATGCCACCAGGTGTTTTTCCGTGTCTATCAACACGGTTTTTCCGAGTGACGTGACAACCATCCCCCGCTATCGGTAGGGTCATGCATGGCGATGCATAAATGTGCAGGGCGAAAAACCTGATCCTCAGCCGAGGGTGGCTGGCCAATAATGAGATAAACTCTCCATAGCAAGATTTTAGGTTATCAGCTCGGTTTCTGTATATTCCGGCACCCTCTGAGTCGGTTTTCCAGAAAATGCGGGGTTGCGTCCCAATTGGGCACATGAGCCTGCCGCTCCTGATCCCAGGCAGCAGACTCGCCCCCGAGCTCGAGCGGCTCTGGGTTCGAGTGCCCCACGCCCTCGCCGGCCGCTCAGCTCCTGAATCCGCGGTGGCCTCGATTGCGGCCCCGCGAGGTTGCCAGTGGGCTCGAGTCACCAGTTACGTCATCGTGCAGGAGCGCTGCGTCTGGCGCTGGGTTACATACAAACGCACCCACCACTGAGAGCTTTCTGAACACCCCGTCATGAGAGACGTCAAGAATCACCTGCTGTTCGAAATCGCAACCGAGGTAGCGAATAGGGTCGGCGGTATCTACTCTGTACTCAAAACAAAGGCCCCCGTCACCACCAAAGAGTATGGCAGCCGCTACGTTATGATCGGCAAGCTCAACCACAAGTCGGCTGATATGGAGGTTGAGCCTCTCGAACCGGTGGGGGTGCTTGGGGACGCTCTCAGGAGCATGGGCGAGCGAGGCGTCCACTATATGTACGGCCGCTGGCTGATTGATGGAGCCCCCAGAGTGGTGCTGTTTGATATCGGCAGTGCGTACGGCCACCTCGACGAGTGGAAGGCCGACCTGTGGAGCTCGGCCCACATTCCTGCCCCGCCCCACGATTCCGAGACGAACGATGCAATTGTGTTTGGCTATCTTGTAGCGTGGTTTTTGGGGGAGTTTGTGGCTCGGGACCAGGAGCACGCCGTGATCGCCCATTTCCACGAGTGGCTCGCCGGGGTTGCGATTCCCCTGATTCGCAAGCGGCAGATGGACCTCACCACCATCTTCACCACCCATGCCACCCTGCTGGGCCGCTACCTGTGTGCAGGCAACGTGGACTTTTACAACAACCTCCAAAATTTCGACGTCGACGCCGAGGCCGGCAAGCGGGGCATCTACCACCGCTACTGTATCGAGCGGGCGGCCGCTCACTCGTGCGACGTCTTCACAACCGTGAGTCACATCACCGCCTACGAGTCGGAGCACCTTCTCAAGCGCAAGCCCGACGGCGTGGTGCCCAACGGTCTCAATGTCGTCAAGTTCAGCGCCATGCACGAGTTCCAAAACCTGCACGCGATCCACAAGGCCCGAATCGGCGAGTTCATCAAGGGACACTTTTACGGCCACTTCGACTGGGACCTCGACAACACCCTGTACTTCTTCATCAGCGGCCGCTACGAGTTCCGCAACAAGGGTGCGGACATGTTCATCGAGTCGCTGGCTCGGCTCAACCACCGCCTCAAGGTGTCGGGCTCCAACAAGACCGTCGTCGCGTTCATTATCATGCCCGCCGCCACTAGCTCGTATACCGTCGAGACCCTCAAGGGGCAGGCCGTCATCAAAGCTCTCGAGGACACCGTACGAGATATCCAAAAGAAGATCGGTGACCGACTCATGGACCGCTGCTGCCAGCTGCCTGAGGGCGAGTCCCTCAAGGACAACAACGTCGTCGACCTCAACTCGCTGCTGCCACCCGCCGAGCGCGTGTTGCTCAAGAGACGCGTGTTCGCCCTCAAGCGTAATTCCCTGCCGCCGATCGTGACCCATAATATGATCGACGACAGCCACGACCCCATTCTCCAGCAGATCCGCCGAGTCCAGCTATTCAACCATCCCAGCGACCGGGTCAAGATTGTCTTCCACCCCGAGTTCCTCAACGGCAACAACCCCATCCTGTCCCTTGACTATGAGGACTTTGTGCGCGGCTGCCACTTGGGCGTGTTCCCGTCCTACTACGAGCCATGGGGCTACACCCCCGCCGAGTGCACGGTCATGGGCGTCCCGTCAATTACTACCAACTTGAGTGGGTTTGGATGCTACATGGAGGACTTGATTATGAATTCTTCAGACTACGGCATCTACATTGTCGATCGCCGCAACAAGGGCGTGGACGACTCCATCAATCAGCTCACCGACTGCATGGAGGGCTTCTGTTCCATGAGTCGCCGCCAACGTATCAATCAGCGTAACCGTACTGAGAGATTATCAGATCTGCTCGACTGGAAGCGCATGGGCCTCGAGTACATCAAGGCTCGCCAGCTTGCTCTTCGTCGCGCCTATCCTGATGCGTTTGAAAACGACGACTCCAATCCATTCGAGAGCGACCAGCCCAAGCTCACTCGTCCGCTCAGCGCACCTGGCTCCCCTCTTGACGCCGCCAGTCTCATGACTCCGGGCGACCTGGGCTCACTGCAAGAGCTTGGGGAACCGCTGGAAACCGAGGACTATGTGAACTTCAAGCTACCAGAAGAGGAGACCGTTGCTGAGGAGCTGAGTCAACTTTCGCTGAAAAACCCAGTCTAAAGTATCTACGAGTTAACATTAAGCATTTTGATAATACTTTCAGGTCAAACTCGCATACTTTGCCCGGCGAATTCTCGCTTGCTGCTGTTCGGCCTTGTATGACTCGATAAATGAAAGTAGATCTGTACCATCGAATGACTTCTTTAGAGCGTTTGCGGTTTCCTCGTTCTCACTGATGAGATTTTTTAGTTTGGACGACACTCCTGCGGCTGTAAACGGCATCAATGCCGAGACCATCTCCTGCTCAACCTGCTGCCACTCAATGTACTTGTTGTCGAGCAGAGCCTGCTTTCTTCGAACAATTTCTCGCAGTTTCTGATTTTGTGACAATTGGGCTTGCAGCTCCTGGGCCTTGCTCAGATTCTGTTCCGCGAGCTCCTTCTGGGACGTATAGAGCTTCTTTCCAGCCTCGCTGCTTTCCCAGATACCTCCCAGCAGCGCTGGTCGCTGCGACAAATCATTCAGGTCCTGAATTCTCAGCTTGTCGAGCCCTGGAGGTAGCGAGCACTCCTCCCTACCAGACATGGTGTCAAGTGTGGCGGGTGGCGGAGATGTCAAGATCGATATGATGGCCTCGTGAGGTCACATTCTTCGCCGGTATTTCTAATTGATCCAAGAACACTGTCAAGTCATCCGTATCGTCTACACAGCCCGCCAGACCAAAGCTGCAAGTGTTGCTATATCCAATTAGGCTGCATAATCCTGCATAGCTTAAGCTAGCCAAGCAACTTTTCAGCCAAAGAAGGAACACAACTTACGATGACACTAGTTACTTTGAAAAACTGGCTTACTGGAAAAAACCCGTCCGGCGAGCGAAGGTCACTGCTGCCAGGCGGTGCTGAAAGATTAGAGGAGGCTCTCGACGGGAATGCAAATCCCAGAGTGATTTCTGATATTGTCATAGGAATGAGCGATGGTCTCACCGTTCCATTTGCCCTAACTGCCGGTTTGTCGAGCCTCGGGAGCAGCTCTCTGGTCATTACTGGAGGTATGACCGAGCTGGTCTCTGGAGCGATCTCAATGGGATTAGGCGGCTTCCTGGCGGCCAAATCTGAGCAGGAGCACTACGAGTCTCTGTTCGCCCGTTCCAAAGAGGCATTTCGCTTGGATCCAGGAGAAGTTTCTCGGAACGTCACTAAGGCATTGGGTGAATACAAGCTCAGTTCAGACACTATTGAGCAGGTGGTGAATGACCTCAAGCGTGATGATGACACCGTCGCAGAGTTCACTGTCAAGATGGTTCACGGCCTCGAGGCACCCTCGCCTTCTCGAGAGTTGACCTCTGCCTTGACAATTGGAGGAGCCTACTTTGTTGGAGGGTTTGTTCCTCTCGTGCCCTACTTTTTTGCTAAAACCGTGATAACTGGTTTGTACATCTCGATTGGCGTCATGATTGTGACCCTCTTCTTGTTTGGCTACGTGAAGGCAACTGCCTCGCTTGGATCTCAGGCTCCTCAAAGCTCCCGTATTCGGGACGGCTTTAATATGCTGCTCACTGGCGGCATCGCCGCTACTGCTGCCTGGGGTGTGGTGCGAGCTCTTGGGGACTAGTCTTTGAGATCTGAACTAATTAAAGAGTTATGATTAAACCAATAGAACGTATTGGGAGTTGTCCCAATTTAGTCAAATCAATGCAAATATCAAACCTATGTGCACTATGGATTATACAAATGCCTGTAATACTGAATCAACTGATTGTAGGCCTTCATGTCGCCCATACGGACCAAACTGGCTGCGTCAATGTTGAGCGGTGAGTCAGGCTCGGGCATCCCCAGCATGGTCTGGACTGCCATGAGAGCACTAGCAATCCCCCAAGCGGGAGTCCACTGGTCTTTCAGGACGTCAATGCACACTTCACCGGTCTCCAGGTGGATATTGGGGTGACAAATTTTTGTTTCAAAGTTCATGGTAGGAGGAGCATGCGGATAGTTTTTGGGAATGTCTATTCTGACCTTCCAAACTCCGCCCTCGTACGGAGAGTCGACTGGGCCCTTGAGAAGTGCTTCCCAGGTGTATAAATCTTGATCCCTGGGTCCGCAGCTCACCAACGCTGGAGATGGGCTTTTTTGTAGGGTGTTCAGCTCTTTAATCAAGCGTTTTTCGGACATGCACTAGGATGAGCTGGATGTTCAACTGGCTCAACCGTTGTCCAAACTGACCCGAGACCCTCCCTTAGTCAGCTATATTCAGCGGGACCTGACTGAAATGTGGGGGGGCTCTTGTTCACCTAACATGATTCCGCAACGGAGGGTGGTGACTCAGCATGATCTGGCGCTGGTTGTGGCCGGGGACACGTACCGCGACATTGTCGCTTTCATTGTGCGATTGAACGAAGCTGCAAAGGGCAAGGAGCTCGGAAGCGTCAAATCAAAGTCCAGCAGCGTGCTTGCTCTCGAGGAGCTGCTGAAAGACGTTGATAACGCGGTTACGAAATTCCCGTCCCACGAATCGTCATCTCGATTTGGTAAGAACGAGTTCCGTGACTTTTATGATTACGTGCATGATCATGCTAGGGAGTGGCTGTTGAGGCTGCTGAAGTTAGACGCGGATCGCGTTGACGAGATCGCGGGGTACTTTGTCGAAAGCTGGGGTAACAGACAAAGAATTGATTATGGAAGCGGGCACGAGCTCAATTTCATATGCTTTCTACTCTGTCTAGAAAAAATCGATATACTGCAAGAGTCCGATGATGAGGCTATAGTGCTAGATGTCTTTTGGCGGTATCTGGCCACGATGCGAAGGATCCAAAAGGAATACTGGCTAGAACCGGCTGGATCACACGGAGTGTGGGGTCTCGACGACTACCATTTTCTGCCGTTTTTGTTTGGCAGTGGCCAATTGGTGACCCACAAGTATCTACGACCACTCAGCATCCACGACACAGATATGGTCGAGATATTTGCTGATAAGTACTACTATTTCGGGTGCATTCACTTCATCAATTCGGTCAAAAGCGCTGGGCTGCGTTGGCATAGCCCGATGCTAGACGATATCTCCAGTGCCAAATCATGGCAGAAGGTCAATGACGGCATGATCAAGATGTACAAGGCTGAGGTTCTCGGAAAGCTACCCATCATGCAGCATTTTCTTTTTGGTTCGCTGCTTCCGGCGCCGGAAGGAGTCACTCCGGAAGATCAAGTATTGCAGGACGTGCATGATCACAATTGCTGGGCGGACTGTTGCGGGATCAAGGTCCCCAGCGCGATTGCTGCAGCCGAAGCCACAAAAAAACCGGGTCTACGAGCTCTCCCGTTCGACTAAGCGAAAAAAATTATTTGGGGGCTCCAACTCGAAGCAATTATCATCGTTCTCTAGGAGTGAAAAAATTGCACCCCGGAATAATCGACGATCATGAGACGTGGGGTCCGCCCCAATTGAAGGCAGTCATGCAGATCTCGAACCACACGCAAGAAAATTTCTTCCTTGTGTTTTGCAAATATCCAAGGCGGGCATTGTTGTGCACGGAACCGATCGTGCGAATAAAAAGCGTTGGAATGCCCGAACCCGAATTAGCCATTAAATCTATCGCGAATGACGTCCCAACATGTGCATAGTTGTCAGTTATTACTCAGTAATCACCAGTTGGTGAAAGCTTAGCATTCACGGTAATATTTGATTTATAAGATAAAATGACCCGGGGGGTATGCTGGAAATGGGTTGTGGCACTAGAGCAAGCATCTATTTGGTCCCACATCTGCAAGCCTGCTGTACAGTTTAAGGCGAGCTGCAGTCGCGGTGACGTCATAAACTAGAATACCAGGCATGGTTTTTTCTCGTGATTGACCCCAGCAATTGGCCGGAAACTTCGAGCATTCTGCTTTCTTGGTGCAAGAACCTTTTAAAGTGTGCAGATGGCGAGTCGATCTCGATATCCCTACCATGCTGACGTCCTTGCGCATAGCATTAGCAAGCGTGAAGAATAGGTAATTTGTGAAAAGGCTCAAATGCGAGAAAGCTAGGCTAGCTTGGCGTCTAGGGCTAATATATATGATCTTCAGCTAATTAGCGGGCTTCTCTATCGAGGACTCGTCGCGTGGTACAAACCGCAACGCAACAACTTTCTCGCTGTGGTGACAAAGCGTACATATCTAAAAACCTAACCCCTAACAGGCTCTTTCATAAACGCAAATTGAGATCACGGTTGCGCGCAGTGATATAACCCGTTAGTGGAACGGAACCGCTTAGAGTGGTTTGGTGGAACAAGAACAGGATTGAGTAATTTTAGGTCCGATTTATCAGTTAAATTGATTATAAAGGATAGCTCACACACAATCTAAAAAGCTCACTTCGCATTTTGGTATTCACTTTTTTATCCATTTTGACTTCTAACCATAACCATTTCACGAAAAGGCGATTTACTGGTGTTACCATACCAAAACCATTCTATGGTAGAGATTGGTAGCGTCAAGAACAACGAAGAAGGGCTCCAAGGTTATCTCGATGGACGTACTCATAGCGATAGCGCTTTGGAGGAACCGCAACGGCGGCCGACATCAGCATCTCAGTCACCCCTGACCCATGCTGTAGGAATCCCGAAAGCCACCGAGGACGAGGAGGATTTATCTGACTACAAGGAAGGAGGCTACCACCCCGTGGTCCCGGGTGAGTTGTACAGTAACAGATATAGGATAATTCGCAAGCTGGGATGGGGCCATTTTAGTACTGTGTGGTTGGCCCGCGACGAGCAATCTGCCAAGCCGCACTTTGTGGCAATAAAATTCATGCGGTCTGCGAAGCACTACACTGAGACCGCCAGAGACGAGGTTGAGGTTCTGGAGAAGGTGGCAAAAGCTGATCCCAACCACCCTGGCCGCAAGCACATTGTGACCCTATTGGACTGTTTTGTGCATAGTGGTCCTAATGGTCAGCACGTTTGCATGGTATTCCAGGTGCTAGGAGAGAATCTCCTAGGTCTAATGCGGTGCACACAGCAAAACGGGATCCCGACCGCACTAGTCAAGCGGATCACGAAGCAAGTATGTCTCGGGCTGGACTACCTACACCGGGTTTGCGGTATTATCCACACTGATCTCAAGCCGGAGAACGTTTTAGTAGTCATAAAGAACCTCGACCAGTTGTTGGAAACAATTGAGCCACAGCCAAAGGTGGCATCTGAGGTGTACCAATCACAGCCTCTCAAGGAGTTGGAGGAGTGGAACGGCGATGTAGAGATAGACGTGAAGATCGCAGATTTGGGTAACGGATGCTGGGTGAACTACCACTTTTCAAATGATATCCAAACCCGCCAGTATAGAGCTCCAGAAGTCATTCTAGGCTCCCCGTGGGGTGCCAGTGTCGACATCTGGAGCCTGGCGTGCATGGTGTTTGAACTTAGCACTGGAGATTATTTATTCGAGCCGCAAGCTGGACGAGGTTATTCCAAGAATGATGATCATATTGCGCAGATCATTGAATTGTTGGGTCGGATTCCACTGTCAATGCTCTTGCAGGGCCATTGGACTCAGCTTTATTTCGATCACAATGGGGACCTGAGGAACATCGGCAGACTGGAGGAGTGGGGTCTTTGTGATGTCTTCATTGATAAATACGCGTATGAACCAACGAAGGCCAGGGAGATCTGTGATTTCCTGCTGCCAATGCTCACGCTGTATCCAGATCGGCGAGCAGACGCAGGAGGAATGTCGAATAGCCCGTGGTTGAAGGACGTAGGACCGAGTTCGGAGGTAGTGGACCGACCCTGTCAGGGGTCTGGTGCGGACATTAGGGGGTGGGCAAGCATTGCAAACTAGCATTATTTATCCAAAATGTACTCTAGTATATATACGTAAGACTAAACTTAGTGTTTACATATTCGTTATATATAGTGTTTTTTTTCAAACGATAGAAGTCGGGAGATCATACTCTTTTTCTGTCTTTTGCCCAAAAGACGTTCAATGGTCGCTTGAGATTCGTCGTCCAAGCGACCCACTACAGTGCACCCCTGCTCAGGCTCAGAGTCCAGTCCCAATACCAGATCGGGTGATTCGTCCCTGATGGCAACAAAACTCGTCCAATCGCCGTCGTAGTTGTCTGGCATGTGGACCCTGTGCTTGTAGGTGAGGAGCTCCACATTGCCATCAAAACGCACGGTGGCCTCCTCATACTCCCCTAAGTACTCCCGCAGCTTGGCACACGCATTGGGTGCTTCTTCCTCATACAATTCAATCCTGAGGGTCCCAAATGGGGTAGGCAGGTCCATGAACAATTACGCCACACAACTGGGTGGCGGGTAGAAGAGATGGGAATCAGCGCGGACTTAGTCATTTTTCAATGCTGAAATTAACTCTGGCGGCTAAGGCACCGCTGGTTGCGTACCCTGCCCTAATCGCAGCAAGCGTGATCAACAAGGAGGAGCCCGAGAGCCCGATTGATTTTGCCGTTGTCGATGCTGTCGACGTCAAGGGCGCCAACGCCGTGCTGGCGGCTAAAACTGATATCCTGGGCACTAACGATATTCTAAAGTATTTTAGCGACAACTTTTCTGAAATTTGCACTAAATGGGAGAATTGGAAAGACTCGGTCGCCGTTCTGTCTGGCAAAAATTTCAAGGAAATCGCCCCCCAGCTCGAGACTCTCGAATCGTACCTGAACTGGAGGACTTATCTCGAGGGTTACTCGGTCACTAGCGCAGATCTTTACGTATGGGGTACTCTGCGTGCTAATGGTGTCGTAGGTGCCACTATCAAGTCTGGTACCTACATCAACGTTACTCGCTGGTACTCCCACTTGGAGCAGGTCTTCGGTCCTATTGTGACCAAGTTCGCCTCTGACGTCCTTGAGGTGCGCAAGAGTGCTAAGCAAGGCACCAAGAAGGAATCTAAAGCGTCTTTCGACATTGATCTTATCGATGCCGTCGACGGCCAGGTCGTGACTCGTTTCCCCCCTGAGCCCAGCGGATATCTGCACATTGGCCATGCCAAGGCAGCTATTCTCAACCAGTACTTTGCACAAATGTACCATGGGAGACTCTTGATCCGCTTTGACGATACCAACCCCAGCAAGGAGAAGGTTGAGTTCACGAATGCAATCATTGAGGACCTGGCTCTTCTCGGCATCAAGGGTGACAAGATTTCCCACAGCTCTGATTATTTCCAGGAGATGTATGACCTCGCTGTACAGATGATCAAGGACGGCAATGCATACTGCGACGATACTCCTTTGGAGATCATGCGTGAACAGCGTGGTGAGGGAATCAAGTCAGCTCGCCGTGACCGCACAGTTGAAGAGAATCTGCACATCTTCTGCGAGGAGATGTTTAAAGGCACAGAGGAGGGTCTCAAGAACTGCGTTCGCGCAAAGATCAGCGTGGATGCCCCCAATAAGACCCTGCGTGATCCTGTAGTCTACCGCTGCAACTTGACACCCCATCATCGCACCGGTGATAAATGGAAAGTCTATCCCACCTACGACTTCTGCTGCCCTGTTCTGGACGCTATGGAGGGTGTGACTCATGCTTTGCGTACCATCGAGTATCGCGACCGCAATGCACAATACGCATGGATGCTCAAAGCCCTGAAGTTGCGCAAGGTCCACATTTGGGATTTTGCTCGTGTCAACTTCGTGCGCACTCTGCTCTCCAAACGCAAGCTCCAGTGGTTTGTGGACAACGGACGTGTCGAGGGCTGGAACGATCCCAGATTCCCCACTGTTCGTGGTGTTCGTCGGAGAGGCATGACCGTTGAAGGCTTGCGCAACTTCATTATCAGCCAGGGCCCGTCAAAGAATATTATCAACCTTGACTGGAGTCTGATTTGGGCCATCAACAAGAAAGTAATCGATCCCATCGTCCCACGCTTCACTGCTGTTAGCGACCCCGTCAAAGTAGTACTTAGTGGTGCTCCTACCGAGCCCACAAAGGAGAATCGCCCGAAGCACAAGAAGAATGCTGATCTAGGAGATAAGCCAGTGATTTTCTCTTCCTCCATTCTCCTCGATGGAGAGGACGCTGAGACCCTCAAGGATGGAGAGGAGTTCACACTGATGGACTGGGGTAATGCGATTGTCGAAAAGATTCATCAATCGGGCGGCAAGATCACTCAGATTGACGCCAAGTTGCATCTGGACGGTGACTTCCGCAAGACCGAGAAGAAGCTCCACTGGTTGGCTGATTCCAAGGAGAACACTCCCGTAACTCTCGTCAACTTTGATCACCTCATCACCAAAGATAAAATTGAAGAGGGCGATAACTTTGAGGACTATCTGACTGACAAGACTGTCTTCGAGACTCCTGCCATTGCTGACCTTAATGTACGTGATCTCAAAGAGGGAGATATCTTCCAGTTTGAGCGGAAAGGCTATTTCCGTGTAGATAAGCCCTATGTCGAAGGCTCACCTGCGGTTATTTTCGCTGTTCCTGATGGAAAAGTCATTTCACGTTACGGTGCTAAAAAATAACTGGCTATGAATTTAGATGGTATTGAACAACAGTTCTTAGTGTCCATAGTTCCTCGAGCTTAAGTTAATAAGCATGTTTCCAAGTCAATTAAGGACCTCCGTGTCCACGTGGACGCACGCAGTCATTTTGAAACCTGCGGCGGATATGCATGCAATGCAGTGAGTCCGCGACTGTAACGCATCAAAAACATGGTCGAGATCTCGCTATTACATGTATTTAATTCCCCAGCAATGACCGCATGCTTGGTCACCGCAGCTAGTAGATGTTGCCCAAACCCCTCTTCCCCACATTCTGCCAATCATTAGTCAAATTTTTGATCCAGAAGTATTACTGGTGCAGCTATGGCTAGAAGAGCAGATGGCGTCGCTTTGGGACGTAGCCTCATTCGAGGGCCCATGGCGTGGATCCTCAGCATCGGTCGTCTCCTCATGGCTGCCACATGCCTGATGCACACTGGCTCGTTTATACGGCATGGAGTTCAGGCTACTGATGATGTCACTAGGCTAACACATTTATTACCAGCACTTTGGACACTAGTTTCTGCATATATGGCATATTGTATTATCGACGAGTCGATGATCCGGTGGATCGTTACCTACTCAAACCCAGCTGCAGTGTTTCGGGCGGTGGTGTCTATTGTACTCTATGCAGTCATTGTGAATTTGATGACAGCGATAGACAACAACCCCGTCCATCAATTTACAATCTGGATTCTCATCAGTTCTGGAAGCACAGTAGCGTACATTTTTCAGAGCTTTGTGGCCTCAAATCTGGCTCATCAGGCTCGGGAACGAACGCTAAACCTGTTCCGAATCGCAGTGTACGCAGTGATCCCGATCGGGCTGGCGTCCTTTCTGTCTTTATTTGTTCTCATTCGAATACTGCTTCTGGTCCAATACGACACTCGGTATGTACGCGGAGTCTCAGGCTGGGTGTTCAAGGGATGATATTTATTAGCATGTAAGATAGCATTATTCGACAATTACCTTATCCCTTGAAGCCAATACAAACCTAACGGCGATCTCCAATAGCGACACGCATATGGAGAGTACGATGAGAATAATAATGATAACAGTGATCCGATCCATATTGAACTCCGCGATCGAGTCGGTTAGGATCTCTGTCATTTGTAGGAACACCATACACCGCTCATTAATGACCAGGATTCGCTGGTCAATTTCAAGATACTCGCGTACGGCAGTGTACAGTGGGTTTAGAGACGGCTCTGACTCCCAAAATATCTCAGGAGTGTCAAGAACGTCACTAGACAGGTTGACGTCCACTCTGAGCTTGAACAACCTGCCACTCATCCTCATGACCTGCTCGCGTTTGAGACCCAGATGTCCAGTAAGAGCCAGCGTTTTTGGGACGAACTTGACATCCTTCATGGTCGATTGCATGCGCTCCTCAAACCTGCTGAGCTTTGTCGACTGCGCAATAGCGTGAGAAATCGCCAACTTCAGCATGTGGCTAGTAGAGGTGAGGGTGATCATATCATTGAATATGCGGGGCTTCGTAATTATTTCAGCCTCACTCTCCTCAATATATCTGAAGGAGAACTCCTCGAGTTCAATATCTTGGTCATTGGCGGGCCGTATAGCCAACGCTGCGTCTCCGGATCTCTGAAGTGTCAGATCTGCAATCACAGCCTTCTCTTGAGATTCGGTGAAATTCCAAAATATTATCACACCGTAGTTGAACACAAACACCTCTGCATGGCGACGAATATGATAATCGATCTTCTGAAAACGAGTCTTGCCTTCCTTGGGTTTCTGGTCAGCACCCTCGGGCGTCACATCTTGAGAGCCGCGTCGTTGCTGGTCCAGAACTGGAGCCTCGCGAGGTGAGAACTCTTGGGGTTCACTGGGGTCAAACTCCTCGCCATTGTTGGTCTGCTGTGTATCCTCGCTACTAAAGTACTCGAAATGGTGATCGCCTTGTTCAGAGGCATCGATCATGCGTTCGATCGTGCGATTGTCACCAAGCGAGCTCTGAATACGGGATTCAACATCGTCTCCTGGCAGCAATGGTAATAAATAATCGATAAATAGCGCCTCGTCATAGATTCTGGTGCGAGCCTTGTGTTTCTTCCTCACGAACTCACTGACGTTCTTCAAGTTGAAACCATCGGCGATGCAATACGAGGTGCATCTGGGAAATTGAGCGGCACGCTCGTCTCTTGGTAGCTGTTCTGCTTGGGTAATTCCAGCTTGAACCTCGCTACCTTCACCAGCTTCGTCCTCGGCAGGAATCAGGACCAGACGCTGTGAGTTCTTCGAACTACGGGACGGCATTGGGGTAGTCAGTCGTGGAGGTGCTTTAGCACCACTCCTGGGACTGTCGTCTCGCCGAGCACGCGCAAGAGTGGGAGTGATCCGTCGTACAGCACTGGGCACTTGCGACGTACTAGACAGCAAACTATCCACGCTAACATTCTTCAACCGATTAACAAAAGGTGCAGAGCGTCCAGGAGGATTCTGGCGCACATCCGTTACTAAAATGGACGGGCTCCTCTTGCTGGTTGGTGTGGTCTGGGGATTTGACATGCTTAGCTAATGGTGATTCACCACAGATAAACTCACAGAGATGCACAGATTAGATTAAATAGAGTACATGATTTAAAAGTAGTCTAGTGGCTCGTCAGCTAAAGCTTCGAATACGTCCTCGAGCCCGTTCTCACCCAGTTTGCGGGAGTAGTACAGCTGCTTGCTTCTAGGAAGCGTCCAAAACTTGCAAGCGGCTCTGCCATCTATGATTGGCACGCTGCCTTCTTGACAGCCCATGCTTTGATGCATTCTTGGATTGAGGCACGCAGGAGGCTGCTCTTTATCCATCATTTGTTGGGTCACCACGTAGAGGGAGCGATAATCTACCTCGTCCATTGGCATTACTGATATGAGTGCGCCATCATTGGTTCCACCAATGAGACCAAGATCTTTGTATTTTCCGTACACCATTCTCATCGCATTCACGGTTTTCCCAATATAGAGCTCCGATAAGAGCACGAGCTTGGATCCTCCTAGGGACTCCACATTATCGGGATCGTACTGCAAAACGCGGATGCGACCCCTCGAGTCAGAAGTGACTACGCTGAAATCCTCCCTCTCCTCACTTGAGACTGTTTCTGCACATACGACTCCACTGGTGCCCAAATCCTTCCCTAGAACGTCGAGTCGGTGCGGCTCCCAACCGTAGTTCACCACCCACACGGAGCGATATAAATCGCCAGTGAGGATGACGTTGCGTATAGCTTTTAGAGAACTGATGTACATTTCAGTGTCAAGAAATGCGATCGACTCGACCGTGTGATCCTCTTGAACACCCCGCATCAGGATGCGTTGTCCTTGACCGACCGCTATACGTCCCATTACTTCACAGAGCGCAGTCACGGCCCCGGCTACCAGTGTAGTACTTACGAGTTTGATTTTGTGCCTCACATCAGGGCGACTGGGGTCAGGCACAATCTCGCCAATTGAATAGAGCTTGAAGTGGCCGTTGCATACAGCATCCTCATCTTGGAGCAGTGCAGTACCGATGGCTAGGAACTCTTTAGAAACGTTGGTATTGGCACCGATCTCAAGCTGAACACACCTTGCACACAGGACAGTCTGAGTTTCCTCTAATTCAATCGTTTCCAATGTCTTGAGACTGTATGGGTTTAGGACCTGGATTTCGCCGCGGAATACCTCTGCCTTAGGCACAGGATCTTCACCGCTCACTTCTTCTACTTCCTCCATGTCCTCATCTTCATTGTCCTGGGATTCCTCTAGCTTGGGCTTTCGCTCCACAGGGTGATTGACACCAATACAAATCACTTCGGCTGTTTCACTATATGCGGCACAGCTAATCGAGGCACCAATAAACTTCTTGTAAACTGGCCATTCAGTGCTAACGAAATCCCAATTCGTGTCAAAATCAATCGTGCGAAGGCGCTGATATAAGTCTGTGTAGAGAATCTGGTTTCGGTGTCCAGCAGCGCCGTGCACTTTACGGGTACGAATCCGATGTATGCGCACCGGCGAATTGTAACACTTCACAAGGATAGTGGGAGTATCCCCAGATAGCACAATGGCAGAATAGTTGCCTAGTTCTATAGGGATTGGCACCATATCAGCGCACCATGGAACGGAATAAATTCTCGAGAACGTGTTATCTGAAAAAGCGTATAGTGCACAAACTCCCTGCACTGCTACTGTAAACACAACCTGTTTCTCGACGGAACAACCCAGATCACTGACGCTGATTTCCAGCTTTAATAATGAATCAGTTGGTGGCTCATTGGTGGGCTCAATTGAGTATGCGAGGTCGGTAAAATCATACCAAGTCAAGCCGCCTTTCTTGAACAGGCCAACTTTAGTGCTAGCGACCACTACAATATAATCACGGAATATCGCCAGTTTATCAGCTTTCTCTGACACTTTCGCAACGTGCACAATCTCATTCCCTTTGACCTCATAAAGATCGACCCCGTCACCAAGACACAATATCTTATTATCAGAAATGGCTCCCGCATAGAGTTGTTTGGGTACTTCATATGCTGTAAGTTTTCTAAAGTGCGTGTCGTACACTGTGATACCGCCTCCAGTAACGTGTATAACTTGAGAGTTAGTTTTCCTAATATCAAGAGTGTTGCGTGAGCGAACGAAATCAGGAAACTCTCTATAAATAGTGCGAAACGGAGATATGTTATAAAGTTTTGTCTCCGCCTCTGTAGTTGCGACTAAGTAAGAGCCGATAGCCCATACTTCGCTAAGTGGATCCGTATGAAACTTTTCAGAGGTTGGCCAAATTCCTCTTGAGAACAAGGCAACACCAGAGTTTACCCCAGCCCCAAAGGATGCGAAAACATTAGGTTCCTGCGACTCTATGACTGTGATATCGGTAATGGGGCCGACCGACATCAGTGCGTCTTGCAGGGTCACATTCAGTACAGTTGATATGAGCTTTGATTCGTAAATCTCATTGAACTCATCTTGCATATCATCTTCAGGTTCTTCTTCTTCAACGGGGTCCAGTGTATATCCTAGCATCACAGTACTTGAGTTGCTCGATGTGACCACGATGGATCCACCTTGAGCATCGACACTGCTAGGATTTGTTATTTTCATGGGTAGGTTCAAATCTTTGATAGAAAACGAAAAAGGTCTCAGGCCATCAACCTCAAAGTCAATGCTGTATGCATCTCCACTTGCAGTGATCAAGATGCAATGGAGTGAGCCATGTATCTGAGCAATTTGTGCGCCATTAAGGTCCAATTTGAGTCTAGACTCATCCGCTACGGGGAAGTCTGATGTTTTAGATGCGAACTGGTTCACAGCACTGGAAATCACGCTTCCACTTGAGTCGATGAAAATCAAGTGACTAGGTCCAATTAAGAACGAGCCCTCAATTGGGGACGAAAGTGGAACAATCCTATTGATATCAAACGGTAGCCCCGGTATGTCCACAAGTTTCGTGCTATACTGACGGTAGACGTCTATACTAATGGTCAGGTAATGTAGGTTGTCCTTGACAAGCGGCAGGGTACCGGTCCATGTTCGAGGGTCCTTTTGGTATATAACCGCAAGGGTGGGCTCATTGTAGCCAGGAAGAAACTGGACGTCTACGATGTTTCGACATGATGCATCCAGCTGTTGAGGGTCGAGAATAATACTAGGAGAGAACATTTGCTCTGGATCAGATTCATCGTCCTCTTCTTCTTCGGGAAATGGTAGCAGAGCGAGCTTATCACGCTGGTACCATAGAGCTACGCACTGCGAACTAGGTTCTATGCTGAGCTTCGCAGGAAAATCTAGATTAGGGAAATGGAGATCTTCCAATGACTTTTCGTAATAGTGGAGACTAATTGGGTCAAACGTCCTCGCCCGTTCATTCCATTGTAAGACCACCACCTTTGCATATTTGAACGAAATTACCAGATATGGTTTCCGGTCTTTATGTAGAACACCCAGAGAGGTCACTGTTCCGTCCAAGGGCACCTGCATGAAAAAGGACAGGTACTGCGTAGTTTCTCCTATTTCACCCTGAAGATTCAGCGAGCGAGTACACTGTACTGACCACTTTTTTGAATCTTGTGAGTGTATTCTGTAGAGTTGGAGTAAAGACGAACCACGAACAACAATAGCATTCAAGTGAGGTTGGTCTTCATGCTCTATTTTACATATTAAGCTATGTGTTGCGACGGTTGGCTGGGTCAGTTCTTCATAGATGTGCATGCCGTCGAAACCCTATTACGTCAGGCACATCTTGGTCCAGAGTGCTGATAATATTGTCACGTGAATTTCCACGATGCGCCTCATCCCCGCTATCGGGCGAAAAATATCAGTGGCGCGATTGGTCCAAGGACATTAGCATCTAGATCCTGATCCATGGAGCATGTCAGTAATGTTGGTAGTTTTTGTGCGGGATCGGCCGCTGCATGTATGGCAGTGACTTTCACGAACCCCATAGAAGTTGTAAAGACTCGACTCCAACTTCAGGGCGAGCTTTCCAAGAACCGTAATGCACCTAAGATCTATAAAGGCTTGGGCCAAAGTTTAGCGCTTATTTATAGAACCGAAGGAATACGTGGGTTACAAAGAGGATTAGTGCAAGCCTATATCTATCAGATCATGCTTAATGGCTGTCGACTTGGGCTATACGATCCTACTCGGCGAGAGATAAATGCGCTATTTGGGATCGACCGAGAGGCCCATAATTACAGCATTGGTGTGTTCACGGGAGCAATAACAGGTATGGCTGGTGCTTTCTTGGGTAGCCCTTTCTACCTGATCAAAACACGCATGCAATCCTACAGTCCTGGGATCAAAGGAGTGGGTGAACAGACACACTATAGCGGTACATGGGATGGCCTCAAGTCTTTGTACCAGAAGGGTGGAATTCGACATGGTTTGTTTAGGGGCCTGTCTACTGCGTTGATTCGGACTGGTGCAGGGTCCAGTGTGCAGCTTCCGATCTATAATTATATGAAATCGATTTTTGTCCAAGCTGATTTCCAAGGTCCCGCATTGCACCTATGTGCTAGTATCTTCTCTGGTATTGGCGTTGCGGTAGTGATGAATCCGTTTGATGTAATGATGACCCGTATGTACAACCAGAAAGGCAATCTCTACAAGGGTCCCCTCGATTGTTTAATCAAGACGGTAAAGATTGAAGGCCCTCTAGCCCTTTACAAAGGACTTTTTGCCCAGGGCATGAGAGTCGGCCCCCATACAGTTTTGACATTGATGTTTATGGAGCAGACGATCAAAGTCGTCAAGTGGATTGAAGGAGTTAAATAGACTCAATACAATTAGATATACCTTCCAACTGTTAGCCATTGGGTGCACTCAAATAGCACTGGCGAGGATTTCACTGCTAAAAAATTCCAAACCCACTAGCAATGAACCACATTGTCACGTTAATCTAGTGGCCTGCAGTCAATCTGCAATGGTCCGAATAATAATATACCTCGAGCTACCTACTCTCGGATGTGTCAGCATGATCCGCACAATTCTACGGAGATCGACTAGACGATACAGTACCCAGAGAGAACAGCTCTCAACACTGGATAATGGGGTGAAAGTTGTCACATCGCTCATGCCATGCCATTTCTCGGCTGTTGGCTGCTATATCTCTGCTGGATCTCGGTATGAATCATCGCTTCTTAGTGGAAGCTCTCATATTCTGGACCGCTTAGCATTTAAATCCACACAAAAATATACCCAGGAAGAAATGGAGCAAGGATTGCTGCAATTGGGCGGTAATTACATGTGCTCATCATCGAGAGAGACAATGATGTATCAAGCATCTACTTTTCATGCAGACTTTGACAAAATGGTAGAGTTAGTCTCTCAAACTGTCAATTATCCTACTCTGAGTCAGAAAGAGGTTTCGAGTGAGGTCGATAACGCTAGATTCGAATTGCAGGAACTTGTTCAAAAGCCGGACCTCATCCTCCCAGAGCTGGGACACCAAGTGGCTTGGAGTGATGGGCTTGGAAACCCTTTGCTCTGCCCTGAGGAGCGGCTCTCTCTTATCACTCCTGCTCAGCTCTGGAATTACCGTCACGAGCTCTACTCACCTTCTCGTATGACGTTGGCGTTCCTGGGGGTTCCTCACGAGAAAGCTCTTGAGCTGGCACAGCAATACTGGGGAGACTTGAAGGGTCCCGAGGGCCCTTCGGCTGTTAAATCGAATTACACTGGTGGAGAGCGTACCATTCCCATGCCTAAACAGATCGGTAATATTCCAGTGTTTGAGCATTTACAGGTGCTTTATCGTGGTGTGGGCATCAATGATCCGGACGTGTATGCCGTGGCGGTTCTCCAGGTTCTTCTAGGAGGTGGTGGCTCGTTCAGCGCTGGTGGCCCAGGCAAAGGAATGTACTCTAAACTTTATACCGAGGTGCTAAACAAATATGGCTTCGTCGAAAACTGCCTCGGTATGAACCATCCATATAGCGATGACGGCTTGTTTGGAATTACCTGCGGTGTGTTCCCCGGGGCCGCAAAGTACACGGCTTATATTATTGGGTCGCAGTTGGCTCTCCTCATGACGCCCGGACAGCTCAAGCCCCAAGAGGTTTCCAGAGCCAAAAATCAGCTACGCTCGCAACTCCTCATGAACCTAGAGACTCAAATGGTTGACATGGAGGACACTGGTCGCCAGATTCAGCTTTCAGGTAAAAAGGTCCCTGTGGAAGAGATGATCGAGGGTATCGAGGCTCTCACTGCTAACGACTTGCATAGAGCAGCCCAACGAGTGCTAACTGGATCCAAGCCCAGTCTCGTAATGCAGGGCGAGCGCGAAGAATTTGGAGACGTAAACAAGGTTCTCAGTGACTTCGGACTGGGTCACTAGTTGTACATATTAGTTTTTAGAAGCAATCTAGCTAGTTTACTTTTTGAAGAACCCAAACAAGCTCTTCTTGGGCTCGGTAGTCTCAGGGGTTTCCTCTTTCTGGGGCGTCGGAGCCTTAGAGGCCGCATTTGACCCAGCACTCTCGGGATAATTGATATAATTGTAGGCCAAGTCGTAGAAGACTGGCTTGACCGGGATGGGCTGGACGACGCCCTGAGTATCTACGATGTTGTCCAACACGTTTCCACACTGACCAGCAGGGAAAATATTCATGTCATTAGCAACGGGAAATTCAGGACGACTTTTAGCGAGCAGCAACGCAGCTCCGTATGTCTTGTACATTTTCTGGGTCAACGTTTTCTTCCATTCGTCAACAGTTCCCTGGTCAATGGGGACACAATTAGGTAGAATCGTTTCGGACGAGAGCTGCGACAGTGCGTACTGCTCCAAAGCCAGAGCTTTTAGAATGCTCTCACGTTGATAGTATCCATGTCCAATGAGAGCAGCACGACGGGACTTGAAGTATTGCTTCATAGCATCGATGCTCTGACCAAGTTCATCATCTGAGTAGACGCCAGGTAATTCTTGCAGCTGGTCACAGCTTTGGAGAATATTTTCGAGTAAACGGGCACCAATTTCTGGCCGGGATTCGTTTAAGCTGAGCTCGTTGTCACGTTCAATTCTCCGCCACAACAGGGAAAAATCAATATAGGTCGAGACGACATGGAGATCTTGCTCACCTTCATCAATACCCTTACGCGAGAGCAATTCCCGACACAAATCACCAGCATCTGCCCAGCTCTGTAAGACGTTATCATAACCCTGAGTCTGCAGTTCCGAATCTTTAGCCCGAGTGTCGAGAATCTGGCGAGCCAAGTCAGCATCCTTAACCTTTGCCTTGTGGCCCCTCCACTCGATAGTTCCCAGCGTCTCTGTCGGGGGGACTTCGTCGAACTTGATGACGTCTGGGCAAGCAGCTGCAGCAAGCTTTCCGAGGGGGGTATCCTTTCCTTCTGCTCGAGCAAACGATGCAATATCAAGATCGCTACCACCAGTCCTCGCCAGAGCGAGCTTTAGTGCTGGATCAACGTGGGAATCGATATAATCGTTGAACAAAGGCGCCCACGTGGGATCGCGCTTGGCGAGCGCCTCGAGTCCGAGTCTCGCAGCCGAATACGCCTTCTTGGGTACATCCCACTTGTTTTTAGCTGCCCACAAGTCACCCAACGTGAGCTGTTTCAGTGTTTCGATCTCGAGCTGCGGGTCGCCATTCAGTTCCGCATCATCGCCGTGGCAAATTGTGGCTGTAGATGTGGCGAACTTGTGTGCTTTGGCCAGCTTGGCAAGGCTTTGGCGACGCAGGCCGCTGGCTCCACTAGCGTCAAGTGCACTACGAGCCTCCATTGCTGCGGCCCACGCCCGCTCAGTTTGCCACACTCCAATAGGAGCATGTTTTACTGTTGCCAACTTCTTGGGTTTGGGGCTCTTTCCCCTCGAAGGGCGCTGGGTCAGACTATTTTGCTTGCGTAGTTTCTGAATCTTGCGTCCGCTACTCTGGCGGTGTCGCTTGAAGTCCGCTGTGGACACCAAATTAGACCTCACAGACAGAATTTCCCCAAGCATGAGTAATCAGAAGCTAACCTCGAGGCTGTAACTATAGAGTTGCATGGGTGCAGATCGAATTAGAAGATAACTAAACAGAGCATTAGTGCCAATGGTGTAAACCTCCCGAGGACGATGGCGTGCTGTGTACGTAGCGGTAAATTGTGGCATGGGGTATTGTAACTCTATTTTACTAGGTTCTACCGTGAATTGCTTGTGTCTCACGCCTAGCTATATCTCGAACTGAGGTTCTGACCTCCCACATCTAGCTATCACGTCTTCAACTGTATGCTAGATGTATGCCAAATGCACGCCGGGATTCGATAACCAGCCCTAAACCTGAGATCATTAATAGCGCCTGAAACTTCGCCTTTTTCAAAAATGTCAATCGCATTGGGTGAGGAGTCGCCTCGAATTTCCAGGAGGACCAAGCAGTTAGCCGGAGCTCTCTCTATAGTCTTAGTATTAGCGGGGGTATTCGCAATTGTGCTCAAGCCTCGACCGAATCTTGATGTGTGTGCGCAGACCCCGTCGCTAGTCCCGTCTAACAAGACATTCTATCCGAGCTCTGACTTTTTGGACCCTCGTTACGTGAAGAAAAGTGCCAAACTTCTCGGAGGCGCTGTGAAAATCCCAACTGAATCGTTCGACGACATGGACCTTGATCCTACGAATGATAAGAGATTCGATATATTCCATGAGCTTCATGATTACTTGGAGGAGAAATTCCCATTGACCACCAAATACCGTGAAACTGTCAACACTTATGGGCTCTTGTACACCATCAAGGGCTCGGATAAATCATTGAAGCCAATTGTGCTGATGGCGCACCAAGACGTTGTTCCAGTGAATCCTTCAACCACTGATCAGTGGACATACCCCCCATTTAGCGGCCATTATGATGGTGAGTATCTGTACGGTCGTGGATCTGTGGACACCAAAAACACGCTAGTTGCGATTCACGAGGCCATTGAGGCTCTTCTCGAGCAAAATTGGAGCCCTACACGAACTGTAATTTTGTCTTTTGGCTTTGATGAGGAGATTGAGGGAGTACGCGGTGCTAAGCACTTGGCTAATGTCATTAGTGAGAGGTACGGCAAGCATGGTGTTGAGGTGATCTTTGACGAGGGTTTTGGCATGCAGACGTTGGAGGGCCAACTCTTTGCGTTGCCAGCACCCGCGGAGAAAGGGCGTATCGACTTTTTCATTGAGCTTTTGACGCCAGGTGGTCATGGATCGATGCCTCCAGATCACACTGGCATTGGAATCATGGCGGAACTGGCAACCTCTTTAGAGAACAGCCCTATTCCCGCCTACATTGAGGATGGCGGGGTCTTTGCGCAGATGTTCAACTGCATTGGCCGCTGGGCACCAGGCCTCAGCCGGTCGCTGCAGGCGACCTACACCAATTTGCACAAGAGCGGCAATCGGAAGAAGCTGATCAAGGATACAAAGAAGAATGGAGGAAGTAACCAGTTCATGATCAGGACTTCTCAGGCCATCGATACTATCCATGGTGGAGTAAAGATCAATGCGTTGCCGGAAAAAACCACAATGGGGATTGATTATCGTGTTGCTCCTCATCAGACACTCAGCGATATAAAGGAGCGGTTGGCTGCCCAGATCAGTGAACTTGCAGATGAGTACGATCTGGAGGTGATCTTTGACGGCGAGCACATTTCTTCGGGCTCATATGGTACATTCAACATCAGTAGTCACGATCCTCTTCCCCCTGCACCGATCTCGTCCACCTCTGGGAAGATATGGGACATCGTAGCTGGAACATGCAAGCACGTCTTCCAAGACGTTGTTCCCTATTGGAAGCATGAGACAGTGATTGTAGCGCCCTCTGTGCTGGTTGGAAACACAGACACTGCCTGGTACTGGGATGTAAGTAAAGACATTTACCGTTTTGTGCCTGGGCATCTCGATGACATGCTTGCTCTCCATACTGTAAATGAGCGCTTGCGCTTCCGCAGTCATATGACGTCTGTGATCTTTTTCTACGAGTGGGTGATTAACTGGACCACGAAATAGTCCGACCGTTGGTATCTAGTTACAAGAGCGCTGATCTGCTATATTGCTGGAGAGTTACTCGAGCATATGTTTCCAAGTTCTAGCACTAAATAGTTGACGTAAAAATCTCGCCAGCTTCCGCTGCGATGGCATCGGGTCGCCGTACCTGCGTATGCACCTCGGCCAACTGCCGGCCAGGCGGCGGCAAACCGTTACAATCACCACAACAAAGCTTGAAAACACTAAAATTCGCGTTATCAGTCGAGTTGCTCGGTCCATGGCCCGCCCGATATTGGCCGGATCAACGTTTCGCGATCTGCAGTCAAGATTGAACTGCTACAGAAAACACAAATACTCTAGATACTCTACTCAATTAGCGTCGACTGCATGGCTACGACGTCGAGCTGGTCTCGGGAAACACCTCCTTATGTAAGTGTGTTTAAGTGCTCCCTGTCTTGGCGCTTTGTCATGAACGACATCAGTGAGGAAGAATACCAAAATCAGGAGGATGCGGGCCTCGGAGAGCAGGACGCTTTCAGCAACGTGAGCCAGGGCCTTACCGGTCGCGCAAAGATGCAAATGGTGGACTACTGGCAACACGCCATTGACTCCATCGAGCGTATTGGCGAGAACGACGACAACGGACAAGATTGCTTCAAGAGCACAGCGCTTCCGCTGGCGCGGATCAAGAAAGTAATGAAGACGGACTCCGAAGTGCGCATGATCAGCGCGGAGGCGCCGATTCTGTTCGCGAAAGGATGCGACATTTTTATAACGGAGTTAACAATGAGGGCGTGGATTCACGCGGAAGAGAGCAAACGACGGACGCTGCAGCGGTCAGACATTGCCACTGCTCTGCAAAAATCTGACATGTTTGATTTTCTCATTGACATTGTCCCGCGCGAGGAAGCGCAACCGCGAAGATACCACGGGGCCCCAGCCGCAGCGCCGGCGGGGGCTGCTCAAGACAGCGTCAAAATTGAGAATGGCGAGTACGAGGGGGAGTTCAATTACAATAACTACGAGGGCGTGAATGCATAGTCTGGGGATGGGCGGCATGGATGATGAGAGAATTGCAAACGGTGCGCACGGGAATGTAAATATTTAATGTCTTACCTTTGATCAATTGCGGACTAGCGGTTTCCTGCTTGGCCCTATAGAGTTGAAGGTTTTGCTGACAAAACTCCCATATCTCTTGCATGGCTTCCAAAACCAAGGGGCGAAATGAGCCCGTAAAGTATCCGTAAGTATCCCCGCAGATAATGCAATGTTCTCAACTAACTCAGCTTCTGGTACGGTGGTTTCGCCGGCGTCGTGGCTGCAGTCGTCACGCACCCTCTGGATCTCGCTAAGGCACGCATGCAAACCGCCAAAACTCCCCCAAAGGGAATGATCCATACCCTCATCAGCGTGGTCAAAAACGAGGGTGTTTTGGCCGCCTATGACGGCCTCAGTGCGTCAATCCTGCGTCAAGCTACTTACACTACAGTACGGCTTGGTGCCTATGAAAAGCTCAAAGAGCTGGTTAACCCACACTACAACGGCCAGACGCCCTCGTATGTGCTGTTGCCACTCTCGATGGTGAGTGGTCTCGCCGGGTCTTTCGTCGGGAACCCTTCAGATATCGTGAACGTCCGCATGCAAAACGATCGCGCGGCCGCACCCGAGCATCGTCGAAACTACAAAAACGCTCTCGACGGTGTCTGGCGCATCTTCCGGGAGGAAGGTCCCCGCACACTGCTCAAAGGGTTCGGACCTAACGCAATCCGAGGAGTTTTGATGACTGCTTCACAAGTAGTGTCCTACGACGAGGCAAAGCGATTACTGGTCAACCTGGGAATGCAGCCCACGTCGCAAGCAACGTTCTTTGGCGCCAGTACCGTCGCAGGTCTCGTGGCCACGACTGTGTGCTCCCCAGCTGATGTTATCAAGACTCTGGTTATGCACGCACCAAAGGACCATCATGAGCCCATCGGCTCTTTAGTTATGTCCAAATACAGGCAAGAGGGCATTAGATTCTTCTTCCGCGGATGGACCCCTGCGTTCATTCGCCTCGGTCCACAGACAATCGTCATATTCGTTGTCATGGAAGAGCTCAAAAAGTGGAAGGTTGGCGTTCATTAATTCCTTGATGCCCATTAACTGTAATTTTGTAGACAATATGTATAGATTAATCCAGTGATATGCAAGCTTTATGCTGCTACTACTGGCACCATCCGCTTGGCTCTAGCTTTGTTCCATATCTCGACATCGTCGAGGAGATCAGGGCTCAGCTCCCAGAGGAGACTTCCAGGTGCTACTTCCAGGGCAGCAAGAACTAGCTCTTTATCGCGAAACCAAATGCTATAGCCTTTCGCGATTATCTTTATGTTGTCCTCATGCTTTCTTGCGGCAAGCAGGGCAGCCTCGCGGTTCCCCTCCCAATCAAACCAAAAACAATCCAACGGCCCAGCTGGAGCGGTGGAATCTACACTTTGGATCATGTATTGTGGATGCGTCTCGTGAAATTTCTTGCCCGTATACCACACCACTTGTGGGTTGATATCACAGAATTCGACTAGGTCTTCATCTTCCCACACAACACCCGAGTAAGATAGTGCTTCTGGGAAAGTTCGCACTGCCACCTTCAACACCTCTTTATCAGATGTGTAGTGATCAAAACAGCAGATCCAAACACCATTTGTTTCAACTGCCTTCAAGGCAAGGTCCCGGTCCTGAAGGCAGTCAGGGAAGCTCCCTACTTCGTCAATTTGATCAACCGCTTCAAAGGAGTAGTTATACAGCGTATTCTTGAACAGCGGTGAACAAACTACCTTTAGGTCGAGGTCCCATACAATTCTCAGATAGCTTGGTAAAACCCTAGCAAGAAAATCCGGGTCATTCTCTAAACAACTAGAGATCCGGCAAGGTCTGCGCCCCGTTTGGATCATCTCCAAGTTGAATTCCTTGTCGTCCAGGAAAATGTCATAAGTGCATTGGCAATGCTGTAAAAGGAAAGATCTGTTCTTAAGCTCAGGCACAAACTCCCAGACTGGGAACCCGCTATCAGCTAGCTTCTCGTAGAACTCTTCACTGTGAACGTCAGGGTCGATGGCATCCCAAAACTGCTGTCTCGCGCGGATCCTTCTACGAGCTCTCAGACAAATAAGCTCGACATCTCTACATGGATGAGCTTTATTGTAGACATAGCAGAGGTCAACCCAACTGCTTCTCAATCCCCGAGATATAATCTCCTCATCAGTTGATCGCAACGCCACAGGTATGTCCTGCCAAATATCAGGGTTCAAAGACAGTGCAAGCCTCGCATGATCAGGATTGGGATTGTATTCCTTGACAACACGGTAGAAGAGCGGATTGAGTAGAATTGCTTGGGTGGCGAAAAAGCTGCTTTGGCAGAACTGCGCGAACATAATGCGGCTCGGACATGCACGATCACCAGGTCTCATTATGACACGAGCAGCGGCCAGAGCGATGTCAATGTTGTCTACTGGACAATCTGGAGGAAAGATCATAGAGGCCCTCGGGTTATAAGGAGCATGCCAAAAGTCCAGGAAAGACTTTATCGCCTCAGGAGAGCAATTGGTCATCCTGTCAACAAAACAGTTATAAAGATCTTTTTCTGCTTCAACTGGTGTAAATTTGCTCCATAAAATGTCCGCTTGTGCCGCTATTCGAGCAGCCTGACATACTCTGGCAAGAATAAGAAGATCAACTGGTGAGGTGCAATACGTTGCGATTTCTAGCCACAGAGATACTGGGACATCAATTGGAGCACGCATCAAGAATCATAACACCTTACTATGCCTACAACCAAATACTCCTAGTTCAGTGGCGCTATTTAGATTAGTCATACAGTTCGTTTATGTATGTGTATGCAGGCTCTTGGACTCAAGCAATTTTGAAAAGCCGAACATTGGCGTTCATTGATCCCTTGATGCCCATAAAATTTTGTAGGCAATATACAGGTATTAGTCCAGTATCACACTGGCTTTATGCTGTTATTGCTGGTACTGCTCGCTTAGCTCTAGCTTTGTTCCATATATCAACATCATCGAGGAGAGCAGGGCTCAGCTCCCAGAGAATGCTCCCAGGTGCTACTTCCAGGGCAGCAAGGACCAGCTCTTTGTCACAAAACCAGTTATGATAACGCACTGCGATTGCTTTGATGTTGTCTTCATGCTTTCTCGCAGCGAGCAGGGCAATCTCGCGATGGTGCTCCCAATTAATCCAGTAACAATCAATTGGCCTCGCGTATGCGGATGCGTCCAAACTTTGCACAATGTATTGTGGATATTTCTTGTGGAACTTCACGCCAATGTACCACACTACTTGTGGGTTGATGTTGCAAAATTCTACCAGATCCTGGACTTCCCATACCATACCTGAGTGATAAACTGCCTCTGGAAACGTTCGCACTGCTACCTTCAATAGCTCTTTATCAGCCCTGTAGCGATCAAAACAGCGAATCCAAGCTCCGTTCCTTTCCACAGCCTTGAACGCAAGGCCTCGATACTGTATACAATCAGGGAAACTCCCTAACACTTCAATCTGATCAGTTGCTCCAAAGTCATAGTCAAGAAGCAGTTTCTTGAACCAATTGGATGCAATTATTTCAGGGTCAAGCTCCCAGACGATCCTGAGATATGTAGGTAAAACTCTAACCAGAAAGTCAGGATCGTTCTCTAAATGACGGGAGATTCGGCATGGCCTACGCCCGGTCCGAATCATCTCCAGATTGAATTCCTTGTCGTCGACGAAAACATCGTACGAGCACTGGCAATGCTCGAGAAGGAAATCCTTGTTCACAAGCTCAGGGACAAACTCCCAAACCGGGAATCCCCCATCGGCCAGTTTCTCATACAGCTCTCTATTACGAACGCTGGGATGGATGGCGTCCCAAAATTGCTGCTTCACAAGAATGTTTCCATGAGCTTTGCGACAAATAAGCTCGATGTCCTTGCATGGATACTGCTTATTATAAACATGACAGAGATCGATCCAACTGCTTCTCACGCCACGACTTATAAAGCCTTCCGTGGACCGTAAGACAACAGGTATATCTGGCCAAATTTCAGGATTTAAAGCCAATGCAAGCAGTGCATGCTCAGGATTATGATTGTAGACTTTGACAACCCTGTAAAAAAGCGGATTGAGCAAAATTGCTTGGTTGGCGAAGAAACTATCCTTGCAAAAGTGGGCGAACATCACACGGCTGAGACACCTACGATCACCCAATCTCTCTGAACAGCGTGCAACAGCCAGAGCAATGTCAACGTTATCTACAGGACACTGGGAAGGGAAACTCATGGTAGGAATCATCGGATCATCGGCATTAGACCAAAGGTCAATAAAATATGCGATCGCATTAGGTGGACAATCGGCCATTCTCTCAAAAAAGCTGTTATACAGATCCTTTTGTATCTTCACAGGTGTAAATCTACTCCATAACCTGTCTGATTTTGCCGCTATCCGTGCAGCTCTGCATACTCTGGCAAGGACGAGCAGCTCAACTGGTGAGGTGCAGTATGATGCGATTTCGAGCCAGAGCGATACTGGAATATCAACCGGAGTACGCATCAGCGATCATGTTTTCTAGATGCGTTTTTAGTTGGTGGCTTGTGCTTTAGTAGCGAAGCCTGGCTGAGTCATGCGCTCGCCTATGCACGTACATGCAGGTTTGCACAACTTAGAAAATAGTGACGCGATCAAGAGTTGTCTCGGGGCCAAGCATATATAGTCAATGTAGTTTGTTATATTTCTTTCACGGAAGGCTCACCACACTCAAAGCGCATGAGCTGGCTCAGCAACATGCGAGAGCAATCACAGTTTAATGAGCTAAAGATTGACAACTATGAAATACACAGCCTATTTGTTTAGTCCTGCTTGTCATTCTGAGCAAAGAAGAAGTTGATGGCGACGGGTGTCAAGTTTTGCTTCTTGGCCCAATCCCTGACGCCGGAGCCGGGAACACCAGTACCCCAATTGGCACGGTTATCACTTGGCAGGCCCTTCACCGTGCCATTTTCCTTGAAGAGCAAGAAAACGTAGCGGTGCTTGCCGGTCTTCTCAGGAGGAGCAGGGCCCATGTAAGGCAAGAGTTCCTTGGCCTTCGAGAAATCCACCTTGTAGGACTCCCCTTCGGCAGCCTCTGGAGAAATGCCCGAGGTAATGAAATGAGCAAACTCGCTCCATTTAGGGTCACCCCTCTTTGGGGCATCGGGGTCAGTTACAACCAAGGTGTACTTCGCGGACGGGTCCGGTTCGTTAAAGGTAAGGTGTACTTCGGGACGGTCCTGAGTTTCACTAGGTTTGAGAGTGTTACCCATTGTGACCTCGTTTGCTTTGTAGGAGGCCGAGATCAGGCCCTTTTGATCGAATGGGTCAATGACATCGTTGAAAATGCCGTGTTTCTTGAGCTGTTCGGCAATGTTGCTTGTGATAGTTACTAATGGCATTCTGCAAATTCGAGGGCTTAAGTTAAGGGGTGAGCGTCGCCCCAGTAGTCTCAGCATATTTATACAGGAAGCAACCGCAGTTACTAATCACTAGCGCATATCGCGGGGTGGGTAATGACTAATGGGGTGTTCGATGGATCATGCTTTGACTACGTCTCGAGCAGCATACACATTACGGGCTCACAGAACTAGTATTACGGGGCTAGATTTTTCTTTCAATGGACTAGATCTCTGCTCCAGTGATGATTCTGGGTGGACAGTTTGGTGGAACTTGGAGACTCGTCGACCATTGGCGATTTGGAAAAGTCACGATAATTCTGTGATCTCGACAAAATTCGCAGTGCGTGATAGCGAATTATTGCTGTTTACCCATGGAAGAGACAATAAACTCAGGGTTTGGCGGCTCGAGAGTGCTCCAGATTTCAATATTACCCCAATTTCTCTCCAGTCCAATGCAGCGGAGTATAAAAAACCATGGCTCGTGCATACCCAGGATATCAATTCGCTGAATTTTTGCTCAATTTCTATAACTGAAGTTCAATCACGGCTACTTTTTGCCTGTACGTCTACTCTGAGTTCAGAAAAGATTGACATCTACCTATTAGAGCCGTTTTCCCGGCCTATAAAGGGTCTTGCACCGGATATTGTTCAATCAGACCAAGGCTTTGAAGATCCTGATAAGCAGGAAAGATCTAAACTGGGAATTGTGATGGCAGTCTTGCTTCTACCCACTCATTTGATTGCTGGATACGAATCTGGGGAGGTCGCCATTTGGAAACGGACTGGGGATCAGCAAGTAGAGCTGTGCTATCTTGAAAAGCTCCACAAAGATGCACTTCAAACGCTGTATTGCCACGACGATTTCGTTTATACTACCGCCAGCGATCGTAGTCTATGTCGCATTGACCTGTCTTCGCTTGATCATATCTCTGCAAAACTTCCCCATAAAGGAGTGTATTCAATAACACAGGTCGATGAAATATTATATACCAGTGGATGGGATGGTGTAATTAGGCAGTGGACGCCAGATCTCCAAGAGATTTCTGCTGAGAAGGGTAGGGAAGCTGGCTTGTCTGCACTGGCATCAGCGAAGGTCACATGGAAGCCTGTGAAAAGACGAATTAAACCCCTTCCTGCGGCCTGGCTCGCAATTGGAGGCAAGGATGCCCGAATATCTTTGTACGGATTAAACTAGATATAATAACTACTGTGTGGTACGGAGTTCGGCCTCAATGGACGCAATCTGGCGTTGGAAACGCTCTCTTTGTTCCTTGAGACTTTGACAAACTGTCTTATAGCCAACTTCAACCCGCATCAGCTCTTCCTCGCACTGAATTCTCCTGTTTCGCTCCTGCTCGACCTCATTGAGTAGGCTAGACTCAGAATCCCCCAGATGCTTGATGGTCAGCGTCAGCACCCCCTTCTCCTGCAACCAGCTGTCGTTACCCATTGGCGAGTTTTCCTGCAGTTTGTCGACTCGCTTTCTAATGTCGTCGAGCTTGTCGAGTTCACGAACCAACTCGGTGTTATGCCCTTGAACGACATATAGCTCATTCTCCACATGATGCTTATCGGCTATCTGCAGCAGAAGTCTCTCATTTTGGACCCTTAGCCTATGCAATTCTTGCGAGAAGTTGACTAGCTTCTCCGTGAGCTCATCATTTTGACTTCGGGCCAAGCACTTGAATTTATCGCTGAGCTCGACGTCTCTTGTCAGCAATTCGTTCTTTTTCTTTAGTACGTCAATCTCGAATCGCAGCGCTTCACGTTCAGAGTGTAGTTCTTGCGCCTTTACCACCAATTCATGCCTGAGCTCCTGAATGAGGTGATTTTCGTCCGAGTCAGAGGTAATAGGGGGACTATCGGGAAGAGGACGCATTAGCTTGCTCTTTTTGCATTCTGGCAATGTCGATTCAGACTTTGCAGTCGAGCATAGTGTCTCCTTGGTGCAATTCTGCAAGCTCATGACGAATCTATGCCTGTTTGGCATATTGGGGCACGCCTCCACAAATTCATGCTCCCTTGACTCTTTTGTGCTAACACTTGAAGAGGCACTGGGGCCATCGCTCAAATCAACTAGAGTGGCATCCGACCTCAAGGATCGAGAATTTTGCTCATTGTTAGACTGATTTTCGATCCCACTGACCGAGCATTCGCTTGCTGGTTCCTCAGTTCCAATACTAACGGTTTCGTGTTCGCTCTCCACCATTTGGGTCTTGTTAAGGATCCTGCTATCGACCACGAAATTGACGCTCGGCTCAAGACTATTTTCTTTATAGTCGCATTCTATGGATGGTGTTTGCACTGGCGACTGCGATAACAGCCTATGGCTCGATCTCTTGGGAACCGGTGGAACAACACTGAGCGCTTTGCTGCTTGGTGGTGGAAACGGAGAATATTGGGATGAACGTAGAGCGTCAGAATCATGTATTATGGCGATTCTTGGGATTACTGGAGGTTTGCTCTCGAAGGTCTGGGAAATACCTTGGTCCAGAGAGTTTTTGCTAGTCCCCATAAACCTCTGCTGGGCAAGCTTGGTCAAATTATCAATACTACCGAGGCTCCCGAGCTTCTTTTTGAGATCTACCTTGAAGGTCCGGATTCTATCCGACCCCATTGCAAATTCTTTGGCTGGTAGCCATTGATCTTTATTAGTATGTGGTATGCATCTAGGTGCACTCAACTAGGAAATGTAGCACTGGTTGCGCTGCAACAAGTAAACTCGGGAAATGAGCAGTTTAAATTATTTAGGAGGCTATAAACCTAAGAATGAATATTGCTCCTCGTCGATTGTTGCGATGTAGAACCCTTGTCACAACTTAGAGAAATCTCCTGGTTTGCTTGTGCCCAATTGGGACACGACGCCAGGCGCACAATTTGGGTAATTCGATTCTTCGGTGATGCTAGTATGACTCAATGGCTCGGATCAAGCATCAGAACGCCCGAGGTCAATCACAAAGTATTTTACCACATCTTGTATAATCTATCTTACACACTATCCTAAGCATATTGGCAACGTGCTGGCTTTTCCTATTAAACTACGTCACAAGTAGGACTGTCGAAACTCTCGGTTCGTCCCGGCGTTATCAGTGCCTCGAAATTTATGGCATTTTGGCGTCATATCAGGAGCCTTAGTCATCGCTGCATATTGATTCAGCGGTTATATATAGATGCAGGCAGAAGACCTGTCAATTAAAGATCGCACAATGACAGTGCCTACTTATGATTTCCGCAGTGATACTTTTACTACTCCTTTGCCTGAAATGATTGAGGCTATTCAGTCCTGTAGTTGGGGAGATGCAGTATTCAGTGAGGACAAGACTACATGCGAGCTCGAGGCCAAGGTAGCCGCTCTGGCTGGCAAGGAGGATGGAGTGTTTATGATGAGCGGCACCATGAGTAACCAAATTGGGATTCGAGTCAACTTACTTCAGCCCCCGTACTCTATGATCTGCGACTGGAGAGCACATGTATATTCCAAGGAAGCTGCGGGTCTCGCGATTCTGAGCCAAACGATGGTTGTTCCAGTTAAACCAAAGAATGGACGCTACTTGACACTAGAAGAGATCAAAGAGAATGTTATTCCTCCGGATCAGCACCATGCTGAGACGAAATTGATCTCGTTGGAAAATACTATCTGTGGAACAGTCTTTCCATTGGAGGAGATCAAGAGAATCAGTGAGTGGGCACGAGAGCACGATATCAGAATGCATCTGGATGGTGCCCGTCTCTGGAATGCGTCTGCTGCAACAGGCATCGCTCTTGCGGATTGGTGTCAGTACTTTGACACAATTAGCTTGTGCCTATCGAAAAGCCTCTGTGCCCCAATCGGGAGTGTATTAGTTGGATCGAAGCAGCAGATGAATAAGGCTCGCCATTTGAGAAAGCAGCAAGGTGGTGGAGTGCGACAGTCTGGCTGGCTTGCGGCAGCTGGGCTGATTGCCGTCGACAAGGTGTTTCCCCAGTTGGCTCGAGTTCAGGTAAAGGCAAAAGAACTTGCTGAGCGCCTTGAGACTCAAGGGATTGTGCTTGATCAACCAGCAGATTCGAATTTTGTGGTGTTTGACGCTAAGAAATCGAAAATTGATATGAAGAAGTTTGGGGAGTTGGCGTCTAAAAACGGCATCAAAGTGTGGGGGAATCGCTTAGTGCTACACTATTACACAACCGACGATGCGATCGAGCGACTATATAAAACTTTAATAGAAGCGAAGGCTGCTGGAACTCCAACCGCCTTGGGCTCTAGTAACTAAATGCTGCGACGGTCTCCATTAGCTAATCAAGTATATATCACGCCAACCTGAGTAATCATCCCAGTGGTTGTCAGGTTGAGGTATGCCATTCTTTAGCAAACTGACATCTCGGTTCAGTGGAGCTGGCGCACTGGCACGAAGCGCCACTAGCGATGATTCTGCAACGCCCACATCGCGCCAGCTCTACGAATTGAACGCCCTGAGTTTTCGGTCCTCGGCGTTGAGCGAGATATTGGGGGTGCTAGAGGCACGCATTACCTCAAGCTCGCGCCATTGGCGCAATATTTCAAAGGGGCTCAGTGTGCTCAAGTATTTATTGGTACATGGATCGCCGGACTTAGCCCCGTGGGTCCAAAGCCGCGCCACGGTAATAACACAGCTGACTAAGTTCAGCCACAAAAAGGGGGGTGTAGAAGTTGGGGAGAAAGTTCGGCAAACTGCAACTGAGGTTCTCGAGCTGGCACGGGACCCTGAAAAACGAGCAGCTGAAAAGGCCGCTTATCATAAAACTCGAGACGATGTGCGAAGCTCTATGGGAAGACCGAGTTCATCACGGAATACTCTCGAAGCCCTGCGCAATATGGATGGCTCATTGGAATTTATAGAGTCAGAGATTCCCCCCAGGCCTAGCGTTAATCTAGCGCTAGGTGCGATCCAAGAGGAATCATAGACTCTTTGTCCACTCTTTGTGTGTCCAATTTAAATTGCATGCATAAGACCCTTATATATGTAGGCACCCCCCTTCTTTGTTGTGATATCATGGACAAAGTTCAGTACTCGAACCGAGAGTCTTCCCTGAAATACCTTATTGGTATATTTGAGAATGAGTATACCTGGCTCAATAGCGTTAAACTGAACGCTCAGAAGGCCATGGCCTCTACCAACGCGACTCATATGATGGCACTCGGTGAGGCCCTCTCAGCGAAGCGTAAGGGGACTCTTTTGGAGTATTTCGAGAACTGGTACCGAGCATTCAAGGACTATGAGGCTGAGATACTCAAAAACAGACCGATGAGCACTGCAGCAGTTCGGCGAGTGTTCAGGAGGGCCCCCGCAAAACCAGTGACTCCTGCGGCCAATTATGACCAGCAACAGCAGCCAGAGATTATTCACGAGGTTCACAGCCACGAACCACCATTTCCTCTCGATGCACGCATTGTTTTTTTGTGCCTTTGTCAAACAGTGCTGGTCATGTACGAGGCCATTTCCGAGCTTTCAGTGCGCGAATGGTCAAAAGAGGAGAAAGACCTGTATAACAAGCTGGATCATAAGATCAAGAATCTTATTATCGACCCAGGGCTGAGGTCTCTCGATAATGAGGCCAGGAGTGTTATCAATGAGGATCGTAAGCTCCTTCGATTCCTGAGATAACTGTATTAATATTTATGAGATGACGGGATGCACACGGATCCCTTAATTTATCAGGTCCCCGTCAGTGACTAACTGTGGAGTGTAGTAGTAGTACAGTAGTACATAGCTTAGTTTGTTAGCATTGGCGTTTTAGCACATCCTCAAATGAGAACTGTGGAATGGGACTGGTGGCGTTCCCAGGAGCTTGCCAAGTCGCACAGGAGTTTCCCCTTGAACCGATGATCCTCGGCGGCGTCACCGTTTCCTTGTCATCCCCCTTGTTGTTCTCAGGCTAGCAACAATCTTTCTGGGAGTGCATTCAAATACTGTCTGCAGTTACGCACAGGAATGCGCTCATCCACCGCAGATCATCGAATTCACATTTTTGAGTCTTGGCCAAAGCCTGCTGGAAATCTTGTATTACTATATTGATTGGCACTCTATGATCGAGTCCGCGATGCTTTCATATTCACATTCACCGAATACGAGAACTTAACTGACAATCGTGATTAGCCTGTGCCCGTAATTTCCCTATTTGGTTGACTGCGGGTGTTTCATGTCGTAAGGCATCAATGGCTCGCAGCCCCATGCATATCACGTGCGCAGCATTAGGGCTCCGGAAAAGTGGAGCCGATGCCAAGGGATCAAAGCCGGCTGTTTCAGCCAATGGAAAAAAATTCTCTTGATAGATAGATCTTATATCATATTAAATTTCTCTAAATAATTAATGGATTTTATCTCCAAATATTGCAATCTATTCTACAAAAAGTCGAGTTTGAAAACCACGAATAAAATTAGAGAAGCATGGCAGCAGCACCAATGAAAGCAGCAGCGCCAACAATGGGGGCGACAGCAGCGTCAGAGGCGGCACCAGTACCAGAGGCAGAGCCGTTCTTGGAACCAGAAGAGCTGCCGGTAGCATTGGAGTGGTTGCCGGTACTGTTACTGACGCCGGTGCTGTTGGTGGAGTTGGTGGAGTTAGCGGCGAGAAGACCAGCGGTAGCAATTTTGACGGGCCACATTTTTTGTAGAGATCAAGGAACAGTAGGAGGGGTTATATACTCCGGTTTACTAATCTAACGCCGTATGAAAATGCTAGCTGAGCAGTGCATTGCACCGCATATGCATGTAGGATTTTCGGCAAGAGCTATGGCGGAGTACGACGAGTAGCATGAGCAATATGGGTAGAGATCATAATGTTGCTACTCTATATGAGATTCCCTATAACTATGGGTAAAAATTTCGAGGTTCTCATGCGGTGACGCGGAAGGTTACGCCCAGCAAAATAATAATCTGGTCAATCCGGGACCCGGAACTGCACTCGGTGACGGCTCGGGGGATTGTACGCGTTGGTGTTTTCAAAAATTCCGTGAGGCATTAACTTCCCCTGGCTTTGTCGCGTCCCGTTGCCCCCATGTACTTGAGGATCCTTAGCTTTCGGTGCGTTAAAATTAGTCACACGTGACTAAAAGTTTGTTGCCCAGGCATCATGGTTTCATGTGATCGAATATGGAAATAGGTCAACATTAATGCGTATTAAATCAAAAGCCGCAGGGTTCCGAATATTGATCTTCTATGCGGATATTGTATATAGGGCGTTGCAAAAATCATTATAATCATGTGTAGCGAATTTTTTTTTACAGAATTATGTAAGTGTACGTCTAGTTTTGGCCACACATCACCCTTGATTGGCGCTTCTTGCTTGAGTATATGCAGGGTTTCTCTGATGGAAGGAGTTTGGCGATGCTTGGGGATGCAAGTAAATTACCATTGTCCCTATTTGGTGTGCCCCTTTCTTTGATTTCCCGCATTTACATGTATTAACAAACAAAGAGCACACGATCCTCTCCGCCTTGTAACAGTATAGGGTAGTTTAGGTAAGTTTTGAAAAAATACCCTGAACATGTTCCGTGGGCCGTTGCTGGTGCGGATGTGGCTGGCTCAGCCGCGTTGTGGTGACGACCTTGGCAAGGTCCACTCGGGTTAGGGCGCAGTACGCATGGGTTGCCATTTTGCGACATATGTGACATTTTAAATCCATAGCACAACAGTACGCCCAAATTCACCCGTGTTATTGCCTGAATGAGAATTGCGCGCGCATTTTTTTTCATGAGCTCTGCGGTAGCGACCACGAAACTAGTTGAGCAGTGCCTTGCAGCGATCGCCAACGATCTAAGCGGATGCGATAAGGACGATGTAGAATGCCAGTGTAACGTCTTGGCGACATCAGGAGCTCAATGTTTGGCCAATGCCCCTCCCGAAGCATTCATTGAACTGGTTTCTACCTACGAAGACGGCCAATGTCTTCAGTATGACGTGAAATCCCGAACAGCAACGGATGCAAGGGCACTGAGCAATCCCCATGAGTGGCCTGCAGTTGCCCTTCGACGAGAGGATCAAAAAGATGTCAACTTGGGCTCTGAAATCTTGAAATGGGCCAACTCCAGCACCGGTAATATTTCGGTGGCTGATACTTCTCCGAAAATGGACGTGCTGTTCCAGGGAGTAGCGTTGTACGTTGCCGGAGCAGTGGCAATGGTAATCGGTGCCGAGTATACGGGATCATTGGTATTGAGTTTATTTGATAGATTATATTAGATACTCGCAGGGTTCACTTGTTTAATGTATTGATCTGCATATTTTCTGGTGCATCATGCGACAGGCCGCTTGTTGTACCACGGCCGCCTAGTCGGAGAGTCGGCCCTGCCTCAACGGCGCCAACGGGCAATTAGGATTCTGAAACCACGACGTTCGGGCTGATTCTCTCTTATGCATGTTTCTCTCGAGAATTTGTGGTCCGGCGGTACTTATTCACGTGATATGGCGTGCGCTACAGTCTTGCCAGGGGCGAGATCATCGCGTCCTTACTAACACCTTATTACTAACACCCACGTAGCTTCAATGAGCACTAATGAGGAGGAACCGAGAAAGCCGAATTGTAAGTATTCCTTGGCCCAAAACACATGTTTGAGCTAACAAAGTCGTCCGCAAGAGCGTAGACATGACTGATGACCTTGAAAATGCCGTTACTCAAGTAATTGTCACCGCATTTCAAAAGTATCAGGCAGAAAATGAAATTGCCGCGTATATTAAAAAGCAGCTAGATTCCAATTTTGGAGAAAGCTGGCACTGTATAGTTGGCGTGAGTTTCGGCAGCTTTGTTTCGCACACTCACGGATTTTATTTATACGCCGACGTTGACGACAAGTCGGTGCTGGTGTTCAAGACAGAATGACAGTGGCGTGCTGACTCAGCGGGGTTCCTCATGGGCGATTGGTACCATGTGTGGCCGTTAATCCCGATCACGTGCGGAATGACAATTTTCGCTCAGGCGGGGCAGTAGCGGCAATTGGGTTATATATCGTCGGTGGGCTGTTTTTGAGATATTAGGTTCGTGCCAAGTTGCTCTACCCCCACTACGATATCTCTCGGCCGCTAAAATTTTCGCCGTTAGATCACATGCGGTGACTAATTGGTGGGTAGCTCGGTAGATCTGTAGATTATTCGACCCGAATGCGGGCGCGGACGGTAAATATAATAACTCTCATCTATTTGGCAGATTTTATGCTCAAATTTCGGCCCAATACCGCTGTTATCAGCTGAGGTGGGCGTCCAATGCGCATATCATTGCATGTGAGACTGATGCATATATATGTCAGTGGTACATTTCGATGAAGCATCTCGACATGTATCCTGTTACCTCTGAGAATACGCTGATAGGCTCAGCTATCACTCCGGTATCCTCGAGTACATCGTCGTCGTCTACCGGATCATCTAGGTTCTCCTATTACGCTCCTACTATCAATGCCCGAAGGGCCTATCAGCCGGTAAGAAGCGAATCGCAGCGAGAAAAGATCATCTCTCGTGTAAACTGCGGAATAGGCGTATGCTACCTTCATAGCTTTTAGTTATTTATTTAGACCGGCTACGGATCAGTAATTTTGATAGAGTTTATGCGAATGAGAATGTGAATGGTTTACTGATGTCTGCGATTTCCGCCCACTTCCTCTTGTTGTTCAATTTTAGCTTGGACCTCATTTCGGGGTGATGCTCCTCGATCAGGCCGAGGAATTTCTCGTAGACCTTATCGCATACCTCAAAGCCCGAGATCTGGTCCGACTTGTCCCTTAGGAACCTCAGCACTTTTGGCAGCATTGGCTCTACCACGAAGTTCCCGGTTAACGCAATGCAATCGTCCAGATTTACAACCGCATGCCACCAACCAGATGGTACGTACATCACCTCTCCCGGGCCCGTAATGGCGTGATGAAACCCCTTGCACATCTGTGCTGCCTTGTACAGACCACTGGCAAACCACTCACCGAGGGATGTCGGGGCTGTGACCTCACTCTGCTCTTGGTCAGTCCATACTCCAGGGGGAGGGTCATTAGCTGGGAACATGATCCAGTATTTTCGACCAGATATTACTGAATTCCAAGCACTTGTCGCATTGGGATCTTTGTGAAAAGTGGATCCACTTCTTTTAGGTCCTATAATTAGCCATTGATGATCAGGCCGTTCGCCTCCAAAGAGGGTGAACAGATCTCGATCCTTGCCCCAGATATGGTCAAGTGGAAGCTGAAATTTTAGATCCTTGTGTGCTTTTGACTTGCAATCAAACAAATATAGTGGCGTCTCGTCTTGATTCTCGGCACAATAGTCCTTGTAGACTCGCAAGGGCCAGTCCATATACTCTTGTCGAAAGATCTCGTTACCGAACTTGTCCAGGAGATCGTCGAGTGTCCATTCAGCTATTGGTGATTTAAGCCTCGTAATAAATGGGCGTTTATGTAGGTCCTGGTCAAATCTCTCGACCGTGACATCATCCTCAGCTAGGTAGTCAATATTCGGTGTGACTGTCCCAATTAAATCTGTGTAGTCGAGTTGAGTCATCTCATACGGACGGTGTAGAAAATCTGAGTACACAACCCCATCAGCACTTATCTGGGCCTCCACCCCGACCGGCATTTTCAGAGCAGTTCGACGCCATGAGCCTTTCCATTCAACATCTGATTGATCTTGTTTATAGACTACCTGTTTCCACAGTTCATCAAACCAGCAATACGCAAAGAGTGATTTGCAAGTACTGCCTAGATTGAATAATGATTTCTCATCCAAATCTTGGATCACTACCATCAGCAGATCATCAGGCAAATATCCCAGCAATCCCAGGCGTTGAATTCTATGCACAACAGGGTCATTCACTTCTAATATAGCATTTCCACTAGGCTTCACACCCAAAGGATGCGTGCCTTTTTTGAGTTTCTTCGCACTTGATAAAATTCTTTCGTCGTTTAATCTTTTCATGATTAGATAATTATAAAGCCAGAAAAAGTAGGAGCTGAAGTTACCTTAGAGTGGGGGCACTGATGTATTATCTAACTATGTCTTTAGGACCCTCCTAGAGGCACTTTTAACATTCCCCCATCTCAAGCTAGTCATTGATTCCTTTACACAATCTGGACGGACGTGAACAATCAGCAAAGCTTTTCCAGTCAGACTTGTTTGCAGGATCTGAGTTAATGCTGATTGGCGATATACTGGTCTACGCTTCTCCCTGATAGCAGTGAAGACCTCATACAAGCACAATAGGTCCTGATTTATTGCAGTTGCCTCCTTGAATGCCTCGTTTTCAACCTTTGACTCCTTAACTCTTTCAGAACCAGCTAGGTCTACTAAGGTGAGACTAGCTGCTGAGGATCTGAACGTGAAGATGATGTGCGAACGAGACGAATTCACATTTAATGCTGTAGCACTACTTTTGCGTTCCTTTGCGACCTCGCGTATTGTCTCCTGAGCAACTTGGGCGTTATGCAGTTCACGAGAGAAGATTATTTTGACTTTATCGCAGTAAACCTCTTCAACTTTGCAATGAAAAGCATTCCCCGGTATAAATATCGTATCGATGGCTTTAAATATTACGCCGTTTGTCTCCGATAACATTGTATATGTCTTTCCACTTCCAGTTGGGCCATATGCCAAAATAGTAACGCTGCTGCCACTTAAGAAGTCCTGCACCAGCAATTCAAGTTCATTGTAGATCTCGCTGTCATTTCGCCGATCGAAGACGCGGTCGAAAGTTACACACTTGGCCGAGGCTCTATGGCCCATGAATGACTCGGTCATTTTCGTGACCACAACGGAGGAACTTGATTCCTTCTTGATAAGAGCATTTCCCTTATCCTGAATAGGGTTAATTCTACAGAATATCCTTAGATCCCCCTTCATATCGAGCAGCTCATGCTGGTATTTGCGGCGCAGTTGGATTTCTGTTGCTAGTCTTTCCTCTAGATGGTCTATACGATCCTGTAAAACACTATCGTGATCATTTTCGTTGCATTCCTTGAAAACTAACTCCTCATATATTTCATCTAACGCAACGGTATCCAGCATAAACACAACAACGTATGTAGCATGGTAGTAGGGTTGCAAAGTGCTAGTTCCAGATAGTTCCTATTAAGTATATGTGTATATAAATATGCTGCCCGCAGCTCACCAGATCTTCACAGTAGTATCGACCGAGCCAGTGGCCAGGCTCTTTCTCCCATATGCCATCGAGGTGACAAAGTGGTCATGAGCTTTGATAGTTTTCAAGAGTTTCCCTCCGTTTTCCAGGTCCCAGATCTTGATTGTTTTATCATCGCTTACGCTCAGGAGAAAGCGGCCATCTGGGTGGAATACAAGGTCGCGAACCCAGTTATCATGTCCTACGAGTTCTTTGATCTTCTCACGCCTTGTATTCCATATCAGTATTTTGTTATTTCGATCCCCAGTGGCAAAGTAATTGAATTTGAGCGGCGAGGGTACTGGACTTTTGAGGCCCTCGATCTTCGCTAAATGCTGATCAGAAGTTACTGGCGCAATTGCAGAACATTCTATAACATGTTCATGACCTATGCACTCCAGAGGCTTTCCTGGGCTGGTACCAAGTGGTGTGACCCGCACAACCATGTCGTTCCCCGCACTAATGATTGCGGACCCGTTGCTGCAAACACTCAACGTACGGACCCAGGCGGTGTGGACCTTGAGAACCTGAGTACAATATCCGGTGTTCGTCTGCCACAACCGGATCGTACAATCCCTCGAACAGGATGCCAAAAGATCCTCGTTGATGAACTTGACTGAGGAGACCGTGTGGTCATGCCCTTGTAAGGTTCGCATGTTATTCCACGAGTCTGTATCCCATAACCTAACGCTAAGATCAGAGCTGCAGGATGCGAGAACCTTGCCATCAGAGCTGAAGTCCAGTCCGGTCACGGCACGCGTGTGAGCTCTTATAGTAGCCTCACGCTCCCCCAGCTCAGCAGACCACACCTTGATCATTCCTTCCTCGTCTCCACTAACCACAGTGTCCCACTTCGGGTGGTATGCTACCGATACCACAGGCTTTCGGTGTTCCTGTAAGACCTGTCGGGCGATCGAAGGCAGCCAAGAGCCTTTTGCAACCTGTGGATGTGTTTGATTCATTCTAGACTCGCTCAATTGCTCTTCGAGATCCATCAGACGCCTTTGCAGCAGGACGAGAGCAGTCCATTTGGCCTCCAAACGGCCCTCCATTTCCGGAGAGACTTGGCTGACTCCTAAAGCACTTGCTACTTCATCCGCTAGATGCGAATCACCCAGTTCTGTGCGTAAATAGCTAACCACTGCTTGATTTAGTTCCCCCTTCTGAGAGGACGTAAGCATAAACAATGTGTCGAATGTTCCACAGTTAATGGGTAGATACAATGCTATAGCTTGTCCAGGTAAATATATCTATTTTTATAACAATGCTAATGCAATCGAGTTATTTCTGCGTTGATCACCGTGAGCTGACGATCAAAGTTGGTATCCATAATGCCGCTAGCACGAGGGCACAATTTAAACAATGCTGTTAGAATGTTAGGAATTTTTTGATTAATTATAGCGAAATCTAGCTCCTAGACGAGTGTACTGGTGCGGTATGTTGTGATTATTAATCCATTAGGGTTGACGCCAGTCACGCTTTTCACTCACACAAACCGTCGCACACTGGCACTCTGTATCCAATGGCCGCTGCACAGACTTCCAAAGCCAACCAAGCCCGTAAGGCTGCACTTAAGGGTACCAACGGTAAGAAGACCACTAAGTACTACTCCAACACTACTTTCCGTCTTCCTTCCACCCTTAAGCTCGCTCGCAAGCCCAAGTACCCCACCAAGGCTGTTGATCACCGTCCCCGTCTCGATGACCAGAAGATCTTGATCTCCAACGTCGGTTCTGAGACCGCCATTGCCAAGATCGAAGCCCACAACACCCTTGTCTTGAAGGTCCACATGAGCGCCAACAAGCACCAAATCAAGAAGGCTGTGAAGAATATCTTGGGTGCCGATGCCCTCAAGGTCAACACCCTTGTTCGCCCTGACGGCTCCAAGAAGGCCTACGTCCGCCTTACCGCTGACCACGATGCCGTTGACGTTGCTAGCCGTGCCGGTTATCTCTAATTAATTTAACGAGGATAGTCTCATAAAAAAATAGTGTAGTAACTATGCATATTAATACCGTCCTTAGCAGCGTTTGCTCCAAGATTTGTCATGGTGTCGACGATATACGTCGTTAGAGTAAGTACCAAGTGGCTGCCTAGAATGCACTAACCAGCACGGACTGAGGGCCAACGATGAACCCTCCCCTACTGGTATTGATGGAGATGTTCGTATAACCAAAGAAGGCGAGTTTCAGGCCGTCGAGCTTGCTAAGTACGTCGAAACATTAGACCCAAGGCCCGAGAAAATCTACTCTTCACCGTTCTATAGATGTCTCCAAACCATCAGTCCGACTGCCGAGGCTCTCGATCTGCCTATTCATGTGGAGACAGGTATAGGTGAGTACTATCACGTCGATAGACCTACTCATCCTATTCCACTAACCGCTGATAAGAGCATAAAAACCTTCCCGCGGATTACCCTTGACTACACTGCGCAGGTCTCCGTTTCAAGAACTGGTGAAACTCGGGATAGGCTTTGGCCAAGGATACAGAAAGCCCTCGATGCCATCATTAGATCCAGTGCCAACGTCGAGGCCCTCATCATTTGTACCCACGCAGCGACTAAAATTGCTATTGGAAAAGTACTTGCAAACGTCGAGGTCCGTAGTGGCACCTGTTCTATGGATGAATACGTCCTCAGCGATGGTAAGTGGCAGTGCGTGATGAACGGAAACACCTCATTTTTGAGCAGTGGTGAGCAGATGCATTGGGACTTTAGTATGGCCTACGAGGCGGGCTCTATTGAGGACGAAAAGTCTCGGGGCCGTGCCCCTAACCAAGAGGAGACCGTCAAGGTGTATGTACCTCTAGACCTTGGGGGCCAAGTCCCTCTTGAAAAAACCGCAACGAGCCTACAAGCTACAGATCTTGATACCACGAAACCACTGGTGCAGTTTAATGATACTGTATTTGAAGGTTCGTGGCAAGGAATAGTAGGCACTGAAGTATATACAACTCCGGATGGCGACTATATTGGTAAGACTAGGGAACGTATAGTCCTGAATCCGATAATTCATGAGAATCTTGAAAAGACTAGTCTCAGGGAAAAGATGGCTCATTTTGATCGCCAAAAAAGGCGCGAAGCGCAACATGAACCTGAGCAAGTCAACGAGGCCATGGAGGATGAGTAGGGTGGCATGGTAAGCCATGTCCCGACATATCTAAGTTATTCAAGTTCGTACAAGTATTGAGTGATGAGTTACGCAGCTCCGAACAATTATTCTTATCTAGAATTCCACTTTAGAAGCGAGTGAATAAATAGCTAACAAAGACGCGAGGCTTATTACACCGCGTTTGATCTCATAGGGAACTTTTCAATCATGTACTCGGCATTTGCCATCGATTCCCCGCAATTAAGCTTCCTGTGAAAAGCTGCTTCTGCGTACGGTGGTGCAGCAATAGATTGGCCGGCTTCCAGTTTGATCTTTTCCCTTGCAAATAACACCACAGGCTTGGAACGCTGGTGCAACGTCGACACTTGGACCATGGCTTGCAAGTACCAATTTATTCGTAGCTGAGGTGAGTCGAACGATGGCGTTGCAAGTGTAAGTTTAATGCTGTCGAGGTTCAGGTTGATAACTTTGCCTGTAGGGGTATCAGTTAGGGTTTTGTCGAGTAGCCTCCGTGATTGGAATGACATTTTTGTAGAATCTGAGGCAAACGCGATCTGCCCTTCAGCGCAGAGACACAGGTTGATGTGGTGGATCTTGATCTCTCTGGCAGTGCTCTCACCGAGTCGGGGTACAGAATAACATCTCAGAACAATATGGAACCGCTCATCAAGCCGTATGCACCCTGGTGCGAGCATCTCCATTGCTACTTCACAAGGCTCATAACCCTCGCTCTCACGACGATGTTTCCGATTAAAAATAGATCCTTTACTCAAAGTGATGAATTGGCTACGCGACAACGCCCTTATCTGCTCGCGAGTTGTCTCGTCTGTTTGGCTCGGATAATATTTTACCGTTTTCACACTGCCAAAATTCGTCTTGAGTTTCGACGGAACCTTCAATTCAAACTCCACTCGGTGGATAATGCTATTACCGATCGTATCGCCAAATGAGGGAGGCAACGGCTCCGAGGGCAAAGTGATAGAAATATCGTAACGGTGCTCTCCCGGAGCTATTTTGAACTTTCGCTGATGGGCGAGATCCGGAGGCGGAAATACTACCTGCAAATTCTCATACACTTTGCCTTCCGCATGGGTAACATATGAATCGTCACCTGTTGTTACACGCCTGAGGCTAGTGTATTTCACTAAATATCGTGCAGTGATGGAGCATATTGTCGCACCATCGTCATCTGCTTCAATTATTAGATGTGCCTGTATTGAGTCGCCATTGGTATAGTATGGCGCGTAATGATCGTGTAAAAAGAACCGAGCAATCATGGGCTAGCAGGCTAGCACCCACGCCTGATATATCCTAGTTCTGCATGCAATGTGATGTGTATCATGATGTCATGCACAGCGTGATTTATAATAGCCTAGTAGTGGCTATTCTTGTGCAGAAGACAAAAAATATGAACTTGGAGCGGAACCTGGTGGCTCGGTGGCCTGTATTAGGAATTTCCGAGTCGAAATGAATCTCTAAACGGAAAAGACTAGTCCTGTGGCGAGAAGTAAACAGTGTTTCTTAGCAGCGGGCGCAGAACGATTCGCATGACTCAATGAACTCCGGCTACACAGTTACCCTCGCCACTGCCTTTGCCACCGGAGTCGTACATACGACGCCTTAACGTCAGATGACATGTCTTCGCCACTCGCCCACTTCTTCCTCGGACCCTTAACATCCTTTGATCATCCAAGCAAAAAATATTTGTCCTCCTGTAGGTGGGCTGTATTTGGGATCGTATATGTGAGTAAATGAAACAACCGCTGCGTGGTGCATGCCTAATGTCATACCCCGCACAAAAAATCTCGTTTGTATGGCAAAAATTGATGCTCCACCTGATCGTACTTAGTATCGCATAAGTCCACTATCGTGATATGTGGTGTCTCTGCAACTGAAGAAAACCCCACTAAAACGTACCGTTTCTAGCATGCACACCTCGGAAGATCCCCGGGTAAGTTCTGGCTTGCACAATCTGCGCAGTGTGACTGTCGCCTGCAGACTGGTGTACTTGGACTTTCTGTTTTTCCGAGTTGAAGCTATAAGCAGAATGTTTGTTAATGATGAGAATCCGCTATGTCTCCACCACGTCAACTGCAGATCATTGCATGCGGTAAAGTACTGTCGATGCATACTACAAGGGTACAATGATCCGTATGGAACAGTAGGTAGTACCCTATCCTCTAGTCTCGGTCATCTTGACTAGTGTTCATACGAACAGGTGTTCCCAAATGAAGCTGATAATGATGCAAATTTGGCTCAGTATACCAACTTTCCTTATTCTATGATCTCCAAGGAACAGCTTGTTCAAGGGATTGGCGAACAGTCAATGCAGGATCTGTGACTATTTTATACGAACCACAATAAAATTTCATCAATTCACGTTAGCATTCGCTTACAGGGGCGACAGCTCATTCGTTCATATGGAGCCATATTCCAATCGCGAAACTGGATAAGCACACGTGTACGAGGGCATTGAGTGTTGAATACCGAGAAATTATGATTAAATTCCCCAAATCTTGTGCCAAAACAGACTCAGTGTCCCAAACTCGCAGCAGCAATATGCACCCTGCATGCACCTGCGGATGAGCTCTCACTATAAAAGCTCAATTGATGCCAGCGTTTCATCAATGACACTTTCAGTCGGATCTCCATTCCCAAAGGGCGTGAAGTTTGTATACTGCCCCTATGACGAAGATGTTGCTCAGGGTGGCCAATGCCCTGCACCTTTGCCTTTGAATCTTGATAAGTTCCTCGGAGATGGAAAGACCTTCGTCATTGTAGCCGTGCCCGGAGCATTCACTCCTACTTGTTCTGAAAAGCACATTCCCGCTTTTGTGAAAGATGCTAAAAAAATTAGAGAGAAGGCTGATGCGTTGATTGTTCTCAGTGCCAACGACCCGTTCGTTCAGTATGGCTGGGCCCTTAACCTCGGAGGGTATAACAAGGACCTTATCTTTGCAAGTGACCCCAACAGCGAGTGGACCAAGTCCGAGGATCTTGCGCAAGACCTGACCTCAAAGGGTCTTGGATGGAGAACTAAGCGCTTCGCTTTGATCGTTAAGAACGGAAAAGTTTCCTACTTGGGCGTTGAACCCGCTGGCGACGTGAGTGTTTCTAGCGTCGACTCTGTTCTCAAGAATCTCTAAGCTACAAACGCTGAAATGACTATACGATACATAAGTATATATGATCTATGTTGATGAATTTGTTTGGTGCAGGATGATGTGATTTTGCGTGGTCTTGTGTGTTCGGAGTCTACGCCCTCTAACTAGCCTTCATAGCTGAATGCCCGAATGGCCTTGAAGATACTTGAGTACACTATCATATACATTCATTTTGAATCGGTTAACCCATTATGCGTAGCCTACGTGGTTGGAAGTTAGATATTCTATATACATCAGTAGCCCTTGCGACGAGCTTCGTTAACGAGGTCAAAAAGCCTTCGAATGCCAGCGTTAAACTCTCTCTTTTTACGCTCAATCCTGATTCTGAGCCTTGCTTTCCCTGGTCTTTCGGCGAATCTTTGAAGACGTACAGTTTGGGGCAGCTTGTTCATTTGGTTCATGGTGTTGATTCGGCGGATCGCTTGGGGCAAATATTGCGGATTATTGACTGACACAGTGCGTCCAACCAAGGGGCCCGTGCGAGGCGGTAGACCAATCTTACGTCTCGTCACCTGCTCAGCATCCACGAGTGGGCGCGACGAAGCCATACCCCCCTTTTTGGAGTTCTTCTGAATACCCTCGTTGAGAATCCTCAGCAAAGTATCGTTGTGATTGTACCTCCGACCAAACAAACCGATTTTGCGGAACATGAAAATAATTTGCCACGGGGGGAATTTGAGTGTGGCGACTTTTCACCCCAATGAGGTTGCAATGCTCTTGGAGAACCGACAATGGTGCAAAGCACTTCAAATAACAGCTGGTTGAGATGATTGATTGATAGAGGATAGTTCTATATGCATTAATTTAAGTCTTAGGTTTCGGAGGCACATTCTTAGCTCCCGTCAATTTAGGTTTTAGCGAGGGTTTTCGCGGAGCAGATGGTGCCTCAGGTGAATGTGATGGCATTTCTGATAGTGACGGGACACTTCGTGAGTGGTGGATATAGTGAATGGCACTAGATCCGTCATTTGAAGATGCCTCGTCGTCGGTGTATTTACCATAACCTTTGGCGGTTCGCCGAGGAGGGCTCTCTAGTTGGCCAGTAACCAGCGCGTGAACCCGCTGCTGAATGCTGTTTGTAGGTCTGAATGACTTTAGAGATGGAACTGGTGACGCGTCAGGACTGCTGTCGTCAAACGGATCCTTAGACAGGGTTGCCGGTGGCGTTTCCAGATCGCGGTTAGCTAGGGAGCCGGGCTCATCACTATCGCTATCGCTTTTCTGCACGTGTGACCTGCGATTCCCAGGGCGACCGAACCAGAGGTTCTTTGATTTTGATTTGACATGATGGACGCTCTTGGATGGTCGTAAATGCACCTTGTGGGAGCCACTAGAGACCGACCTTTCGTTTGTTCCCTCCTCACTCCCTTTGTCCAGACTTCGCAAAAAGTCGAGGTTGGAGTCGATATGTCCCTTATTCTCTAGAACAATGGTTGACGAACGTTCGTCCAACCCATCCAAAATCTTCTTGAGCTTGTCACGTTGGGGATAATTCTTCTCCCCGGTATCGGCTTCGCGAAGGGCTCTAGATGCCTCGACCTGTGCGCGCGCTCGCGCCTGAATCTCTTTGGCACGGGCTAGAGAGTCTGCTGGAGATTTGGCGGGCTTTGGTTTAGACGGCTCCACAGTTGGGACCGACGCAGGCTTGGGGATATTCTTGGGCGGAGCAACGGACTGAGGCTGTGGGGCCGACTTGGAAACGGATGATGGCTGGTGCGGAGTCGACGGGGTTGGTTGACTACTGGCGGCAGGGGTGGTTGGCCTCTGGATGGGCTTCGCAGCCAAGGGCTTGGAACTGATGGAGCTCACAGCAGGTTTAGGAATCGGGATGCTTTGGGTGTGGGTAACTGGCTGCACGCGGCTTGTGACTCTCTCGAGACCCGATCCCGGGGCCGGTGCTGGATCTTTCAGTACCGGCTTTGGCGGCGGAATCTCCACCGGGGGAAAGCGACTATTAACATCATCAACATCGTAGCTCTGCGATAGCGGAGGGAACTTTTGATCGAACGATTCGTCTTGGGCACTCAATGCAGGGCTGAGGCTTGGGCTCCGGCTGACGGGGCTTGCACCATTATTAAAAGGAGGAGAAAGTGTTTGCGACGGGGGCACGAGCTGAGACGAGCTCGGGATACTCACGGGGCGCGTGCGCGGAGGATCCAGCAGCTGCTCGGGCATGGGACTTGCAGCCCTGGGGCTGATTGGCCGCACGCCGGGGGAGGTGCCGGAGGATTTGGGCAGCGGCAGAGTTTGGGGCACCGGGTACGCGACCTGTGCAGCGGGTATCTGCTTTGTCTGCTGCTTGAGCGGGTTTGGTACGCCTCTCATGTCGCAGATTTCCTGCATCAGCTGGTAGACGTTGGGTCTTTGGGTAGGTATGGGCTGCAGCAACACTCTGATCATGTTCTTGAGCCGGGCTGAGTAGGGTGGTTTTTGGGGGATGATGTAGGAGGCGGCCATGATGGCGGGGATTCCCTCCTTCTCGAATGGGGTTGTGTAGTAACATAGCTTGTACAAAAACACTCCAAGTGCCCAGATATCGCTCTTTTCGTCGATGGGGAAGCCGGCGTGCATGTCGATCATCTCCGGGGCTCGGTATTGGGCGGTGGTGTGGTGTTTGATGTCGTCGTCGAGCACCTGCAGCTCCTGGGCATTTTTGGGGGCTCTCAGAACGGGACTGGCGGACCCGAAATCGCAGAGTTTGTAGTCGCCGTTGGCGGTGAGCAAAACGTTCTCAATCTTGAGGTCCCGGTGGATCAGCGGCGGGTGCAGGTAGTGCATGGCCGCGAGGCCGCGAGTGACGTCGTACATGATTTTGAGCACCTCGTGCTCTCTCAGCTGGTCCCTGAGCCGGGTGTTCATGAAATCTATGAGCCCCCCTCCCTCGCAGTACTCCATGAGCACAAACACCTCATACCCTCCAATGGACGGGTCCTTGTTTCGCTCGGCGTGACTGTCAATATACTGCACAATATTGGGGCATCCCTTGAGCCGTTGCATGGCGTCGACTTCGGCTCGAAGCAGGTTGAGCAGCGCTTTGTTGGGCACTGCCACTCGCTTGAGGCACACTACTTCGTCCGCAGTCGGCGGATCGCACGTGGCGGTGTACACATGCGCAAACCCTCCCTGACTGACGTATTTAATTATTCTTACTTTGTGCGAGCCCACCGTGAGCTTAGTGCCTGGGGTATACGTCGCACTAGGGGGCATGATGAAGTAATGCGGTGCTTAGCCTGTTGTACCCCGGCGGACCCAAGCCTACGGATGGTGATGTAGGGGCCAACGGGGCACGCTGAATTGTATATAGCTAGAATTCTCCGAGCAGGGCCACTGAAAAGTCCTGTGGCCGCCGATGCGGTTTGGTCGAGAGTCTATGGTGCGGTGTATAAATAAGTAGATGCTGGAACGCTGTCGGGGCGGCACTCCAGGAGCTGGTGGCCGGGTTAGCCCAGGTTCTCTGAGCTGTCTCGGGGGTGTGCGACTTGGCCGCCGTCAATGGCTCGATTCGAGCCAATTGCGGATCGGTCTTGTATGCGGTGCCACAGGTGGACAAGGAGCTACGGTGGTGTGGAGTTTACCACGGAGCGTTACTTACCTTGAGAGCGGAGGTGAAACCTAGCGCCGCACAGTTCACAACTAGCAGGCATTCCAATGATTCAAGCCAGTGTTCACTGGAGGAGCCACTCTGCGGCTGCTTGAATAATTGGAGTGCCTGTTAATTGTTGTCTTTACCGCGAGGAATCCCTGCCAGCACTGCGACTATTCGCCCGCACCTGCCAACTGCAGAGCACGTTGTGCGGTCGGACAAATTAACTTCTGCATTGATCGCATAAATTCACCCTTGAGGTCATCGGGACGTTTTGACGATCCCCTGAAGATCTTATAGTGCCGAATGCAGTCCACATATGGCTTGGCGACTGATAACCCCAGATTGACCGCCCGGCCGTTTATAGACAATATGCAAATAGACTCATATATGAAGAGATCGTGCATCTTCGCACAGGTGAAACAGGATTCTGCGGCACTAAAACGCAGGGTCCCGCCTGGCTGCCGAACATGATCTGCGGATCGTCCAAAAAGTGCTTTTTATAGTAGCCCCCGAGCCGAAGGCCATAGAGGCGCTTGTTAAATATTATTATGCTAAATTTGCCTTATTAGGTACTATAATCTTTGAGAATGCCCCGCATGTGGGTGTTTGTAATCTTGGAGCGAGCAGGACGCCGTCTCTTTTGATCAGACTCTTTCTTCTTGATAACCTTAACCTTAGACGGATCCACGCTGCTGGGCTTGAGACCTGCAGACTCCAACGTTCCCGGAAGATCGTTGGTACTGGGCACCTTGGCCTCCTGCCACAGATTCACAAACATTTTATCGACGGTGCCTACCGGGCCCGCAAGGTTCGGCCACACCGTCCGAGGGGAATTGTCTTTTTTGTTGCGAAGCACCAAGAGCTTACCTTCCTCTTCCATGCGGTTGATAGTCGGCACTGCAGCGCTCCACCCGTCCTCGAGCTCCTTCACCGAGGTTCCAACAAAGGACTTTTGGCGAGTTAGGTATCTCATGAGATCGTCGGCACTGTACACATCGAACTTTGAGATATAGCAGGCGGTCTGATCCTTGAGATTGATCCTAATATTCGGGTGCTGCTGGAACCAAGGGATCAATGGCTCAATAGGAGTCCCCAGATACGACTCAAGGTCCTTGAGAAGGATCGGGCACTCGTTTTTTTTGAGGTATTCCTTGGCGTGCACAAACTGGGTGCGAGTGTGTGCACTTTCCACCACGCCCGGCCTGGGAGCCGACTTCACTCGCTTAGGTTCAGGCGCCTGGCTGTCGATGATCCGCTTGGGGATCACCGGAGCGTTGCGGGCCATTGCCCTGAACGAGTTGATTTGGTCGTTCAGGGTTCCCATGCTGACTCATTTTGCGGCCACTGTTTTTCAATTACTGTCGGATCGGCGCCACCAAAGTTTGCGGCTCAGGCTCGCTCCTGCCACCTTTCGCCGCACTCATGCGTTTTATCGGCAGAGCACTGGGATATAGCTCATTAGCTCTTTGTGTGGGGTATGGGGGCTATATTTCTGTGCACACGTTCAGATCTAGCCAGGAAATAGCTCTCCGCCAAAACTCTCCTGATTTCGCCGACCCCAAGGCTCGATTCGCTCCGATAAAGCTCCATGGTCGCTACGTGAACCCCTTTCCAGAGTATCGGCACCAAACCTTATATGAATTTTTGTACTGCAGAGTCCGAGAGTTATTTACCTTCAATCCCCGCGGCTCTGTGCCTGTAGATCGGCACGTGCTCGAAACTATGCTGCCTACGGGGACTCCATCCAAGGAGATTTTAGCGGGAAATAAGGTCAAGGGCTTTCCCAAACCATCGCAACGTATCTCATTTACTTGGATAGGGCAGAGCTGCGCTTTTGTGCAACTGCCGACCCCGAAAGGATCCCCATTGAACATTTTGACGGACCCAATGTTCAGCAATAGCGTTGTGAGCCCGCACGTAGGGCCACAACGACTAGTTCCCGCTTGCTGTGGTATACAAGACCTCCCCACCCCACAGGTTGTTCTCGTGAGCCACGATCACCAGGACCACCTTGACCTCAAGGCTGCCAAGTTGATTGGCAACAACGCCACCTGGATTGTACCGTTGGGCGTAGGCAAGCATTTGGAAAAGGTAGGCATCTCCAATATTGTTGAAATGGACTGGTGGACAAAGATTCCCATACCTAATGTTGATCCCAAGCTCGGGTATGAAGTAGCGTGCACTCCGTCAATGCACTGGTCTGGGCGCACGTTGCTCGACGCTAATGAAACTCTATGGTGCTCTTTCATGGTCCTCAAGAACGACAAACCAGTATTCTTCCATGCTGGTGATTCAGGGTACGCAAAACAGCTATTCGAAGGAATTGCTAAAGTATACGGACGAGGTTGTACTCTTGCAATGGTACCATGTGGAGCCTACACTCCCAGATGGCATCTGAGATCTCAGCATATGAATCCTGAGGAAGCGCTCGAGGTAATGAAGTCTCTGGGAGCACAAAATTTAGTCGGGGTGCATTGGGGAACCTTCATCATGTCTGATGAGGCGTTCTTAGAGCCCAAGGAGAGACTCCTCAAAGGTTCGGCTATTGAGGGGCTGTCTAACGTTCAAGCACCGGTTTTTGGTGAGACTTTGGTATACAAGGTCTAAGTTTTGCAGGTGGTTTATTTGAAATCCGTTGCATCTTGTATGTACTCGTTGCATTCTGTATATACTCGCATAATCTATGCTAATAGTGTCGCATTTACAAGACTTGAAGTTTCATATCAGGTTTGTACCATTTACTGGTTTACGGCAGCCTGGATTAGGATTTCCTGATCTCCCAACCCTATCGCAGTGGTATCTATTTGTAAGTCGATGACCTCAACTTCTCCAACCGCCATCATGTCAAAATATCCAGCTAAATCGCACGCCCAGCGCACTATTGATACGTTCACGACACTTTATCCCGATGAGGCTCTCCCAGTCATCTATATTGCCGGTGCAAAAACTCAGTACTGGAGCCACTGCGATCAGACCGTTCCTCTTCGTCAAGACCGCTACTTTAATTATCTCTCGGGAGCATTTGATCAACCGAATTGCCATGTGATCTATGAGCCTCGAGCGAAAAAGCTTACCCTTTATTTGCCCCCAGTTGATGAGGATGATATCATGTGGAGCGGACTGCCTCTGAGCCCTGAGCAGGCGTTGAAGATATACGACGTGGACGACGTCAAGTTCTCTGATACTCTTGAAGCAGATATCAAGCAACTGGTTAATGTTCTTACCATACCTGACGGTGCTAGCACACTTGATGTTGCCACCTCCTCTAAGCTGCTTGAAGCCCTTGACGAGACACGTATGATCAAAGACGAGTACGAGCTTGGGCTGATGCGCCATGCTGCTAAGATTAGTGACAATTCCCACGTCGCAGTCATGTCTGCTTTGCCGATTGAGAAAAATGAGGGACATATCCATGCGGAGTTCGTGTACCATTGTATGCGACAGGGCTCGAAGAATCAGGCCTACGATCCGATTTGTTGCTCAGGTACTGACTGTGGGACGCTGCACTATGAGCGTAACGACCAACCATTGGAGGACAAGCAGCTCGTTCTTATCGATGCTGGTGCAGAATGGCAAGCGTACGCGAGCGACGTTACCCGTACTTGGCCCATTGATGGTGAATGGACTCCCGAAGCTCGTGATATTTATGAGACTGTTCACAAGATGCACGATGCAGCTATGGCAATGATCAAACCAGGTGTTCACTGGGAGGATGTCCATCTCAAGACTCATCGAGTCCTAATCGAGCGCTTTTTGGAGCTGGGAATTTTTCAAAATGGTTGTGAGGAGGAGATCTTCGAGACTCGTATCTCTGCAGCGTTTTATCCCCATGGACTCGGCCATATGATTGGCATGAATACTCACGATACTGGAGGAAAGGCCAATTACAACGATCCGAACCCTATGCTTCGGTATTTGCGTATTCGCCGGAAGCTCCAAGAGAACATGGTTGTGACCGTTGAGCCGGGATGTTATTTTAACAAATTCTTGCTTGACCATCATATCTCAGCGTCAATGAAAAGTAAATATATCAATCAGAAGGTGCTTGACAAGTACTGGCCGGTTGGTGGTGTGCGCATCGAAGACGATGTAGTCGTAACTGCGCACGGCCCCGAGGATCTAACAAAGATCACTAAAGATGCCGACGAAATTGCAAAGATTGTAAAGGATGGCTTGAGTAAGGGTCGTAAGGGGTTTCACTGTGTAGTTTAAATAAGTAACATAGTATGGGGCTTGTCCGATATCTATAGATAATTATAAAAATACTGTAATCAACTGTTGTTGTCCTCAACAGCATGCATGACGTGGTCAAGTTTGGCAAATATTGGTTGTCTGATGTTTTGAGAATGCAGCAATGACCTCGTGCCAGAGTTCTCCAAAAGCTCTCGAACATCCTTCTTAGGAGAGATCTCAGCGCATATAACAGTGATTCCTCTATTAATATAATCCTGGATGATGTTGTAGAGGATGCGCGCTCCTTCGGCATCACATTCAGTCATGCCATTCAGATGGAAAATGACAGTGTGAAGCTGACTTGACGGAGAATTAGCAGGACGCCCTGGGTGCGCCTTCGCTGTACCATGCAATTCAAGCCGACGCAGACGACGACCCAGCTCTCCTGAATTGGCAAACGTCAGCGGCTCGGGGATTTTGACAATGAGGATACCTGAATTGATGTTGTGGATTCCGCGAGGAAATCCTGGCATGTCGTCGGCATTAACAAACTCATGCGTTCCACTCAGCCTGGTAAGGATCTGTATGCGGGGGCGGGTGGAATGTCGCAAAACTCTCAAGACCGCCACCAAAGCGCCCACGGCAACGCCAGCTTCAATTGACCAGAACAAGGTAGTCAACATTGAAACAATGATTGTCGCCAAATCGATCCAGCCACGAACTTTGATGTAGTAGATTATGTCCTTTGGCGCTTCTTCCAGGAGCGAGATACCAATAGTGCTGACAATGGAGCTGAGGATACATGAAGGCAAGTAATAAATCAATCCCATCAGGTACGACACGCTCAGGAAGGTGACTGCAGCGGCCACCAACTGAGCCACCTGAGTCTTGGCTCCCGACAAGAGGTTGATTTTCGAGCGTCCATAGCCGCCGAACGACGGGAGCGCGCAGACGCACATGCCAAGGATGTTTGATATTCCGAATGCCACCAGTTCCCGATTAGAGCTGACCGTAGTGTGCTTTGGAGTGGGCAGGTTACGGGCGGCGACGGTACTTTCCATGAACCCAAGGAACGACAGGAAGAAGCAGGTCACAAATTGCAGCTTAAAGTCTTTCCAGTATTTTGGCTTGAGCATCCAGTGATACTCGATTCCGTGAATTCCCTTGACATTGCCAATGATGTTGACCCCTCGGCTCTCAAACTGGAACACGTATGAGAGGATCGTTGACAAGGTCACGACGATCAAGATATCGGGAAGCAGAACCCACCGCTTTCGTCCACGTTTGACCTGGACTCGCTTGATATACTTGAGCGCCAACATCATCGCGAGGCCAGAGAATGCCACTACTGCAGTCAGCACATGAGTGTAGCGGACGTGCCTGACGATGTAAACGAATTTGTCAACAGTAGATGCTTCTTTGCTGAGGCCATCTCGAAGTTGCTGGCCGATCTTGAGCTGGTGTGGAAGTTGATCAGTGATAATAACCACACCTAGACCAGTGATGAACCCCCGCAACATCGAGGCACTCATCACCTGCTCAATGAAGCCTACTCTGAGGATGCCGGCCGCCAGGGTAATAATTCCAACCATGCCAGCCAACAACGAACTTACCAAAATTGGTGCCAGGACCGAGCGACCATCCTGATGGTTTGGATCGTCGGGATCGTAGTGGGCAACAATCTGACCCACCACCAGTGAAATTGCGGCTTCAGGCGCTACTACCATGCAGGGCACGGTGCCCATTAGTGCGTATACTACTGGTTGGACAATAAGGCCGAGCAAACCACTAACAGCGGGAACATGGGCCAAAGTAGTAGCATATCCCAGAGAGACCGGGATCTGGAATGACGCCAGAGTGACTCCAGCGAATAGGTCGCCTGGCAGCTCCTTGAGCGAGTACTGTGAGAGCCAGCTAACGCAGGGAATATAATAAGCTAGCCACCATCCTTTAACCTTAGGACGACGATAATTTAGATAAGAGAAGCTTCGCCGAAGTGTTGGTGGATTTTCCTCTATTAGGGGTGTGCTCTCGTGAACCATGATGGCGATGACGTCAATTGGTAATTTAACCACGGGGCCCGAGAGTCGAGAATGTGCAGAGATTTAGTCCAGGGCTTTCGAAAATAACCGAATCAAAAATAGACAAATACTCGAATTCACTATAACATGTAGGAGCTATGAATTCTAGCAGATCGTATCGTCATCATCTATGGATTTATTTAAGCTTGTCAAAGTCCTCGGTAAGCTTGGGCACAGCGTCGAACAGATCAGCGACCAGTCCCACGTCGGCGACGTGGAAGATGGGGGCCTCCTCGTCCTTGTTGATGGCGGCGATGGTCTTGGAATCCTTCATACCTGCCAAGTGCTGGATGGCACCCGAGATACCCACGGCGATGTAGAGCTCAGGAGCGACCACCTTACCGGTCTGGCCGACCTGGAGCGAGTTGTCGGCGAACCCAGCGTCAACGGCGGCACGCGAGGCACCAACTGCGGCACCGAGGCTGTCGGCGAAGGGGTACATGATCTTCTCAAAGTTCTCCTTGTTTTTGAGACCACGGCCACCGGACACTACTCGGTTCGCGGTGGACAGGTCGGGACGCTCGCTCTTGGTGAGGTTCTCAGACACGAACTCAGACAGAGGGGCGGTATTAGGATCTTGGGCGTCCTCAATGGGGGCGGCCTCGTTCACGGGCTCAGATGCGTCGAACGCTGTGGGACGGATCGTGAGCAACTTGATGGGCTGGGAGGTCTTGACGGTCTGCAGGGCGTTGCCAGCGTAGATGGGGCGCACGAACGTGCTGTTGTCCTCGATCTTGATAACGTCAGTGACAGGCTGGGTGTCAATCAGCGCTCCCACGCGGGGGAGAACGTTGCGGGTCCACGCAGTGGTGGGAGCAACAACGTAGTCGAAGCTTCCACTCTGGATGGTGTCAGCGATGAGGGGAGCCAGGTTCTCGGGCAAACCGTAGTCGTAGGCGTTATTGTTGGCGTGCAACACTTTCTTGACCCCGAGTTTCGACGCCTCAGTCGCAACGTTAATGTCGGAGCCAGCGTACAGCGCAGTGATGTCGTTGCCGAGTTGCTTGGCGGCGGTCAAGGCATTGAGCACAGCTGGGTTGATCTTGCCACCAGAACTCTCAATGAGCGCCAGAGTGGACGCAAGACGTGAACCAAACAATCGACGAGATCCTAAAGTGCGGAGCATGAAGTGGTTTGTCAGCCCCAGCGAATGAAGAGATCACCTCGGCGCCTCGTCGCCACTGCGGGGTGCATAACCGAGCTCCGACGGCGAGGTCACAAATGGTGGAAACTGGCGGTGAATGAACCGCTCAATTCGTGATATGCACATATGAAGACGCTATTCCGGTCAGCAGCTCGTCAAGATGTGATGGCCGGGCCGAGAACCTAGGCAGCTTCAAGTATACGACAAAGTGCGCAACTGGAGATCAATTTGCACCGTAGGGCACTAATTGCCATCAGTGCGTGCTACGTTTTGACAGCGTGGGATTGTAATATATACATACTCCCCTATTCCTGCACCTGTAAAACGACGCCACAATTAGTTTCGAGGAGCGAGGCGTGAAAGAGTAAAGTCTACATTTGGTCAATTTAGCAAATTGGAGCGTCGTGGCGCTCTAAACTAGATCGATGCACTACGAACTCAAAATAGTTCTCAAATTGCCATTAAAGAGGCTGTAATCCAGCCACACAGTAGGACCCACCTATAGCTTGTCCTCTATTTACCGTTTCAGTGATGCATTTGTCTCTGCTACTGAAGCCGAATCGAGGCCCGTACCAAAAAAGTGCTCGGTCCCACGAGTACTCGACCAGCAGGTGCAACCCCCGAGTCCTAAAAATATGGAATTTTGACGTGATCCTCTCAGGCCGCCAAGAGGATCTCGTAGCAGGCCATATCTCCTTGGATGACGTAAACTCGCATATAGCTCTGCACTAGATAGGAGAAACCCTAGCAAAAAGAAATACAACGCCCATGTGATAATTCGAGCTAGCGACTTCACGCCACTCAGGTCCCCTGCCAGAACCAATTGATTGGAAAAATTCAAAACTACTCATAGTCCGTCCCGGATTCATCGGGAGCTTAGATTAATGACTGTAATTTACGTTATAGCGCATCAGAGTGCGAATTTTTCAAGTTTATAGGCCGCTGGTGTAGTTTTGCAGGTTTGCCACTCGGGAAAATCAGTCAGTCAGACTGTTTCGTAGGTCGTGATTCCTCAAAGCTTGGATCTAATTTTAGAACCCAACTTCCCGCATAGCTCGGGAAAATTCCTAGTCTCCGATGCATGCCCGCTGCATTATTGTGTAAACTCTCAACGCCGCACCGTGAAGAGTCAAACCGATGCAACGAGCCAGAGGACCTTTCTCTATTTGACAGCACTACGCGAGAGTGGCTTGTACATACGCGATCATTGCGCTTTGAAAGTTTAGTCATGGTGAAAAATTATCACGTGCACGCTGTACGCCGGGAGACGTTAGCCAGAAACAGGGGGGGCAAAACAGGTATGCACGTCAGGTACACTGGTGTTCGAAAAACTCTCAGTCATAAGCACTTAGCAGCATGCTGAAAACTACCAGAGCACCGCCGATCTCGGGCTGCAAGGTGCTTATCTCTTGTAAAAGAAGATTTCAAGTAGATTATACCGAGAACCTCGTTCCGACAACGAGGTGAATAAGCACATGCACGTTACCCATTCGATGACGTAAGAATACCTGCATAATGGTTAAGGGATGACTTCAGTTGGCAAACATGTGTGTCACAGCAGTACAGGCTAAGCGTAACCGTTGGGCCCGACACAGAGCGACATTCCGGGAAATTCTGTTTCAGACACGAATTCCAAGTTTTCAAGGGGAATAGGGCTAGATCTGAGAGATTGCTTCATTCGTATGGATCTTGAGATCACAGAACAGCTTCCCCACGCTACAACGTAGCTCAAGGGATAACTCTTGCAAGCTCTCGAGATGTATTTTTGTGGTAAATAAGCTGAGCCTATGAAATTGACACAATTAATTAATAACCACATAATCTAATCATACGCACTGCAGGTACCTGCACTACGTCATGACGCATATGTGTGCACTGCCTCTATATATATCGACTCAGGAATTCATCCCAACCACACTATGTCCACTACAAAAAGCAATTCTCCTGTAGATCACAAGGCATTCGTGTTTGACATCGATGGCGTTCTCATTCGTGGAGGCAAAGCACTAGACGGTGCTCGCACAGCCCTTGAGAAGCTGAACTCCCTCAAAGTCCCTTGGATCCTGCTCACAAATGGCGGTGGGATGACCGAAAGTGATCGTTGTGAAGACCTGAACAAAAAGCTAGGCATGACGATTCTCCCCGGGCAGTTTATGCAGTCTCATACTCCCTTCAAAGACTTTGTACCTCATTATGACCGCATTTTGGTTGTTGGCGGAGATAAGGAGCGTTGCAGAGAGGTTGCAGAATATTATGGTGCGAACGATATCATTATTCCCGCTGATATCGTTGCAACTCACCCTCATATCACCCCTTACACCGCCCACACCCACAGCATCGCTGAAGATGGAGGGCACGAAATCAAGGATTTGAGTAAACCCTTCGATGCAATCTTCGTTTTTGCAGATTCTCGTGATGCTACTACAGATACCCAGATTATTGTGGATCTGTTGGTATCCGATAAGGGTGTGTTGGGAACTCGTGCGCAGAATCCAACTGGTCCAGCAATGCCAATCTATTTCAGCAACGGTGACTTGCAATGGATGACAGACTACGATATTCCCCGCCTAGGCCAGGGAGCTGTTATTACCATGGTTGAGGCCTTGTTCAAGAACCTCACTGGCCATGATTTGCCAAACACTGTTATTGGCAAACCCACCAAGATCACCTACGATTATGCCACTCGCGTACTACAACGCTGGAGCGACAAACACATCGACGAGATCTACATGGTGGGCGACAATCAGCATAGTGATATTCGTGGTGCCAATGATTACGGGTGGAAATCTGTACTTGTGCGCACCGGCGTGTACCAGGATGGCGATCCCATGATCACGAACCCCACCTTCGTGTGTGATGATGTTCTTGATGCTGTAAATACTGCTTTGGCAGATCGAACTTCCTGCAAGAATTACAGGAATCTCAACGAGAAGGTCAGCGATGCCACCGAAGTCATTCAAGATATTGCGGAGAAGATCAAGGCCTCTGCATAATTATTTAAACTAATTTATTAGATATACATAACTGCTTTGAGTTGGCTCTTGATATCTTTCTATTAATGCTATCGAAGCTTTTTACTGCTTCCGTTCGTAACACATAACTCGTCAACCACTTCGGTCTCCTCGATGCTGATGTCGTCCACTCCGGGTACCTGGAAATAATCCTTATCGTAGTATCCCCGGCTGACAAGACTCGTAAGACGCAGGTGATCCCACATGGCCCATAACGGGTTGTACTCTGATGGTGCGTACCAATAATTTACTGATAAGTTCAGATCGTGTGAAATGATCTCTACCTGATGATACCATAGGCAGGGTATGAACAGTGCATCCCCAGGTTCCAGGTCGATCGTGTACACCTTGCAGTGGTCAGTGTATATTTCGTTGAAGGTCTCTGGATTACTGGGATCCACTGTGGGAAATAGCACTCTGTAGGATAGCTCTGTATCCTCGCACAGCTCCAAAGTACCATCTCCACGCAGGTCGTAGCGAGCTGGGACCAAGAACTGCTCATGCAGAGCGTATACATGCGAAGGGGGAATGAGATAAAATCGTTTACGACCCGACACTTGAACAAAAATGTTCTCGTAGTTGTCATTGTGAAGACGGGAGCACGTTCGTATTGATCCAATCCACAGATTTGATGCCTCTGGGGGATTCCTTAAAAGCTTCGAGCTCTCGGTTATTACGGGGGGTGCACGGGGAATCAACTTGCTGCGGGAGAGTTCCTTGTTCAAATTGTCGTCTTGGCTTTGCATGTAAAAGACTCGATTCTCGTTCTGTTCTTGTAAACAAATCATCAATTCTTTGACAGTCATAGGAATTTGACATGGCTGCACAAATTGGCCGTCTAGGGGAGCATCTGCGTTGCCCATGGGAGTCAGAGCCACGTTGACAAGCTCCCCAGCAATCTCCGATATAATACTTTCTGGGGCAGCCTTGATACCTAGATTGGAAGCCTGTTGGCGCAAAGTGGCCGGCAAGTTATTTGTGACTGCACGATCAAGTTCGTGAAAATCAATGTTTGGCACTTGTGCTGGTAGTGCTGCCGAGACTATGTCCATTTGTCGGCACATGCCATCTACGATGAAATCCATCGCCAAGGTATGGGCTGGGATCTGAGCTGAACTTTTGTCAGGCGAAGGTCGTCAAATAAGTGCTACTGGGGAAATAATTAGGTAACACCAGCAACTTTCTGCTACGAGTTATGAAAAACAAGTAAAAAGAAAAATTCAAATGGGGGGGCCGTGTACTTAGTTATCAAAAGTTGAGGAAGCCCTATTCCACTTATTAGCTCGGTCGGTCACCTGAGGCTTGCAGGTGTGCGGTCCTATGACGTCATTTCGTCAGGAACAGTTAGAGCTGAAATTGTGAATTATCAAGTCTGGCTCAACCGAATGCTCCTGAACTAAAATTCCGTTCGGGATGTCATTAAAATCTGCACGATCGTAACCATCGTCGAGAGACCTGACGAGACCAGCTTCGAGATGACGCTTGGCAAGTCGATTGCGCAGCACTGGCACTGGTACCTCCAGCAGCCACTTTGCATCCCAATACTGCGACAAGTCTCGCCACTTATCTTCATCTAGCAGCAAATAGTTGCCCTCAAAGATAACCACTTTGACATCACCAGGAATCCTCGTCCCCGGTTCCTGGGGATCGGCAGTGCGGTGCTCAAACACTGGACAGTACAAATCAGTGCTTTTGTGCAAGTTCTTCGCCAACTCTGTCACCTTTTCCACGTTGAACGTGAAAGGGGCTCCTCTGTATTTATGAGCAGCTTTTGGATCCTCGAATAGATCAAGTTCCCTACGATAATAGTGGAACCCATCCATCCCAATTGCAATTGCACTGTTGGGACTCTGGGCATTGATATGGTGCGCTACCAATTGTGCTAGAGTGCTCTTGCCGCTCCCAGGAGCACCCGAGATTGCGATCACGATTCTCGAGTCTCGCAGTGGAATCTGTTGGCAAATCTCATCAATTGTTGGATTCACTAAGCTTTTGGGGGCCATGAAACGATTGGATAGCACTGGTCTCTACCTTAGTAACTCGCACAGAAGGAATGCTGGGCCGAGAAACTCGCAAAAACTGGCAAAATTTTAGCAATGACTATAAATAATTAGATGCTATAACAAATGTGGATGCATTAGCGTTCGAGAGCTTACATTGGCATGGACTCAAGAACCTCGTCTTCATCGTGCTTGTCCTTTCTAAAGAAGCTGAGTCTACGAACAAAGCTCTGATTCTGGGGTTTCTGCCACGGTTTCATACTCTTGAACGCCCACCTGAATTTTTCAGGTGACGAGGTCGGAGTTTTGTCCAAATCCATGTCTGCTAATGGTGTACGCTTGGTCTCCTCCTCGGGAGATGGTGGTTGTGAGGGCGTGCTAGGGACATAGGGCTCGATTGACTGGTTATCGATGCTTGCACTCTTAGTTGAGAAGAACATGCTGCTATCTCTGGATGGGCGATGAGCGATCCAGGGTGCGTAGCTATAGGTGCTGGAAGTGCGGCTCTGGGATTGAGTAAGGCCAAATGACTGTGCACTCAGACTGCTTGTGTTCGCCTGGGCGATGAGTTCGTCGCCGAACAAGTTGGAAGGTAGCAGACCCGTTGTTGGCTCATCTGCACGCATGGCAAGCTGTGCATAGGCCTGCGCTTGAGCTTGAGTCTCCTGCTGGGCTTGAGCCTGGGCGTTTTCGAATGATCGACTCGCGGATTCATATTGTTGGTACGCTGCAACATAGCGAGTCTCGAGGGCACTCAAGGTGGTGGTCCACTCATCCTCGAGTTTGGAGTCTCTGGCGAAATCGGCGAGGATTCGCTTTTCATACTCAGTAGGCTCGCCATCAACCAACCCGTCAGTGCTTTTGAGGAGCCCGGTGCTGATCTCTACAAATTTCACCAACTTGTTCATCAGCGCTCGTACTCGTTCCTGCGTCTGCTCTGCTTCTCTCAAACTAGCAGCAGCTTTCCTTGATTGAAGCTCCACTGAGGCCAGCTCAGCGTTTACTTCGGAAAGAGCACCTGCCAATTTTGTTTCACGAGTTCTCCGAGACTCTGCCCCAGACATCACCTCTGCGGCCCGTTCCTTTAGTGCGGCTCTGCGTTCTCGTATCTCGTTGGTCCACGCATTCTGCGTGCGATGCTGAGCGTTGAACAGATCTTGGAGCTCTCGGTGCCGCTTGGAGATTTTCACTCTGCGCGTATCGAGCGCCCGTTTGGCATCTTCGAGTAACTGAATCTCGCTCCGAAGATTCACCCTCGCAGTCTGTTCATTTTTGCGGTCTCGAGCGGCTTTCTCCAACTCGCACTTGAGCTGAGCTTCCTCCTTAAGAAATGCTTCTGCAGCGGCTTCACGAGCTGCCATTTCTCGTCGCAACAAACACTCATTCTCACTTATATCCTGAGTGACGGACTCCATTGATTCAAACTTTTCACTCTTCTGCCGAGTGCTCGGAGGCTTCAGCCATTGGGCGGGCTCAGGATGCTCATTAGGGTCTTCCAGCGTCTCGATGGATATTGATGCCAGTGCGAACTTATTAGCACGAGAACCAGCAAACAGTCTGAAGTCGTAGTGAGTACCGGGCTCCAGATTGTCCACTGCCAGACTGGTCTGGCCTTTGTCAATATCCACACAATCCGTTCCATATTCTACAATGTGTCTGGCTGCATGCTTGCCAGCCTGAGCTGGATATCTCCAGCTTATTACTGCTGATTTATCGGAGAGCTGCTCAACCCATATCTCTGGGGACGGGAAGCGACGCTGACCAGTCGCAGCACGCAGTACTCCCTTGGGGGTAAAGATAACGGAGAATGCTCTATATACAAGCCAGCAGACCGCTAAGCACTGGCAAGATAGCAGAAGCAGACTCGGCAGCTCATGATCCATGGGAATTACTAAGTTCTGTGCCGAACCATATTAAATTTGACTCAAAAAGTGCAGCACAGGAGCAATCCTGCAATATTCACACTTTGAGTCGGTTGATAAATTGCACTGTGACCGTGATTGATTTTATCGCAAAGAAAATTGAATTATACAAAGTAACCGTCTTCGTGACTGACTAAGTCCGTAACGCCGACAATTCTTTAACAATGCCGTTTGAAACAGTTCGTAAATAGTTATATTACCGCTGAATCTATAGAATAACTGCGTTGGTTGTGTACAAGAGGGACAGCTCAAAAAATTTGTGCCTAAATATATGTGCAACATAACGCAGAAATGTGATTGTGCTAGAGACTACATAACATTGTTTAGTACAACTCCAATTGTGAGGCGAGATTAGTGAATTTGAAGACAAGTAGTCAAAACCAATAATATATCAGTTGTCCATAGGTAACAGGGGGCTTGGCCGTCACCCGCCATAGCGATACAGTTCATAGCACAACAGCTTATTTGAAACTATTCATCATATTTTTGAACATTGGGTTATTCATGATCTGGCTCATATCGGGCATACCACCCCCCTGACCAAACATGCCCGCCAACTTTGACATGTCGGGCATACCACCCTGGCCCAGCAGTTGGCTCATATCGGGCATGCCCCCAGCACCAGGATCTATACCCATTTGTTGCATTCTGCGACGCATTGCATCCATCTGAGGGCCACCTTTGCCACCTTGCAGAGCTTTCATTCGCGACATCATGCCATCCTTACCACCCATTTTCTTGGCAAGGCCAGCCATTACCTGCTGTTGGAACAGAACCTCCTCTACTTCACGAACAGAGGTACCGGAGCCTCGTGCTACACGTACAACACGAGTGGGCTGGTCAGTGAAAACCTGACCATCGGAGTCAAGTTCTTTCTCTGTCATAGAATCCATAATGAACACCATATTCTTAACTCTGCGATCGCTGTCACTGCCACTCAGCTGATCAGCAAACTGGCCCATACCTGGAAGCATCGATGCAACCTTGGAGAGTGGGCCTAGCTTCATGATATTGCCCATCTGCGTACGTAAATCTCGCAGAGTGAAGATACCAGCTTGAATGTTCTTGATAGTATCCTTTTGGTCCAACTTCAACGTCGAAACGTGCTCCATTAAGCCCTGGATGTCACCAATACCTAAGAGCTTCGACACGAACTGCTGGGGACTAAAGGTCTCGAGGTCGTGCATATGCTCACCAGTACCAATGAACGCGATTGGAGTGTGGGTAGCGGCAACGGCACTAATTGCACCGCCACCTTTGGCGTGTCCGTCCATTTTCGTTAGGATGATTCCACCAAAATCAGATGCTTCCTTGAAGGCTTTGGCCTGGCCCTCGGCAGCTTGACCAATAGATGCATCTAACACCATGAAAGTGGCATCAGGTTTGGTGGCCTTGCCGATCTGGACCATCTCATTGAATAAATCCGTCTCCTGACGATGGCGACCTGAGGTGTCTACGATAATTATATCGAACCCGTCAGCTTTGAATTTATCAACACCATCACGGGCGACTTCTACTGGGTCAGGCTCCGTGTATGAACCGTAGAAAGGAATTTTTGCCCTGGTGGCATTCTGCTTGAGCTGGTCAAATGCACCGGCGCGGAACGTATCAGCACAGACCAAACCGACCTTGAATCCTCGTCTCTGATAATAGACAGCAAGCTTTGTACAAGTGGTTGTCTTACCAGCACCCTGCAAGCCAACAAACATGAGCACGTTGGGTTTGCCCTTTTTGGGCTTGAATGGCTGCTCACCACAGTCAACCAAGTTAACCAGTTCGTCAAACACTGCCTTTTGAATAATTTTCTTGCGGTTCTGAGCGGGGGTTTCCTTGATGTTGACAGTTTTGCGAATATTCTTCGTGAGACGAGCGACCTGCTGTAAGCCGACATCATGCTGCAGCAGAGCCATGCTCATATCATTAAGCATAGCATCAAGTGCCTTTTCATCGATGTCTCCGCCAGACCGAGTGAGCGAGCCCACTGCCTGGTTGATCGACCTACCGAGATCTGCTAAAACCATGATTAAGCAGGCGAGTGGAGATGGGCTAAATAGTGGGGAAAGACGAGGACCACGCAGGAACGAGCAATCGCACAAACTGAATAAGGGATGAGATTCCGGAAACTTTCCAATTTCCAGATGCAATTCCACTGACTGACGCCACAATCAGCCACTAGGTTCTCGGGTCAAGTGGTCAGCATTCTATGTACAAGACGGTCGATTTACCTACATAAATCATGATCGCCTCTTGACCTCATTACTGTGGCCAGTAGCATCAAGGGGTCCGAATATCGCATACATTCTTGTATTCCTTTATCAACTACACCTTGTCTTGCTGTACTTTTACGTATGCCTCCGAGACCTACGTAGTTACACAAAGATTTCTATAATTACGATGCAGTAAACACCACGAAAGTGCCAAGGGTGCTAACCTGGCTCTTGGGCGCCGTGCCCGTTACCATGCATGTGAGTCGTCAACTTGAGACTTCGACTGAAAATCAGCATGTCAGTCAAACACGTAAGTGGCGTGCAATTCCGGGATTTAATTTAGAGTCGTAGCCGATCGATCAATCATGTTTAATGAATCCCAATAAGAGCCAAGCGACAATGAGCAATCAAATGCACACGCCTCGAAAATTCGTGATCGTGTACGAATTGCTGATCCAAAGGCTAGGGCCGTGCACTATTCAAAAAGGAAAACACATATATATGCAGTAAAGTCGCTAAATTAAATAATCTAAAGCTCTTCAGCAGCCGCACACACGTGAACACATGCCTTCCCGTACCCCACAATTCGCTTAAAAATTTCCGTAATCAGGTACTAATAGCCACAAAAGTAGAGTGACGAGCCATATTGACCTTCATCACGGAGCTCACATTAGTGTGCTCTACACCTTTCGATTTATCCATGAATTTTCATGCAAGCATCACGCATAAAGCTTATCCAATCATCACTAAGCTTCAATGAGCTGCCCCTTTTAGGACCCTGACTAATCATGGAAGGCCGTGGATGACATCATCAATACAGACATATACGAGTTCATTGATTGGCGCTCAGGCCAAATTTTTTCTTTAAATCAAAAATTCATTTATGCGTCTCTCAGAACCGTGTGAAGCGGGTGATACAGCGGTTCCTCTTTTGTTGCCTTGGAAGTCCCATTGTCGGAACCGATATATTCGAGATCTTTTACTATAAGCTACTGAAAGCAAGATCAAAGTATAGAACAGCATTACTATAGAGTAATGTATTCGGCGCCCCTTAGACGGATGTCGAGTTCAGTACGGGTTTTAGATGCATGCCTCCTGCACGTCCTCCCCACCGGTGATTCAAATTTTTCCGGTGGGGGCCAGTAACAATGGCTTCTATGAGCATAAACTGAGTTACAATGGTGTGCATTGAAGAGTCACATCCTGATCTCCGGCTATGATCTCGGCTAGGGGGCATTCCCCACACATTGCGATATGCGTGCGGCTAAGGTATCGTGATGAGATCGTGCGGGGAAACAAGAATTGAGACGTTTCAGCACCTGGAAGTCTTGAGAAGTGAAGAAAACCGTGATATCTGATACCCTGAACGATCTGGACTTTTAGTTTATTGACAAGATTTTTCCGTTCTTTCCAAGAGCACCTTGCATCACATACGTCGACTTGGCAGCTAAATCGGCACCAGAGAAGTGGTGATCGTTCGATGCTTTTTTAGCACTAGGCAATACTGGCGCGGAATTCAGCGAACAGACAACAAGTGTGATAGTTTGGGCTAAGACTATTTGAATGCACAAGGCCGAACGTTTGCATGTGAGAGCTTATATTGTCAACTTCTTTGTCCGCATGATGAGAGCATAATTGAAATGTGGACGTAGAGCATGTAAAAATTCTCAGTAAGACTTCGACCCAAACATTTGGGAGAAACAATGCTGAGAAATTGGTGTCCAGCACATATTTCTGCAGGCAATAACGACCATGCATTATGACATCATCTGTCAGATGAAAAGGTTAGGGTTAATGGGACGAAAATTTGCACCAAATCCGGATCAACGATGCGATGAAGACATGAAAGCCCGATGGTAGGAATCATTGCTTGTGGTGGACGTAGAGCATGGATTGGCAGCGCATTAACATACGTGCGGATGCCTAATATTCGCTTTCTTATGCATTACGTCATCGATGACTTCACATAGCTCCCGGTGACCTGCATACATCATGAGGCTTCGTCTTGCTGGATGCGTATTGCTCTTAGGTGAGGAAATGTGTTTTCTATAAAATTCCTTTCAAAATATTTCGAGACTTATGGCTTGAAACACATGATAGGATCTGAATCATCGGGATTGCATTCCAGGGATATCCTCCAGACCACGCTCCGGAGTTGAATCAGCAGCCGAATCATCCTATACTTGGATCGCTTCTTCCTGCATTGACAAGAGTTGTGGAACTGCAAGACCGTTACGGTACATACCGAAAATATAAAGGCAATATTGCATGTGTTTACCGAGCGGTTCTCTGTGTGATATTGGATAGAACCCGATTGATCCTTAATACTAGAATGCACTGAGTAGGCACCTCCTACGGGATATCGCGGTAACACATAATGCATTGTGACGTAATACCCAAGGTGGCCTGGAACGCTTACGGCACGCATATTGCATACATATCGCATGCATAACTCGAGAAGATTCAAAACATATATAAAGGGCAAAATTTAGGTTTGGTCGTCAAGATGCTTGTAAATCGTACAGCTACGATGGGCCTGAAGGGCTTCACACTTCGTCTAGCAATCACCATTTCAGCAGTTATGGGATTCAGCTTGTTTGGTTACAACCAAGGTATGATGTCCGGTATCTTGCAAGGTGATCAGTTTATTTCCGAATTTCCTCCTATGGCTGAGGATCCAAGCCAGTCTGCTAGTTCCAAGCACAACAAACACGTTGCCGTACTACAAGGTGGTGTCACCTCGTCATACGAGATCGGCTGCTTCTTTGGCGCCGTGTTTGTACTTCTCTTTGGTGAGAAGTTGGGTCGTAAGGCTGTTGTATTGTCTGGCTGCTCTATTCTCCTGGTTGGCGTTGTTCTGAGTTCCTCCGCATTCGGACACCACTGGGGTCTTGGTCAATTCGTTATTGGTCGTGTCGTTACTGGTGTTGGAAATGGATTCAATACTGCAACCATTCCTGTTTGGCAGTCTGAGATGTCCAAACCTGAGCACCGTGGTCGCTTGGTAAACCTTGAAGGTTCTGTTGTTGCTATGGGCACCATGATCGCCTACTGGCTTGATTTCGGTCTTTCGTTCGTCAAGTCTTCGGTTCAGTGGCGTTTGCCTGTTGCTGTACAGGCTGTTTTCGCCTTGTTTGTTTTGTTTACCGTTATGTTCTTGCCAGAATCACCTCGTTGGTTGATTGCTCATGGCTATCATGATGAAGGTGAACATGTCGAAGCAAGCTTGATCGGGCGTTCGTACGATGATCCCGAGGTTGTAGCCTCAGTCAGTGCCATGCACGATGAGGTCGCTCGTATTGGTGACGCTATGGACTTCAAGGATTTGCTCAAGAATGGTCGTACTGCTCACTTCAATCGTATGCTCATTGGCTCTTCCACACAGTTCTTCCAACAATTCACTGGCTGTAATGCTGCTATCTACTATTCCACTGTGTTGTTCTCGTTGATGAATACAACCCGTGTCTTGTCACTCATTATGGGTGGTGTCTTCGCCACTGTCTACTTCTTGGCTACATGGCCCTCATTCTACTTGATCGAGCATCTTGGACGTCGCCGTTTGTTTATGCTCGGTGCATTTGGTCAAGGCTGCTCGTTCTTGATTACTTTTGCATGCTTAATCGACGCTCGTGCCGACACCAAACCTGAGCTGTTCAAGGGTGCTGCTGTGGGCCTTTATCTATTCATCACCTTCTTTGGTATGTCCATTCTTGGTCTTCCCTGGGTGTATCCCCCAGAGATCAACCCTCTCAAGACTCGTACCGCAGCCGCTGCTTGCTCCACCTGCACTAACTGGATCTGCAACTTCGCGGTAGTCATGTTCACCCCTATCTTTGTTAACGTAAACGGAGAAGAAGGCCGTTTTGGTGCTTACTTGTTCTTTTGCCTTATTAACTTCTTGTGGCTTCCTATCATCTACTTCTTCTATCCTGAGACTGCAGGCCGTTCTCTCGAGGAGATTGATATCATTTTCGCCAAGGCATATGTTGAGAAGAAGTGGCCATTCCAAGTCGCGAAAGAGTTGCCCAAGCTTTCTCGTGAGGAGGTCAATTCTGAGGCTATCCGTTATGGTATCGCTGATGAGGAGTCTAATTCTGCCAGTGCTACTGCCAGTGGCAATGAGAAGACTGCTGCTCCTGGTGAGAAGATCGGTCAAAGCGTTTCTCCCTCTGCGAGCGACAACACCTCTGTTATCTCGAGTGCATCCAAGTGAACGTTTAATACCTAGGAACAAGCTTGGATTTATTTATTACAAAGATTTTGGAATATGACTAAGCCAAACCAATGCATATTCATTCTGTACTTATAGAGCGTGTTCATAGAACTAATTGTTTTTCAACTTCTCAGCTCTGCCTGAATTTGACTCGGTGCAACCGGTAGATCAAACGCGATCTCCGATTGACTTTATATGCACTATGTTAATGCACCAAGCTAAATATAGTACAAGGCAGCCTTGTACTGATGTTGTGGTGACGACGTAGATGTCTTGAGGATCCGTGGGTAACACCTAGAGCTAGATGGATCTGCTGTGGTGTTGTCACGAACTCTCTTTAGCCGTTATGCAGGACCAAACTTTAATTTACTATATAGGTAGTGCATCACAAACCCCTCTGGGCGTCCATTGCTCTCGCCGTTCAGCTCTACGCACTAGTACGCCCACAAATATCACCGGTGCCAACGGTATCGAGAGCAGATGGATAGATCCAATCACCATAACTTGGTGAGGACTGTTCAGGCGCCACAGAAGTGTACGAGACAACAATGCCACTGTCAAGTAACTGATCTTGGATGCATGATTGACATATCTCCAACTACCCATGTCGAGCGCCCAGACACGATTTTCAGCGCTGATGCGGTCGCCCTGATGGCACCTCGCAAATTCCTCGCTCACATCATGAGGCCAGAGGTGTCAATTGACTTCTTTGGGCGCAAGATATTACATGAGTTCATGCTACAATGCTTTGAATCGCCATTTGACGGGCCCACGGTTGATGTGCGACGACGAATGTGTGTCAAGGTTGAGATGGTGCATGCCGCTCTGGGAGCGCGCCAAAAGTTGGCAGGGCACGCAATGTCACCTGCTCGAAAAGTAGCGGATAGTTTTAGTCGTTAATAGTACCACATCACGCGATCTTGGGCAATGAAAAATGTCCGTGGCGTGGTGGCGCCGATCCGTCATGACTCTGTGGGTGTTTGGATATGGGTCGTTAATCTGGAAACCACCCCCACACTACATACAGAGAGTTCCCGGGTATATAAAGGGTGCAGTACGGCGTTTCTGGCAGTCGTCGAACGACCACCGAGGGGCTGGCACTCCCGAGAACCCAGGCCGCGTGGTCACGCTCATAACTCGGGAGTTTTGGGTAACGTTGGATGATCCTCATCCCTATGGCCATGATGACGTTGTATGGGGAGCCGCATACCTAATTGACCCCGCAAAAGAGAAGCAGGTCAAAGCCGATCTGGACTTTCGAGAGAAAAACGGCTACACCGAGACGGAGGTGACGTTCTATCCGGCGGTTGAGACCGGAAAGCTCCCATTCAAGTGCATTGCCTATGTTGGGAAACCCACGAACGAGGCCTTTGTCGGTCCTCAGGACCCCGAGACTCTTGCCCGCGACATTGTGCGGTCGCACGGCCCAAGCGGCACCAACCGGGAATATCTGTTCAACCTATATAAATCGCTCCAAGTTCTGGCGCCCGAGTCCGAGGATCTTCACATCAAAGATCTTGTGGAGCGGGTCAAGAAATCAATATAGATACACCACATGACTGCCTGTTACACCCCCTTCGTAAGACCCCTCAGAGCGTTTTATTCCCAAACGCGTAATCAGACACGTAACATTATGCTGTTCATTTGGGCGTTTTTGTACGCCATTTCCATGGTGAATGCGCTCAAATTCATGCTCCCTGCACAGAACAGACTCGACCGCGAGCAGCGCTGCATTCGTGAGTTCATCACCAAGGATACGATGGTGGCAGTTCGCGGGCGCACCTCAGGGGTCCCCAACGACGGACAAAAAATGGCAGTTAGAATTAAAGACAATAAAGGAAATCTGTACTGGTCAAAGGAAAATGTACTCGAAAGCTTCTCCGCTGTGTTCACTCCCCGCCAGGATGTGACGGTAGACATTTGTCTGGGCAATACGTTCCAGAATGGCCGTTCGGGCAGCAATATGGAGCGTGAGGTCGACCTGGACGTTGAGATTGGTGCGTACGCGCGCGACTGGGACGGAATTCAGGCCAGCGAGAAGCTCAAACCCGCGGAGGTCGACCTGCGCAGGGCCAACGACGTTGCCGAAGAAATCCAAAAAGAGCTCACTTACCTGCGGGTGCGCGAGGAGCGTCTGCGTGACACCAACGAGAGCACCAACCGCCGAGTCAAGAACTTCTTTGTGCTTATTTTGCTAGTTTTTGTCGGGTTGGGATCGTGGCAGATCTATTATTTGCGGGCATACTTCAGATCTAAGCACATCATCTAAGTCATAAATAGATGCACATAGAAGCCAAAACCAGCCACCATGTGGACTCCATTACTCTATAAATACTATTCGCTTCGCTCCAGATCAAGCAGCAGACTGGGGCCGGCCTCCTCTACCAGATCGTACACCTCCAACAGTCTCGCCGGCGAAAATCCGTTGGTGTAGATGGACGCTTTGGTGTCCATGGTGCGAATGGGTGATGCTACCTTGTGGTCCTTCCATGCGAGACAAAGCACTGCTTCTGCGACCTGCTGCTCGACGTGAGTGGGGTCTAGAATGACATTTTGGCCAATCACCGCAACAATCAGCATCACAGGCGGAGTCCAGGTGTCGCACAGCCTAACTGCCTCGTCCCATGAATCGTAGAACTGTGGAATCTCGTCGACTTGGTTGTTCTCACCCGTCGCATCGGAGGGGATCATCTTTGCAACCTTAGCCGTTTTCAGAGCCTGAAATATTCCTAAACTGAGTAGTCCCAGAGGATGAGAACTGCTGCTTAGAACGACGCAATCAACAAACAGCCGATACGAGTAGCTGTGATTAAGATAAAGCTTCTCGAGCAATTGAGGGCACGAGAGAAGCATATGCTGCAGGCTCGAGTTGAGCGAGCTGATGAGAGCGTCGTTGTCCTTGACACCATTAATATCCACAGATACCTCAATCAGATCGGTGTGGCTCTTAACAACTTTTGTTTTCAGCCCAACTATACACTCGCTGCCATCAGATGCAGTGACCGATGCAGATCCATTTGCGGCCGGTAAAATATCTATGCTGGAATCAACTGGCCGCAGCTGAGTCCTCTTGCGACTGTCTGGTCTGATTAGCGGTTGAGAGGACAACGAAGTCCGCAAATATGCTAATTCCGACACCGAGTATTTCATTGAAATTAGGTAAAGCGATTCTGAAATTTCACCTCAACTCCTATGACTAATACAGGGATTATCTATCAACCTTCACTATGGCTCTAAGTCCCAACCAACTTTAAAATGACCTCCCTGGATAAATTGAGCCAAGTATTTATTGACAACATGGAGCCCTCTGAGGAGGGGGAGCCTTTAGTTAGCTTTGACAAATTGCCAATTCTGCTTGAGCAGTTGAATCTGCCGGCGATAGCCCCTGAGCTGGACTTTCTGAACGTTCACGGGAATATCGAATTCGAGCCGTTTGTCACCACATTAGCACCTTTGCTGGACACAGTAGAGCACTACGACGGCTCACGAGAGATTGATGACTCTCAGGACAAGAAGCGTTCAGTTTTTTATGCACTCTCCCAAGGTACCGCTGATATATCCCACGCATCACTGAAAAAAGCTGCTTCTCAATTTGGCCTCCAAACATCCGACGAGGAGATTGATGATATGCTCAAGTTAATTTCTAACAACGGTATTGTCGATAAAAGAATGTTTAACAATCTATGGAAATTAGTGGGGGACGCTTAGTTGCCGTCTGGGTTGGTTTACGCATCGTTTCTCCCGGTAGTATCCGTTATAAATAGCCATTAACGAGTGGCACTGTCAAGGTAAGGATCTTCGCTAGTATTGTTTGGATCCGCCTTGGCAACCCGGCTCGACTTCTTAGGAACTCGTGCAAGCCAATAGATGAAGATTGCTGCGCAGTAATTAAACACAGGATATGCGCAGAATATACCCAGATTTCTCCACCTCAGATGATATTGAGCGTTGAATCTTTCCAAGAGCGTATCGGCATTGCTCACTCTGCAGAATGTGCACACATCCGTCGCAGCTGAATCCAGTGCATATCCACCACCAGTCACCTCGAAAGTGCCGGCAAGGTACTCACCGCAGGTAAGTCCAGCTGGTGGAATCAATGTCATTAACTCGTAATCTGCACATTGTACGGGGGTGCCTCCCATGTTGTTACCGGCCATGCCACCCAAAAAGTATGTGAAAGGCGAGAGACGATACATGAAGAGCCAAAAGCCTGGTAGACCTTGTTTCGTAACGAGAACACCACAGAAGAGGAGAGCAATCGAGTAGAAAAGTACAGCAAGATTGGTGGCAGAGTCTGCATCCCCAATGCCAGCAACACACAGAAAACCCAAGGAACTCGCAAAAATGTAGTACAATAGGATGAACAGGAGGGTATAGCCACTTCTATTTGTAACAGATGCACCAATTTTGCGGAAATTTGCGATATAATCGATGGGATAAAACCAACATAAAAAGCCCAGGATAGCTGTGAAGAGCTGCCACGGCAATTCTGAAATGTACTGGGCAAATAGGAATACTTTCCAGCTGTACATCTTAGAGGGACGCTCACGAGCCTCAAACTGATCACGCTGCTCAACATAGGTAGGCAAGTACTGTTGGATCAGCGAGTCGATAACCAATGTAAACATAAAGATTGAAAACATAAGATTCTGCAAGCCCTGAATGGTATTGTTAGCTTTGAAGAAAATGAATCCATTGAATATAGTAGAAAAAACCGTGATACCAATCTTGGAGTAGATGTACATAGGACTCCGCCAACTGTTTCTCATGGTGCGCTCAGCTACTTTCCCAAACTGGTACCACATGGGGGCAGCGAACTCTTTAGTATCACTGTCAGGACTAGTATTACTCGGGGACGCGCCGAATTTCTCCATCAGTGAATCGATTTCTCCACGCACTGCTTTACGTTCTTCGGAATGAAGCCAAACATCGCCATAATCCTGGTTTGCCTTCGAGCCTGGGGCTGCTCCTATCACATGGAGCATCCATTCTGCAGGATTTGCCTCGGGTGGACAGGGACCAGAGTTATGTCTCTCAAAGTAGCTAATCAGAGTGGACGAGTTGGGGCCAATATCTCCAAAATAGATAGTTCGGCCACCCTTTTGTAGAAACAAGAGCCTATCGAATTGCTGGAGCAGCAATGCAGAGGGCTGGTGAATCGTGCACAAGATGGCTTGACCGGCATTTGAGAGTTTCTTCAATAGCTGGCAAATTGACCAGGCAGTTTGAGAGTCGAGACCGGAGGTAGGCTCATCCAGGAATAGAAGTAGTTTAGGCTTAGCTGCTAATTCAACGCCAATAGTCAAACGCTTGCGTTGCTCAACATTCAGTCCTTCTCCAGGATACCCTACTACCGCATCTGCATAGGGTTCCATCTCCAATATCCTGAGAACATTCTCAACATACTTCACCTTTTCTGCGTAAGGGGTACTGAAAGGCTGACGCAGACAGGCACTGAAAATTAGAGCTTCACGCACTGTAGCTGTTGGAAGATGAATGTCTTGCTGCATAGCATATCCGGTAGATCTCTGGAAGCTGTTGTCTCGAGGATGTCCGTTGACATACATATGCCCTGAGACGACCCCCATGGTAACACGATTAGCAAGTGTGTCTAACAACGTAGTCTTGCCTGCACCAGAGGCGCCCATTAGCGCCGTCAACGTACCCGGCTTTACCCAACCATCAACGTAGTTCAGAATTCGACGAGGCTCACCTTTGATCTTAATGTCATAGCAGACATCTTTCCAATAGAATATATCTTCTGAGGCTTCGATAAGATTTTTCTCGTTGCCACTGTCAGTCGCAACAAGTGTAGCAGGAGCATAACTAGTGCTCCCTTCCTCGATGTCGCCACCTTTATTGCGCAAGCTACGCACTACCTTCCATGGGAAGACCAGCACTTCGCCTTTAGTGCGGGCACCTGGGTTAAGGAAAACTAGCAGCAAGTAGGTGAATAGGAAAAAGAAAGTAAAACCTAATAGGATGCCGAAATCTCGCCACATATGACTGAACCTATACTCAAAAGCGGTCTCAATATACCTGTCGCCAGAAACGAAATCTTCACCCATAATTGAGCCAGGGATGTCACATACTCTTGCATTTGCTTCACTTGCGGCACCAACTAGAGGATAAAGCATAGAACAGGGGAAGTCGCGATTGTGATATTCATTTGCCATCAGGGCCTCAAAACTATACGCCATCGGGTTGATATAATTGATCCATCTGCACCAGCCAAGCATATTCCTCACCGGTACCACATACCCCGTGAAAATAATCATTGCCAGAAGAATAATGTTTGCTGGAATCATTGCTTCATTGAATGAAACACTAGATGCTCCGATGGTGCGAAACAAATGCGAAGTCATCAAAGAGGTCACAAATGAAATCAACATAAAAAAGAAGAAGTTTCCAGCCTCGCGGCGCAAGTTCGCTAAGAAGTAGACTGTAACGTTGAATGTCACTGCTAGAATAGCCTTTTGTGGCATTGCAACAATAAGTGAGGACGCAGCTTCCAAAGTTGGATGATATAAAGCATATTGCTGATGCTTCTGAATGATAGCGCGCGACTGATAAATGGTGAAAATCTCAAGAACAGTGGTCATTGCGTTAAACAATAGAGCAAAAAAAAGTAGAGCGTTGCGGCTGAAAAAACTGTCCGTGTCGCCGCGCAGATTGTAGAACATCGAGCCAATAATGAAGGCCATACAACTATTACCAATGAGTCCCGACAATGGCATAGCTGGATCTCCGAGTAGCGCTTGCCAGCCACGAATGACCAGCGCCTGGAGTTGTTCAACGTAACTTACAGTGTACGGCGCACTACCGGAGAGATTCTTATCTTTTCGGGAGCGAGCAAAGTTCTCAAACTGTCTAGCAGTCTCCGCAGTGTACGTCTGATTGAAAGTTCTGATTTCCTCTTGTAACGCAGCGTATTGCTCACTTTGGAGCCAGCGGGCGTTAAACTCTTCAGCAGTACGAGGAACGCGATGTTCCCATCCTGGAGAGGCCCTTCTCTCATTCGGAGAAGATAACGAGGTTAGGAAATCCGGGGTGGGCTGACGGGCCTTCTGTTCCCAGCCCATAGCAGTAAAGTATTCCTTAGCTTGCTGAATGGGACCAAAGAAAATTTCATAGCCATCATATAGGACCAGAACCTTGTCGAAGTAATTGTACATATCTTCGGAGGCCTGATATACTGCAACAGCAGTAGTTACACCGAAAATATCAGCACTATCCCGTAATGTCTTGACAAACTCGACAGCGGTAGCAGAATCAAGCCCTCGAGTAGAGTTATCCCAACATTGGAGCTGGGATCCACACAGTGAAAGCTCAGCAATAGAAACACGTTTACGTTCTCCTCCGGACACACCCCGAATCAAGTCATTCCCAACTCTGGTATTGACAGTGTGACTGAGTCCGTAACAAGCCATAATAACATCACGCATATGAGCTGCGTAGTCTTCGCGTGAGACTCCAGGAATTACACCTTCAGGTGTCTTCATGCGAGCAGCAAACATCAGCGTTTGCCCGACCGTGAGCTGAGGAAGGTGGTTTTCAGATTCTCCACAATAAACAACTTCACCACGATACTTGGTAGTGATGTCCTTTGTACTAATGCCAGAGTAGTTGATCTCGGTTTCTTCGTTCAAGTAGAAACCGTGAGTCTGGCCTGCAACAGTACGCAGAAAAGTAGAGCATCCTGAACCAGGACGACCAAGCACTAGCAGCATCTCTCCAGGATTTATGCAACCATCCATTGGTTTCAAGATCTGCTTCTTACTCGGTTTAGAGCGGAACATTCCCTGAAGCTTGTAAAAGATCGTCGAATAGATGTTGGCTACGGTTTTCTGGAAGTTGACATCTGCACTATCACCGTAAGCGCCCAAATTCTTGAAAGATATACCGATAGGACATTGCGGAAATCTATCAGGATCAGATCTATAAAATGCACGCATATTCTTCAGCCATTTACGAGCATTAAACTGGTCAGAACTGGGATTCAACGTTGGGTCAACGTCATCACCGAATATATTCTCAAAGTATTCAGGTTGCGAGCCAAAGCTCTTCCTGGACATCGAACTCAATGATTGAGCGATGCTTCGAATCTCGGCTTCATCAGGGCCAGCATTTGGGTAAATGATATCGCCCGGGCCTTGAGTGCTCATTGACTAGACATCGAGGACGCCAGCCTTAAATACACCAACACGCGGATCCGCACCAAAATACGAGGTGCTTGGCCTGCAAGGTAAACGACCTAGATTGTGCAGCAAGGTTGGTCAAGTCAAGTTACATCAGCACCCAATGCATGATCTTGCGAGAAATTACTTCAACACGTATTCATGTATGAATTATTATAAAACGGATTCCCACAGTGTGTTTGTTAGCAACATTTATTCACACGGCTTTTCTAAGGCTTGATGCACGTTGTCGTATCCCAATCGTATTACGCATGACACTACATGAATGTAGATGAGATATACAGTACTACGGGAAGTGTTTGGACCTGCTAGTTTACAAAAAGGCATGAGGCATAGAGATACCAGTAATAAGAGACTCTTCTAGTCAGTTCAGACCCACTTTCTCTCTTACTTGACACTTACGACAAACCCCACAGTGCAGAGCGCAGCTGCGGTCGATATGCACGCTGTCGTACCTTTAACGCTCGCTCGCTTATGCTTCTCGTACCCTCATGCCAGCAAAGCCACATATGGAAAACCTGTTAGATACATGAAAATGAGTGTTTTATAGAGACATAACAAAAAAAGGTTACACAATACCGCGGTCTCAATACTTTTATCATAGACAAAACAAGTCGTAAAGTTCCTCTAGCATAAACCGGGAGTACTCCATAGTCTCCGGAATACGTACTCAATTGGCTCGTTTTCATGAGGGCAAACCGAGTAGATCTATGATATGTGCGTAGCTATGTTAGGTTACTGCATTATACTTTCGGCTATTGCTGATACGTGCTATTAGCGAGACACAATTATTCTAGTCACATGCCATAATTGTGCAAAGCACTTCTAGTCTTTGGTATCCCACGCTGGATACTATTGCGCGCCAAGTCAATACCTCTTCGCATAGACAAAACAAGTAGGAAGCTTCCCTAGCACGAAAGGGCGGAGCACTCTGTAGTCTCCGAGTATCTCTCAATAGGCCCGTTTTTTTAGGACAAACTGGGAGATTTCTGGTATGTGCGTAGCGATGTCAGGTTACTGCGCTGTACCCTTGCCTATTGCTGATGCGTGCTTTTAGCCAGACTGAATTACCATAGTCATACGCCATAATTGCGCACAGCACTCCTAGTCTTTGGTGTATACCACGCTGGATTCTACTGCGTGTTAAATTTAATACCTCTTCACATACACAAAGCAAGTAGTGAGGTTTCTCTAACACGAAACGGCGGAAAACTTTATAGTCTCCGAGTTTCTTCTCAATCGGCCCGGTTTTTTTGAAGGCAAACTGGGTAGAGTTTTGGTATGTGCGTAGCGATGTTAGGTTACTGCACTGCACTCTTGGCTATTGCTGATGCGTACAATTAACGAGACGCACTCACCATAGTCACATGCCGTAATTGCACAGAGCACTGATCTCTACTATACCATGCTGGATACTGTTGCGTGCCGAATTAAGCCATATTGTCCGTAGGCTGCAAGCCTGGACTAGAACCATTCAAGAGCATTAACGAAAACATACACATGCGTTAGTATGAGCAAAACCGTGGTGTTTCAAGATGCGATATTATGCAACTAAAATGATTGGCATCCAATAAACGCATGGAGTACTCACTTGCGGTAATTTTCAGGGCGCTAAATAAGGCAATCCTGACTGCTATGAAGGTGCTTCCCCATGGTATTGAATCTATGGATTACCTTAAACGCACAAGCGCGGAATCACAGATTATTCTTCTTAATTTTAGCCAAGTTAGAGCTTATGTACATCTAAAAGTTGAAAATCATGGCCGCACCAGCAGGTACGAAGAACTTTTGCATTCTCCTCTTCTCATCGTTCCATACTGTCATGATCTTACCTTTTCCTTTCTTCACAAGTGCGTCCGCATCTTCGCTATATGGCACAGGAACAGGCTTGCGAATATATCGCATTGATAGACGAGCAATGTCTTTAGGAGTGAAAACCTCTGAGGATAAGAGGTTGGTAATTTTCTCACGAGCTTCCTTAGGGGTACCCTCTATAGGGTTGATCTCAAGAGCGCCTACCAGCTCATCCAACTCCTTGATGACAGACTGCCGCTTCTCTTCTGCGTTAGCAAGATCGGCGCGGCTCACTACCTGGAAACGGGGGCTCAACACAACACGAGAGTCGGCCGCAGAGGCGAGATTCTGGTAGGCAGTGGTTTGAGCGTTGAAAGTCTCCTGATCAATACGACCAACCCGAAGATGGAGTTCAAAGTCTTGCATAGCATGTTTGTCCACTAAACTTGCTGCTTCCTCGTAAGTAGAGCCGCCGCGCATGAACTGGTAAATAGCATCAAGACGTGCAGCAGCAGCCTTACTGTCAATGTCGGAGGCAATCTCCGCAATCTTGGCTGCGAATGAGTTCTCTCGACGAGCTCTCAGGTCGTCACGACGATGAAACTCTTTGTCAAGCTCAATGCTACGTTTGAGCTCCTGCCTGCGGAGATAGGCCTCCTCAAAGGATGCGACCTCCTCGTTCTCAATGGGGACGTAGCCGAATCGGCGCCGACGAGGAGCAAAATGAGGTGTGGGAAGCTGGTGGCTCTGACTCAAGGCTACTCCGATAAACTGACGCTTGGGGTGGAAGGGATCTCGGTAGAACCTCGCGAAACCCGGCTCCAATGCAAAAATAGTATGATCACGGCCGATACCTGCATTTTCTCCCGGGTAGAATCGAGTTCCTCTTTGCCTGTACAAAATTTGGCCTGCGGTAACTGGCTCGCTTTGGCCGACTTTGGGGCCGAGCCTTCTACCCGCAGTGTTATTATTGGCCGACTTTCCACCAGAAGCTCTTTTCGTAGCTGTACGCACGGTTATACGTACCGCCTGCGCTACTTTCGGCTCCCAAAAGCTGGTCCACATCATAGTAGTAGTAAGCAATAGAGATGCGGTCGTAAGACCTGTATTATTATGTAGCACATCATCGTGAAGTTGGAAGTTATTTAGAGTATTTCAGAAAGCCCAAATGTTTGAAAAACGCATGCCCCAGTGCTGTCAAGTACCGACCACGCCACAAATATTTTTCACTGTTGAGGCGGCCCAGTATAGATTATGGTGGCGTGAGTATGTGGCGTTTAGGTTTAATATAAGGCTCTATCGATTTGAATATATACTACTTGAAATCATGTCTCAGTCAGATAGTACTAGTAGCAGTATCTGAAGTTAAGGCGCTGATTACCTTCGTCAGTGGTCGTGGCAAGGTATTCAGACTGCTCCTCTGGTGTCATCGCATCCCACTTGGCTTTACGCCGTCTGTTGAGAAGAACATAGAAAAGACGAGATCCCAGAATGACAACTAAGGAGGTAATTGACAAAGCGAAAAGCTGCTGGAGACCACGCGAATACCTGGGAGCATCATCTTTGCGGAACATGTTATTGGCGATGATATTGGCAATTTGTGAGAATACGTTAACCATTGAAGCCGAGATCGTGCGGGTACGCACGGCTCCAGAGTTTTGGGATAACCATGAGATACTTAATGCCCATGATGGTGGATAAGCTAGGTAAACGGTAAGCAAAGCATAACTTCCCCACTTGTCTCGCAAGAAACCAGGCCACCACCGCATACAGGCTAAGCCAGGAATCATCCATACCGAACTTAAAGCCAGGAAGTAGGCTTTCTGTTTGAAAAATTTTGATAAGTGAACTTGGGTCAACATGGTAATGATAGTACCAATACCATACGGAATCATGAGCAAGTTCGTATCAAGAGTAGAGAAGTTCATTCCCTCTCCTCTCAGGATGATAGGCATATATGTGTTAACGGGACTTCCCAGAATATCGAGGAACAACCGCGAAAGATACACTGGCCACATGGTGTAATCCATAACACTCTTGAAGATGAGTTTCGGGGTTAAAGCTGTGCGGTTGTTCATGTCACCCTTAGTAGGATCATCTCTAAGAACACGATTAACCATGATCTTTTCTTCGTGAGGTGTAAACCACCCATTGGGGCGCCACTTAGCACGGGTTTGCACGATAGAGGGAGGCATGAAGAAAAACGCCGCAACACCCATACCAAGGGTAATTAATCCTTCAATAAGGAACAGGTAGCGCCAGCCTGGCCAGCCATGGCGACCGTCCAAGTGAAAAATACCGTAGGCTAGCAAAGCTGAGATCGACCCCACCAGAGGATTAGCGATATAAAAGTACCCGACTCGAGTGGACATTTCCTCAGCCTTGAAGAAGTATGACATCCACAGGCATACATCTGGAATGAAACCTCCCTCCATGAGACCAATGAGAGCGCGAGTAGCGTAAAACCCAGATTTGTTCGTCATTACACATTGCAAGGTGGCTACTAAGGACCAGCTCACCATTTGAATAGGAATCCATACATCTGGGCCTATAGCCTTGGAGATAAGTTGTGACGGGATCTCCGCTGCCAGAAAGCAGACAAGATTTATCGTGTTTCCAGTATTGTAGTCGTTCGTGTTGATGTTCAGATCTTTGAAAAGAGTTCCACTAGTGGCATTTTTCATGTTATAGCGATCAATATCAAGCGCAACGAACATCATGAACGCAGCGAAAACAACTCTGATATCACATCGGCGAACGAGCCTCCTCTCCTCCTTCTTGGTCCAGTAGAAATTCGGATCAAAACGATGCCTACACTCGTAGCCAGCCTTCTCATAGAGGTCAACGTAGTACTGCGCTACCTTGGGATCCTGGAAAACATGTGGAGTACGGTCGACCTCACCACGTTCTTTTGAGTCTGGGGAATCCTCAAAATATGTCCCAACTGTGCCAACTGAAAAGCCACCAGCATTATTCTTGTCGGCTGGATCATAGTTTGGGTCATATTCAGCTCCTGAGCCGACTGGTCCTGGGCTATTTTTGCCTGAGGGATGAGAATTGGGAGTAGATGTCCCGTCATTCAAGCCATCCGAAGTATCAGGCTCATAATCGATTCCCGTAGTTTTAAAGGAGGAAACCTTCTCTTGGAACTTGTGCAGTGCACTGTAGAAGCCCATGCTGTCAACTTAGGGAGGAAGACGATCAATTTATACTGAAAAACTCTCGCATGCAGAGATGGTGACATGCAGGCGACTATGCACATCGGGCTTCAATCAATTTTATCAGGCAGTGCACAGGCGATCGCAAATCAATCTGACCGCGCTTAAATCAGAGCACGAACTGCTTTATGAATACTCACACGAGTCAATCAATTGTTCTCTGGATTGTATTCGGGTTCCTTTCTTTTTCGGCTGGAGGGTGGAACTTCGTGCGTGCACGTGAGAAGAGCTATTGAAGTTGTTCTCTTAGAACTTCATCGGTGCAGTACCCTTTGTCGTAGATTTTATGAGAAACAAGTAAAATCATAGATGCCACTTGATAAGAAGTATAACACTACATTCATTGAGCTACTGTACCTAAGAAGAGCTTCGTTCATGAAGCGATATCGATTAACACACTTGCATACGCCTACTCTCGAGCTTGGCGAATGATCAAAGAGGCATATGCTCTTGGCCATTGTACAGTATCTGATTTCAGCCAAGAAAACCACAAAATGTATTAAGAACCCACCACATCCATGAAAGGAGAGTTTCCCGCGAATCTCAGTTGAGACCATGTGATCTTGCAACATTGATTGAGGCGCTAAGAAGATAGTTCAAACTTTCTCTCTATATATCAGTTACTCGTGTATATGCTCATCGAATAGAGTTTTTTTCCAGTTCAAAGATCTCTAGGCAGATGAAAAATCCACGCTGCTGCAAGCTTGAACCATCCTGCATGATGACGGTTACACGCAAACGCAGGGACGATTTCGCCATCATCGAGGACTGAAATTTCACCTCGCGCATATCCTCTCGAGATAAGCCCAAAATAGATAGTATGCCTATATAAGACCAAAGGTTTGCAATACTAGCTATTAACGAACTCATAAACCATCAATTGACTAGCTGTACACCTCGAAAAACCGACCCAGCTATTGGCGAAGAAATACAGCCAAGCTCATCCTGCAGATGAGTGGTATAATCTAATCATTCCAATTGCATCGTTTGGTACGGTACCCCTCTGCAAACTTAGCAGTTAGCTTTCAGCGCGTCGACGCAATGCACCAGGTCGATATTATTACTAATCATAAATGACGATGAAATTTCCAATCTCAAAAAAAAATTACATAAAGTCGATTGATGGAACAGGAGAACCGGGCCCACCGGGCTAAGACGGAAAAAACTTCCAAGAAGAAGCTCCATGCAAATGGTTACAACGCAAAAGCTTTCACTATGGCATCGCCGGGTGCCGCTCTGAAGCAAATGAGGCGTGCGGCCGAAATGAAAGAGAAGCGCTATGGATCGCTGATGGTAGACCGTACTCCCGAAGAACCTCCCCCAGTAATTGTTGCTGTAGTAGGTCCTAAAGGTACAGGCAAAACAACATTAATCAAAAGTCTAGTTCGGAGATACACCAAACACACCTTAACAGAGATCAACGGCCCAATTACTGTTGTTTCTGGAAAGCGTCGTCGTCTTACATTTATGGAATGCGGCACGGACTTGAACTCGATGATTGACGTAGCTAAATGTGCTGACCTAGTTCTATTGATGCTCGACGGCAACTTTGGCTTCGAGATGGAAACAATGGAATTTCTGAACATCCTCAGCCCACATGGATTCCCGCGTATTCTCGGAATCACCACCCATCTTGACCTGTTCAAAAAGAGCTCCACGATGAGAGCAGCGAAACAAGCCCTCAAGAAGCGATTTTGGACTGAAGTTTATCAAGGAGCCAAACTATTCTACTTGTCGGGTGTGATCAACGGTCGTTACCCGGATAGAGAAATCATTAATCTGGCACGATTTATATCTGTGATGAAGTTCAAGCCCTCTAATTGGCGGAACGAGCATCCATATTTATTAGCAGATCGTGTCGAGGACATCACACACCCTTCACTGATAGAGAGCAACCCCAAGGTCGATCGTACGATTGCATTTTATGGCTATGTACATGGCTCTCCGCTGCCTGCTGAGCATGCACGTGTACACATTCCCGGTTTGGGGGACTTGACCGCGAAGCTAGTAGAGCGGCTACCAGATCCTTGCCCTACTCCACACGCTATAAAAATGGAGGAGGAAAGAGAACGTGCTGAACGCAAAGCGGGATCCGCCCCAGTAACTAAAAAGCGTCATCGAAAGCTTGACGAGAAGTCAAAGACTATCTATGCCCCGATGAGCGATGTCGGTGGAGTTATGATCGACAAGGATGCCGTCTATATCGATGTTGGTACTTCAAACTTCACCGCTGGCCAGGAGAAAGGTGTGGGTGAAAAGCTTGTTACGGATCTTCAAACGTCCGGAAGACATCTAGATGGAAGCGATCTAAAGCTCCAAATATTTGGAGAGGATGATCCTGAAGATGAGCAAGCTTCTGCAGAGGATATTGAGGAGCTCGACTTGGATGACATGGACGCTCTAAATGAGGATATCGCCGAGGTCGACGAGTCTCATCCAGACTTCGGCGATAGTGGAAGAACTCAGGTTCGTGAGGGTAAAACTGCTTCAGCTGCACCAAAAGAGGGTGATGAATCAGAAGTGCGAAATGAAGACTTCGCATTTGCGAGTGATTCTGAGCTCGGGGATGATGAGTTGAAGTGGATGAACAACTTCAAACCCGCGAGTTCGAAGAAAAAGTTTGATCTTGGCAAGATGATATATGCGGATGTTCCTGCGGAATCCGTCATCCTTCAACTACATGGAGAAGAGGAATTTGAAGGTGAAGGATCAGAGGATGAGGATGATTTCTTCACCAAGAAGAGAGAGGAGAACGAAGTTTCCTCATCCTCTTTCCTAACGTATCCGAATATCGAGAATTGGTCCAACAAGGGCCAAGTGGAATCAATAGCCGACGTATTTTACCGGGAAGTTAAGCTGAAAGAATCTGATGGCGAAGATGGAGAAGATGAAGAGCTAGCTGAGGACTTCGAAGATCTGGAGGCTGACAACAAGAATTCGGACCATGAAACTGAAGCAGAGAATAAGGAGGCTGGAAGTAAAACGGAGCAAATCGTATCAGTGGAAGAGCAACGTGCCGAGAATGCACGTCGTAAGGAGAAGCTTCGACTTCAAATAGAAGAAGGGAATGATCAAGAAGGCGAGGATTTTGAGGAGAACACAGCTGAGGATGCCTGGTTTGATAGGCAGAAGGCTAATCAGGAGAAACAGAAAGAAATCAACAACGCGGAATACAACCAAATGGATGATGCAACACGCGATAAGTATGAAGGTTATCGTGCTGGGACTTATGTTCGCATAGTCTTTGATGACCTCCCTTACGAGTTTATCGAAAATTTTGACCCCAAGTACCCCACCCTGATTGGCGGCCTCCTAGCTAATGAGGATCGATTCGGCTTCAGTCAAGTGCGTATCAAGAGACACAGATGGCACAAGAAAATCCTCAAGACCAATGACCCTTTAATTATCTCGCTTGGGTGGAGAAGATTCCAAACCTGCCCTATCTATACAACAAGTGACTCTCGAACACGCAATCGCCTTCTGAAATATACTCCAGAGCATATGCACTGTACTGCCACATTCTACGGCCCATTGGTCTCTCCCAACACCGGTTTCTGCGCTGTCAACAGCGTTTCGGATAATGACAAACGACCCGGCTTCAGGATAAGCGCAACTGGAACCGTACAAGAGGTGGATAGTCATGTTGAAATCGTCAAAAAATTAAAGCTGGTTGGCTACCCCTACAAGATATTCAAGAACACTGCGTTTGTGAAGGACATGTTCTCCTCCAGTATCGAAGCAGCGAAATTCGAGGGCGCCTCGATCAAGACAGTTAGTGGCATTAGAGGCCAAATTAAGCGGGCTTTTGCTAAACCAGAAGGAAACTTTCGTGCTACTTTTGAAGACAAGATTCTCATGTCAGATATTATCATTTTGAGAGCTTGGTTCCCCATTCAAGCCAGGAAATTCTACAACCCAGTGACGTCCTTACTCTTGAAAGATAAGGAGAACTGGAAAGGGATGCAGCTTACTGGTACGGTGCGAGCACAGCGGGGAATCGAGACGCCCTCATTACCGGGCTCGAAATATGAAAAAGTAGAACGGAACGAGCGAAAGTTCAATCCTCTCAAAGTCCCAGACTCACTCAAATCGCAACTTCCTTTCGGTTCGCAATTCCATCAGATGAAGCCTCAGAGGAAGAAGACCTATATGCAAAAGCGTGCTGTGGTTTTGGACGGTGAAGAAAAGAAGCTCAGGGAGCTGATGATCAAAGTAGCCACCTTACGAAACGAGAAGGATGCAAAACGGAAAGCGAAGAAAGAGGAGTCACGGGCGAGAATAGCCGCAGCAGCACAGAAGATTGAAAGTGAAAGGGAAGAACGTCGCCGGGAAGCCCGAAAAGAGTATTTCATCGCTCAAGGCAAACGTGAGGCGGCGGAAAAAAGTGAAAGTGCCAAGAAAAGAAGAAAGTAATCGCGTAAGACTATACTAAGGTAAACGAGGTAATGGCCTTGTTTTATATGGCATATAGGTATACTTTATAACGTATAATATCTCATAAAGGATGCCAATCGGAATAATAACTGCTGATCCTCAGAATTATAGAGGTGATTTTTTTGATGCTGTGTGCGCGTTAAAAGCACTCTGGCACGTGTTTCATATCCAAATATTGACTTCTAGTATTGGCGGACCTGAGCCCTTATGCATGCGCCACCCAGGGTGGCGAATATATATTACTTCATTAATTACGCGTTTCTTTCGCGTCATGACCCGAATTGAGAAAATAGTTGTGAGCAATTTCAAGTCCTGGGAAGGCATTGCCGACATAGACTTTGGAGGTGATTATTTCAGTGCGATTATTGGTCCTAACGGTGTGGGGAAGTCTAACCTAATGGACGCGATATCCTTTGTACTTGGAATGAGCCACAAAGTGCTAAGAACGAAGAATATCAATGATCTTATCTGGAGAAACCCTGAAGATGAAAATACTCAAGTATCAAACTCATTTGTCGAGGCCCACATCACTTCTGACGATAATACGCTCGTGTTTAGAAGGCAGCTTACCAGAAATGAGCAGCCAAGTTATTATCTGAATGAGCAGGAGATTACTGCAGAAGAGTACAAAATGCGTTTGGTTGATGTTGGCTTTTCTCAAGACAACCACTCGCTTATTTTCCAGGGTAGTGTGGAACAGATGGCTTCTAAAACACCACTTCAACTCAGTGACATGATCGAAATTTTGAGTGGAAGCATCAAGTTTAAAGCTGAGTACACAAAACTCAACAACAGACTGGACAAATTGCGAGAGAAAGTAGGTGACATTGGTCGAGCCAGGGCTAAAAAGCTTGGCTTGGTTAAAGCCCTCCAAAAATCCCAAGAGGCCAAAGAGAAACGCCGAAAGGAAGATGCGCAACTAGAGAAACTTGGATTCAAGGAGTGCGTACTACGCCTTGCCCAAACCGACGCCAGGATTGCTCGCTGTCAGCAAGACATCAAGGAACTCAAGAAGGAGCGCAAGATCAAGGAGAAAGAGGCTTCTGCGTCGGAAAAGAATCTTTTGAAACTGAGGAGAGAGCTCGCGGATGCGATCAAAGCTATTCAAAACCTGGAGCAGAAATCTCGATCTCTTTCAAGCTCTCTCAAGAGTGCACAAACTACTATAACTGCTTTGGGTATCCAGTCTGATAATGCGATGGAAGAGACTGAGAATCTGACCCCTCAGATACAGTTCAATCAGACTGAGCTCAAACAAATTGAAAAGGACTTGGGACACGTGAGCAAGGAGTTGAGCACTGCGGAAAAAGGTTATGCGAAACTGGAGAAGGAGATAAACCAGGAGGTGTTGGACCTATCACCAGAGCTTGAGCAGCTATATGCAGAGTGCCAAAGGAGGTTTGATGTTGAAACATCCTTAGAGCAAACAGAGATTGATTTGCTGAATCAAAAGGTTGAATTAGTAGAGCAAGAGCTGAAGCTAGTAGACTCGCAGAGTTTGGAGTCAAATAGCCGGAAGGATCACATTCTAACTCAGTACAGGCATTGCGAAGCAAAATATGAGGAGACTAAGGAAAGGATCTCTAGAATTGAGCAACGTGTTGAGACGAATATCACGGAAATGTCAACTTGTACAACTAAATTGGAAGAAACCTGTGGCAGTATCAGCGCTACCGAGTCTGAGCTGAAAATGAAGACTCTAAGGCTCAAGGAAATGAACAAGGAAAAACGCCTCTCCGATAAACGAAATGCCTTGCTTGAGAACGTACAACGTCTCAAAAGAAAACATGAAGGCGTGGTGGGAGTATTATACACCCTTATACAACCTAAGGAAGAGCGTTTTGCTACAGCTCTGGACCTGATTCTTGGCACTAACTTCGATGCGGTAGTTGTGAAATCTATGAGGGTCGCTCAGGAGTGTATCAAGACGTTGCGCAAAGAAAACCTGGGCGTGATGACTTTTCTGCCTCTTGATTCTTTGGATACTAAACCTATCGACAGTTCACTCCGCTCTTACGAGGACTGTCGTCTTGCAATTGATGCAGTCACCTTTGATCGATCAAACGCACGTGCTGTCGCCTACGCTTGTGGCGATGCTCTTGTTTGTGACTCTAGCGAAATCGCTGATGATCTCAAATGGAAGAAAAAAGTTAAAGCAAAGCTCGTCACGCTTTCGGGCGTGATCTACCACTCCAATAATATTATGACCATTGGGACTTCAGTATCTCGTCAAAATCGGTTCGACAAGACTAAGGCGGCAGTCCTCCACCAACAAGTTCTCAACCTTGTGAACGCTCTAAAGGAGCTAAGGATCCTGGAGGGTATCCTGAGGGAACAACAAGAACAGCTGGCTGCGCATGTGGAAAAAAGCAAGGCTACCTCGTCACAGCTAAAGGAGGATCTCGAAATATCACAGATTACTCTGAAAGCGCTCTCCAGGGAATTAGAAGGAGTTGAGGATCAGATTTCATTAAGAAACTCTCATAAAAATGAACTGAAGAAGCAGGTAGAGGGCTACCATTCGAGGATCAAAGATATCTCTAGCCAGTTCGAGGACAGACGCCGGCAGGCATTTGACGAGTTCAGTAAGACTGCTCATGTGGATATTGACCAGTTTCAGACTGCAAGGAAGAAGTTAAGCAAGCTGCACAAAGAAAGGGACGAACAGCTGACTCGTCTCAATGACGAGATTTCCTATTTGGAGACAAAGCGTAGTGACTCGATGAGAAGAATAGCCTACTTGGAAGCTAGGAACACATCATACGAGGAGAAAGTTACCCGGTGTCAGAAGCGCATTCAAGATATCAAGCAGGAATCCGAGATTCAGAAGCAAGAAAAAATTGAGACTGAGGAGACGATCAAAACACTCGAAGCAAACGTGGAAAATTTGAACACCAATCTTGAAAGTTCAGAATCCTATGACACTGGCGATTTCGATCTATTAGAAGAAAAACAAGAAAATATTGAGAAGGATCTCGGCAGCTTGGAGCATCAACGTGAACTGATTATTGAAAACACCAACACCAAATACGATAACGATGAGGTTGAGCTGGAGGTAGATAAAGCTCTTGAAAAGTACCGCACGTATGAAGCCTTGAAAAAGCAGCTCGAAACAGTCCAGTCAAAGCTATATGACATTAATGCTGAGCGCACTCAGACAAGCATGTCAGATTTCGCGGACATATCCATAAAAGAGGCGGAAGACCAACTTGAAGATATCTCCTCAGAATTACGCAAAGCTCAGAAGGATTTCGCCGCAGCTGAACGAGATTTCGACGCTATAAAAAGCAAACGTCGCGAAGCCTTCCTTTCTGTATTTACGCCAATCAGAAGAGACGTCGAGACGATATATAAGGAGCTTACGACCACGAAGATCGACCCCCTCGGAGGCACCGCTCGCCTTAATCCTAAGAATGAGAGTGAACCATACAAGAGCGGCATTATTTATTCTGCAATGCCACCGCGAAAACCATACTCAGATATCGATTCATTGAGCGGTGGTGAGAAGACCATAGCTGCGCTTTCGCTCATATTTGCGCTCAACAGATACCGGATGTCCCCAGTCTATATACTCGATGAGGTTGACGCTGCGCTAGACTATTCAAATGTTGAGATGGTTGCACAGTATATTCAAAAGTGTTCGAGAGAACATCTGCAATTCATCGTCATTTCCCTGAAACTATGGTTTTATGAGCACGCGGATAACCTTTTAGGAGTCTACAGGACTAGCGGTTCGGGCTCTAAATTACTGTCTTACTCCTTAACAGAAGAAAGCGTTGCCTAAATAGTATATTAATCTTTAAGTTACCATTGATCTCAATACTTGTAGCGGCTGCTATGAACAAAGCTAGCTAGCTACCAGAGGATTTACTAGGACGTATGTGACAGACCATAATGCTAAGTATGCAGTTCATTTTAATTAACAGTATCCCAACGTAACCTTTAGAACTATTAAGCTCAAAACCCGAACTTCTTTCTCACAATTCCTTTTGTTATATTCGACGTGGCCTCCTTCTTTGTGTCATTTATAGAATCCATAGCATCATCCAGAGCACCATTGACGGCCTCAGCTGCTGAATCATAATATGACTCGAATGTTTGAGCCCACGTCGATGACTGGGTACGTCCTTCCGAATACCCAGGATGCGGATGAGCGCGGCCAAACCACCCTTTCTTTTTGATGCCCTTCTTTGGCGAGGCGACAACCTCTTCGTTAACGAAGAGCTCGCGTTTCTTCTTGGGCTTCGATCTCTTGTTGAGGGTCATAAGCTTGTCGAAATCCTCGATCTTGACATGCTGCCGTCCAGCTACCCACTCAACGTTGCCTATCGTCGGTCGCAGAGGCATTTTCAGTTCTGGACGATACATCTGGTCCTCTGGAAGTAACTGCCCAATTCCCCACACCCTAAATAAACCAGATATCTTAGGATTGATGGGAACCAACACGTTCCCCTTAAGAGATACTTGTACAGGGTCTCCTGATGGATGATATGGCGTTTTAAAGTCGAACAAAGATGATAGGTTAGGGATGCTGTAAACAACGCCAGTACCTTTAGAGGTTATGTTGATAAATCCAAGAGCATTACCTTCCCGGATGAAAGCAAAACCAGAACCGACAGATCTACTCAAGCTCTTGTGGCCGATTTTCGATTTAGTGCCAGTCACACCAAAAATGCGGACATCATCCAAATTTGCCGCAAGTAGACCACCCGGTATCTTGATACCATGACCCAATTGGCTCATGACTTCTCTATTAGCAGGAGCTGGTTTACCCTTTTCTAGATCAAGGTGCTGCAGTACGGTAATAGGGGCCTTGGAGACCGAGTATTGATTCGCTGGCTCTAAATGAAAGCCTCCTCGTTGAGGACCAGGAAGGACTTTATACAAGCTCACATTGCCCTTGTTAGTTCCTACCGACATAAGAATTGAGGAAAAACCATCATTTTGGAACTCTTGAATACCGAAAGTGATCTTAGTTGGATACTCCTTAGGGAAGCGAGTTTCAAAAATAATAGCAGGACCCCTCTTGTCGATAACAATAAGACGACCGGAACTGTACCCAATAGCAACAAAATCCAACGACGATTGACAAAGAGCACTAGGTTTTTCGTCTGCCTTAGCTTTGACGCACCACTGAGGCAAGAACCCTTCAGAAATACGTCGATCTGCTTTATCCGCAACACTGACTATAGATTCGTCCATAGCACGTAATGATAGTCCGGACATTCCAAAATCATTCTTCTGGAGACCCATCAGGTATACATCGCCATTGGAAGTTCCTACAGCGAGCTCAGTTGCGGAGTCATTTAGGCTGGTATGGGTGACCGGCACTGGGCCCTTGAAGTTGACAGTTGTTTCAACAACGCGGCTTTCCCCGCTAGTCCGTTCGTCGAACATGCGTATTGTCCCGTCCTCGTACCCGTTTATGACTACAGAAGAGGTAGGGAATCGTCGCACATCCTGACACACTACGCCGCCATGCGTAATAGTGTGATGGGTAGCAAGCATAATACCTGACCAGAGTGTACGAGGGATAGTAGCGATAGAAGTGCAGGTAACCTTGGCAGAATTCCAGCTCAAGGCTTCCGGTAGTACGGTTGAATCAAGCAATGGCTGAACTTTAGGGGCTGAAACGCAGTGCAAGGTAGAGTTTTCGAGTCTTATTACTATAGCTTGAGGGTTTGCACAGCCACCCAGGTAGGGGTGTGCTGGCATAGGACAAATTTCGGACACGTTTGAATTGAAGTTGAGCTTCTGCTCCTGGGGACCAGTGAAATGAGCACCGAAAGCATCCCATGAGGTAACAGAGTAGGTGGGATTCACACCAAAATTAATGCAGTTGAACGTAGATCCACTGCTATATAACAAGAAAGTTTCTTCAGGATTCGCTGTGCATCCCCACCAAACATTGCTCGCATCCACCGGTCTGGACCCAAGATATTTGCCTTCATATCCATCCCAGAACTCGAGGGCCTGAGTTGATGCTGTCACAATGTGTGAACCTGTTGGATTCCACTTGGCGAATTTCAGTGGAGCAGACGACTCGCCACTGAACATGACTTGGTTCTCAGTGATCTTGTACACCGCGAATATTTGAGAATAACAGACAAGTACCTGGCTCAAGTCCTTGGGATGAAGCTCAACGCTTAGCGGGTGACCCATTCGAGCAGTGGGATTCAATTGAACCTGTATATTTGGTATTGGAGCCCTACCGATTATGCCTCTATCAAGGTCGAACTGGGTAACCTGACCATTTCTTTGAGCGAAGAAGATCCAGTCCAGGGCCGGATCGCAGTGACAAGATATAATGCTGGATACATTTTGATAGGTGCACCAAGGCCCCTTCTCCGTGGGCTCTGAGATATCCCACACAGTAAGAAAGTTCTCCGAGTCCACCGCACAAAGGAAAACAGTCTTAACCAACCTCACATAAACGATTGGGTTAGCGGATTTCGTTTTGTATGTTCGAGACGTTGCATTACCGCCCAATAGCCTGATGCTGCCTACACTTGTACCCACCATGAACAGCGACTGCACGGGATCATAGAACATGCACAAAATATCACCGTTGATGCCATAATGCTTGATGTCTTCAGGTTTAAATTCCTCGCGAAGACTACTACTAAACTGTGCGTTCTTGAAGAGTGACATAAAGAGTGGCGTTAGCCTCTTGCCTGCATAGCTCTTACCGGCTAGAAGGGTTACAAGTTACTCAGTGTACAAGGTGGCCAAAGCGTTTCGTTGAGCTATTTCTAGATCTATAATACCCGTGCTTTTGGCAGCCCAGGAATAGTATTTTAAATTAGAGACCTTAATAGGGTGATTTGATCAGTACGGGTATATGCCTCATTGTACTAGCTATGCCATTCTCTCCATTAAAGCATTCTGGAGTGGAATATGGTGACATGTCACAGTGTGATCGACTGATGTTTGTGGACCACTTTTAGGAATCTCAAACCGTTCATGCAATCGATGTGTCAGATCTCAATTACGCTGCGTTGAGGTATCGTTTCGAGCTCATGCTTGTGCGTTAGCATTCATTCACGTACGTCTGAAGTGCTGGAAGTCCACCGAGCATCATTCATGGACTTGGTGAAATGAGGCTCAGTACATGATCGACCCATTCATGCAGCTGCATGCGAAGAAAGAGGGACATGCATACGATCATGTCAGATTACGCTAGAACTCAACATAACTGCTAGACGTAGTATCACATTTCCTCATACTGCCCAGAGTTTGCAGCATGCACATGGGTATCGCTAATGAGCACCATTGCCCCGCTCCATGTGTATAATAACCTACTTATAGACCACTCATGTGCGCGTTTAGATGGTGGGTCATGACCTGACTTTGCAAGAATATCAACAGTCGACATTATGGCTCAGATTGTGCAGGTGTTGTAATGTTGACTGCCTAGACATCCGCGTGTTAGTATTGTGCTGTAGTCTTCGTAACATCTAGACGTAAAAGAGATACAAAACTACAATATGCAATTGATTGAGATAAACTGTGTGATTACGAGGTCAAGAAGTTGGGCAATAATGCACAATTCAACCTAAAAGAGAAGTTCTCCCCGCACAACCCAGATATTACTTGTTTCATAACTCTTAGGTCATTTCGCCGAAAATACTCAAAGGATAGGGCTCGCAATCATTGTTGCATACACCAACGTGAATGGATCGGGGCCACTCAAGCTTTCAGCGACTACGCGCCTCCTCTCTATCAGTTTGCTTAATCCTACGAGAACGTATCCTGTGTGTGAGGCATTGAGCAAGTTCTTCCATCTAGTTCATGAATTTTAGTAGTCACGAACACACAGCATGTGTTATAGATCTGCATCATATATAGTACCTGTATCTACTGGATTCTCGGAATACGTTCATAGCTTCGATTTAGTGCCCTGAACAACGCCTACAATATGCTGAACCGCATCAGGGTTGCTCAGCGTAGACAGCTCACCCAGGTCGCTGTCACCCTGGACAATCTTGCGCAAGACACGGCGCATAGTTTTGCCTGATCTTGTCTTAGGGAGGTCATCCACCACAAAGTACTTCTTTGGAGCGGCGAAACGACCAAGCGAACTACCAACGTGTTTAACAGCATGATCTGCGACCTCTTGCTTTTGCTTTGGCGATAGATTGGCGAGCTTCTTGTCCAAAACCAGGAAAGCCACCAATGCTTGTCCCGTAACAGAATCCTCGACACCAACCACCGCACTCTCACTTATAACGGATTCTCCGTTATCCTGATAAGAAACCAGGGATGCCTCGACCTCAGCCGTGCTAAGACGATGTCCACTTACATTGACCACATCATCCACCCGACCGGTGATGAAATAGTACCCGTCCTTATCGACGACGCAGCCATCACCTGTGAAGAAGTGACCCGGGTATGGTTTCAGGTAGGTTTCCAAATAACGGGGATGATCACCACGGACGGTCCTCGCGAGTGAAGGCCAAGGATTCTTCAAAACAAGAATACCCTCACCGGGGCGGTCATCAATAACCTTCGCCTCAGCATCTAGCAACACAGGCTTGATGCCAAAGAATGGCAGTCCAGCTGCACCAGGTTTCATAGGAGTGACGCCGGGAATAGATGTTAGGAGTACCTGTGCAGACTCGGTTAGCCAATACGTGTCGCACACGGTGACTCTTTCACGTCCAATATTCTTGTAGAACCAACGCCAGGTATCTGCAGCGATAGGCTCGCCGGCTGTGGCGATAACTCTGAGGGAGCTCAAGTCAAACTTCTTGATATCCTCGCTGCCCGACTTGACCAGAAGTCTAATAGCTGTTGGGGCTGTGTAGAGCTGGGTTGCTTTATGTCTATCAATGATCTCCCAGAATCGAGTATGTGTAGGGTAAACTGGAGATCCCTCAAACACGATGGTAGTAACACCATTCATAAGAGGTCCATAAACAGTGTGAGAATGACCCGTGATCCAACCAATATCTGCTGCACAGAAAAATATGTCTCCTGGGCTCAGTCCAAAGCAATACCTGTTACTCATGATAGTGGATAACATGTACCCTGCAGTAGCATGCTGAAGTCCTTTGGGTTTTCCAGTAGAGCCACTGGTGAAGAGCATGAACACGAGGTCTTCCGCATTTACAGGAACACAGGGGATATAACTAGGTTCAAGTTCACGACTGGCAAAGTCAATATCGCGACCATCAACCCAGTTCACGTTCTTCTTGCTCTTCTTATACACTACAACATGCTCGACGATGTCACAGTTCTTGCTGAGCGCCTTGTCGACTAGATCCTTGGTCTCAATGAATTTTCCAGCTCTAACACCTTGATCCATTGTAACCACTAGTCTTGACCCAGCACTATTGATTCTCTCTCTCAGTGCATCAGGGCTAAAGCCTGCGAACACAACCGAATGTGCGGCACCTAGACGGGTGATTGCCAATAAAGTGTATACTGTCTCAGGAATCATAGTCATATACACTGTGACGATATCACCTTTTCTGACGCCAAGACGTTGGAGCATGTGAGCTGTTTGGCAGACATTAACCAACAATTCGCGGTAGGTGATCTTCAGAGCTTCTCCAGGAGTGTCGCTCTCAAATATAATAGCAATTCTCTCGGGATCTTCCAAAGCATGGCGGTCTACCGCATTGTAACACATGTTGATCTCGCCTCCCAGGAACCATACAGGTGCATCGCTGAAGCCCTCAGCTGCGATCAGGGCCTTCTCAAAAGGCTTATACCAGGTCAGCAGTTTACGAGCTTGGTCTCCGAAGAATGTTTCTGGATCCTCAATGCTCTGTTTGTACATAGACCTGTACTGCTCTAGGGAAGTGATAGAGTCTATCTTAGTGGTAGGCAAAGAGCGCTTAGGGGGTTGAATGGTTTCAACCTGAATCAGATGCTCATTTGAAATCTTCATATGTCTTTCCTGTGAATTTTTCACCTTTTATGTCTGGGGCTTCCCCGCATTTCAACTGCACTGGGTTAGGTGACCCCATACATGATGCATGCCCAACGCCAAGCGGACCTCACCATTTGCTTATGAAACCTGTACAATTAATTGATATGGTACTAGTAAAGTTCTTAGTGCTTCCCACACAAGCAGTTACAGCCTGATATAGGGCATTTGTCATATTTCGCAAACCATTGTCGAGCATGGTTACTGTGAAAGCCATGATTACAGGTCATGCAGAATGTCGGCCACCGATCAACAATAGCCTCCTCTTGTGAGGAGGCCGACGGTGGACCGAGAGATAGCAAGCATATACCACATCTAGGCAGCGGATAATTACAGTTAGGGCACTTCCCAGAGAATTCAGCATTAGGTCGTTTCGATCTAACTTTTTTCGAGGACCCCAGGATTTCTCGGCAATGCAAGCACCTCAGAAATACCTGTTTGGGGATAGGTGGTGTGTCGCGGTTCCGATATCTGGACTTTGACAATTTATTGCGACTGACATCGAATATTGCCCTTACTGTAAACAATTTCCACTGATTTAGGATTTTACGATAAGAGTTTATCCACTCGTCAATCCTAGGATCGTTGAAGAACCTGGGCGACCCGAATGCTGCAATAAGTGAGGCGGTTTGAACATCAGCTGTTTTATCAACATAACATTGAAGTAGATCCACTAGTCGAGGCGTTAATCCGGTTAAGATGATGCCCTCGAGATCTCCGCCTTTAATTGCCTGATCAGTCAATCTAGTAAGATAGCGATTAAGCTCCTTACTTGGCAGAAACCTCAGTGCAATACCTAAACGCTCCGTCAAAGGAAGTGAACTATCATCAAGAACATCGAGCCAGGACCCATCCGCGATATAAGCAAAGATAGCCCGTAGGTATGGAATTGACATTTCTGATGCAAGTTTTCGACATTGTTCCCTCCACGGGTTATTGTAATCAACATCTTTGTATACAAGGTAGCCAGCGACTGCAGAGGACATGAGCCTTAACTGGGATTTTCGCGAGGCTGCCAACGACTGTACTGCACGTGGAACGTCTCCATGGAAAACAGCCCAGCCAGCAGCTTTTTCGTGTAAACCTTTCTCCTCGAGGTCATTTAATTTCTCTTCCAAGTTCCCTAACTCAAAATTCCAACCACAAGACCTTAGACACAGTTGACGATAATACCACCGATCTTCGGAGCACTCCTTAGATACGAATACTGTAGCATCGTACTTCTCAGTTATTCTCTTAATAGACGAGTCATACTCCTTTTGTGTTATTGACTCTTCGGCGAACCTCTTTTGGTCTCGGAAGGCTTCAAGACCCTCCCAAAGCGTAGTTACACCGCCGAAGGAGACATCCACTTGGGAAGTGGAAGTAAGATTACCCTTAGATGCTTTTTCGGAGTTGTTTATCCACTTCCAAGCCGAAAGAAGCGTAGTTTCGCCGGTATTAGGAGAGTCTACAGCTTTAATGTTCGCCGCACAGTCACATGAGTATCCTTGACGAGCACGGGTGAGCATGATATGATCGATATCTCTAGAGAGGAGCTCGCTGTAGGAATAAAGATCATCGTTGATTGACTCTTCTGCAGCACTTTGGTGTCGGCTAGAACTGAAGCCAGGAGGTTCCTCTCTGTGAGGGGTGAGAACATCATCAAGATTTCTATAATCCATCGAGTATTCAAGAAGATCCTGAGATGTGAGTCGGGTCTCAAGCGCTGGTCGCTGTGGACGGTCATTTTCGGCCTCAAAGGTCCAGATTCTGTCCAGGTCAAGAGCAACTAGATCGTTCTGAGGAGTAAAGTCAAGGGAATCAATGTGGTTGAGCACATTCATTCTAAATACTTGTCCAGATTGTCTTATACAGACGAAATCGATGCTTTGTTGGGATAGAGTAGTAGGTACGTAGTCGAATGCGACAACTTTGTCAAATTCAGTGCGGACATCCACCACTCTGTCTACGAACATTGATCTAGTGGGGCCTGCATTTTCGGGCTTCTGAAATTGTTGTTTGTCTGGAGCACTTTTGACTGCGGATGAGAGGGCCGATCGAGGAGTTTCTTGGGGAGTCTGAATCATTACAGAAGTTTGCCAACGTCTTATGACTTCACCATCATGGAGTACTCCAAACTCACTGGAATTCAGCGGATTAAACTGAACAGACTTTGGAGATTTGCCTCTCGCATCTGTGAACACTCGGGGCACCACTAACAACGGATCTGGGGCACCGGTACCGCTTACTTGGAGCCGCCTGCGGTCCCAAACTGCGAGAGTTCCACTTTCGGAGAAACTTAGAAAGGAATTCTCATCGAGAGAGCTGACTCTAAGTCCATAGCTATATTTTGTAGGAATGTGTTGCACAACTGCACCCGATGTGCGTGTATCAACTTCACGAACAGCTTTGTATGATGCACAAAGCAGCTCAGAAGGCTTTTGTGGCAAAAACTTTAGAGAGGACACTGACTCGTTGGGTAACAATCCAATTAGAGGTGTCCAAGACTCCTGCTGAAGGTCCCAGATCTGTAGGCTATCTTCGTTCCGAACTCGCTCAAGACCCATTGCAATGAGATTATTCGCATTTATATTGAGCGAGTTACAAGGTCTTGGGTTCTTGGGGGCAAAAACACTACTCCGAGTTCCAGCCTCTGAGATCAAAAGGTTATGAGTATGGATTTCTCCTGTTGCCAGGCCGGTTAAGACAAGACCTCTTTGCGACGGAGCGTAATCAAAGCATTCAATGTTTTGGTTTACGTCAATTGTCCTAGTTTTGTCTACAGCTGTGGAGTTCACAGGACTCTGATACAAGGCAACAACATCTCGTCCAAAGCCAATAGTAGTGTAAAACTGAGTGGTTGCGGTATCCCATTCACTACAATAGAGAATATCGCAGCTCATTCTCTTACAAGGAATATATAGGCGGACGACCAAAGCTCACGAGTGGCGTATCAAGTGGCAAAGTGTTTGTAGGGATTGGCTATCAACCGTTAGGGCACTGATGAAAGCTTTCATGGTGTTAATTCTAAATGTATACGAATCTTTAGTTCTTTTAATATCTAGCGTTCCCTATAACATTCTAGTCAGCTGTGATGCAATAGATGATAAAATTGAAATTAGAGGAAGAATTTGAAAGAAGAAAACTACACATTGCCACTACTGGAGCCGTCGTGGTTCTAGCTACCATTTCAATTCAGCATCACCAGACTAAGAGCACTACAGTTAGTAAGCGTCTTGGAAGAAGAAAATATATTGATGAGAACGTCTTTGGCCAGCAAGAGAAGCAAATTAATCACGAATGGTAGCTTTCAATTGATCCGCTACTTCTCTATTTCGAAGACTCAATCTGCAGACTGGAAAGTACGAGTCTCTCCCAAAGAAGATCTATCAAAATCACAGTTACGCCAAAGAACAATTTTTAATGAGATTTTCGACTCTGTATTAGTTCGCACGGAAAACACTCCTGTAAAGGAGCCTAAAAAGGTGAGTCTCTCTAAAGTATTGAGTGAGTTATTCGAGCCAGCCCCTACTCGATCATCTAGCCCACTAGCACAGAAATCCGCAGGTATGTCTGTTTACGACGAATCTCAGTTAGAGGCACCTGAAGAGGATAACCTCGAATGGATGCGAGATATCAAGTCGCATATTTCATTGATCGAGTCCGACAAAGCATTACTAGACTATTTCAATACCATTAAGGTGGGCGACAGGCAGGGTGATCCCGACGCCAACTCACCTGTGCTAACAGCAAGTGAGTACAATGCGGTAGCTGTGGAGTGTATGAAAACTGCGTTGGGGTTCCATTCTCCCATAGTCGCGCTACACATTTTCAAATGCATGAAGACGATGTCTGAGGGAGACAGTAAGGCATATAATGCTGCAGTTTTCATTCGCTGGGAGTACTACCGTGATTTGGCAGCGATCGTCGATCTACTCTCCGAGATGACTCTAAAGGGCATACCTGGAGACGTCAACACGGTCAAACTTCTCGGGAGAGTTCTTCAACAGGCATATGAAGCCAAGCAGGGTGTTAAGGAGGGTATCCCAACTTGGAATACCAAAACCGATATGAGCCTTGACTTTCTTGTGAACTTCCGACGAAGCCAGGTTGATCGACTAGCCAAACGGCCAAAGATTCATTAGAGAGTTATCTAGATTGCATGAGGAGAGTGCTCAACATTTTATGGGCCAGAGCGAATTGTTTTGCCTGCCACCCTGTAGGAGAAGGAATATGATTAATTCTCTTGAGCGACAGAGCTGCAACGGCGACTGAGGCGCTCACAAGGAGCCATTTTTTCCAGTCCTTTACACGCAAGCTCCAATAGCGTCCAATTCCGGATGTGATATGATATGTAAATACCCCAACAAGGGAGACCAGTGAGACGCTTGTGACCCAGAAATCATCATCCAGGGACCACTTGATATAGTCTAGTGAGATATCTGAGCTATCTCCAAGCTCAAAGAGAGGCCCGCCTCTCACCGCGATATAATGCAGAATTGTCAGTGGAACAAGGAGCCACCCGCTAGAGATACTCGAATTACCTCCCCACTTCCAATTACCATAATCACGTCTATGAGCAAAGACCTTGTAGCAGTGTAGAAGCACACCAGTTAACAAATGAAGTCCCGCACTGCCATAGACCAATGTAGGCTCCACAAGAGAATTTTGATAAATTGTTCGTGCAAACATGAATGTAGAGTCCGCTGCACGTACTGAAAACAAAGGAGCTACAACAACCCCCGACAGATGTAGAACAGCAAACGTGCTAAAAGCGTATGCACTCCATTTCTGAGTGAGACGAAGAGTTCGAAGAATCTGGGATTTTAGAGAAAGCTTAATGTTCTCATCATTATTGGGTTCGGGATACACTGGAAGCTCTTCCGGCTCTGGAGGCAATTCGTGAATTTCTGGCTGCATGTTTATTACCAAAAGCCTGATTTGTTCGTCTTCGTTACAAATGCCGTAGCTGTCAATTACAAAGCATGACCGTCGTTTAACGTTGCATAGCCGATTATGCACCTTTTATTCAAGTGTATCGAGGAATTGGAGGCCAAAACATTAAATATAAATAACTAAATGTATAAATAATCATACATGCGACACGAGCATATTAAGAAAAATTCATGGGCGGAGGTGCAATCGTACGCGTAATTGAACGCAACAATGCGATCAATGCACATTGACACCATCTACAGCTAAACCCGGGATATCATCATTTTCAAAGTTCTCATGTTCGCAATCATACTTCGCTAACACAGCCACCAAGGCATTCCGAAGCACGGGCTTGACAATAACGTCGTGAATGTTCACTTCTCTGCACCTAACTTTCGTTCGAGAATCACTAAATCCAGTAAGTGCGACAATTGGATAGGGATAACCGAGAGTACGGCGTATTACCTGCGTGGCCTCGAATCCATTGAGTCGAGGCATGCTGAGATCCATGAAGATTACATTATAATGGTATCCCTCACGGATTGACTTCTCCACAAGTTTGACGACCTTTTCACCATCAGTGGCAGTATCAACATTCTCGATTCCAAGCTTCGCCAGCATTTTGACCATGATCTCAAGATTCAAAGCGTTATCATCTGCTACCAGCGCCTTGAAGTCCTCATGTGAGCGCTGCAAGAACTGCTGCTTGACATGTTCTCCCACGTTCAACTCAGCAAACATGTCTTTGAAGGACGATTCAGCGCTAAGAGTGGGTGAGGGTTCCGATCTAGCATGAGTCGATTGTGTGAGTTCAGATCGACTACTAGCATTGGCAGATTTCTGGTTGTATGGAATGGGACCTTTCACAACGGACGAATCCACTATTTTACTCGACTGATAGGTGGATATTGACGAGCGAAGATGATGACCCCTGGAGTGATCCGACTTTGCGGAGCCAGGGCCTGTTGACACAGTTGGTCGACGTCTATGGCCAATACTGGCCAAGTAAGCGCCCACTGCAGATAGACCCTTACGGGAAGGCTTGGTCTTCTCAAGAACCGAGTTGTTGGGTGAGATTGCTGACCCGCTGCTGAAATGAGAATTAGAAATTGAGCCAGATGCCATCTCGTCGAGAACGCTGTCGTCATTAGACAAGAAGCTGAGGCGAACTCCGCTCTTGGGGTCAGAAACGTACCTTTGCACAATACCAACCTCTTTCGAGCTGACCAACATCATGCCATTACGATTGAGGTTAAGCGGGGGACTTAAAGGCAAAGATTTGTCCCCTAAAACGGGTGATTTCACAACGCTGCACGTCCCTCGGTTTTCAAGACTCCAAACTTTGACGCATCCACCAACAGTTTCAGAGAGTTGTTTACACATAGACATTCCAAGCCCTGTGCCTTGGTGATTTTTGTTGTAAGCATCATCGCCCTGGACGAATGGCTCGAAGATGTAGGGCATTTTGTCCTCGGGGATACCTTTACCACTATCGACGATGATAATCTCCAATATACCCTTAGATTTCTTCGGGGAGAGAGCCTCAACAGTGAAATACGGCTTGAAAATCACATCATCATCAAGGGACGTAGTGTACCTGATGATCATAGTGATTTTGTTGTTCGGAGAGCTGAACTTGATGGAGTTAGACATGATGTTCATTACTACCTGAGTAATGCGATGCCCATCACCATTAAAGCGTGCACTGCTCAATGATGGAGGATCGCAAAACATCTCAAACTTCAGATTTCTCTCTGCACCGATAGTAGCAAACTGACTCTGGACACTGTTGATAACATCAGATAAAGGAAACTCAGATATTTTTGCCTCCATATCAATTTGACTCCGTGAAAAAGCTAGTAGTTCATTCAATAGATTCATCAAAGTACGCGCGCTCTCAATGATAACTCCTAGTGATGCTCTAACTTTGGGTAGCGCAGTCTCGCTAAGTGTGACGGAGGTCATTCCCATGATTCCATTCAATGGGGTACGTAGCTCATGAGTTATATTCGCGATAAATTGACCTTTGGCTTCATTAGCCTTTTCTGCCTCAATCCGAGCTGCCTGAGCCTCCCTTGTGCGTTCCTTGACTTGATCCTCCAAAAAGTAATACTGATTATTGAGTTCGTCCACAAGATGGTCGTATTCTTCCACAAGAATATCCAGCTCGTCCTTGTATAGTCTGTTCAAGGGTTGTACTTTATTAGGTACCTGGAAGTTCTCACCAGTTGCATTTGATGTAACTTGTGTAGCTGGAATAGGGCCAGGAGCTGGGCTAGCAGTCCTATCTCTCTTGGCTCGAGTGCGTTTTCCAATGCCGAAGAACCACAGCGCGGCTAGGAACTTATCTCTTGATTTTTTGGGGGCTGTGGTAGGGGGAGGCTTTAACTGACCTGGCAGTACCATTTGTTCATAGATACGATACATTGGTCGAGTCATCCACCGACAAACTGGGATTACTACCAGCAGAATGAATCCCAGCATTCCAAAACAAAGGCCAATGACCTTATTTCTCAACGCATAGACACTCTCAAATGCAATACCCTGCCCTATTTCAGCACAGACAACAAACTTGGCTCCCAAATACACTAAGACAGTGCATCCTACGCTGGCTTCTTGGCGTGAATTGGTTCGAGTCCTCAGCCACTGAAGCCTGGGAAGGTTACTCGAATCTGTGTAAGTTAGATTTGAAGCAGCCAGGACAGCTGGGTATGAGTCAAAAGGATACTTCGCACTTGGATCGCTCGTTAGCGTTGAGTCCAGTGAGTATCCTCCAACATACCTAAACCCTGTAGCGCCTGGCAACATAATTGCTAGGGTACCTCCACTGAATGTCGTTGATATCTGAGAAGAGAATATATCTCCCGATTGCAATTCAATGACTAGTGTTCCATATCCAATTGTGTTAGTTGTTCCATTAGATGAAGTGCTAGTGATAGGCATAGTGAAGCTCATTGAATACAAAGGAGCACCTCGACTGCTAGTAGAGATAACACGGGGCACGAACACAGTCGATGTGTTAGCAAACAACTGCTTGGGATCGCCTTCAATTGATTCCAGCGGACAAAGCACATCCAAAGATGCTAAGATTGCAGAAATTGAAGAACTTGAGTCAGAGTGAATCAAACTATACACACGAGTTCCATTATTCCCATAGAGTAGGGCCGCTCTGAACTGTGATTTTGCAAGGAAAGAAGTCTTCAGCAAGTAGCTCAAGTTGGTCAGATGAAGTGTTGCAGCCGAGGCATTGGTGTAAGTCTCCGGGTAGAGGTCCTGGAGAAATTCGCTAATATAATCTCGGCTCAATATGAACTGGGTATCAGTACGAGAATTCTGGATATTTTGGTGGAGCGTTAGCGCCTCGAGAACTGCCAAACTTGAGAGCTTTTCGCCGATCAGGGTAGAACCCATATCCCATGTTTTAACTCCTGTGATGGAGGAGATAACTATGAGTGCTAAAATGGAGATCACCAGGGCCGTGATCGTCACCTGAATCCAAAGAGGCACATAAATGAGCCGCCTGGCCTTCATGCTTCGGGATTAAGGACAAGGTGCTGAGGTAATCTGGATAATGATACTTGAGGGTCCAGGCTCCAAGGCGGAGTGGAGTATCGCTGAGCATATTAGTTAATAAGGATATATAAAGAAATATGGGATAATAGTATTTCTGCCGACCCGTAGGCGGTTACAATGCAAGTAATAAGTGACGATGAATCATTTGATGGCATTCAGACGAGCAGTGGCGAAGTGCACGTCCGTATCTAGTTCGTCTGTCTGATCAGCCATACGTGCCAACCGTTTGTTCTGTGCCTTGAGCTCTTCTCCCTGTGCGATAGCTAGATTCTTGAGACGGGAAGTTGCATGGCTAATTCCTTCCAGATTGAGGTCAATCTCGTCGTTGATCTCTTCATCCTCACTGTCAGCCTCGAATGTCAGCTTCTTACGCCCCTCAGCATTTCGGAGCTGCTCACGCTTGTGCTTCATTGCGGTTTCTGAGTAGTTCAACCCATTGGAGTTTAGACCGTTCATAACGCGTTGCTCACTAGCATATGCTTCTTCACGACGATGCTCACGCGCGATCTGCTCCTGAAGATGCTCACTTTTGAGCCTCGCTTCCTTCTCCTGCAGCTTGCGCTTGTTGGTAAAAGGATTGCTCACGTTAGGGACCAGCAGGCCACGACGGAGCCTTTTCAGCTCATCAGTTTGCTCGTGGGCGATCTTGCTCTGGTTCTTGCCTAGCGCCAGGTTCCTCTCTGCGCTAGCAATTCTTTCACCCTGGGAGCCCAACATGCCAAGAGTGTTTCGTCCCGAGGCTTCAGCTTCGGCAGCGTAACGGAGAGCATTATTAGTGGATGCCAAAGTCTCTCTAGTGGTAAACTTAATCCGCTGTTTTAGACCCTCAACTTCTTCGTCTTCCTCAGCTTGTGCGATCTCTTCGGGAGTTCTATACGTTTCCTGCCGCTCTTCTGCGAACTCACTGGGCATCTCATTGAGCTCGTCTTCCTCTGTAGGGGCACTTTCGCCTGGAATCCCGTTGAGCTCGTCGAGGTTGTCGTCAAAATTGAACTTCTTAGTGGCCGGTTTTGATTCAGGAGTCGAGTAGTCGCTAACCAGCGTGGTTGATGTCCCTTGCGAGGCTTGTTCTGCAACCAAAGACTTCTTCTGTGTTGGAGTGCGACCAGCAAATAGCTCGTTTCGCGCCTCCGATGGGTCGTAGGTGCTCTCAGCATAAACATTTCTGCTCGGCTGAACGGGCTCTGAAGCATATGGGTTTGACTCAGATGCGTACGGATTCGAGTCCTGCGGAGGGCTCGCATAGCTGTCTGCTGGATTAGCTGCTGGGGAGAGTGTACCTGGCTGTGGCGTCGAATAGGATGTACTCTGCGCAGGGGATCGCGAGTCTGGTCTCGACAAGCTGCCGGCAGCCGCATACGGGTTCGAAGAGCCGCCACGGGTTGTCGAGCTACCGCTTTCATCGTATGGATTCGAAGCATACGGATTTCCAGCCGCTGCCTGAGCGTACGGGTTATTTGGGTTCGTGTCAGTGGGTGCCGTGGCTATGTACCGATCAGGGATTGCCGTGCGCGAATTGTAGTCTCTTCGAGACCTGCCCGCTATTTCCTGGGCGTACTGCTCGAACCCGTCGAACTTGTGGCTGCGGGATGGGCCAGCATTGGTGGGAATATTATGCTTTTCTAGGTACTCCCGCTGCTGCTCAGGAGTCATATCGTCCTTAGGGGCACGCTTCATAAAAAACTTCTTCATGGTAGGAAGCTAAGATACGGACAAACACACTGGGGTCATTAGTGAAGGTGGCGCATGTGGCGGATGCAACCTGGCAGTGTCCAGGCTTGGGCAGAATGCGGCCAAAGTTGCCACCGCCGGGAGTCTTACATAGATTTGGGTGAGGCACTGGTCTCAGGAAAACAGTAAAGCTGCGCATGTCTCAGACAATGACTATGGGTGATTTGCAGTTTTTTAATAACTTTTTTCCGGGGTACATACAAAATGTGTAGTAAATGTAATGTCAATGCCTAGTACGCACAAGTGTTCATGTACGGGGGCGTGAATATACCGCACTAGAGCTCCTGTGAACTGAAATCCTAAATGGTGCAGTCCACAGAAAAGGAGTTGACAAGCCTTGAGGTCACAGGAAGAGATCGCACTGTCTTCTAAAGCTGATTGTAGAGGAAATAGAGAGCATCATGCCAGGGCAGGCAAACGTACAACGCAGTTGAGTCACGCCATCGCCAACCCAGCTGCATGTACGATTAATTGGCGATAATGAGGGCCCTACCAAGGATCCAAAGACGCGATGTGAATATCGGCCCTTACTTCTATTTTCAGCCCAGCTATGTGGTCAGATGACCGAGGTCGAGCAGTCATTCACTGTCGAACCTATTGGGTTATGCATTGCAGATCTTTGAGCAGATCGCTTCTTGGCAGACTCATCCTGAGCTCGCGTCGGAGCACAAGATTACAATATTTTCGTGAGAGGGCAAAAGAATTTGCGTGCTCCTGGACTGTGTGCTGGCAGCTTGCTAGGGGATCTTCTCAGGCAGAGCAATATGTCTGCACGTCTGTGCGTACCTGCATCTGCAATGGCTGATTTTGAATGCGAAAATTAGTTCTCGCAAGTCGAAGGGTTAATAGAGCAGTCTAGTTACTACTTAAGCATAGTTGTTTCGAAGGTGATCTACTGTAACGCCGCATTTCGTCCGATTTTAAGGGCTACACCGGTCAAAAGTACCCCAAAAGTTATACAAAACGCCATTTTCACAGCCGAACAAAGGTACGCCAATGTTCCCACCCTTGTACGTCCAGCACCTGGTCGCAGTTCGCCTATTCGCTGTACTTAAATTGGCCAATTGTTTACATATGTTGACGTAAGCTCATGCATACTGTTGAACGGGTGGCGATGGGATAACACAGCTTGTGGCGACTGCAGCTCACCTACTATCTTCCAATATTTTTTTGCATCTCCCCACCTCCACTCACGGGCACACACACTCTCCATAAAAATATACTGAATCCTTCACGAGTGGAGACCTCCAGTATTTCATCAGAAGATTGCACTATTCGAAACTCTTTACCAAACTAAAGACCAGCCACCTCCTTTAGAACAAAAGTCCCCAACTGTTTATTGACGATACTCATGGACGACAGTAGAACATCACGACACAGTGTGTGGTCTCAGTTTAGCTCACCCATACTTGAAAACGCAGTAGTAATGGATTTTGAGGAACGAGAGCAGGCCAGGGAAATCGAGATACGCAAAGTCAGACGCTCGATCAATGAGATGAGCAAATTACTGGAAGAAATGCAATTGACTATGTGTGGACCCTTGCAGAGCGACCCAGTCCCCTCGTCCTCGAGTGATCAAAACTACACCGACGCTTATTCCACAGCCCAAGAAACTCCAATGTCAACTAGTGCCTTTCCTAGAAAAGCATCTCCTGCATTCGGATTTTCAATGAACAAGACAAGGTCCCCAGATGTGCGCGAGACCGAGTCTGAGGTGCGAGTTCACAAACCTCAGTTTGCTGAAGTCCCTCCACGAGCAAGCATGAGAGCATCTGTCCTGGAAGCCGATGGGAAGCCGTCACCTCGAGAAGAAGTGTTCAGAGCAACCGATCAGGAAATTGTAGACATCACAGGCCTGAATCCAAAAAGACGGCATCGGCACAAAAAAGGTCATGCTCGCAAGCACTCAAAACACTCTGCAGAGAAATCCGAACGTAGTGCGGAACGCCTATCTGAGAGAAACTCAGAAGGGAGCTACAACACCCATCTCAGTTCACAAGGAGAGGGCCGAAGGTCTTCAACTCTACCGCAGGCCACTTCCTACTCCCAGAGCACACAGCATCCGCAGGTTCCACCAATCCCACGGCACCAATATACACGAAGCAGAATGCCCCGCTCAAAGTCGACTTCCAGTGTGGAGAAGGCGGAGTTCACTAAAGAGGGTGTAGAGCAAATGCTCCACTCTGGAGACTACAAGCTAGAGGATATTGATTTACCCGCTAGTGAACGCAAGTTATTGGAGAAGTTCATTTCTACTCTTTCAAAATTGAGTGTTGAGGTCTATATGGATGAAGAGAAACGCCAAGAAGGCCGGCGACGCATGAACAATGCCCTTAAGGCACTAGAGGGCTGGTTGTAATATTTATAGTGCTCTTTTAGAGTTAATTTACCTATTTTGCAAGTTATCACGTGAAATACGCAACTCCGATTTTGTCACCGCCTGTCTGACTGAATATGCATGTCAAGGCATCGTCCCAACTAGACCAGGCTGCATGCCGCCATTAGCCGCTCATGGTCTCACTAAGAGATTCAATAAAATTTAGTCCCACTTATGGAGCGATTGTTCTTGTTTCCCGTTATTTATGGCCCAATCCAGGCAACACTCCCTTCACTGTGTCTACTGCAAGCGCTCGGCTAGTTACGCTACCCTAACCTGTGCCTCAATGTAATATGCCTCAACCCCGCCTTTTCACTATATAATGATGAAGGAATGACAAGAGTTCGTAAAGTCGCACAATAATGGAAAACGAAAAAGATTCCATCGATGAGGAGTGCTTTGAGACACCTCTAGAAGTTATTAACGACCTCCATGAAGTTCACCGTTATAACTCTAATTCAAGATATTCTATAAAAAGTGCCTATGGGGACCTTGACTCCGAGGGGCTTGAAGTAGCTCGCCAAAAAACCAGGGAAACAATACTTGATGAACTAGGGGACCAGTACAAGTCAGTGCCTACCACAGATGCAATAGATCACGTTGATGATGATGGACATGAATATGAGGACATTGATCCCGAGTTGGTGGCGTGGGATGGATCACACGACCCGGCCAATCCGAGGAACTGGCCCCATTGGTACAAACATTGTATGACTTTCTTGGCCGCTCTTTACCTATTTATTCCACCCATGGCGTCAACTATGCCCAGTCCAGCAGTGACGTTTATTCTCGAGGACTTTGACAACCACAATTCTACAGTAGGTGCTTTATACGTTTCTATCATGCTAATTGCATGGACGATCTTTATTCTCATCAACGCTCCCTTGAGCGAAGTGTTTGGGCGACGATTAATTCTTAATTTGTCCATGTTTGGCGGACTTGTCTTCAACATCGCATGTGCTGTAGCGCCGAACAGTGCAGCACTACTTTGTTTTAGATTTCTTTGTGGGGCCTTTATTTGTGCACCTTTAGCTGTTGCAGCTGGAACAATCGCTGACCTTTATGATGATAAGGATAGAACCTGGCCTTTAGCCTTATTCGCACTAGGGCCCAGCAGTGGTCCTGCTGTTGCACCCGTAATCTCTGGTTTTGTAACCGAATCTCTTGGGTGGAAATGGACGTTTTGGATAGCTTCCATTGCTAATGGCCTGGTACTCGTCATTGGATTCATCTTTTACCGTGAAACCTACGCTCCAGTTTTGCTGGCGCGCAAGGCTAAAAAGCTTCGCAAGGAAACTGGCAACACCAATCTCCATACTATTTGGGAAGTCTCACGCCTCCCTTTCCATATTGAGCTACGTAAAGCGCTGGTCAGGCCGATCCTATTCTTATGCACTCATCCGGTTGTGTTTGCCCTTGGGTTGCACATGGCCTTTGTCTATGCATTCATGTATCTGATGCTAGTGACGTTTCCCGCTTTATGGACACAACATTACGGGTACTCGATAGGAATTACGGGACTAATGTATATCTCGTTGTTTCTTGGAATTTTACTAGGAACGCTTGCCACGACTCCACTAATGAAGAGACATTATGACAAGAAAGCCGCTATTGGCAAGGGTCGTCCTGAGGAATGGATATATTATCTGCCAGCGTCTACAGTGGTAATGTCAGTGGGCCTGTTCTGGTATGGATGGAGTGCTCAAGCTCACATACACTGGATTATGCCTGAAATAGGAGTCTTTCTCTTTGGTTTCGGGCTATTTATTATGTTTCAAGGGATTCAAACGTATTTAGTGTTACTGAATACGCGACTTGCATCGTCAATTGTGGCAGCAGCAGCCCTGTTTCGAACTGCTCTTGGGGGGACGTTTCCTCTTTTTGGACGAGCGATGTACAATCGGCTGGGCTACGGGTGGGCAAACACTGTATGCGGTATTTTAATGCTCATTCTGGGCGTCCCTAGTCCAATTGTGATGTATCTCTATGGCGCACAAATTCGCGGTTGGGTCAACAAACATTACACTGTGAAGTAGCCAAAAGTACCAGGCGGCTTCGCATACACTTTAGAAGTTACAGACATTCGAGTATGTATAAATCCCTCCAAGTTCCAAGGACTCTACAAATTAGTCTGACGCTCTATATTCTAGGTTTATATACATTATTAAATCATCATAAAGTAGACCCTCTGCCATTCACACCATTTCCTACAGGTTTGTGATATGTTCAGTCATGCAGCCAATTCGCTGACTTCTCTCGTAGTTCGTCAGATTTGTCATGAGTTTGGCCCGACGCTTCTACAGCACAGCAGCGCAGGTCAAGTCGGTTAATGATGTCCAAAAGTTGTACTATACACATCCTACATCCCCTGGATCAATCTTTTTGTTGCCTCCTGGGGCCCGCATTTTTGCCAAATTGGCTGCTTTCGTGCGAGCCCAGATGCATAGCCACGGTTTCCAGGAAGTCATGACACCCCAGCTTTTTAGGAAAGAGTTATGGAAGATATCTGGCCACTGGGAGCATTACAAAGACGACATGTTTGGTGTTTGTGACGGTCACGGCCATGCCCAGATTGATGGCGAGGTTGCAGAAGCGAGTGGCGCAGAGCATGAGGTCGAGTACTCCATTAAGCCCATGAATTGCCCAGGCCACTGCCTCATTTTCAAATCTCAGGAGCGATCATTTCGTGATTTACCGATAAAATACTCGGATCTGTCTCCACTTCATCGCAACGAAGCTTCAGGAGCTCTTACAGGACTGACCAGAGTTCGCAGGTTTCACCAGGACGACGGGCATATATTCTGTACCCCTGAGCAGGTGCATAGTGAGATCCGCAAGTCTGTGCAACTTGTCGATACAATCTATAAGGTTTTTGGTTTGGAGTACTCCATGAATCTTAGTACTCGTCCAAGCGACTATACAGGGGAGTTGGCCCTATGGAACGCCGCAGAAAAGGACTTGCAGTCTATTCTGGAGAGCTACGGTAGCTATAAGATAAATGAGGGAGATGGTGCGTTTTATGGACCCAAGATCGACTTTATTGTAAAGGACAACCAGGGTCGACAGCATCAGGCAGCCACTATCCAACTGGATTTCCAGCTGCCCCGTAAGTTTGGATTGGAGTACGATGGCGCAGATCAGCAGAAGCATGTCCCAGTAATGGTACATAGAGCCGTTTTCGGGTCATTTGAGCGCTTCATGGCTCTGTTGATAGACCACCTCGATGGTCGCTGGCCATTCTGGCTCAATCCTCGGCAGGCGATAATTCTCCCTATCTCAGAGAAACATACTGAGTACGCCGAGTTTATTTACAACTCCCTATGCGGTCTCGGCATCAAGGATCAGCCTCTCCCTTTGCAACCAGAGGTTTACGACTGCGAGCTGATGGCGCAAGCAGAGCCTCTCGGCGGACGCATTCGCCGAGCTACGGAACTACATCCCAACTATATATTGGTAGTTGGTGATAGAGAAATGGAAAACAACACCGTGAGTGTGAAACCTAGAGGATCAAAAAAATCAATCACAATGACCTTACCTGAGCTAAAAGATATGTTTAGGGAAAAGGAGCTCTCCTTTAGCTAGCATTGCATGCAAATTTAGTGTACATATAACCGCTCAAGAAGTAATGAATTCGTTGACCAGTCTACGCTGCATTCACGCATTCTTAGTGCTCCTTTAGAGAGTAAATCTGGGGAATCTCGTAAAGTTGGTCCCAGATATCTTTAGGTAAATATTCACCGTATTCATGGATAAATGCTGTCCTCGCATCAAGCTCTTGCTGATAATTCGTCTGTAGCGTTTTGTTCACTTCTGCAATCAAGGAACGCATAGTTTCATCGTACTTTTTTCGTCTCACTTGCTCTTTCAAAAGCGCATTATAGCCCTGCAAGAACAGTTGATAATACTCCTTAAGACCATTGAGCTCCGATATTAATTCTCTAACTTGGAGAAGTAGACTTTTGAGATTTGTACGTTCTGCATCCAGTTTATCAACATAGACTCTCAATTTCAGGCGCAAAAACTGATCACTGCGGTGAAAGAATGCAACATAGAGATCTAGGGACTTCCTCAATGAGACAAGTCTTTGCTCTGTAGATATTTTTTGCTCTTTCAGTACTTCGTAACTTGTGTGGAGTTGTTTGAGTGCTTCCTTGAGCTCGAGTCGATCTGTACTCAGAATGCTTCGAACTTCTTCAATTTCAGCGTTATCTGTCAGAGTTTTCGCCTCAAGGCACAAATCGTAATGTTTAGTGACACTCTCGAGCAATAGCGCCATTTCATGAACGTGTGGAGCGACTGAATCGCTGGACTTTGCTAGTTCCTCGATCACCTCCCGCTTATCATTTTCGATTTGAGGAGCTTCCTCTCTCAGACTACTGATCTCCTTTTGAACTAGCTCTGGTATTCTCTTCACTTCCGCTATCGAGGACTTGAGAGCATCATGTAACATTGTAACTTGCAAGGACAGTTTCTCAATGTCCTGATCATGAACGAAGCTGTATAAGTTATTGTCGGTCTCGAAGAGCTTGGTGTTCTTTAGGGATCTCAATAATGTGGTAAGTTCTTGATGAGCCTTTCCGAGGCGTCGGATGGCATCATTGCTCTGGGAATTCGCTCCTTCTATACTATTATTTAAAACGATATAGGCATTGCCCATATTTTGCAGTTGGACTTGATAGGCGTCGTGGAAGAACCAAACCTTCGCCCATGCAAGCGTAGCCCCTTCTATTTGGGTTTTACATTGCTCAAAAAAACCATTGGCCTCTACGCACAAGGGATCCGCTTCTTGAAGAGCTTCTTTAGCCTCAACTATCAATTCCTCAAACCCCATTGCCACAAAAGTGGCGATCTGACGGCCTTAAAGCAGACAATGACGTCATTCCCGAAGTGAACTCTATTCGGATAGTCGCGAGTCAGGCTATATGGGAGGCATATATATAAAAATTTGATGCATGCAATATAGGGATGTATAGATTACAGCGCGAATTCCTTGCTCTAGTACTCATCGTCTTGTGACGTCACTTGACTGGCTTGGGGAAGATTCAAGTCCCGATATATATCGTCTGGGCGAGAACCCTTATCCAATTCGTCAGCTATATCTGCAGGGACAGAAGGTTTGAACGTATGACCGTTGTTGGTATCAGTTCCATCGTAGCCGCCACCCCAATACACAAGCATCTCCCTGAGGTTTGGGAGATGCAGCTTGAGTTTTAGGCCAGCCTCCAAATACACATCGGTACTCACGATTGGCTTAGCGCCGATCAAGATGCTATCTGGCTCTTCTGGCGGAGGATCGTGATCTTGAGAATCATAGTGATGTGCGAGCTCCTGCAAGTATTCACGATAGTCCTTGGACAGGCTCGGCTCATTCACCTCAGAACGATAATGGCGAGCAGTGTAGAGTAGTTCTTTGGGATTAAGCTCCTTGAGCTCTTGCATGGCGGCAACTACATTGGCAAAATCGGTCCCAAACCCACTGAAGCACTGCAACCATTGCAGGATCTCAGTCAGGCATGCAAAATGGGTGCGACACAACTCCATTAAGGACTTGTAAACTGCCTGATGAGAGAACTCACTCCCGTCACTGGGGCGGCAGTTGTTGTTGAGGGACCAGTCCTCAAGGTTTGATACGTTCAGCCTAATCTGCATTGCTCTAGATCGAGCCATGTACTTGCGATTATACAGTACTGAATTGAACATGGACGCTCCCAGCCAGTAAAGGGTTTGGCTAAAGATACATTGCACAATAATTGGATGCACGCTATACACCTCAAAAATAACCAAGAGTGAAGACAGCACACCTGTGATTCGGCGAGGAGCTGGCTTCATCAATGATTCTGGCGTTGGAGGAAGTATATTTGGCACGTTTGTATTTTCTGAAGGCTTCTTGCGACCAAAGAGGCTCCAGTCACCTTTGTACCTAATGGTGTCGATCCCAGGAATATTTTCATAGTCTAGAATACACGGTCTTACCAGTGGTTCGAGCATTTCTCGTATGCATTTTATTAGGGCGTCGAATACTGTGTGCATCAGATCTCGAAGAGAGGCGACAAAGCTATCCTCTTCCTTTCCAGAAGTCTGCGCATCACGTTGTAAGTAGAACACCAATGCATGCGTGTTCACGAGCCAGTAGGTAAGAATTTTCACGTCTTTGTCGTTCTGCTGGACTTGCTTCGTTATCCGCCGGATTGACGAAGTCATCAGCTCAACTAAGGCTCCATCAGCGTCAGTGCTTCTGAAATGACGTGAAGCCAAGAATATGCAGTTAGCAGAAGTAGGCTGCTGTCCTTTAGAGAACCCAACTTTATAGTTCGTGACACAAAGGTCCAGATACCGGGGGATCTGGTTGGCAGCAACAGGGAACGACACGTGGGTTGTGGTCCAATCGAACTCAAAGTCCTCATCTTCTTTCACAGTGTCGAGATTCCAGGTAGTTATGTCGTCCTCCAAACTGCCCACTCCTAACCCCAATGCCTGTGAGCTCTCCTCTAGCTGGCGCTGAAACCGTGCCTCAGCATCGGCTGGATCCTCTGCTGCGTGATAGAAGTCCTGTGCCGGGGCCTCGGGGATGTAGCCGTTGTTTTGTAAATAGCTGTACACTGGGGTGCCCTCAGGGCAGATAGTTATGGCAGATCGTCCGGTGGAGGTCGTGAGATTCACATCTGCCCCACTCTCGATTAATCGCTGTACTATTGCCAAGTTCTGGTTCTGCACTGCCCACATTAATGCTGTCCACTCATTTCTATCTCTGATGTCCGGTTTAGCCCCGAACCGGAGCAGCTCGACCACTGCGTTTTCGTTTCCGTAGCACACTGCATAAATAAGTGCATTACTGCCCGAGTCGTCCTTGTTATTCACGTCAATAAGGTCCATGATGTCGGGGTTCCCGAGCATCTCATGAATGCGTTCGCTGTTTCCATTTTGGGCTGCTTCTATCAAAAGCTTCTCGAGTTTGTGGCACTTGGTTTCATCGTCAATGCTTGTATCGTCAATTATCTGCTCTAAATCGGCCTCATCCTCTTCAGCCCACATCTCGTAACTAAGCAATGAGATACGTGCCAGCACAAACGTCACAATGCTTTGAAGGTTGAGATGATCTGATTCTAGTGTATTGTTTTATGAAATTTGTTTATATATATATATATATTATTTCTGTAGCTCGAGTAGTGCTTGAGGTTTGTCCCGCTATACTATACTATTAGGCTAGCCGCCTGACCAGGTTACAATGCTAGTGAATAAATATTAAGAATCGACTTCCATTGAGATTCCTGGAATGGATGTCTTTCGTGTTTTCTGCCGCTCTCGTTCGCGCTCTCGCTGCCTGAATTTCTCCAGCTCGTCGATCGAGTCCTCGGCGCCCGTATTCTGGTAGAACCTGTCATGGAAAGCGGTAGGATCATCGGGCCTTGCTCGTGTCCACAGCCGGATGCTTTTATCGTTCGAGGCGGAACAAAGGATATGCCCAGTAGGGTGGTAGCTCAGGTCCCATATGGGCCAGCCGTGTGCTTTCGATATAGTCAGAGCAGGTTTAAGAGCGTCTTGCACGGGATTGTCGATCAAGAAATGGTTTATGGTGCCATCCTGTGTTCCAGTCGTGAGCAACTCGGCTTGGCACGGGTGCCATGCTAGTGCAGAAACGTCAGATTCATGCCCTCTAAGTACCATCGTATGCTTCATCGCTCTTAGATCGAGTATTCTGACTGAGTTGTCGCGGGATCCGGATGCCAACAATTGTTGAGAACCAGTAGGCTGAAACTTGGTTTTGGAAACAGTGTTTTTGAACCCGTGAAGAGTGCTCAGGCTCTTTTGCATGCGCGGGTCCCAGAGTTTTACGAGATTGTCCTTGGATCCAGATGCAATCAGCCCGAGGGTCGGATGCCAGTCACAACACTTCACATCCCAGCCGTGGCCCTTGAACGTGGCCTCCTCCTGCATTGTCGCGAAACTCCATACTTTTACCAGTCCGTCATCGGAGCAAGTAGCGAATTTTGCGTCAGACGGCGACCAAGAGACGTCACGAACTGATTCTCTGTGGGCGTTGACGATATGCACGTTGTTGAAGTTGGGCTGCCACACTTTGAGAGCTCCATCCTGATCCCCCGATATAAGCCAATCGCCGCTTTTGCTATACGTCATGCATCTTACTGCGTTTTCATGAGCCTGCATCAGCATTTCAAAGTTGAAGGTCATGCCATGCCATAAAGTGAACTCACCAGACATGGCTCCAGTCAAGATGCGGCGTCCTTCAGGGGTCCATGTACAGCATAGCACTGGCTGCTTAGTTTTGTTGACGCTCATATGGGCAAATTTGCTGCACAGAGAAGTAATTGGTTCAGCTTTCCATGCTCTAGGAGGAGGATAGTTTGTCAGGTATGTCGGGTCCGGTCTAATAGAATACGGTGTCAGAGGAGTAGAGTGGGTCGCGTGAAGCTGGTAGTTCACCATCGAGTTGCCATAGTCGACCACCTGCTTGGTCTCCATATCAAGACCAGGAACAAATCTACATTATATAATCGTGAGTTTTAAGTGCGAAAGGGTCGGCGTGTAGTGTTCATTAGGTATACTTTTACATACGATTCAAGTAAAATTAGGAATTTGCCAGTACGGTGAGGTCAAACACACCGTCGGTCTTCTCCACGACACCTTTCTCGGTGACGATGGCATCGATGAGCTCGAACGGGGTAACGTCGAATGCGGGATTCCAGACGTTTATTCCTGGTGCCGCTATTCTCACACCAGCGATGCTAGTCAGCTCATCGGCAGGCCTCTCCTCGATCACGATATCGTCACCGGTAGCGGTCTCAAAATCAATGCTGGTAGTAGGAGCAGCGACCACGAACTTGACGTCGTGTTGCTTGGCCAGCACCGCCAATTGGTATGTGCCGATCTTATTAGCAGTGTCGCCATTAAGGGCCACTCTGTCTGCTCCAACTACAGCTAGCTTAACATCAGGAAATCTTCCCATAAGGCTAGCTGCCATCGAGTCCGTGATGAGCGTCGCAGGGAGATTGTCGTGAACAAGCTCGTAAGCAGTAAGGCGTGCACCCTGGTTGTAGGGTCGAGTCTCGAGTGCGTACACCTGACGCAAGAGCTGCTCCTTGTGCAGAGATCTGATGATCCCAAGGGCAGTACCATAACCAGCAGTAGCAAGGGATCCAGTATTGCAAATGGTTACCACGCTAATAGGCTGTCCCTCGAACGTCTGTAGGGCCCAATAGGCTCCAAAGGACCCAATCGCCTTGTTATCCTGAATATCAGCCTCGAGCATGTCTCCTGCGGAGCTCAGCAAGTCATACACCAGTTCTTTTGGAGACTCGGCCTTAGACACCTCTTCCTGTAGCTTTTCACAGGCGCCACTCAGGTTCACTGCAGTAGGCCGAGCAGTGACGATGAACTTGAGCTTTTCCAAAGCGTATTTCTTAAGATCAGCGAGGGAAACTTCTGGGTTCTCCAGATAGAACTTGTGGACGTCAATCGCAGTCGCCAAAGCCCCGACAATTGCTATAGCGGGGGCTCCCCGCACGTTCATTTTCTTGATAGCATGGAATCCATCCTGTACGTCTTGTATGGGTATATAGGTTGTTTCCAGGGGAAGTTTGAGCTGGTCGATGATTTCCAGGGTATTATTTTGAGGATCAAATTTGATCGCTTCGAGGCTCATGAGTGCACGTGCGAAAACCACAGCGCAGCCACTGAAATTTCATGCCCGCCTCAAGTCGCCACCGGATTTTCGTAGGCCGTTTGTGCACTAGCCGTTTATATCACAGGTTCTTGTCGCTTTAATAACCAAGAGAAACTCGGTGCTTGTCTTTGTCCAAGATCCGTGCTTTACTGTGCGCCACTCAACCGCCACACTACCTCGCTCCTACACCATGCTCGCTGAACGCTACAAGTACAGAGTTGAGATCCAGCAGATGATGTTTGTGTCGGGTGCCACGACCGACCCTCCTCCTGACACTATTGCTTTGGTGGAAGACATCGTCCGAGGACAGGTTGTGGAGATCATCACTCAGTGCTCTGCGTTAGCTCGACGAAGAGGTGCTCGGTCAATTGCTGTAGAAGATGTGATGTTTTTAATTTGGCATGATGTGGCCAAAGTTAACCGGTTGTCGAATTATTTGAGCTGGAAGGACGTTCGTAAGAACACTCGAGATACCGAAACAGCAGCAGATGGTACAGATTTACTGGAAGAGGGTGATGAGCCAGCCAAGAAAGCCGTCGGAAAAAAGCAAAAGATCAACCTTCCTTGGAGACTCAATTCCATTTTCAACGTTGAGCCTCCCGAGGAGGAGGACGACGAGAGTGATGAGGACGATGATGAGGCTAACCAGGCAATGATAGAAAGACTCAAGGCTGCCGACGAGCGGACTAGAAATATGACAAAGGAAGAGTACGTGCACTGGTCAGAATGCCGTCAGGCCTCATTCACGTACAGAAAAGCAAAGCGCTTCAAAGACTGGGTAGGAGTTAGCTTTCTAACCGACGGTCGTCTCCAGGATGATATCATAGATATCCTAGGTTTCTTGACTTTCGAAATCGTAGCAAACCTGACCGAGACTGCGCTCAAGATCAAGAACAAGGAGACTCGCGTCGAGCACCCCGGCGGACGTACGACGCAATACAAAAAGCAGGCAACCCTGTTCAATCAGCCAGATACCACTCAAACTCCTCTACTACCCAAACATGTAAGAGAAGCGTATCGACGATATCAGAGACCTACTGTGCAGAACGTGGCTATGCGAACCTTTAATAGAGGAAACTGGAGATACAACATGAAACTGATTTGATTGATTGCTGGCGAAATCAAGGCTGATTTTGAAATCAGTGATGTTGCCATACTTATTTATTATGAGAATCATCCTGCAAACTATACTATGCAACATGAACGCTTATTTAGTGCGATACAGTGATAACTTACTATGCTATGTAGATTGTGAACTATCTGTCTCGGTAGCTTCACTGTCATGATCACTCACCGATGGGAATGTGCTCAGAATAAGCTCTGGGTCTTTGAAGAAATTTCTCTTTATCCCAAAAGATGCTAGTGACCGCCGACTTAGTCGCTTATGGTGATATGCTGTCTTCATTCGCTCCAGGTCACTCCATGCGATGTCCCGTAAGTACGGGTACAACTCCAATGTCAGCTTTTCTGGAGACTCTGATGGCCATTCATAATTATCGTCAAAAATTTTATACAGGGGTAAGTTTTTGCGCCTCGCGTTGCGCAAATAAATAGGGTTTTCCAGCAGAGGGGACGATGAGGCATCCTGAAGGCTTTGTTGCTCAGATTCTGTGAGTAGCCTTGCGAAAGATTTTGGTTCTGAGCCTAGAGTTTCCACATACGGCTGCTCTACAAATGTGCTCTCGCTAACAACACGCTTGTAGTGCTTCATTTCGTGCTGCTTGGCTAGCCACTCTACGGCTGCGAGCTGGCCACCAACGCCCATTTGGCACCAGAATTGTAAGTGAGTTAGAGATTTTCGAATGTCTCCTTGGTGTATAAGAACGACTTTTGCCACTTGGCTTCTATCGAGCAAGTGTCCTTCGCACAATGCTATATGCCAGCAGATATCAACTGCGAAAACCATATGTGGGGCGTCTAAGTAGATGAAACTCGATGTATCATCATTGATTAGGGAAACTGGCAAATTATCAGCAGAGTTGCACGTCAGAATGATTGGTCTTTTGGTGTTCCTAGCGAACTCCTTGAGGGTTGGCCAGAAGTTAGCATCATCTTCATCCAGGGTATCGATTTCTTCGAAAAGAACAACACAGTTCTGGCGAGAAGTGGCTCCATGAACAGCGTGGCTCTGTGTTATACCGGATAATAGTTCGCGGACGTGGTTCCCTGTTCTCTTAACGGTGGCATTTGACTCGAGAACGAATCCCTTCAGAGAGTTGCATGCGCAGTAGACTGCGCTTGTCTTTCCTGCACCGTGCGGGCCAATACAAACTAAGAATGGCTTGATATGTGCCCTGTCATCGTCTGGAACCTCAAAGCCATCTAGCAAAGTCTTCCTCGATCTTCCGAAAACAGCGTTCTGTGGTCTATTCTTCAATTCTGAAAACTGGGTTTTTAACCACTTTTGTATTCTTGTAGCCTGTTTTGGGTTGAAATGGAGCTCAGGTGACTTGGGTGCGTACTTGTCTGTCCACATAGCGTGCTCATATGTTCCCCTATCAAATGCATCCTTCACAAGCATCTGCTGATTTAGGTGGTTTATTAGCTTGCTCTTGTTATCCTGAACAAGATCTCCCAGTGACTGTTGAGTGAACAACCTCCGTTTAGGTTCCCTCACATGTCTATTACCAATGATAGGCCTGACAACATGGGAATAGACATTGTACTTGTCACTAATTACTTCGAAACTGGATAACTTTGACCTTCTAGCCAGCTTTTCGGTCACAGGACTGTCTTGCAAAAGCACATGAGCCTTGGGCCACGGTGCGGCTGCATAGAATTGCGCAGGTCTCTTTGCAACTTTAGCCTGATTCTGTGCATTATATTTGCGTTTTTGAAAAAACGAATGAGTTTTGGGCTTGATACTCACTAATTTCTCCGGCTGGATCTTCAAAGATACCATCATTGACTGTGTGTGTGGAGGGGTCGGTGGTGTGGGAACTTTTTCAGTAAACTGCTGCTCACTTGCGGGTTTTTTAATGCCCCACAAGCTCAACACAGTTTGAGCCATGACGCGTTAAAGTATAATTAGACGCGTAATTAGCTTAGTAATATAGTGGGTTTATGAATGCCTTACCAGTGTTATTGTCTATCGTGCAAGAGCAGCAGAAGGTACCCTACTTAGATACTACAAACTGCACCCGTGGTTGTGAGTAGTCTGTAGGACTTGTTGGGCATTCACATTTGTACATGAACACATTGCCCACGCACGCCTGCAAAATAGTGAAAGCGTAGTCGCCTTGGTATAAAATCAATAGCCCTTCGGACAGACGTGCCTCCAAAAAGTAAATTAAGCGAGACACTAATGACTAGCGAGGTATATAGTATTAGTAATACTCGCAACTAGTGATAAATACTCAACTTCTACTTCACGTGACTATGCTTGCTCGAAGTCTCATTCGTAGGTGTGCACTTCTCACGCCAGTTTCAAGGCAAGTCCTCAGTCCAAGCAGGAAAATAGGTCTTTGTTTCTTTTCTCAGACCCACAAGCCACAAGCACCCTTCAAAGTATATGATAATTCAAAGTTTAGCAAAGCTCTGTCGTTTATTCCACAGCCAATAAAAACATTTGGCTCAATTATGTTTGGAACAGCACTATTCTGGATTCTTGCCCCTGGATTTATTCTTTTCGTGCTTCCACCTGTTTTAATAGGTAGCTTCATGCTATGGCGTCGTATTCGCCAAGCTCAAAACCTGCTATACGATCAGAGGTGGAAAGACCTAGCATCTTATCACTTGTTCAAGGATGGTACACAGAGAGTCAATGAGGTAATTCCCTATGAGATCCGCTCCCGAATCTACGATGCTCTTGTTGACAATGAGCAGGATCTGGGAAACATTCTCGGTAATCCCAGCGAGGAAAGCATTCAATACACGAATCTGGAATCCCTTTCGCAAGACTTTCGCGCATCCTTTGGTGGCATTGCTGAGAACATGGTAGTGGAACAATATGGCATGGTCGGACCTATGGGGGATCGACTTGCCACTGTCAACTTGATACTAATAAAGGATGGTAACGAGGAAAAATATCGCATTGAGATTACTCCTAATGGATCCTCTGACACCTTTGTTCTTGACGGCGGCAGCCCAAATGATGAAGTCATAGATGTAAAGGCGCATAAGGACTGATTCTTCCATACATTCGAGAAACATTTCTATATAGCGTAATACCTATTTCTTGTCCCCCCAAAATAGTGCAGAGCTCCTAAATGACGAAGCATAGCAGGAGTAACAAGCTCGATCGGATTCACCCATATTATTCGAACCAGTTAGCCCTAGCTTTGTGATTGATAGAATTTGTGCGCCTCAGATTTTCGTCCGCGGACTTAGCTCAGTTGGGAGAGCGCCAGACTGAAGTTGTTCAGTCACGTAATCTGGAGGTCCTGTGTTCAATCCACAGAGTTCGCATGCTTTTTTGTTTTTGTATTATAGAATATTTTACTTATTTTCTTTGATTCTCTAGTTTAACTGAGTTTCAGCTCATTTGCTATGTGGATATTATGTGCTAGCTAACTAGGTGTCACACAATACCGTGCACATGACCCAACCTTATCAGTCTAAAATTTTAGTGTCTCGTTGTGCACATTAAGATTTCATGTAGCGGCGCTTGACCTGGGGCGGCGTTACCTTTAAGTATTGCTCAAGTAAGAGTAACACAAGTAGAATTATGAATTGAAATAGTTGGATCAAATGTGAATGTTGCACGGAGTGAACTATTGAGTGGTTTGTAGGCTAAGTTAAATAACAAGCTGCAGTAGTATAGTGGTTAGTACGTGACGTTGTGGCCGTCAAGACCTAAGTTCGATTCTTGGCTGTGGCACTTGTGTCCTGTTTTAGGATTTCTTTTTTGGATCATTCATCGAGTTGATTAACAGAAGAGACTCTTGTGAATTGCTCGTCAGGCATGCAATGTGTCCCAAGTGGTCTCTTTTGGTCCGCACCTCGTTAAATTCAGTACCATCTGAGTTCAGTCAGTCGATTCGTGTGTGTCCATCTTTTGACGTACTCTTCTGGAGTTGGTATCTTGGGAACCTTCTGCTTTTGTTATATCAAGCGGGGGATTCTCGAGGATTCGGGAAATGCGTTTTGGGAGTTTGAGATCGCTCGGCATTGATATCTGTTCGACGTTGTCTCTACCAAAACTAGAGCCAAGACGAGAATTTGGTCTGTCAGAACTCTCATGCCTCGACGCGTTCACTGGTATTGAGTCCCTTGAAAGCGTCGATGTAGCAGTGGAGGCGATACTGCGAGACTGCGAGGCAGGTTTCCCCTTGATGGTGTTTAGAGCCTCACGAAATACGGGCTTATTGGCTCCTTGCTGAGTGTCGAGCACAGATGAGTGCTGTGGATCTGGACTAGGTTGACTATTGATTGGCGTTCCTGGCAGTCGTGAGGGGACGCTGACGCGAAGAACGTTGTTTATGAGTGTGCGGCCGTCACAGAACCTCGAGGTGGCTCCAGGAAAAGCAGTGTATTCGTTTCCCGTTGCGACTTTGCCAGAAATGTACATTGATCTGGTGCTGAGAACGTTAAGTAATACATGCACTAGCTAAATGGAAATAGAGCGATCAGTAGGCTGTAAAAATGTAATTAACTAATCTCGAGCTGTAGAGGTGAAACCCAGGTGGGTAGCTGTACACAAAAGATAGTGGTGAGACGCCTAGTGTGGTTCGGCTTTCCTATATAGACGCACGTCACAGGGATGACGAGGCCGCCGAAATCTCCTTCTTGCGGACCTCGTTCTCCTCCCAGAGAGTTCGGCCCGTGCACGAGCAGATCGTCTTGTCGAGCTCCCAGGTCCCTGCCGAGCGGGCGATTATTCCCACCAGCGAGTCCTTTGTGGGCCCTGACAGCGGTGACAGCACCATACTACGCCCAATTAAGCTCATGACGCTCAAGGGCTTGCGTACAATGGCATTTGTGGATTCGACTGTTGCGACCTCGTCGGTAGCAGGGCCGGTGCTGAGGGCCCCCTGGCTGATATCGCCGAATTTTCGGATCGAAAGCAGCAATGGTGACCCCAGCGAGTGGAATAGCGCCTTTGACACCGAGATGTCGAAAAGGGTATTTTTGGCGAACTCGACAATTCTTACGAGGCCGAACGGTTTGCCGTCATTATCCTCCAAAATGCACACTGCGGCCGAGTTGGGAGCTCCAGTGCCCCTCACAATAGCATCGCGGCCGGTGTCCTCGATAGCGGATACCACTGCCGACGGGGACATTGATCCATGGACGGTCACGAGGCTCTTGCCGAGGTTGAACGAAACCGACTCGACCCCGCCAACATCCGCCAGAGCGTTTTTAATCGATTTGGTGCAGTCATCACAGGTCATTGGCACCGCCAACTGGAACTCGTAGGTATCGTCACTCATTGCTGACTTGGTAATGCTGAGCCGGTTTAACCAGCTAAAGCAGTCGCTGAGCGAGGAGTTAACAAAGGATAAGAACGATCCAATAAATGTATTGGAACGGAATTCGCAAGTTTTAAAGAGCGACACCCCGAGTGCTCAGCAGATGGATTTCATGAGTGAGCAGCCTGCGGAGAAAGACGAAGCTCAGGACAGCGAATCCAAGGAGTCTACCCCCACACAGGACGAGGAGTATGCGGCAAAGATGAGGAAATTCGCTAAATATGAGGAGAAGTACCCGTTGCTGCTAAAGGCCTACAGACTTGAGAAGAAGAAGGCCGAGCTGGTTAAGCTGTTTGAGCAGGTTCTCGGTGAGCACACTCCAGTTTCCTCGATCGCAGAGCCGAAAGCGTTAGTGGAGTACCTGGACGGGCTCGATCAGCGTACGAAGCTGATGAAGGAGGAGCTCGAGCGAGTCTCTGATGCCCATTCGAGGCTGCGCAAGCGCAATATTGCGGCTACCCAGGAGCTTGAAAAGGCCAAGGAGGAGCTAAAGCAAAAGGACGAGGAGATCAGCAGCCTCAAGGAGGCTTCGCTCCAGGAGCCGTCTGGGGAGGCCCAGCAGGAGGCTGCCGATACACAATCCGCTCTGAAGCAGTCTCAGGAACAGCTAGAGGCGTGCAAGGGGGAGCTCGAGAAAGCGAGAGCCGACCTGGAGAAGTCGCAGCAAGATCTCAAGGCGTCAAACGAAGAGATTGAAAAGTACAAAGCCGAGCTGGCTGAGCACGCAAAAGTCTCTGAGCACGTCACGGCGCTTGAGAAAGAGCTCGAGTCGACCAAGAAGCTGCTTGAAGAAAAGCAACTTGAGCTGGCGAAAAAGCAGGCTGAAGCCTCGAAACCTGCCGCCCCGCTCAATTCTCAACCCCAGGCTGGAACGGCCTCAAAAAAGAATAAAAAGGGCAAAAAGAACAGAAAGGCAGATGCTCAATCTGCCAGCGCAGTTCAAAGCGATGCTGTGCCTGAAACTGTGGCGGACGCGTCTAATTTGGAGCAAGAAATTGCTCAACTCAAGGCGACAATCCTAGAGAAGGAAGAAAGGATCTCTCAGCTCGAGAGCGAGCTTCGTGACACCAGTAGCAAACTAGAGGAGCAGACCAAAGCCCTGGATGCTAGAGACAAGGACCTCGCCTCCCGCGTGGAGGACGCCAAACGGTCCGAGTCGAGTATCCAGGAACTGGAACAAAAGCTCGAGCGTTATAGCACTGAGTTAGAAGAGCGCTCGAAGAAACTCAAGGACACAGAGAGGAAACTCGCTGATGCATCGAGCAAGTCAACTGAAATGGCTGCGCTCCACATGAAGAACGGAGATCTCGATCGCGAGGTCCAGCGTCTCCAGAAACAGCTCGAAGCTGAGCAAGCATCTCACAAATCTGTATTAAAAGAAGCCTCTGAGCTCAAGCCCAGGCTTGAGGAAGCGGTGAAGAAGGCAGAGATTGAGCTAAAGAGGCGCCAGGACTCGGAGAACTCCCTCAAACTCTTTAAAGAAAAATCCGACAAGTCTGCAAAGGTCCTGCAATCAGAGAAGTCAGAACTGCAGACCAAGCTCCGGGAGCTGGAAAATAGGATCAGTTCGACAGAGTCCAGTGCTGCGAGCGCCAAACTATCACAAGAGACAATGAATCGCCAGCTCGAGGAAACGCGACTTCGTGCTAGCGAAGCCAATGCCCAAATAGAGCTCATGAGAGATGAGCTGGCAGAGTCTCAGAGGGTCGCCCAGGAGAGACTGCAAGAGCTCATCATGGCGCGGGCTCTTGTCAACGAGCGTCAAGCAGACAAGGAGAACAGTCTTGTCGAGGCTCAGCGTACCATCACAATTCTCAAGGAGGAAAGAGACCAGCTCGAGCTTGAGTCCGAGTCTCTAAGCAAGAGACTGGTGCGCGAAACCGAAACACTGCGTCAGGAGTGCAATGATCTTCGTCAGAGACTCGAAACCTGCTCAAAGAACTGCAAGACCTACGAGGATGATCTCTTGAATGTCCGACGAGAATATCGTGAGCTCCAAAAGAGCAGCTATGTCACACCTGAGCCGGCTGCCCCCGCTTCCAATGAAGGTGAGTTGAGGGACCTTCGCTTGAAGCTGGAGCAGGCCGAGATGACAGCACGCGAGGCAACCAGGGCAAACGCTGTGCTGAAGAAAGTCAGCGATGACGCTCAGGAGCGCCTCAATAGGCTGCAAAAAGCTCACCGCACTCTGGCCGATGATCTCGAGCACGCAAGGGCTCAGACCGCCGCCCAGAAAACCTCTGCACCTAGTCCGCAGGCAACGAACGAGGAGCAGCAGGCGTATATTCGTAACGTCCTCCTCGGGTTTTTGGAGCATCGCGAGCAGCGAAAACAATTGATGCCGGTTATCTCGACTTTGTTGAAGTTCGAGCCTGGCGACGAACAGCGGCTCTTGGGAGCGCTTAAATAGATGTAATTATATTATTGAACTGATTCCTATGAGTTTTCCGCATCGGGCTTCCCAGCATCTTCCTTACGTAGAGGGTGAGATAAAAGGAAGACGTAGCGCAGTTGATTGGTATCATATATATATATACTATAGGAATGTACTTAGCTTGAGGACTTGAGCTTCAGTTGCTCGTTCAATCTCTCTATCTCCAGATCTTTCTCTGCAAGCTTGACGGTCAGGTTTGTAATTTTCTTTCGAAGTACCTCGTTTTCTCGGCGATAATGTTGAAGTGCATCCTGCTCATTCACGCTCGGACGTGAACCAATCGATGGTCTGTTAGTTTGAGAGCTCACCGAGCTTGATCGGGACCGAGAACGGGAGCGCTCTTCGCGTAGCGAGGACATTTCCCGCTGCAATTTGTTGACAATTGCCTCCTGCTCTCGCTCCATTTGGTCGTAGACACATGCCGGGCTTGTGGCGGTCGGCGGGAACGGGGAAACATGGATAACTGGGTCGGGATCCCTTTTGCGACCGCGTTCGTGTCCCATGTAACAGTGCCAAATAATTACGTAAGAGATTTAATCAAAGACTGTGCTGGGAAGGTGACAGTGCAGAAAATAGAGCTGCGGCTACGGGTGATGTACTAATATATGCGGTAGCGTGACGTATTACAGATGGTCTGATGGCTGAAATACGAGGGTGCTTATTGAAGCATACGAAGCATACGTGCAGAGGTGCATGAAATGTTCACTGGTAGATGAGAAGGTATCTCCCGGCTAATGGGCATGCTCAACAAATTTTGGGCTCAATCTCATGGCATGCAGATTTCAGTGATAAGCTAGATAGACGCTTGAAGTAACGAGGACGGATTGCAAATTCTTTATGGAGTTTCTTGAGGCAACTGCTCGATTTAGATTGCTAGTCTATGGAGGGGTGCGTAAGTTGGCTGCATCATAATCACAGTACCTGAAACGCTGAACCCACTAGCGCGCCACAGACGTGCATGCTTCATGCACTAAGTCTATGAGCTCGAGAAAGCAACGAGCAAGCTATACGACCAAAGTGCAGGGCATCTATGCAGTTTTCCCGAACTTACTCAATGCAGGTGCTGGCTGATCCTTGACATATGCGAAAGTGGCGGTGGCGCGGGGATTATTCAGTCATTCTAAATTTATTCACTCTTCATTAATTTTTGATATGAGGGTATATCTTATCAGGCACGGAGAGACTGATTACAACGTCGAGAGACGCTTTCAGGGCCACGTAGATATCCCCCTCAACGCAAGAGGAGAATCCCAGGCTCGGGAGGCCGGCGCAAAGCTGCGTCACGTGCGCTTTGATCAGGTATGGTCCAGCGACCTGGAGAGAGCGTCCAGAACCGCTTACTTAATAACTGGGCAAGCCCCGATTCAGCTCAAGGATTTGCGCGAACGGTATATGGGCGAAATAGAGGGCATGTTGCTTAGCGATGCAGTGAAACTCCGAGGACCAGAGGGGATCAATTCGTTTGGGGAGTCCACTGAGGAGCTTGGAAAACGACTCGAGGCTGCATGGCACAAGATCTTGACTAATAATCCACACGACAACATTCTTATTGTGGGGCACGGCTCTGCACTTCGTACATTGGTTATGCAACTAGTTGCAGCAGGAACGGTTGATGCTAATGGGCTGCAAGTGGGGCATGCTCTACCAAATTGTTCTGTCACAGTGATCGAGGATGGTAAAGTGCTAGAGTATGGCCGCAAAACCGTTGAGACGATTGAGCCCAGTGTGCGAGTCGTATAAAGCCCGGATCTCGCTTTGTCATCGGTCCTCAATCATGGAGTTGCGAGTTGTTACTCAAATGCGACGCAAGGCTGCCGCGTGCACAAACGAAGGAGCCAAGTATGCAGCGTGTGTAGTAAGTCATGCTGAGACTATCCAGAAGGGGTCCTGTTCCGCTGAGTTCTTGGCACTGAGTAGGTGCCTAGCAGCACATTGATTAAAAAAGAAAAAATAAACCAATTGTCGCACTATGTCGTTGCTAGTTCCAATCATCGTGTATTCAAGGCGGCTTTAGCTAGAATTTTCTAGTTCTCGAAATGACCTGTATAGGAAGGAGTTAGTGCTAACAGTATGAATTTTTCATTGTACTAAATTTACGATGTGTAGCTGCTATATTCCAGTGGCGTTACAGCGGGGTACGCTAGAAACATTTCGAACGGAAGTCAACGGAATGCCGCCCTCAAAATTGATCGCCGTGTGCAGTGTTGAATACCGAGAGCCTCTGCAGGTATTTTAGATAGGTTGTCAGCTAGTATTTATTTACGAATAAGTACAGGGATGATCAATGAACCACAAGACGCATAAAAAATCGCTCCACGATCTCGTTGTGTCCCAGACTTCCTAATTGGGGAGATGTGGGGACCAGTGGCGTATCGCATTTGCACTATAAAATAGTTCTGCATTGTATTCATTCATAAATGTATTGTTAATTTCTACAGCAGTGAGCGGTTGATCTGCAAATGCACCCCGACAGTCTAGAAGTTGGTTGCCACCCACCACCCCTGAAATCCGCCTTTGACAACGGTCCGCCGTGAGCGCTCTAATTGTGTGAACCGAATCATAAGGGTTATGTGGATCCGGGCGTTCCAGCGTTGGCGTTCGTGTAGTTTGGGTGGCCAAACTCTAAAAATAGAAGTGGGGCGCACCGGAATCCCGGTTCCAAAAGCTATAGACTAAATAACCAATTCAAGAATTTTCCCACCGCTATAAGTTGGTGCACACGGCACTATGCAAGCAACGCATCTTAGTCAGCACCTCAGATAAGCGTTGGTTTTCCCGAACTCTTCTTCTTTTTCACCAGCCAAAGAGGACGGTCTAATGCGCGAAACCAACTTCTGGTCAGCTTGTACGAACCGCGCTGCGGTCAGCATCACCACCACATTGTATGACCGGCGCGCCCTCGACTGCACGAGTGACCGGCCTCTGATCAACTCGTTGAACCACCTGGCCTATCTCACGTCGACCAGTGCCCGGATGCGCGAGACCCTGTGCGTTGATGGAGGCTTGGAGCGCCTTGTGTCGATTCTCAAGGAGTGCTTAAGCCCGCGCCCGCGCAACGTCAGTGGCGACCCCGACGAGGCGGTGTTGATAGCGTGGAAATGGAGCCTAGCGCTGCAGTGCCTGCTGTTTTTGGGCACTAGAGGATCGGAGCGGATCAGGCGCCGGCTCGTTGAGGCGGGGGCCATCCCAGTTATCTGCACCATCCTTGACAGCTTTTTGCGCCGAGCAGAAGACTCGGTGTTTAAGGAACTGCCGGGGCCCAACCCGTCGGTACCGGCTAGTGCTGCGAACACCTCCACTGCATCGTCTCTGGTGGCGCCGGAATGGGAAGCGCTCCAGAGCGGAACGGTTGAACAAGCGCCAAAGCCAGCGTTCGACCACGGTGGCGCTCTTGTGCCTCGTGATGAAGACGTGGTGTGGGCGCTGGAGATTCTTGCATTTGTATCAAAGTATGCGTATCTTAAGCCGTACCTCCAACAAACTCATTTGTTGCCCAGCAGCGGTAACGATGAGGAGACCATGGAGGACGTCTATGACTATGATAGCTACGATTTTGCTTGCCAGGATGATGTTGCTCCCGAGTACCGCATGAGTCCGCTGAATATTTTCCCGATTGTAGAACGGTTTACTGCGCGAAAAGATGCCCGCGAGATTCCGTACTGGGCGGGAATTATTATGCGTAACTCATGCCGCAAGGACGAGTCCCGAGGCGGCATTCGCCAATGCGCTAACTTTGAATGTGGTAAGTGGGAGGAATATCCTAGACATTTTGCAAAATGCCGCCGATGCAAGCGCACCAAGTATTGCTCCAAGAGTTGCCAGCTGCAAGCCTGGAGCTTTCACCGCTACTGGTGCGCGCCGGCGTCGAGCACTGCGAGTAGCAGCACCAACCAGAGCAGCGTCAGCGTTGCCCAGACCGCAGAAACCACCAGATAAACTTACAAGCCACTAGTGCCAACGCCGTGAAGTTTTAAGAACCAAAGCCTCAGTCTTGAGCCTCTGAGAAGTACCGTCACTGAGAGGTGAAATTCGAAAGGGAATATGCAGCAATGTCTCATTGCTCGTCCAGATGGAGGAGATTCAAAATGTCGTGGTGCTCGGTCGACCGTAGCTGGTCGGACCTGCCGTGCTCAGTGGTATGGCAGCGTATTTATTATGCATCAGTAGCCTGTCTTCTAATCAAGGCTAATTCAACGGTCATAGTTTTGCTATAGACTACCTTTATCTTATACCTCATTGTGTCAATTTTCATATTTCCCATTGATAGCTAGCCAGACAACTGATTTAATCACGCATTGTGCATATCGAAGGTTAGGGTGTAATATCGCAGGCGTCTAGACTCCTACGTAACAGCCGTGTTGTGCCATCTCTGAAAATCGCCGGCCTACCCGCAGATAATGAGGTGGTTTAGCTAGATGTTGCACCAAAATGTATATACGAAATCACACGTGTCTTTCCGCCTGAAGTGCGGGACCCTTGATACTAACAAAATTAAAGTGTGAAGTAGTCGCAAAACTCTGTATTTAGTCGCTAGTGTACCGGATTAGTGCTACATTGTGTCTTTACAGGGTCTGAGCGCACACTAGAGGCACTGGTGAGAAAACGCTGAGCCCGGTAGCGACACCTCAAGCTTTGGCCTGTTTTTGCCCAAGTGACTGGCTACAGTTAGCACTACAAACAAATACATCCACAATTATTAATAGCAATCAGGCGGTGACTAGATCAAGATAGTCCAAGCTTGCTGCTTATTAAACTCCGATCCTTGACTTGGACACTTGATTTTTCACAATGTCCAAACAGAGAAAGATGGGGAATGGTCAGCCCAAGGGACGACCTGCGTTCGTTGGTAAGCTTTGGCAGATGGTAAATGATCCAGCAAATGACCCGTATATCAGATGGATGCCTGATGGACGGTCAATTCAAGTTGTTAATCGTGAGCTTTTCGAAAAGACCTTATTACCGAAATATTTCAAGCATGCAAATTTCTCGTCATTTGTACGGCAGCTCAACATGTATGGGTGGCACAAAGTCCAGGATTTGAGCAGTGGGTCCATGCAGAGCAACGAAGAGAACTGGCAGTTCCAATCGCCGAATTTCGTCAGGGGGCACGAGGAACTCTTGGACAATATAGTGCGCAATAAAGGAACGTCAAAACATCCAGATGATGAGGACGAGCACCCAGATATGTCCAAAGTTCTTCGAGAGCTCGAAGCGGTCAAGAATAAACAGATGATTATAGGAGAGGATCTCTTTAGGATGCGTAAAGATAACGAATTGTTGTGGAACGAATACCAAGATACTCGGAACAAGTACGAGAAGCATTCACAATTGTTGGACAAAATCCTGCAATTCCTCGGAAGTGTGTATGGTCAGAATGTTGATGGCAATAAGATCATGGATTCCAGCTTCACAGCCCCAGTTCCTCCCGGAAAGCGACGATTTATTACTCCAGTTCCCGGAGGAACATACGATACCGATGGTGCCCAGATCCAGGAAATTCAAAAGATGAGAGATATGCAGGATCGGATCAAAGAGACCACGAACTCTAGTGCATCCAGTTCTCCTATCGACAGCTCTCCTCAAGGACAACTTAACCATGCACTTGTTCCGTTTAACCAATACAAGCCAATGCAGAAGACGCTGCCGCGGGACGGTGCTGCCGTGCCCATTCCCCATACTCCTCTTGTCCCTACAACTGCACAAGCGCAAGCACAGGTTGCGCATGCTGCTCATGCGAACCAGAATCAGCTCGCGGGCCAGAATGACTTTGGTGTCAGACTGGGCCAGAATAACGAAGATATTGACAATCTCGCATCACAATTGTCACTCCAAGACCTCAGTCTTCAACAAGTTCAGGATTGGATCTCCAAGATGGACAACAATGACTCGTTGAATGACGACAGCTTTGATGTCAACGACTTTTTAAATAGCGATTTGGATGACCAGAGCCCAGCACCCCAGGTTAAGCAAGAAGACTTGAGCATATAGGTGCATATTTATTCGATTGAGCTGATAGAAACCTACTGTATAGGTCAGTAGTAGCTGGTGGAACTAAGCATAGATATACAGTGCATTTAAATATATAAACCATATTAAGGGCAGTGCAACAATTATACGTAGTTTACTGGTAGATTGTTTCTCGTCATTGTTGAGCAGTGTACCTATGCTGGGCACACTAAGTCATAGTATCCATCTTCATTGTAAAGCGTGCATTATAGCTACGCATAGAACTCTGCGCAGAAACTCTGTGCACTCAGAGTAACCTTGAACTATCATGGTCCTCATCACGCGAGTAGCTCTTACATTGCGCGTCGGCTGCTACTAGGACTTACTGGCATGGCAATGTGCCAGAGGCATGGATGTCAGTAAACCTGATCCCACAAGGGGGAGCATCACTCCCACAGAGCTTATGCATTCTATACCGTGGTAGTACCGCGACTGGCTGTTAAGGCAAAGTGCTAATGACAACCGGAGTAGGGGACAAAAGGTAAATCCCGCTGGTATAATGTTGAAAAGTTGTAAAGATTGTTTGGCAAAGGAACTATAATAAGCAGAAACTTGACAATCCATACTGCGCTTTCATTCACATGATAGAGCATTTATCTTTCTTTTTGTCCTTCTCGCCAGATTCACGTAGCTTTGATGTGGGTTGATGGGTTTGCTGGGGTTGAGACTTTGTTCTTTTAGCCTGGTTGAGTCGCTCACGCTCTTGCAACTTCCGTGCCAACTCCTCATCCTTGGAGGTATCCACCTGTTCGCATTCTCTAAAATTGCCCGTATAAAACTCCTCCTGGCCATTTATTGTTTTCATGGTTTCCCACACGATATCTGGATGGTTTCCATACCCCTCGTCCGTCACTAGAGTGAATAGGGTCTCATCTTGACGAGTCAAGGTTGCAAAATGGTTGTTGCGAAACAGGACTGCGATCTCGCCGTTGTCCATTTGTTTCTTCAGGTGCTCAATACCACTTTGAGTGACTTGTGTAGGATAAGTTCGCACAAATCTTGCTAGCATGGACAATGCCTCCTCATTGTCTGCCGTCGGGTTGAACTGGTCTTTGCAAAACTCGTCATAGTTCATCTCTCTTGCTTGAGCCAAGTGCGCCAATCCGGACGCTAACTCCTTATCATCCATGAAACCGTAAAACTCCAATTCATCAATTACCCAGCAATGGACGAGACGAATCCCAAATATTTTAAAAAGATCAAGCTCTTTAGACTCCACAAAACCCCCATTGAATATTGGATTCACATCCAGGCCCTCAGTCAGATTGTGGACGAATGGCATTAGTGCCGCAACATCCCCTCTGTCGCTAGCGTACTCTATGAGCCATTGCACCAAGTCCTGGGTTGTGATAGACTTCTTCTTAACCAAGAACGATGTGAACTCTGGTACCTCTAGGAGAGCAAAAACGTTGACTATCGCAAGCAGGGGACAAGGTCCATTCTCATTTTGTAAAACTATTCTCTTAAAACCACTGCAGTCAATGGTTTTCAGGTACAAAGACATAGGTCTTCTGCCGATATCGATATGGTGTTATGAGGCTGGCAGTGTGGCGGGGTTGATGTCACCAGCTGATCATCGGGAAACGTTAAACCGCTAGAAAAAAAAGCCCGACACAATAAGGCAGCCGCCTTGATCTCTGGTTTCAATCCAGCGATCATGGTGCGGCTCGCAACGGACTAGGAGCCATTGTCAGAGCTCTGGCCAAACCGAAAACGTTGTAGCACAAACCCATTAGCATAATCCGAAAACCGATATTCAATTGTCGAGCAGCCAACCTACGGCGCCCACGAACTTAAATGTGGCAACGTGGCGAATGTTAGTTTGAGTTGATCCGCTATGCTATCATTTATCAAGTCGTTCAGCTCGCACATCCAGTCAAAGTACTCCGTTGGCCAACGAGCGTTCAGGGTAGGGCCTTGGAAGGTTTATGATGGAAAAGTTCGGTCGACGGGTGAGCAGGTGAGTGTGTTTGTGCTCGACAAGTCTGAACTCACCCAGCTCGTGAGCTCGGCGGGTATTAAACCCAAAACACCGGCTCTGAATGAAATCTATGACTTTGCAAACCGAGGAGTGAACCAGCTCGCCAAGCTTCGGCATCCTGCAATTGTCAAGCTGGTTGAGCCAATGGAGTCGAGCTCAAAGAGTCTCATGTTTGTTACTGAACGAGTCGTCACCAGCTTGGACTCTCTCATCAATATCAAGAATAATGAATCCGAGCTAGGTGGAGACGACCTAAACGAGCTGAGCATCGAGCGAGGAGTAGCGTTGGTGTGCCAGGGCTTGGAGTTTTTGCATGAACAGCTCAGTCTGGTCCATCTCAACGTTTGCCCCACGTCTATCCTCGTGTCCGCCACCGGAGATTGGAAGCTTTTTGGCCTAGAGTTTGTGCAGGACTACTCCTCGACCTCGGAGAATTTCTTCTTTCCTCAGCTGGATCCCCGCCTGCCCAACTTTCTTCGGCCGAACGTGGATTATATGGCCCCGGAACTTGCAATTGACAAGCGACTAGGTCCTGAAAATGACGTGTGGTCGTTGGCAGCGGTTTTGTACGCCACCTATACCCTCAAGCCTCCGCTTGATTGTCGCGCCAATCCAAACAATTACAAAGAGGAATACGAGAGATTTGCCCGCAAACTCAAGACCATGCCGCCCCTCAGCAGCAGGCTCAGTCTCAGTGTCACCCAGGCTATGTTTGAGAGAACGCCGTCTTCCCGCATGAACCTCGGAACATTGTTACAGACCAGCTATTTTAATAATTCTCTCGTAAAGGCATTGGAGTTCCTCGACGATTTTGGAACCAAGGCCAGCGGGGAGAAGGTGGCATTCCTCAAGCAACTGATCAAGATTTTACCAGAGTTCCCCAAATCTGTCCTGCAGCGTAAGATTCTCAAATTTGCGTTAGGCGAGCTCTCAGGTCCAACCGCCGATGCTGCCTGCACTCAACACCTTGCTTCGGTGGTGTTTGCCATAGCCAAAGATATGAGCAGACTCACCTTCAGTGAGGAGGTTCTACCAATTTTCCGCTCCCTCAAAGACAATGCCCAATTCCATGATGCTGTTGTGGAAAATATGGGAACTATTGTTCAGAACACCACAGATAAGACGTTCGCCCTAGACGTGCTTCCCATAATCGAGGTCATCCTCAAAAGCGCTGAAAACTCAGTCACTCAAAGAGGGCTGCTTCTCGAAGCACCGGTGTTTATGGACAACCTCAATATTTCTGGAATTGAGCAGACTCTATTCCCTCTCGTGGTAGAGTTGTTTTCAGCTACTCCGGTGAAAGGAGTCAAGTTAGCATGTATCGGCACATTCACTACAATGGTCCAGAAGGGCCTCTCTAAGCCTTTGATTCAGGACAAGCTGTTGCCCTCTTTGCAGCAGATGAAGACGCGCGATCCACAAGTTGTTTTAAGTGTTAAAGCACTATATGATGCAATTGCCGTGAAGGCCCCTTCAGCCATGGTTGTAGAACAGATTATTCCACATCTGATGACCCTTAGTCTTGGGAAAGACCTGTCAGTTACACAGTTTCAATCTATTATTGGTGCCGTGCGTGGGCTAGTGGACAAGTACGAGAAGAGTCAAGTTGAGCTGCTGAAGCATAATAAAGAGGTGACGAGTTTCGAGCCCACTGATGATCTATTTGACACTCCACCTCCACCTGAAAAGGAAGCGAAATACACTAAGAGGCTGTCGGGCCAGGTTCAGAGTCAGCCCGCGCCGGCAGCGCCTATTTCCGCAACTCCAGTGCAAACACAGAAACCTCTACCGTTGGCCACGCCGGTTCAGGCGCTACCCAAGCCGCCAGTGAGCTCACAATGGAGTAATTTCGAGAAGAAAAAGGCAGAGACGAACACCAATCAAGATTTGTTATCTGCTGATTTTTTTTCTGGCGAGACCAGCAAACCGCAGGTACAACCGCAGAATTCCTGGGCTGTATCTCAAGCACCGCAGGGTCAATGGCAGACTCCTATGCAGCCCACAAATCAATGGCAGTCGTCAAGTGCGTCATCGATCAGTGGCTACTCATCACCATTCACGGTTGACAAGCTACCGGCACAAAATCCCTCGAGTTTTGGCCGGAATACCAGTGCCACGGGATTCGGCTTTCCTAGCCAAGGCGTACTTCAGCCAACGAAGCATCAGGCGCAGTCTTCGGGACAATGGCAGCCCTTGCAGCCACTACAGCCGCAAAAGCACCAGTCTGCTAGCCAGTCTGCAAATCAGAGTAATCAATTCGACAGTTTGATTTGATTAATGCGACTTGCGACAGAATTGAAGTACATCATGTTTTGCTATAGATAGTCTATTATTAGATTAAGTATGAGACTGCGCTCAGGCCTTGAAAAGCTTAGCGATAAACGCTTGGGTAGCTTTCAATGCCTCATAGCGCACCTCAGGATCCGGGCTGTCCATCAAGTTCATCACATAGCTCTTTGCATGCTCTTCCTGGAGCACGCTCGTCGCCTCTGGGTCCTCGGCCACAATTGCGGCGATATCATTGCATGCGACAGCTTGAGTCAAGTAATCGTTCTCGCCAGAGCTGAGCAGCAAGCGAATCAACTTGCGGAACACTTTAAAATTGTCGTTGTGGAACTCGGCAACATTGGCCTTCCAGAAGGCAGCAGAGCGGTGTGGAGGGCTCCATAACAGGTGCTTAGTTTCCAACTCATTCAAATAGACATCGAAGGTAGACATATCGTTGAAGGACGAAGTCAGCGAGTTGCGGAGCTCCTCAACATCCTCCTTGAGCTCTTCATCGTTCCACTTGCGGTCGGCGAGAGCAGTGATAGTTGCGAGTCCTCTATGGGCGATGATCGAGGCGGGCGCGACCTTTGGTGCGAGCTTCACCAGATTCAAGAGAGTGGCGACGCTGACTCTGGCAATCTTCTCCTTGACGGCGGTCTTGGCGGCACTGAGTACAACATCCACGGTGTCGTAGTCCACTACGATGCTTTGGGCAATACTGGGATCGAACGAGCTCAGCCAAATAACCAGGAGAGCGTAATACTGAACCTGCAGTCCACCAGCGGACGGGCTCTTGACGAGCTTGTTGATAGATTCAATGAACGATGAGTGCACGCTCCAGAACTCAGAGCGGTACTGCTTTGTCTGCAGCAGAGTGCTGAGCTGCTGCACTCCCAGATCCTGCAGGGTGGCATTGTCGGAGTTGACCAGTTTGGCAATGTACTCTAGTAGCTTGGACAGTGACTTGGGGGGCGCCAGTTGGGCGTTGGCCATGTCCACCAGTAGAGTATCAACCAGCAAACCAATCTGGTTGTCGTTGGCCTTCTCAGCCAGGAGTTTGGTCAACACAGACCATGGGGCATCGGCACTAGCAAAAGCGGTGCGGAATTCGGGGACTTCCTCGACGATTTCTGTGGTAAACAGGACTACAAACTTGATCACATCGTCTTGTCCGCACTTGCCCAAAATTTGAGTGATTGCCTCAACGTATTTGCCCGGGGCCGCCTTGACTGCTGCGTCTCTCTCTGCTGGAGTGGACTTTTCAAATTGCTTGAAAGGCGACGCCTCGTCTGCAGTTAGTAGGTTAGCTCGAACGTAGCCTTCCCAGGGAATAGGACGGGCCTTGACCCCATGGCGGACCTCGTCAAGATAGTTCATTGATGCTGATTAAGTGATAGGCTGGAGGGAACTTAACGATAGGATCAGTGGCTGACGGCGTGGGTAGGCAGGAGATCAACGGCGGGGAGTCACTCCCAAGTAGAATTGTTTGCCATAGCCAGATTGCATTTACAGGAGCCGTGCGCTGGTCGGCAGCACCTGGTTGGTTCTGTGGCGGGGTGGCGTTGGCCAGTTGGGAGTGCTGATAAGATATGCGTGGTGCGTGGACTTGTTCATTGTAGATTAGCGTTGAAAATAGATTAAATAGAAAAGTGCAGGAACCCTGCTTATTTGTAAAACTTAAGATACTTGTCGTTGAACTGAGCGCCCTCAGCCAGGCACTTGCGGTCGTAGTACGAGTCGTGCTTGTTGATCCACGGGTACCGGTCGCCCTGCTTGAGAACGTTGTCTTGGCATCTCTTGATATAATTCGCTTCTAGAGGGAACACTGTAACGCCTTGGACCTCTACACCATCAGGAACTGCAACAAACTCCTTGTACTGGTGCTCGTCCATGTACTTGATGAGCTTGCCTGCGTAGTCCGCGGCCAGATCAACCTTGAGAGTCCAGGACATGTTGGTGTACCCGAGCATGTGGAAGTAATTCGGTAGGTTACCTACTAATACTCCTCGATAAAGCATTGAGTCGATGGGCCGAATGAGCTTGCCATCAACCGAGTACCCAACCTGGTTCAGGAACTTGAGGTTAAGCCCAGTCGCCATAACGATGAGGTCCGCATCCAAGTGCCTGCCTGACTGGAGCACTATACCAGTGGCGTCCAGGTGGTCAATGTGGTCTGTCACTACCGTGACCTTGTTTTTGCGTATCTCCTTGAAGATGTCGCCATCTGGGATGATGCACAAGCGCTCTTCCCACGGGTTATAGCGAGGAGTCCAGTCTTTCATGTCCACATCCTTGCCCAAGAAGAACTTGACTTGGGTCAAGAGCACCCACTTAGCTGCAGCAGGGAAAGTCATGCAAAAAGCGTAAATCAGCCACTGCAAGAACTGGTTTCGAAGACGGACAAGAGCAAAAGCCCAAGCCTCCGGCAGAATATGCCTGAGAAATGCGTACGTCAGGTCGCGATCCTGTACACTCAGAATATAAGACGGGGATCTTTGGAGCATGGTTACGTGCTCGGCACCCCCTTTGGCCATCGACGGCACTACGGTGAGGGCGGTAGCGCCACTACCAATGACTACAACTTTCTTGTTGGTGTAGTCGTAGTTTTCGGGCCAGTGCTAGGGGTGGATGACGTCGCCCTTGAAGACCTCTTGCTTGGGAAGCACGATGCGATGGGGGTTCTCGTAGTCATAGTAACCGGTCGCCCCCACAATGTACCTGCATTGCCAGTACTGGATGTCACCGTCGGCATCGACCACCAGGTTCCACAACTTGGTTTCGGTATCAAAGTTCGCCGACTTGACCTTGTGCCTAAACCGAATTATGTCTCGCAGTTTAAATACATCAATGACCTCCTCCAGGTACTCGAGGGTTGCATTGGCAGGACTAAGATAGGAGGACTTTCTCCAGGGGTGGAAGCTGTACGCAAATGTGCACATGTCAGAGTCCGATCTAATTCCAGGATACTTGAAGAGATCCCAGGTACCTCCGTGCGAATTGCGACCCTCGAGAATAGCTAGGGAATGGTTAGGACAATCTTTCTTTAGGTGTACACCATACCCAATTCCACCGATGCCGGCACCGATAATGATGGTGTCTACAAACTTCGACATGGTCCACCTAGTTGCTTAATTTGGTTGCCGAGAATCAGGCTATGTAATATAGCATGGCTCGTACCCCGCACTATGTCAGCTGGAAGTCTCACCCCACAGAGGATCGTCATGGTGGTTCCATTATAGTTGTACAACGAATGGTGCAGCACTGACGGCATCTGCACGCTCTGCAGCTGTCGAGCTCGGACCAAAACAATCGTATGCTTGGATAGCGCGAAGTGCCGGTTCACATAAGGTACCCCTCAGCTCCACCGGCTTCCCCTCAAGCAGATGGAGAAGTCGGCAATTTTATCGTCACACGGTCGATCCCCAACAGTCGTCTCATTGGTTGATGCTACGGTCATTTAAAGTCCGCGGCAAGCTGCGAGTTTATCGGCAGTTAGCCGATTCGCTTGGGCCTGTAATGATTATGTTCTGATGTATAATCAGTTGCAGGGACGTTGACGGTCGTTTCAGCTGCACTAGTTGAGTTGAATGCGACGTCCAGGATCCGGAACCTGCCGCTCGTGCAGATGATAGGTGGAGATCCTTAGATCGTAAATGCGGGCAGCCTTCACGGTTGCCAGGCAATGGAGATGCCAGGCGGTGGAGATATGAATCAATAATGTCTCAGAGATTCCTTTTGGTGCAAGGCTACCGTTGAACGGCCACATGCGCGTTAAAGATAGGTTCTTGGCCCATATGCGGCATCAAACTTGGCACCACTGGGAGGTGCTGCTGGAGCCAAGCTAATGTGGGCGAGGTTGAGGATTCGTTGCAGCGGCCCATAGAGGCGGTGCCACTTGAAGGCGGTGGGGTGCGGGGCCTGGACCCAGCGATAACGCTGTTCCGCGGCGTGCACCAACTACTTCTTTGAGCTCTGCAGATCACTTGACTAAATTCTGTGCAGGTAGATCTACGTTGTTGAGTTGAGATTCAGTGGAATGTAGCGTCATATGCTCGGGAAGCGGTGGCTGCTGGAGTTAAACAACGCATTGCTCAAGGGAGGAGTTTTCTCGGATTTTAATGCAGCGCTATTTCGAAGGAAGCCTGACTGATGCGCAGACGTCACTGTGCATATTATTAAGGGCATATTAGCTGGACGCGTTCATGAGTCGAGCAGGTTTAGTAGCAAAGCGCCATAAATACCCAAATTACAATTAGAATATTACATGACGTGCTGCTGGCCCATTGTGACATTTGTGTACATCTGCATCTACCTGCAGCAATGCTGCTACCGTCGACGAATTCTGAATGTTAAGTTAATTCCTAATTTTGACTCAGAGTTTGTTTATTGCTGCGTAACTGCCACAGTTATGCATGACCATTCTCTCTCTACAAACTGTCTCAGGTTAGTAAACCTGAATTTTCCATTCCACAGCTATCTCATCGATGCCCACGCGTAAGCGTCCAGCACCGCTTAACTTGAAGCATACAAAGCCAGTGCCAGGAACGCTGAGGACTCCCAAAGATCTAGCCCAGGACATTGCCCGGCACTGCCTGAGTCCAACGCTACCGCGTGGCCTCAGCGTTGAGATGCTGGCGAAATCGCGGGAAATTGAAGCGCAACAGCGCCAATTAATAGTTCAGCGAGAAATTAGTGTCTATGAAAAACGCAATGAGCGTGAGAATAGTGTCGATGAGGACAAAAAGTCTGCGGAACCATCCCAGACCACGACACCGAACCAGGCCACCCAGGCCTCTATGCAGACAGCTCAACCGCCGGATTCTGGAACCGTGCTGCATTCCAGTCGGCAGCAGCCGCCCCAACCGCCGCATATCAATCCTACACCCACTTCCCCTAATTCAAACAGCAGTATGATGTCCAATTCGAGTGAGGAGGCCGCGGCGCTCACGCTTCCCAACCTGCGGAGCCGGCTGGGATCTGCAAGCATGCCCGGTTCCGCCACATCTTCGAGTTTCAGTGGCCGTCCCTGGGAGTTGGGTCAAACGCCACAGAGTGCCAAGGATGATTCGCGAACTCTGCAGGAACGTCGTGGTGCCCGACCAGTCACGCTCGACGTAGATGCATTGAGTCGGAACTCGCCGCAAACGTCCTCAGTACCTCCCCAGTCGTCTAGCGGAATGAAACGGCTCCGGGAGGACGAAGAGTACGCAGAGGAAAATGCGATTGACGACGACGACGAGCGGCCAAAGTCGCAGCCCCAGCAGCAGTCCCAGCAACAGCAGGCACAACCAGGTGTCCCCTATGTAATCCCAGTGCCTATATTCCCGGGGGGAGATGCGCTCCCGCAGTCCGCGCACACGTCACCGAACAAGAAGGCTCGGTATTTGCAGCTGTGCTCTGAGATTTGGGACCTACTCAAGGCCCCATGACCTCGTGCGCTCGCTCCGTGATCCGGACGTTGGCTGCATCGCCTACCCCACATCTGCTGCAGCGCCTGATGATGTAAGCGGTATCATACATGGTGGAACCCTTGCATGTGATACTAGCGTCATGACTGAGATTGGACAGCCACCCTTGCGACGGCTCAGCGGAGCAGCCATCCATGCATCACTGTCGCTCTGCGAACTGGCAGTTGAGGTGTGCTCGCACTGGTCGTCCCGCCTGACCTCATGGCTCTTCTCCCGCTCCGAGTTTCAGCAGCTGCTCGACGAGCTTGGAAGGGCTGACGACGCCGAGGAGTGGCAAGCGATTGCTGACCGGTTAGACACTCTAGCCGGAAACGATCTATGGCGTCAAAATCCAGAAAGCGTCACATACGACTACAAGCTCATTGCAAGCCGGTTCCGAAACCTGGTTACGGCTCGAAAATCGGGCCAGCGTGAGAAAGTCGCGGACATTGTTAGGAGTGGTACCTTACGTAATCTAGGGTCGATCGGGTGCCCGTACCTGTATAATCATGCATTCGCAGGAACCAAATACTTGATTGAGGATTACGTCGTGGAAACTATCCAGAGCCTCTACTATCTGAGCCAAGATCCTACCGATCGCGACTTAAGTGCTACAGAACGGCAACGTCGCTTGGACTTTTTCCACGATACCCGCCAATCTTTTGGTCACACTGCCCTGGTGCTGCATGGTGGCTCTCTCTTTGGCCTCTGCCATCTTGGCGTGGTGAAGGCCCTCACAGAAAACGGGTTGCTCCCGCAGGTCTTGATCGGCTGCACTGTGGGTGCCGCAGTCGCTGCCCTAATATGCTCAGTTCCTCATGACGAGCTGCTCTCTGAACTGGATGCTCTGAGCGAGGCAATTGCTAATCAGAGCACTGCGGTGTATTCAGAGTGGTATACGGGGAGCATTGCCGAGGGTGTTATTCGTACATTTTATCCCCCAGAAATTTTACTTTTTGAACAGTATGTGTCCAATTTACTTGGAGACATGACATTTGAAGAAGCATATCTCATTAGCGGGAAGATCCTTAATATCCCTGTTCTGCCCGTTCATGAGAAAAACAAGAAACCGTTGTCGACGCGCATCTTCAACTATTTGACGACACCAAAGGTGTTGATTCGTTCAGCGATTCGCGCCTCGATCGGCACAAATTCAATGTTGCACAAGGACAGCCAGAAGGTTGAACTGTTGGCTAAAGACTATGACGGCTCTATTGTCCCAATGATGCCCTACCCTATGGACTTTTTGCCATCGAACTCGGTTACTTACATCAATGCCCGAGATTCACCCTACCATAGGCTCTCTGAGCTCTTCAACGTGAACAACTTTATAGTGTCCACAGCCCGGCCGTATCTGGCGCCCGTTTTGCTCAGCGATTTCAAGTATCGCGGCCATCAGCACATGCTTCGTAACTGTATTCGTCTAGCTCGGACGGCGCTGCAGTATCGACTGTGCCAGCTGAGTGACCTGGGTGTGTTACCGCGGCTTTTGCAAAAAATCCTAGTAGACGAGAATGTACCTGGAGGCTTCCAAGTGAACCTTGTGCCAGAGCCGGAGAGCCTCGTGCATGATCTTGCGATGCTACTGGATTCTCATGATATCAAGAGCAAAGTGGATCACTGGATCAAGATAGGGGAAAGAAGCGTGTGGCCAATGAGTGCAATCCTTTGGACTCGCACGGCTATTGAGTACGCTTTAGACAGCATTCATCAGGAGCTGTCCTAAGTGTATCAATGAAGTGAACTAATATCAGACATTGTAATTTATTTAACCTTTATTTTGCCATTACTTAGACCGAGGTCGCGTAGGACCACCGAGAAGTACCCTTACCTAACAAACAATTTAACCACGTTGTCCATGAAATTCTCACTTGTTAGTTTGCTCGTTGCTTCTGTATTGGCAGAAGAGAAGCTCCAAATCGGGATTCTCAAGAAGGTTCCCGATTGCACCGAGAAAGCTCGCCCAGGCGACTTGGTGTCCGTTCATTACTCTGGTAAGCTCAAGGACACCGGTGTGGTCTTTGACAACTCGTACTCCCGAGGCAAACCAATTCAGTTCACTCTGGGTGCCCATCAGGTGATTGAGGGATGGGATCAGGGCATCGCTGGCATGTGTGTTGGCGAGAAGCGTCGATTGACCATCCCCCCAAGCCTAGGCTACGGTGATGCAGGGGCCGGTGGACAAATTCCTCCAAAGGCTACTTTAGTTTTCGACACTGAGCTGGTCTCGATCGACAGCAACCGTGACGAGTTGTAATTTCCATAGTTTAGGTATGATATGTACGCACTTACTCACTAATCAATGGAGCAATTCGTTGCCAGTGGCCAGGAAATTGCGCTCAGTAGCCCTGTCTCGGGCACCTTGGGCATCGTGGACGCATCGTTCAATCCCCCAAACTATGCACATTCAAAGTTAGCAATGCTGTGTAGAGAGTACTATCCCGGCTGTACTATTGTATTGATGTTGGCGACTGGAAATGCAGACAAGCCTGCGGCACCTCTCGACCAACTAGTTCACAGGTATGAGATGATGAAACTGCTTGCCGATGAGATCGGTGGATCTGTCAGTCTAGCTTTGACGACCGAGCCTTTTTTTGTCAATAAGGCCAAAGCTCTACACAAGGTTGCTCCAGATTCACTACAGATATATGCTATGGGTTTTGACACCCTCTACAGAATCTATGATCAGAAATACTATCAACACCCGGTGGCGGAAGTGATGTCCAATTTATTCAAATATGCCCAGATAATCGCCCTAACCCGCAACGCTGACGAGATCTCTGGAAACGTTAATCTGGGGCTGCGGGATCAACTTGAGTACGCCGGTAAAAACATCAAAATAGTCACTGCTACAGATCAAACCAACCAGGTCAGCTCGTCGAGGGCAAGAAAGGCATACAGCTCGGGTGATTTGAAGGAGCTGGCGCGGATCTGTCCACAGTCAATTGTTGATTACATCAAGTCAAATAGCTTGTACTAGATAGACTATGAAGTACGGTAAGCACGACCGTCAGAGAATTTGGGTACACCCCAACGCAGCGCAAGGGGGAACGTGGGCGATAGTAATTCATGGGGGAATATGGCGAGATCCCAACATTACTGAAGAGTCGGGAGTTAAGCTCGCAGAGCAATTTTCCACCCTGTTCGACGGTGTCGCAACCATAGACTATCGTTTGAGCCCGGAAGTTGTACATCCTGAACACAAGAATGACTGTATTAAAGCTGTGGAGACAATTGTTGATCGAAATAGTCCAGCAAAGCTGGTGCTTATTGGTCACAGTGCTGGGGCATTCATTGCAGGACAAATTGCACCTTCTTTCAAGCAGACCGTTCTGGTAGTCTGTCTAGAGGGTCTCTATGACTTGGTAGACCTGTGCGAGGAATATCCCAGCTATGCTGAGTACATTGAAGATGCGTTCGGTCCAGATAGATCAGTTTGGAAAGAAGCTGAGCCGCAATGGCCCCAGCTTCCGTTGATTTTGCTGCATTCTAAAGAGGATGAACTAGTGTCTTTGAGACAACCCAAATTGTGCCAGTCATTGAATCCTAGTGCTGAACTTGTGGTAATTGACAAGGGCAAGCACGACCAGGTCTTTGAGCAGCTGATCTTGATTCCTTATTTGAGGGAAAAGATACAAAATAAAATATGATATCTACATGTGGTAGTAGTGCATTCGTTCACATCCAGTTGACAGCGGGTAAGAACTTTATGTTTATCAAACTCTCACAATAAGACTGAGGTCGTACATGCTCCAAACCTGCTGCTAGAAATTACTCCAATACACGTCTCTCATTGGGGCGCTGTATGGACTCCTTGAGAATGTCGGTGCTTATGCAGGGTTCCTGAATCACGCATACAGAATGCGTCGCTGATACAAAGGAGTTTGCGCATACTAACGCATGCTAACGTCTGAGATCAGTAATATCAAATAGCGACCGTTGGACTAAAAGTGGACAGTCAAATTGCTCAGGGTTTAACGCTAAACACTCGACTTGACACGTTTGCTCGCGTGGACTTCACGAGAGCCACAGGCGACCCTGCAACTCGTGTCTGGAATGTGACGCTGCAGGCTGTAACAAAACGCATACTAGAAAAAGATTCTTAGCTAGTTAAATTTTATAGAAATTGTCAGAAAACAAGTTGTTTAAGGTTTGCTATTAAATTATCACGTATATTACAATGCACGCACATTAGATTAGAACAAGGAGAAGAGGGCCATGGCCAAGCCGGCCATGCTAACACCGCCAACGGGCACAGTGAAACCAGCATTGCTAGAAGAGGCACCACCGCCAGTGGCAGAAGCGGCAGCGGAAGAGCCGCCAGAGCCGGAGCCGGCAGCGCTGGTGCCAGTAGCGGTCTGAGTTCCTGAAGACATATCCTCAGAAACAGTGCTGGAGGCTCCCTTGCACACGTAGACGTTTCCATGGAAGTCATTGTTGTCCTTAGCTTCGTCGAAGTCACCACAGTCGAACTCCTCACTGGACTCAACATCAACATCGCCAGAAACGTTTTCGAGAGAAGGCATGGAGGCCTGGGAGAAGTTGCCCTGGATAGTCAAAGCACCCTTGATGGAGCTCAGCTCAGAAAAGCCAGCAATGTGTTCGAGCTTGGTGTTGTTAGCAATAACCAAGGCACCGCCAATCTCAGTCAAAGAGTCGAAAGTCACGTTGGAAAGGTCGTTGTTAGAAACGATGCTCAAGTCACCACCAATCTCCTCGAGCTTGCCGAAGCTAAGACCATTGACGTAGTTGTTGAAGAAGCCGAGAGACTCGTTGACAGACTGCAACTCGGGGATGTCAATGGACGCACAGTTGCGGAAAGTCGCGTTGTTGGCCCAAATAAGGTCAGGGAAGCTCACTTGAACCTTGGGGGAGTTAAAAGAGATTTCCAGTGCATTAGAGACCTGGGTGATATGGACACTGACGTTGCCAATGTTCTGGTTATTATTGATGTTAAAGGTAGTGACCTCTGACAAGTTCAAGCCGCTGAGCGAGCTCAAAGAGGTGTCCGCGATATAAACGGATGAAGCCTTCTGAATACCAGAGTTGAACTGGAGCTCCTCAAGCTTGGGGAGGGTGACGAGCTTGAAGTCGCCAACAGAAGTAAGCGCAGGCATAGAGAAGGTCTCAAGCGAGGTCAACTGCTCGAAATCCAAGGAGTCAGTGATCTCCTGCAAGAGGGGGGCAGAGATAGATGTGATACTAGAGTTCGTACCTACAAGGGAGCCAACCTTCTGCAGGCCGTTAATGGTGAGGACACCAGCCGCGTCGCTGATATCGATTTTACCGGTAAAGTTACCACAGGAGGAGATACCGTCAAGGTCGCTCTGATTAGAGACACTGATGTCGGAGGAGCAGTCAGTGTCAGCAAGTCCACCAACGAGAAGGTAGGCCGCAAGAACAAAGGCTTTACTGATCATCTGGAAGACAGTCCCTGGGGGCCGACGGTTTATTTATGTCTGCGCATGCAGGATTGGGGCTGCATCTGCAGGTGCAAGGCCCATTCTAACCTGGAACGGCACTGGTGCGCGTATGGTGCGGTTATTAAGTTACAGAACATTACAATATGTAGGGACGAAAGTCCTATATGTTAAACGAAATCTCCGGTTTCAATGCGCGTTTTGCGGTCGTGCCGGATGGAAATTTCATCTGCAGGTGGCTGCATTGTTCGAACCAGAACGGCATATGCATCCAGGAGGAGTTGCAGGAATGAGCCGTTTGTGAAGCATACTGAACGATATCATTGGGTGGCTGGAAAGCAACATCTCGCGCATATATGGCTGCTGATAGGTACGCTCTACTACCTTCAACTGCCGAGCGTCCTGAGCTGCTGCCAATTTCTCCAAAACGCAACGCTTGCGTGGTCGTCCGGGTGATCGTCCTGACAACCTATATGCGTGCCAAAGCGGTCATGTCCCAGAGAGAAGCTTGAAATACGGGTGATTTTTGAAAGAATCTTCGTCAAAACTTCCTACCGCGTTAATATGCAATCCTCGGGGGAGGCTCAGCGTTTTACTAAGCCAAGATCGTAGGCGCCTCCTGCAGAAACGGAATTATCAACAACCCCAAGGTTGCGCAAGATAATGGCTGTATCAGCCAAAAACGCGACGGCCTGAGCATTCCAACCTACGGCTCTCTATAGTCAGGTGAGTTTGCCCACGAAACGTTATAGACAGGTATTATATAGGGTAAGGATGCCCAACCGTATGGTGATAATTCGTCAAGTGGGGTTGCGTCAAGCTGCTCGATGTCTCGCGCAAAATTTCTCCGAGCGCGATCATTTCTGTTTACCATCAGCTACCAAAGCATGCATGCACGTTACCAAATGGGGCGTGTGATTTCATAGCGCTGTCAGATTACGGAGTAGGATGATTGTTTGTCAGACAATCCCACTTCCGATGGATTAATAGAATCTATGATGAAGGATTTGTTTAGTAGTAGTTCTTTTGACGGAGCTGTAGGACTTAACAGCAATATGCAGTGACGAACCTTGAAGGATAAGGCGTAATCTGAAGTATTTGTTCAAATATGTAAACAAGCACGACTGAGCTTTGGTAAGTGAATTCAAGCAGAGTATAAATTAATTACGGCGACTACGTTGTAGCAAAAACGTCTTGGCTGCGGGGCTAAGGTTCTCGGGAATGATGGTGGGGATCGACGCCCCATTGACTACCAAAACTTCCGCGATCTTGAAAATAGTAGTATCAGGAGGCGAACAGCGCAATGCTTCAATTATTAATGGTTCTCCCTCATCGCTGGATGCGTTTGGATTCGCACGAGCCGCGAGCGCAGTGCATGCCTTGAGGAGATCCTGGTCGGCAATCGCTCTACGGAGCGCTGCATTCGGCTTCTCTATTTCTCGGATATAAGCCTTCTCCACGTATTTTTCTGTAATATACTGTAGTCGATTCCGATCCGTAATAACCGGCTTGGTCGTCAGACGCGCTTCCCAAATGGAGTTCATCTTGGAGTTGCTGACTTCTTTAAATGCATCGACCAAATCTTTCGTGAACGATACAGTGTCTAGCGTTAGCGAGCGAATTTTCGTGATTTGTGAGCCCAGTGAGCGGTGTGCTCCACTGCATTCGATGCAGACAACCACCAGCAAATTAATTGAAACCCATTCGACTCCTTTGATACTATCACAATCGGCACATCTACGATTACTTGGGGTCCGCTGAATCATCGTTAGGAGGCTGTCTGATGCGGTAGATGGGTACACTGGCTGAGGTGGAGGGGGCGGACTAGTCTGTCTTGTCTTCGTTTTCAAAGATAATTTGCGCCCGATGTTTTCACCCAGCTTTTCTATAGTGTCGCGGGGTTTCAAGACCTGTAGCTGATCACCGGAGTTCACGGGACTTCTGGTTTGCCGCGGAGGTGCATTATTAGAAAAGTTCTCTAAAGAACTGGTGATCCCGCGAGTGATATGGGAAATCCAGGATTTCATGTCTTCGTCGCTGGTGGCCTGGAACACTCGTTTGTAATTGGGAGTCACAATTTCAAAGCAAAACCGTCGGTCGGCTGCACTTGCCTCGCGGACACGCGCAACCCGTAAATCGATGGGTTCGTTGTGTAAATCTACGCCTTGTTTCCAGTTGGCATATTCCCAAAGTTTACCGCCATCTTGTACTACCCAATACTTGTGCCACTTGACACCTTGTTTGGTAAGATTCTGCGTCTCTTGGATACCTCCGGGTCTCGAAAGGGCCCATAACAAGCCCTCTTTGTGAGTCAGTGTATCCTCTACCACCGGTGCTTTCGGAGGAGACTTTGGATCAGAAAATATGAGCTTCTCGTCACTATCGTCATCCTGTGTGAGAGCATGCGTCAAAATGAGCGACGGGTCGTCACTAATGGATCTCTCAAGCGCACGTCTACGGTACTCTCTTTCTGTGGCATGTATGTTCCAGTCCCGAGCAGTTTGCTTGAGGTCTTCGACCAATCCATCTATACTAGGCTTGCTAGTGTTGGACAGTTCTGTGCCGAATGCGACGCCGGCATCGGTGACTTTCTGCGCAAACAGTGCCAGTTGTAATGCGATGTTTTGTATCTTGCGGCCGCCGTGCACATCTATTAAGTAATTGTAATAGTCAAATCTGAGTATTTCAAAGCCGCGGCGCTTTTCAAAATACTTTGCATCGTTCTCGATAGTTTTGTCTCTCTTTTCTTTCTTGGTGCCGAGGTACCGAGATACCCAGGAATAGTACTGAGATGATTCTTCATCAAATTCCTTTTTGCGGATCTCTAGGGGTTTGATATCGCGTTCATACATATTTCTCATGGGGTCAATGATGTATTGGACCATTTCCGACGACAGTTTCAGTAGGAGTACTCGGTAGGCTGCCACAGATAAATTAGAGCTCGAGAAGTAAGGTGTGAGCGCCCTGAATGCTGGTACATCGCTGTTTGCGGAGGACACGAGCCCACCACTAAACCATCTGAGCGCCTCGGCTGCATCCTTCAGTCGCTCGTGAAGGAGTAAGGCGCGCTTGAGAATGAGCTTGATTGTCGTTTTTATGACGGTGGTGCGGCGCTCCATGGCCAGCACTTTTGATCGGAAGAGGGGCCCGTCATCCAGGTGTTCTACCTGACTAGGTTCGAGTACATCAGGGCCAGATTGGGTATGCGAGATCACTGGTTGATTCGGTTGGGCGGGTTGAGTGTTAATGGGAGGCAGCTGAGTTGAGCTTCCGGACTGTGGCTGAGAACCAGACGGCTGAGATCCACCATATTGAGCGACTGGAGGATGCTGGAACGATAGCTGGCCCAGTGGGGGCTGAGAGGGAGGTGCCGTCTGCAATCCCTGCAGGAATTTCTCTTCCTTCATGGGGCTTATGGTTGCATCGGGGCTGAGTATGTCCACTACGGGACTCTGGATCCGGAAAATTTCAGATGTGAGCTCAGGCACCCAGACCGCAGCACGCGCTACCGGGTTCAAGGTGTGCGACTTCTTGATGTACTCACAAAAACAGAAATGCAGCGGGCCCTCCTTCTGCTCCACAGGATACTCAAACGAGTAGCTGATGATGTCGGGGGCGTCAGTGCGGGGGGCAAAGTCTCCTAGCAGCACCACGTTATCTTCGTTCTGCAGATTCGGGTTCTCCAGCAGTTCCGTCGCTACAAACGAGTCCAGCTCTCGCCTCGTCGGCGCAGTAACAAACGTAACGCTCGAAACCGGGTTGGATGGGGTTACGAGGATACTGAGCTTGAATCTCAAGGTGATCAAACTACTGCCGGGGATTTTCGGCAGCAGAATTCCATTTCCTGAGTCGACCCACTCGATTGGGCGGCCACGAGGGCGAGAAAAAGTTGGAGTTCCAGTGGTTTGGTCAAATTCAACTTTGAGAAGGTACCGGCCGGCTGACGGGTCGGTGCGATCTTCTTCTTCCGTCGGCGAGTACGCAACTACTTCTTTTATGTTGAACCGCTTGGGGTTCGCGATGAAAGCGCCGTCCAACTTGGAGTTGAGCGCGCCCATGTGGCTGACTAACAGAACCGCAGGCTCCTCCTACTAGTAGCCCATGCCAGGACGAAAAGGTAGTACTTGTAGATGAAGTAGTTGAAATGTGCGTAGAATGGCACGCCAGTGCAGGCTGGGAGCTCTGAGCCTCAAGGCTTGTAACGATTGCGTTGATTATCGACGTTCTACCAGACTCTGAAACGCCAAACTATGTGCGGGCGGCACCTTGTGTTGACAGTGGAAGCATGCTCACGCTATAATAAACTATATTAACTGCTACATAGACAGCATATGCCATAGCGCGATCACATATGGCGGAAAGAGTGATAATGCAAGCGGAATGACAGCTACCTTCTGGGGTATTCTAGGCTAGGTAGTAATTTGTAGACCTTGCAACCAAACGTTAGGAAACTTGCTGGCTGCTTGTACTGTTCTCGTGTTATTACATTCTATTCGCTATGCTGACTTCGAGTGGGCTGTGTCCGCGAGGTGCATATGTATCCTACTTTATGTGCATACCGAGTTGACACTCTAATGAGAACATGATATGGTACACAGAGAATGCAGAATATTCACAAGATAAATGTCTCAAAAGAACCTTGATACATATTGCCTCATCAGCAAGGCACCACATTATTTTTAGAACATTATAGTGGGGTGATAGGGATCGAACGACAAATGAAACATCTAGTTTCCCATGCCGATTGACCGATTCAAGTTATTACTCTGTTTCGGATATAAAGCCGGCCGAAACCAGGGGCAAACAATGTGGCACTTGTGCAATTTCACGCGACGGCCGTAATTGATCTATGAGTGGCTCTATCGGTGAGACTAGCGAAGAACGCAATCTCTAAACTATTCAAGAAGTGAACGGAAAGTAAAGAATTGGTGTTTGGTGATCACTGTCACAAAATTAATCTAAGATACAACGCTATTTAGCAGATTTAGAAAAGAAGGGCAGCGGCGCCAACAGCGGCAGCACCGACCATACCGTAGGCAGGGTAGACACCAGCAGGGGCGGCACCAGAGGAAGCGCCACCAGAACCAGAGGAGTTCTGAGCGAGGGCAGAGGCTGCGAGGGTGAAGAGGACAGTGGCGAATTGCATTTTGAATAGTCAGAGATGGGTACGACTCACCTTATATAGTTGAGCCTGCATATATTTGGGATGTATGCATGCACGTGTGTGGCTAACGTCATAGGTACATGCCAGCAATTGATTTCACTGATTCAGAGCAACGGCTGCCCAGCATGTTGCTGTAAGGGTCTAAGTCGCATTTCACACGGAATTTGCGGGTAAATTATTTTTTAGGGGACGCATTAACTCGTAATTTCACAAACGTTTGCCACCATTTCCAGGCACTTTCGGGGCGGAGCACTATCAACACAACCCAACCGGGAAAAACGGGTTAGGGCGCATATGAACTGGCATGTTTTCCCCTTGCTGTTTGCGAGGGGGAACGGTACTTTATCACACTCTTCAAGAGATTACACTAATAAAAACTGAAAAGCTTAGACGCAAAATACAATCGAATCTCTACCAGCAGCATCGTGTAGCGCTTAGAGTAGCCGTGTTGCTTATCCCTAGTATTCTAGTATCATCGTGCTCTTGCAGGTGCATGAAGCGTTCCGGGGAGTGAAGATGAGATTGCGGCAAGATTATATGAAATTTCAGATCTAGCGTTTGATCTCTACTAGCCCAGGCATAAGGATGTACTTTGCCTGGGTGACACCCCTTGTGTGAGTGGCGTGCTACGCCCACATACTCCTGCTAAGCAACCAATCCCTTCGTATACATGCATGTTGGCGAGTACGCCTCTACAATAGTGTTTAGAGAGTGCGATTCTATGTTAATCATTTTTTCTTAGTCATGGAAATTGCTGAACTACTATTATGATCTATCTAGATGAGAAGAGCAGCCACTCCACCGAGCACAAAGGCAACAGATGCGCTACCAATATAGGGAGCAGCATTACTGGAGACTGAGGTATGATGCCCAGAAGAATTAGCGTGTCCACTGGATGTACCAGTGGAGTTGGTCGAGGCATTGGAATGGGTGGTGGAATTCGTTTTATTTGCAGCAAGTGCAGTAGCGAGAAGCCCGACGATAGCAACAGAATTCATAGTGACACTGTACTAGACTGTATTTTCGTGCTATATATGTGCTAGATTTAAGCGGTGCCGACACGGTTTGTCGGCATTTTCGTGCATGGTGTGCATTCATTCGCACACTTTATCAGTGCCAAAGAATTGAGTTTGAGCAAGTGCACTTGATCTCGAGTTGGTGTTAGAATAAGGAGACAGATCTTATCCCACTGTTTTTGTGCACCTATGGGTAAAGTCTGATAAGCACCAAATGGCCGTGCTAGTTCACTTTGAGCGCTTTGGATAGTTACCGTCATCTCATGAGATTAGGATTTACTATGCTGGCAACGAAAGTCTCTTCAGGTTTACCAGCTGATATTTTGAGGTCTCATGCACAATTGATGCATATATCTCCTAAAGCAGTAGATTATACTTCTGTAATTAGAACATATGTTTGGTCTGGGTTTGATGTCCATAGCTACGTAGCAATTAAACCTTGTCGATAAAGTATGCGACTGGCCAAAGCGAGTGTATTTTCAGCTGCAGTATGCCAGATTGAGGCTTATTCAGGAACATGCATGGTCGTTGGTACAACATCGTACTATTGTAAACCACAATTCCCGAGCATTGTAGCGCAAACTAGATATATCTCAACAAATACTAACATTAAGTAATAATTACTCACTCACTACTACGCCTACAAACTTGAAGGTGACAGAAAAGCGTCGCCCACATGCGGTTCGAAGTGAAAAATAATAAATAACAGCTCTTAAGCTTATTTTTCGTTTCCTTTTGTGTGAGTGGGAACGCAAATGCTCTATCAGTTCCATTCATTCATTCAAAAGTGAGGAAGTAATGTGCCTTAGCACTTTTACCAGCCGCCGCCGCCGTAGCCGCCATTGTAGCCGCCGCCATAACCTCCGCCATAGCTAGATCCACCACTGCCGTGGATGTTGCGGCGGAAGTCACGGTTCTGGTAGCGGCCCCTACCTCCGCGGGTAGAGCCACGACCGGCGTTGGCTGAGCGCGCGTAATCCTCCAGGAAAGCAGGAACCTCCTGATTAGCCTCCTTGAGGATATCAATAAGTGAACGGGCCAGTGCGGAGTTATTGCGGCTGAAGAACGCAGTTGCCATACCGACATTTCCTGCGCGACCGGTACGTCCGATACGGTGCACATAGTCATCGATATCGCTGGGCAAATCGTAGTTGATAACGTGGGTCACGTTGGGGATATCGAGACCACGAGCAGCAACCGCGGTGGCAACCATGATGGGAGTGCGGCCAGAGCGGAAGCTGTCGAGAGCGTACTCACGCTCATACTGACTACGATCACCGTGGATCGACGTAGCGGCAAGGTTCTGGCGAACAAGGAACTCACTCAAGGTATCGGCCATGCGCTTGGTCTCGACAAATACCAACACCAGTCCCTCGGGGGTCTGGGGCAGCAGGTCCAACAAGAACGAGCGCTTGTGCTCATCGTCAACCTGCTCAATACGCTGGGTGATATTTTCACTTGTGGAGCCAACGCGACCAACACTGAGGAAGATGTAGGGGTTCAAGAAATCCTGAGCCAAGCTCTGGATCTCATGGGGGAAGGTGGCGCTAAACATAAGAGTCTGGCGTTCGTTGACGGGCGGCATGTTGTTGCTCTCAACGATCTGGCGGATTTGCGGCTCGAAACCCATATCAAGCATCCGGTCGGCCTCGTCAAGCACCAGGTAGCGGATGTTGGCCAAGCTAATGCGGCCGCGCTCCAAAATGTCCACGAGACGGCCGGGGGTTGCCAGCAGCAAGTCGCAACCTCTGGAGATCTCCTTGAGCTGCTGGCGGATGTCGGCACCACCGTAAACGACGCAAGGGCGCACCCAACCTCTGTACGCGAACTTCATAGCTTCATCGTAGATCTGAGACACCAACTCACGGGTGGGGGCCAAAACGAGCGCCTGGGGGTAGGCACAGTGGGCACTCTGCAGCACTCTGGACTTGGCAGGGCCCTTGAGGAACAGCTCACTCAGGATAGGGAACAGGAAACCACCAGTTTTACCGCTACCAGTCTGGGCACAAGCCATCAAATCACGGCCGGCAGCCACGATGGGGATAGAGTACTTCTGCACGGGAGTGGGCTTGGTGTAGTGGGCGAGCTGAATGTTCTCCAGCAGCAACGAGTCGATGGGGGGTGAGACGAACTCGTTGACGGGTTCCGGAACATCATCGCCGGTTGCTGAAACAGGAATTTCATCATAGTTGTCAAAGTTGATGCCGGTGCTCTGGCGGTCCTCGTCAGGTGCACCGTAGAGGCGAGTCTCCATCGCCTCGTCGCGAGGCGCGGGCTCGTGGCCGTTAGGGCCCCAAGTGCCGACACCACGAATTCTGGGGCCGCTGCGACCGCCGCGGGCAGCTCCACCGCGACGATCAAACCCGCGGTATCCGCCACCGTAGCCACCGCGGTCGTAACCTCTGCTGTAGCTGGTGGAGCGCCCTCCGGAGGGCTGGGGGTAGCTGGTGCTGTTAATCCGGTGAGGCGGAACGTAAGTCTTTGCTTTGGGAGCCCCGCTGTCCTCGGAGACAGATAGTTTTTGAATATCCGACGAAATATCAGTCATGATGGAAAAACTTTCGCTGACAAACTTTTCTCTTAAGGACGGCCTCGAATGCACATACATCTAGAATAGCATTGCATTTACTAGAAAATTTTATAGACACCGATTTCTCAAGACTACGATGCTCGGGTCCCTGTGGGGCCACCCAGCATAGGGAGGCTAGGGTTTGGGACCCAGCGGCGTTGAACTAGTTCGTCGCAAGTTTTCCGCGAATCCCACGATTTGGCTAGAACTTTCGACTATAAGTTGGTTCACGATCGCGTTCTTCGGATCGAAAATGAGGCACCTTCGAAGGCTTGGCTTCGTGGTGATCAATGGTTAGTCGATATGCATCCCCCAAAAATGGATCAGCTGTAGGGTGTCGAGGATGTATGGGTCTTCTTACCAAACTCGCAGATCCCGCGCTGGAGTTCCATTAAAACTCTCTAGAATGACATTCCACCAAGGCGGTTGACAGCTCAGCCGTATACGAACTCTAATCTTGACATTGTCTCAAACTGGTGTATCACGATAGCTGTTGGGTGCATTCTGCTATGCACCTCGATCCCGTTGTTGGCATGCACAATTCTCGCGAATGCGCCACTGTGGCAAAAGTGCCTCGAGCCACTTCGTCAGCCGAACCGCTCGAGTCGAGGTTTGCCTGATTTGAATGTATTATTGGGTATCTATATGATATAGTATAAGAATGCGGCTGGACTACACAGCTCTGCACTTCCAATTAATGCCATCGAGGAGTTCGAGAGAGGCTCCCAAACACCAGCCCAGTTCGTTGTCTTTGATTTTCTTTGCAATGCGAACCTCACGCTGGGGATGGATTTCGTAGCCAGTATGTAGAAGTCCATACATGTAGTTCAAATGCATGCACCACTGCGGACTCTTTTCGAGAATGCCTACTGCCTCCGGGACAGCAGAGAACGAGTCGTACGCTGCTGAGCCCATGCACACTTTGTCGGCCAGGTCCTTCAGATCAGACAGGCTGAACGTCTCGGGCATTCCTAGAGGGAACGTCCTGTCATAAAAGAACGAGAACACGTACATTTGGGACTGCTCGGGGAATGCGTCAAAGAATCTAGGCTGGTAAACACCATCAAAGGCGCAGGGAGGATTCGCACAAACTTTCCCCTTCTCGAGAACCTGGTCACAGACCGCACGGCACTGTACTGGGCTGCTTACCGAAGGACCGTGGAAGGTAATCTCCTTCTTTTGCTTGCCTACCGTGTCGCCGGACCCTGCGACAGTGGTTCCATCACGCACATTCACCTTAGTAGTCCACTTGGTTCCGGGAGGTAAGCAGGGGTTGACGAGCTCGCCAACGTCTTGACCTGCCTTCATCTGGGCAGCGACAATTTCCTCATTGATGCGGTTCTCGGCTTCATACAATCCATAACCCAGGTAAGAGTGCTGGTAAAGCTCGAAATCACGACCGCCAAATGAAAGCTCAAACTTGTGGTCACCCTCACTCATGGCTTTACCTGCATCCTTGAATGTGGGCTCAAAGACAATCTGAGTGGAGCCACCACCCAGGTCGAAAACTGCGACAGTAGGATCTTTAGAGGATGTGCCAATATTCTCGAGTAGATAATTGGCAGTAACCCACGCATAGACGCCCTCGTTCTCTCCTGGCATGATACTAACGCCATCTCCTTCGACTACGGGGAATGGGTATTTAGTTTCCAGGTGCTTGCGAACAGCTTCGAGAATAGTTTTAGAGCCCTCTTCACCCAACTTACGCAGACCAGCAGTTGCCTTGACTGCGATAGGAGTGCACTTTTGCTTATCCTCGGGGACGGTGGACACTGCCAAGTCTAAAAGCTCATTGAGTGAGTTAGCAGCACCCTCAGGATCGTTTGCATAGCTCGACAAGCCCGGCTCAAGCATCTTGAATTCCTCTTTGACCAGCCTGGGCATCTCGAGACAGTTGTTGAACTCGTACACGTGTACACGAGAGCCAGAAGACCCAGCATCAATCATGACAACATACTGCTGAACTGGTCTCTTACCATCAAATGAACGGGTACATTCAAAAGAAGAGGAAGTTCCTGCCGAGCTCTTGCCAGTTTCTACCTTTTTCACCGGTTTAGTTCCAGTCTGGGTATTACTGGAAAGTAAAAATAGCAGACATAGCACAACGACCACACCACCAACAACGCGGATGAGCTTGGAGTTTAGTGTTCTGGACATTTGAGTTCTTCTTTGTTTTTCCTTGACGTTATCGTCAGACAGAGGAAGTCCAGGGCTCCTTGGTTTCCACATGACTAATAAACTACACGGACGCGTCAATATATTTAGATGTTTAAGAATGTTCAGAATCTGTTTCAGATCCTTTTCCACAGATTAGTAGATTTACTGCGGCGATTTGACAGGAGACCAAAACATGAGCCTCAATTGCTGTTTACGGTGCTTTGGACCCACCGATGCAGTCTATAAGAACACCGAAACCCACCCATGCATTTAGCCAAATAGGAATGAAGAAAACTCCAGTTAGCGCTTCCGCCTTGAAGGACAGAGCACAACAGCCCAATTTTGGCAATGACTTCTCAAGCCTCTTCCAGGAAACTGGAATCCTTCCCCAAGAACACATTTCCAATAGACAAGAGCCATTTGAGGGCTACCCTAAAATGCAGTTATTGCATGAACTGAAAGCTGAGCATCAAAAAAAGCATGCAACGAACATGTACGCATATCAATGCGAGCCATCTCAGATGAGATCCACGCTGCTTGATTGGGGAAAGCTTCACGTTAATTTTGACGTGCTCATGATCGGAGGATGCGTCCCACAGTTTGACAAGGATACTCTCAAGGCGTTGCCAATTGACAAATTGAGTCCCCGTCCTTCCGTGTTGCTCTTGTGGGTTCCCGCCTGGAAGTTAGACGAAGGGAGACATGTGTTAGAGCATTGGGGATTTCGTAGAAGTGAGGACATCACCTACCTGATTAAGTCTCAGAAATCTGTTCACGCTATCCCTCAATCCTGGCAGACTGCTGATATGGTGTTCAAGTCCACTAGCTGGCACTGCTTCTTAGGCCTGAAAGGAACCGTGCGACGTAGTGACGACAATCACCTAATTAATTGCAATGTTGACACTGATGTTATACTCGAAAAAGACACCATGATTCCTAATATTGTGCCCCAGGAGATATATGAGCTGGTGGAGCGCTTCACACTGATGGGTCGTCGAATCCATATTGTACCATTCCATGCCCCTGAGAACCTCCCAGTCAGACTGCGCAATGGCTGGGTTGTACTCAGTCCTGACGTGTGGATGCGTAATTTCGACTTTCACAAGTTCCAGTCTCGAGTACTGGTTCCGGTGGATTCTCAAATCGATATGATGAGGCCGAAAACGCCGCCAAGAGGAGTGAGGTGATCTGTTACTGCCATTTGTGTACACACCCGTATAGTTTCTTTTCCTGACGTACTAAGAGCAATGATCTATCTAAATATTGGGAGCACTATTCTATATACAAGACTGAAATTCAACACTGGGACGTCAATTTGCGTAGGAAACCTAATTACTTGCGAATCAAGTTGTCTTTCTTGTCCAACCAACTGGAACCGAGGCGCAAAGGCCACTGGATACCACCCTGTTTGGGGATGTACTCAGCACGGTGCACTCTATTCAGATTCTTGCGCATAGTGATCTGGTAACAAGTGGCAGAACCTTGGCGGGAGATAATAGTGGACGAGCTCAAGAAGTAAGCCCAGATACGGAACCACTTCTCACCATAGCGGGTAATGACATTGTGCTTATTACCCATCCAATTGCGGTACCAGTGGTAAAGAGTACTGGAGTAGTGAACGCCAATGGTATCTACCGAGGTGATCTCGAAACCGGTGCCTTCCATCTTGTCAATAGTCCAACCCAGAGGAGTGGAGGCATCGGCACCTGGGAAAATGTACTTGTTCATAAACAGGCCCCAAATGAGATCCTCGTATTGCCAGGACTTGCGAATACCAGAGTACTGGAGGAAGAACACTCCATCGTCGTCGAGCATATCGTAGCACTGTTGCAGGAACTGACCAAACTTGCGGACACCGACGTGCTCACTCATTTCCAAAGCTGTGATTACCTTGTAACCGCCCTTAGGTACGGGAATATCGCGGTAGTCCATACACAAGATCTCGGATTGAGAAGGAGGGATACCATCCTTCTGGAGGTTGGCGTTACCCCACTTGGTCTGGTTTTTGCCTAGAGTGATACCAGTAACGCATGCACCGTACTGAGTAGAGAAAAAGCGGGCCAAAGTGCCCCAGCCACATCCAATGTCGAGACATTTGTCACCGGCCTTGACGCCAGTCTTCTCTGCCACGACACGAAGCTTGTTGTCCTGCAATTCCTCGAGGGTCTCTGCCTTAGTGGGATCCTGGATGATACCAGAGGTGTAGATCATGCGAGGGCCGAGGAACCACGCGTAAAAGTCGTCGCCACGGTCGTAATTGTCGCGAACCTGCTCCTCATCCTGGGAGCGAGAGTGGAGAATGACTTCAGGCATCATGCCAGTAAGGAAGAACTTGAAGAGACCCCAAGTAAAGGAAAACTTGGCCCAGTCGTGACGAGCCTCCATCACATCGAGAGGATCACCGCGGAAATCGACTTTTCCATCAAAGTAGAGCTCGTGGAAAGTCTCCATGGGGATCTTGTTCTGGCCTTGATATTTAGCCGCTAAAGCTTTATCAGTAAACACCAAATAGTGCTCGACGCCCAAATTGGGCAGAGTGCAATCCTCACGCAACCGAGGCGAGAAGTTAGAGGCAAAGGTCCAGTACGCCATTAAAATAGGAATAGCAAACAAGAGAAAGAAAAACACGAAAGTGAAGAACCCGCCGTGCACCTTACGTGTCACGAGTAGAGGAGCTCCAATTAACAAGCCCAAAAGTATCAAATTAGAAAAGGATTTAGCACCTGCACCCTCGGCAATAAGGGTGCCATTTTTGATTGAGGGCAACGCGGTGGTGCGTACCCCAGTGCTTGTAGAAGCTGGGGGTGGAGCAGGCGCTTTAGGAGTCTCTATGAATTCCATGGAAACTGTGCAGTTAAACGTGGCGATACTACTACATAAAGGTCGAGGGTTAGGGTAGTTCCCTCGAGGACGGAGGACTACGAGCGAGGCAACTTATGTTCCTAGAATCCAGCAGGTCTAATCCCAAAATGCAGACGTATTCCTCGGTGTTTCATTGCACTTCCGTCTAAATCCCGCACGTTTATGCATGATTCACATCACATGCATCTGACAGTCCTCATGTACGGATATTTTGATTTATTTGGAAAATTGAGCCTGGTTGATATTGTCCGAGTCTCGCAAGCATTTGCAGTTACTGCGTATGTGAGTTTAATGGGGCCATAGAATAGATTCTAAACTTGAACTAGATAACTACTTACTCGCAGTACAATGCTTGATCTCAAGCGAGCTACATACATCTGAGCACTAGATTGACAAATAAATGGTTATTAACAAAAGGTCCGAAAAGCGATACACAATGGTCAAGCAGCGCTGATGCAGTGCTTGAATTATCCGCTCACTGCTAAGGCGATCCCACGGCAATGCTGTATTCATGCTACTTTATAAATAATGATGTATGGGGATCGCAAGCACTTAATCTATGGCTCGCGCTCCATGTCTTTCTTGTCCACAGTCCGGAGGATCTGCTCTAGCTTCTTTTCGAGTAGATCCTCTTCTCTACGCACAAGCATACGATACCTCGAGTAACACGCTGCAGGACACACTTGATGCATAACTCTCTTAGATATGACCTGCCACATTGCCCGCTCATGTTCCCGCACAAGGCTGAGCAGCTGTTCATCCTCCTCAGTGGTCCACTCTTTCATACAGTCCTGCATTTGGTCCTTTAGTGAGACGCTGTAGTGCACCTGGAGGCCCTTCTCAGAACGATTCGGTATCAAGGTAGAGATTGTTTGCCAAGGCAGTTTGTGCTCACCTCTCAATTTGAGAATCTTTGCATCTTCCTCCACGGTGAACTTTGGACGCGGGCTCACAGACTTTTGCTGGGCAACAGGTGCAGGGGGAGCGCTCTTCGAAGGGATTGGGGGAAGAACATCTGAGGGAAATGATGGCATAGTCGGACGCCGGGGCGCCTCAGCAGAGCCTGGAGGAGTATTCGTGAGTGGACCATAAGAGGTCAAGTCCATGGCTGGGATGATGATTGGCCTGGAGGGAGCGTTTCGATAGAGCCTGCGAGTGTTCCGCTTGCCGACTCGGCTGGAACCCGAGACGGGCCTAGAGAATCCAGAGTCGCTGGAGAAGACGCTTTTGTCGAGTTCCCAATCTGCAGGGTCATAATCAAACTTTTGAAACTCATCATGCTCCGAGTCTTGCTGGTTGTAGGCGGGATACCAAGACTGGATAGGCCGTGGGGCTTCTTTTTGAGGTTCATCTTCGTGGGTTCGATATGGATAGTATGGGGGATCCATTCCGGTAGGCACCAGGAGGGGGCGGGCGGCTCAAGTACTCTACGTATTGCAATGTCTTAGATGGTCGCGTATCCTGTATGTGATGAACATGCGCATTGAACTCATAGATGTGAAAGGCTAGACGTGACGAGTTCATCAATTTTAGAGAGACCAACACATTTAAGTTATAATCGTGCCACGTGAATGCCTAGGGCTTCACAGAAATCGAGGAAGTTATAATTACAAAACCCAGATTTTGTATCTATGATCATTCGACCGGCTATGATCTGCAGCCGAGCATACGGTCCTTGCATTAGGATGCATAAGCTCAGATTGTACGTTTCGTGCCCCTGCGGACACGAGGCTCGATTCAGGCACGGAATAGTCGATTATATTTTGAAAATCGAAACCACGATTCGTAGCCCAACAGCTTACGGAGAGATGGGGTAATCCACTGCGACCATGTAGGGTACTGTGGGTGAGGTCTAGGCGAAATTTTAAACATGCATGACGGCAATCCAACAAGGCGAAATGCTCGTGAATCCAGTTTCTAAGGCTGGGATTGTTCAGACAGCGAACGAATTAAGCGAGGTGAAGCTGAGTTCTACCATTATACATAGTTACGTCTGCATGCACTCTGAGTTAAGCTCGAGGCAGCAGATTCAGGAACAACGCAGGGCGCTCAGCGGACAGATCGGGAGGCATTCGAAGCCCCCGGGATGCAGATGCGGGTTAGGCGACGATCGGCTCTACATAGGAATTCAGGAAATGGTGCACGTCTTGCCAATACAGGGGCTGGACGCATGTGTCGTTGTGGGTGCCTCTGGGGTAGGTCTTGAAGAACTTGCGTTTAGCTGGGCAGAGGCCAAACAGCTCGCGGAAATCCTTTGGCGGCACCAGCTCGTCTTTCTCGCCGCCCAGGAACAGGAAAGGGGTGCTGGGATCGACACTCTTGATAGTCTTGTAGGACTCCCACTTTTCGGTAACAAGGTGCTTGATCAGGCTGGCCATGGGGAGCACCACCCGCACCATGTGCGGGATACTGAGAAAAGTGTTCTCGACAATGACGGCCTTGAAGAATCCTTTGCCAATTGACGCGAGGTAGATCGCCACGGCACCGCCCAGGCTGCGGCCGTACAGCACGATGTTTGTGCGAGACAGCACGGGGTGCGATTGGAGGTAATCGAGCAGCACCTGGGCGTCAGACTTGATTGCCTTCTCGCTGGGGCTGCCGGTGGACCGCCCGTAGCCCCGATACGACACTGTGAGCACATTTGTGCCGAGCTCCTTGAAGAACAGCTGGGCCAGCGGCAGCGAGTGGCCAATGTTGCCCGCATTGGGCCCCAGCATCACCACGGTTTTGGGGGCCGGAGGAGTGGCGAGAAGGAGGTAGCCGTGGATGCGTTCGCCGTCGTTTTCGAGCCAAACGTTCTCGTACGGGAGATCAAAACTCTCCGGGGAGTCGACGACCGAGCGCGAATCCTCGGGGAAATTGCTCGGGTAGATCATCAGCCGCTGTAGTTTGAGCACGCCGTACGAGACGAGAGCTCCGGCCGCCGCCACCGGCACCGCGTAGTTCATGATGCCCATTGTATTAGCTAAGGGGGATCATGACTGGCGATAACAACGGTAATTATATAACTTAGTATAGTAGAATAACTTACTGGCGGGACGCGGGCTGGCGGGACGTGGCCTGGCGCTTCCAGTGCTCGACCTCCTTCCAGGAGTTGGACAGCTCGTTCTTGAGGTTTTTGTTCGAGTTGCTGAGGTCGCTGATGACCTGCTCGGCCATCAGCTTCTCCAACGTCAGCTTCTCCAACAGCTGCTGCTCCGTCTCCTTGAGCTTCTTAATGTACTCGAGCGCCCGCTGCAGGATCTGGCCCTTGTGCTTGTCGCAGTCCGGCACTACCTTGGCCAGCTCGTCGATTCCGCGGTTGATGGTTTCGCGTCGCCGCCGCTCCACCTCTTTGTGGTTGTCTTTGCGTACTTTGTACCATTCCTCGCTGCCCACCAGCGGCTTTGTTGCCGACGAGCCCGTCGCGGAGTACACGTTGCGGTTGCTCTCTGAATCGGGCCTCGTGGTGGTGCGCTGCTGGAGCGACGGGACGGCGTAGGCGGTTTGCTGCTGGAGCTGTTGCTGGATCGCAGAGTACTCCTGCTCTTGCTGACCGTTCAGCAGCACTCCGTCAATTGTGCCGTCATACCGCACTGGGGGGGCCCCACTGGCGTGGTCGGACTTGGAGTCTTGACTGTGGCCTGAAAGCGCACTGGTGCGGGTCTGACCTCCAGCTGGAGGATTCGGGTTCACCTGCATCTCACGTGGTATCACGGGGTTCAAGAGAGAAGGAAGGCGAAGGGTGTGGGGATTGTCGTTTGCTTAGCTAACAAAAGGTTCGGCGCACTGTCACGTGAACTAACGAGGCGCCGCCTGGCCCACCAAAACCCCGCACTGCCGGTTCCAGCACCAACTACGGTTGCGTCGTGGGAATTTCGCTCTCTGGAGGGGCTGAGCACGCATTCCGCGTGCCGGGGAGCCGGCAATAGTGGCTGACTCGGAGCGCCCCTGCTCGGCTTCTAGGCCGTCCTCGCTAGCTCGCGCCGTGTCTCTGGGAAATCCTTTGAATCCTGGCGCTAATTGGAGATGAGCGGATTCCTGTGATTTTCACGTGACTGAGTATCTTGGCCGCTAAGATGCGCCTGTTTTCCCATCCGCTTGCGCTCAACACGAGTTGTGAGAGCCACATGTCACACTGCCTGGCTAGCTCAATCGGCAGAGCGTATGACTCTTAAATCTCATCGAGTTTAAAGTCATCATAAGGTTGCGGGTTCGACCCCCGCGTCGGGCTTTTTTTACGTCAGTTTTTTTTCCGTCGATTTTGGTCGCCTCCCGAGGTACAGGCAGATTTCGTGCATAGGTTCATCTATCCTGTCTGCTATTGCAGACCAAGTCTATCTGAATCTGTTTGCCGCTGGTCAGGACAAGATCGGTGACACTCATGTAGTAACGGCTATCGTGCATAAGTCGCATCTCGATACAATGACCAACTGGCGTCCAAGCGGCTCGGCTGTCTAAATTATTTTGTTTTTTGGTGAGATCCGGTTTTCGCGATCGCGATGCCCCCATTTGCACAATGTGTCACCTGATGCCTTGACAAATTTAGCCGCTTGGGCTCTTCACTCTTTCACCTATGACTGAAGTAGTGATTGTTGGGGCAGGCATCATTGGCCTCTATACGGCATTCGTTTTGAGTCGTAACATTTCTCCCACTAAAATCACCATTATCGCAAAGCATCTGCCAGGAGATCAGAGCATTGAATATACGTCTCCCTATGCTGGAGGCAACTTTAGCCAGATTTCTGGAGACGATGCCGCCGCAATTGAATACGACCGCCTGTCGTTCATCTACCTCGACCAGATTTTCAAGGATTACGGTGAGAAGGCCGGCTTGAAGCGATTGCCCACTACTGAACTGTTTGACAAACCTTTGGCGACTGCCAAACTTGAGACACTCAAGAAGACCGTTCCCGATCTCGAGATCATCTCAGACAAGGAATACCTGAAATCCAAGGGTGCCTCGATGGGAATTCGCTACACGACCTACAACTTTTTCTCGCCTTTCTTCCTCAAGTTTTTGTTCAATCTGCTGCAAAATCAAGGTGTGACCTTCATCCGTCGGAATCTCAAGCATATCAGCCAGGCGTTCGACAAGGATACCAAGGTTGTGTTCAACTGCACCGGCGTCATGGCCGCTAAGCTCGGGGGTGTCAAGGACGACAAGACCTACCCGATTCGCGGTCAGGTGGTCGTGGTGAGGGCTCCTCATATTCAGGAGAATTGCTCATTGTTTGTCGATGGACAGCCTCCAACCTATATCATTCCTCGCCCCAATTCTGGCGGACGAGTTATTCTAGGTGGTTACTACCAGGAGGGCAACTGGTCTCCCGAAACTTATGCCTACGAAACTCAATCGATTATCGATCGTACCACTCGTTTATTGCCTAAACTATTGGATCGTGGGCCATTGGAGATTATTGACGAGAGAGCTGGACTTCGCCCCGGACGCAAGGGCGGAGCCAGGATCGAGAAAGAGATCATCGATGGAAAGACTGTTATTCATAACTATGGAGCAGGAGGCACTGGTTATCAAAGTGGATTGGGCATGGCCCTCAAGGCAATTGCACTTTATGACAGCCAAAAGGCTAGACTGTAATGAATAGATAGATAAGACTGTGGACTGAGTCATGCGGTTACTAAGTACATTATCTATGCGCTGATAAATGTAATGTGGGTCAGTATAGTGCTAGGCACACATTGATCTGTCTTGGCGGTGTCGGTGGGAAGTAATGGCTTCATTCGCTTCATTTAAGGCACTAAGGCTGTATCAATTGGATATCTTTGGGTATGGGCAAGACATGAAGTATTAGTAGTCTTCCGTCGCATGCTTGTAACGTGCATATCGACGGTGCCGTGCCTGGCTGATAAGCCTCGAACACCCTAGTTTATAATACTTAGGGCAATGAATAATATTACTATAGTAATATCGCGTCCAAAAAAGTTCTAGCCAGCCCAGGCGGATTCTTTGTTCTTCGAAAAATCAGTGGAATATGCTGATGCATGCATGCCATAATTCCACCCTGGAATGATATGACGACATGTGCGTTTTCAGCGAGATTAGCTGCGTTAGTGACCCGACCGAATAAAATTGAGAAAAAAAATTTCCCATACACTTCAGCAAGCCCAGGTAGACGGAATACTCCGAGGACTCTTTGCAGGGTGTCATCAGTAGCCAAGTGAAAGTGTGGTGGCATGCATGACCCCTCTGCGAAATGCCGCAATCTCCTTTGAGGCTACCACAAAAACGCACCAAGTTTTCATTCTATAAACTAATAAATAAGGTTCTGTAGTGGAAGCTACTATTTTCAAACTATGGGTTTTGCTAAATCTCTCCCCGCCTTAACTTCGAGCCTATCCCACCAATCGTGCCTGTGCATCTCTATCTGCATGAAAAATTGAGTCTGCACCCTGTGCCGGGTAACTCACCTCAAAGCACCTGCATTGATTGAGAAGCTATATAAATGCTCCAGATCCAAGTCGTATAGTATTCAGGGCAAACCTTGGACATTGTTGATCACGTGTAAAAGAACCTTATCAAATTAATAATGGCAAGCTCCGTGTCTGAACCTAGTGTTGTCAGCCTAGACAAGAAGCAGATCAGCTCTGAGAAGCCTCCTTCGACCATGGACGAGCACAACCAGCACTATGGCGTGCTCCCCGGCGATGATAGACCTGAGCCCACCGAAGAAGAACTCCTCACCTTACGCAAAGTGTCTGGTAAATTGCCCATCGCTACTTGGTTGGTCGCAATCGTCGAGTTGGCCGAACGTTTTACCTACTATGGTCTGTCTGGTGTTTTCATGAACTATATGACTATCCCTAGAGGTTCTGCCCGCCAGGTCGGTGGTCTGGGCTGGAGTACCCAGCGAGGTACGGGTCTATCGAACTTCTTCCAGTTCTGGTGTTACATTACCCCCATTCTCGGTGGTACACTCGCAGATATGAAGTGGGGTCGTTATAATACTATCCTCATCTGCTCTATTGTCTATGTTATTGGAAATATCATTCTTCTGCTTACCTCGATTCCATCTGCTCTTGAAGGGAATGCCACCGCCGGTAAGGCTGGCTTTATTGTAGCCCTTATCGTCATCGGTCTTGGTACCGGTGGTATTAAGAGTAACGTCGCTCCCTTGATTGCCGATCAGTACACTGACACCAAGGCATACGTCAAGACCCTCAAGAGTGGTGAGCGAGTTATCGTGGACCCGCAAGTGACTACCCAGCATATTTTCATGGTGTTCTATTGGTGTATCAACGTAGGCTCTCTGAGTGCTATCGCTACATCAGAGTTGGAGAAGAATGTCGATTTTTGGGCCGCCTACCTTTTGCCCGTTGCATTTTTCTTCATAGCCATTGTTGTCATTGTGTTAGCGAAGAACAAGTATGTTCGCCACCCCCCTCAAGGTTCGCCAATTCCTAACGCATTCCGTGTTGTTGGCCAAATTCTGAAGAATGCTATTCGCCCGAAGATCAAGTCTGAACATCACAAGCGGTTTGCAGGCTTCACATATGATGTTGCTCGCCCAGAATGCCGTGCCGCTAACGGCCTGAGCCTTGTCCCCTGGGATGATATGTTTGTTGACCAAGTTCGCAGAGCACTTACTGCTTGCCGCGTCTTCCTATTCTATCCTATCTATTGGGTAGTGTACTCACAAATGACCAACAACTTGATCACCCAAGCTGGCCAAACTGAGTTGCATGGCCTACCTAATGATATCATGCAGAACCTGGACCCGATTACCCTCATCATCTTTATTCCCATTATGGATCGGTTTGTTTATCCTCTTTTGCGTCGCTTCGGTATTCGCATGAAGCCTATCACTCGTATTGCCCTTGGCTTTTTCTTTTGCGCAGGCTCGATGGCCTACGCTGCTGGCGTTCAGAAGATGATCTACGATGCCGGCCCCTGCTATGATGCACCCCTCGCTTGTGCAGCTTCCTATGAAGGTGGTGTTATTCCCGATGGTGTCACTGGACCCGAAGGCGTTATTCCCAATGAAGTTCACGTTGCCGTCCAAACCCCCGCATATTTCCTGATTGGTCTCTCGGAAATCTTTGCTTCTATTACAGGTCTCGAGTACGCTTATACAAAGGCACCCTCTACCATGAAGTCTTTAATTATGGCGCTCTTCCTCTTTACGAACGCTTTTGGTGCCATTCTCAGTATTTGCATTTCGTCGACTGCGACTGATCCCAAATACTTGCCAATGTATTACTCCCTCGCCATCGTCAGTGCTATTGCAGGTATCCTGTTCTGGTTCATTTACAGTCCCTTGAATGCGACCGAGGATGAGATGAACAACTTGGATGCAGAGGAGGCAGCTGCTGAGAACCGCATGATTATTGCGAAGAAAAATGGGCTGACTGATGACTATGAGAACCAGTTAGCCGTTAGAAAATCCATCCAGAGTCAAAGAGAAAAGATCGAGACAGATAGACAAGAAGCCATTGCCGACGAGGACGCCTTAGTGCGATGAATAAATATTTGGTCCATCCACATGACACTGTCATGGATGCGCATGAAGTGCCAAATAATGTGTATAGCTGCTATTTATAAAATTGATTTACAATGAACTATATCAGAGGGTTTCTCGTGGCATTGCTCACGTACCCCATACTAACTCGTGGACCGAGTCATGCAGTTACCAAGTGACGCACTTGTGCAACTGATAACTGCAATGTGGGGTGAGTACCAAGGTCAGAAGTGCGGTCATCAGTTCGGTAGCCGCGTCCCCTGGAACCACACCTACAATAATCAAAGTTAGATGCTCAAGAGTTCTTAATTGGGTATCTTTGAGTGCACAGCTAGATTGATTGCACTGACACTTGTTCTCGGCATGACGTGCATACTCTGGTGCCGTGCCTTACTGATAAGCTACAAATTGGCAGAATAAAATTCTCAATGCAACAAGTTATATTTTTGTAGAACTAATGCACTTAGAAAAGCCCTCTGTAGCCACGAACACCCCACATCTGCTCTCTGAAAAAACCCGAAGAAACCTCCTCATGCATGCATGCCATAATTCCACCCCCGAATGATAAGACGTGCTGTGCGCCCCAGTAAAGATTAGCTGCGTTCGCAACTCAAGTGTCCCAGAAGGGAGTATAATTTATATTAAAACATATGGCAATGCACAGCTACCTTACAACATTTTGAGGCTGCTACGTGGGACTTGCCCTGGCGGCGAAGTGAATGCCTAGTGGCATGCATGATACATCGAATGCCGCAACCTCGTTGGGAGTTACCGCAAAAATACAAGAATTTTCTTCGGGACAAATAAACTAGGTGACCATAATCAGAGAATAACCAAATTACCTCCAAGATATCACCAAAATTTCATGCCAACCCAGAACCTAAGAAGTTTCACCGATCGCACCTCTGCATCATCTCTGCATGAAAGATTGAGTCGGCGCCCTGTGCCAAGTAGTTCACCCCAAAGCACCCTGCGCCAAGCTGGTTCACCTCGAAGCCTCTGCACTGAGCTGGAAGATATATAAATGCTCCAGATCCAACTACTACGATATTCAGGATCGTAGCTTGAATATTGGAGATCACGTGCAACTAAACGAAATGGCGAGCTCTGTATCCGAACCTAGTATTGTCAGCCTGGACAATAAGCAGATTAGCTCTGAGAAACCCCCTTCTACTGTCGACGAGCGCAACCAGCACTATGGTGTGCAGGATGATGATGATAAACCTGAGCCCACTGATGAAGAGATGATATCTCTTCGCAAGGTCTCAGGTAAACTGCCCCTCGCTACTTGGTTGGTAGCAATTGTGGAATTGGCCGAGCGATTCACATACTATGGTCTTTCTGGTGTTTTCATGAACTACATGACTATCCCTAGAGGTTCTGCCCGCCAAATCGGTGGTCTGGGCTGGAGCTCACAGCGGGGTACTGGTCTATCAAACTTTTTCCAGTTTTGGTGTTACATCACTCCCATTCTCGGTGGTACACTCGCAGATATGAAGTGGGGTCGTTATAAAACCATCGTCATTTGCTCCTGTGTCTACGTAACTGGAAACATCATTCTTCTGCTTACCTCGATCCCATCTGCTCTTGAGGGCAACGCTACCGCTGGTAAGGCTGGGTTTATTGTAGCTCTTATTGTTATCGGTCTTGGTACCGGTGGTATTAAGAGTAATGTCGCTCCCTTGATCGCCGACCAGTATACTGACACCGTGCCATATGTTAAGACGCTCAAAAGTGGAGAGCGAGTTATCGTGGACCCGCAAGTGACGACCCAGCACATCTTCATGGTGTTCTACTGGTGTATCAATGTAGGCTCTCTGAGTGCTATCGCCACTACAGAACTTGAAATGCATGTTGATTTCTGGGCTGCTTATCTTTTACCGGCTGCCTTTTTCTTTGTGGCTATCGCCGTCATTGTGTTAGCCAAGAATAAGTACGTTCGGCATCCACCACAAGGGTCACCAATTCCTAACGCATTCCGAGTTGTTGGTCAAATCATTAAAAATGGACTCAACCCAAAGATCAAGTCAGAGCATCACAAGAGGTTTGCAGGCTTCACATATGATGTTGCTCGCCCTGAGTGTCGTGCCAACAACGGCCTCTCCCTGGTCCCTTGGGATGATCTCTTCGTGGATCAGGTTCGCAGAGCGCTCACCGCGTGCCGTGTCTTTTTATTCTTTCCAATCTATTGGGTCGTATACTCTCAAATGACCAATAACTTAATTACCCAGGCCGGACAGACCGAGTTACATGGCATCCCCAATGATATCATGCAGAACCTAAACCCGATCACCCTCATTGTCTTTATCCCAATTATGGATCGCTTCGTCTACCCTTTTTTGCGTCGTTGTGGCATTAAGATGAAGCCTATCACCCGTATTGCCCTTGGGTTTTTCTTTTGTTCTGGAGCCATGGCCTATGCTGCTGGCTTCCAGAAGATGATCTATAATGCCGGCCCCTGCTATGATGCACCCCTCGCTTGTGCAGCTTCCTATGAAGGTGGTGTTATTCCAGAAGGTGTCACTGGACCCGAAGGCGTCATCCCCAACGAGGTCCATGTGGCCATTCAGACACCAGCCTATTCCTTGATTGCTATCTCTGAGATTTTTGCCTCAATCACTGGTCTCGAGTACGCTTATACTAAGGCACCTTCTTCAATGAAGTCTTTGATCATGGCACTTTTCCTTTTCACAAATGCATTTGGTGCCATCCTTAGTATTTGCATTTCGTCGACTGCAACTGATCCCAAATACTTGCCAATGTATTACTCCCTCGCCATCGTCAGTGCTATCGCAGGTCTCCTGTTCTGGTTCATATACCGTCCTTTGAATGCGTCAGAGGATGAGATGAACAACTTGGATGCAGAGGAGGCAGCTGCTGAAAACCGCATGCTTGCCGCTCAGAAGAACGGGCTAACTGATGACTATGAGAACCAATTAGCCACGAAGAAAAATATCCTGGTCCAGAAAGAGAAAGTTGAGACAGATAGACAAGAGGCCATTGCCGACGAGGATGCTCTTGTCCGATAAATATGGACCTTGCTTGAATTGCTAAATCAATGCGCTCAGTTCTAAATAATACGTATAGCTGCTATTTATAGGATTAGTCCAAAAATGAAGCGTACCTGAGAGTTGAAGAATAAGAAGGATTCTGTACTTTTGGCATTGCTCACTCCAAACAACATTGTATATATAAGCAAAACTGATAATCTTTGACACTAGATAAATCATTTTCCTTGGGCTTTCAGTTCGGGCCGATGGTTTAGTGGTATAATTCTCGCTTAGGGTGCGAGAGGTCCCGGGTTCGATTCCCGGTTGGCCCCTACTTTTTTAGTGCACTTCTTGAATTCATATGTTCTCTCAAATAATCTACTTAGATTTTCCAAAAAAGTCAGTTATGTGACCTTGCGCTTTTTTTTGGCGTTTCGGTGAGGGAGTCTCTCTTGGTGAAGGTGATTCCCTAGACAACTCCAATGCGAAATGCCAATCATCGTGCTCCATCTTTTTAAATTCCTTAATCGTTTTCTGGCACTTGGTACAAATGTATGTTGGCTCCACGAACAAGGATGACTCTTCATCGTCTTGTAATTGCTGATTTTTTGGAATGGGCTTGAAAAACTCGTGCGTTTGCTGCACCTCGATGTTACTGGCTTCGAGTGCTGCCATATAACAAGGTAATATTCTTCGTGGGTCCGGAAGTAAGGACTTGGCTACACGAAGTAGCTCATCAGTGACATTTTTCGAGATGCTCAAGGCGCATTGCGTCTGTTTACTTGTGGTCGACCTGGAAACACCTCCATTATAACGGATTGATACCACCTTCGGCCTGAACTTGTGGTTGTTTGGGTCCTCTATAGTAAGGTCTTCGAGTCTTCCTGCTAAATCCGCACAAAAAACCTTGAGCCAGTCATTGAGATCATCCATTGTCGTGACGGGTTTCCCTCCGAAATTCTTAACCGATGCCATGCTTTTGATAGAAATTCTTGACGTAACCTCAGTAGCATGCTCCCCTCTAACGGTTTCGTATATATTCCGTGCCAGGGAGGGGTCCTCGAACTTTTCTAAAAGAGTATCCAGCTTGTAGTTTCGAAGCGACGCTGGGCTATCATCTGTATGTAGGGCGTCTAAAACGTATTGCCCTCTCTTTCCTCCCCAACCCCATATATCGGTAAACTTATGCTCGTCCAAAAATTCGTACGTGTTGTGCACAACTGTCTGTTGTTTCGGCTTGTTGTAAGCAGAGGCTAACTTTGCAAGAAGCTTGTTCGATGCAATTCCAGCAGAGCATGTGTATTTGAGCTCCTGGAATATCGTGTCGCGAACCTCTGATATTATTGAAGCGCCAATGTCTAAAAGGACATCCTTCCAGCTCTTCCCGGGAGATTCGGGCAGGTTGCCTGTGACAGGCGAGAGTTCTGGATACATTTCAAGGGCTCTATTGTAGACCTCTGGACCCAAATCTATGAAACCCTCATCTATGCCTGCCTTTTCAACTTTTTGAAGCTTCTTGCGAAATATTGCAAAGATCTTCCGACTCTCACGTCGAAAAAAGTCCAAACTAATCTTGTGTGTGGTCGCATCAGGATTAGCCTCCAACGTCCAGCTTGTGCATCCTTTTTTGAAGGTTGCGACATGTGGAAGCTCGATTGTGGGACACAATTCCCTAACACGCTCCACAGGCATACCTCTCTTGATGCCATACTTTCTTGCAGGGTAATTAACAGCTATGATACTGTCCCATTGTCTACAAGCCAAAGGTTTGTCCGGATCTATGTGGAAGTACACAGCCTGACATTGGGCGTAAAAGGCATCTAAATCGATATGGGCTATGACAGATAATGGACTGCGCCAACTCTCAGATGTATTAAGAGCATGAAAGCTCTTGAGAGTGGCCTCCACCATGTGAGGACGATGTGGCAAACTGAGAAGTACTAGGTGGCGAGAGTTCGTCTTGCACTCTTTAAATTGAGGGTGGTGGACAAATGTAAGGTTTCTGTTTAAAATACACATGCTGGCATATTTTGGCAGTGCACTATGCTGTACTCGACTATTTACACAACAACGGTTTCCTAGCAATAAAGAGCGTATACGAGAAGACTGTTTGTCATAAACGCTCGAGCGTTATAATGATCAGAGTTTGTAAAGCGCATCAACAAATCCCTCAGCGGCAAGTCCTGCGAAACCGGCTGTAACTACACTTCCTGCGGCACCATAAACTGCCTTAGTCTCTCCTTTGGCTGCCTTTGAACCAGCCTTAGCCTGCTGCTCCACGCAGGTTTTGAGATCATGTATCAGTTCATCAATTACTGGGACAGTAAGACGCGTGACCGCAAGATGTATAGACGCAGGACTCTGTAGGGCACCTAAATGCCAGCCTTTTTTCCCAAGGAGATCGCTCAAGTCATAGATGTTCAGCTTGTCAGATCCAATTGCAACTACTGAGCCCACGGGTTCACCAATGACGAAAAGCCACTGTTTCAACAATGGGTCATTCTGAACGGCAGATTTAAACTTCATGGAGGCTCTAACAATGTCACCGGCAAGCGTTTTGTAGCCCTCTTTACCGATGTGCAGTAAAGTGGCCCAGCAGCCTGCCATCAAGGCTCCAGGACGAGATCCAGCTAACGTTGGCGACGCATAAAGCCCACCTGTCCAATCAGTACTAACAAAGTACTGGTATCGACGAAGCTTTGGAGAGCGATACATAATAATTGATGAGCCCTTTGGAGCGAACCCATACTTGTGTGTATCACAAGAGATTGACGTTACTCCTGGAACGCGGAAGTCGAAAGGAGGTAGATTGATGAAGGGTACCACAAATGAGCCGAGACAACAGTCAACATGTAGAGGAATATCGTATTTTTGGGCAATTTTTCCGAGACCTTGAATATCGTCCGCCACTCCATGAGGATAATTTGGAACTGAGCCTGCGATGAGTATCGTTCGATTGCTCACCAGCTTTTCTACCGCTTTGAGGTCGACTTGATAAGTGTGAGGGTCTACAGGGGCGTGGATCAACTTGATATTGAAATAGTACGCTGCCTTGTCAAATCCAGCGTGTATGGTGACAGGGCAAATCATTTCAGGTTTCTTGATACCTTTCTCAAGTAGACCTCGTTGTCTCGCCGCCAAACAAGTCAATAACAAGGATTCAGTACCCCCCGAAGTAGATGTTCCGCATGAGCCCTTTGGACCATGGTATAAGTCAAGAACCATTGAAACGACCTCAGATTCCATCTGACGTACATCAGGAAAGCAGTCAGGATGGAGTTGGTTGGCTACTGCATAACGTCCGTAAACTTCTGTCTGCAGATCAACTAGCTCCTTTCCGCCATGGTACACTGCACCAGTGCAGCGGCCGTTTTCCCAGTCAGTCCTTTTGAGTACTGTCATTTTGTCCATAATTTTCTCAACAGCCTTCACGGATAGACCTTTTTCAGGGAGTCTCGCATGGGAGGGAATTGTGGGATCCCGTTTAATGACAGACTCCTCAATGCCACTAACGACTTTTTGGAGCTCTTTTTCCATGTAAAATGAAATGATCGGCAGCTTGAAAAATTCCGAAACCACGTAGGAAGTCGCATTTCTCACAACTTGCTTTATTGAGCCGAACAAGCCATAGATTTGTAGTGAATGCTCCAGGAATTGTAAGATTTGACAGACAACATAGAATACAATTGCATTTTGGAGTAGCTGAAACCAGGTTGCCGAATTGTAGTACTCAATTGCTTTCAGTTTCGTATCGGCGATGAAAAGACCAAGTTTCGGGATCACCTGATCTTTATGACTCCAGCTCGCTTTCACTAACGCAGCCCGTGCTCGAGCGACGTCGAGCAACCCGTTTATCTGGGCATTTCCAGCTAGGGCCTCTAACATGCTTCCGAGATGCTTAATCAGCGCTTGCGTTTCCGACAGTCCTTGACTCGCTTATGCGACCTGTAGGTTACGGCATGTTCGCTATACATAAGCGCCCGGCAGTTCCAGTCCTCTGAGATTCTTTAGGTACTCTAACGTATTAGCTGAACTACCCTCTCTGCAATTAGTTCGAGCAGTCAGCTGTGAACACTTCACTGAATATCACTAGTCAAATGAATATATAAATATCGTCGCACAATATTAAGTACAACATTAAGTACCAAGCCAACACTCACCTCCATGGTGTGTGTTCACATCAAGTTCTTGATACAATAAGTCATTAGTATTGTCATTGTAATCGGAAGGAAACAATACATCACAATGAGGCAGGCTCCAAAACAGTTGAGCTGCACGAGTGGATCCTCGGGGTCATTAGTACTCAAAAGAGTGAGATATATTTGGACCGTCGCAGGAGGTGTACCGGCGCCTGCAGCTAAGACGACAACAATCATTGAGTCCTCCTCACTGATCCAACCGAGCTTTTGCAGCCTGGAGATCCAGAACACCGCAAAAATGGGTAGAAGGACCAACTTATACACTGCAATGGATACTAATGTTTTCCAAAATCCCTTGACCAACCCACCGAAGCGTAACCGAGCAATTGTCGCTCCCAATAAAAACAGTCCCATAGGTACTTGTGCAGAACCCATGAACTTTGTGAAATCCATGACAAACTCCAAGGCAGGTGAGCCATCAGGTGCGTCATGCCATGTACCGCTAACATGTTGTGCCGGGTCAATAACGAAAAGCCTGCGTAGCCATGGAACAAGAGCCACAAGGATGGATATAATTAAGGCCAAGGCCTGGGGAGAAGTGAGATTCTCAAAGAAGGTGAATAAGAACTCAGTTGCTAGGTTTTTATGCTTTGCAGTGACCCATCGTTTACGAGCTCTGGTCCGAAAAGAACGCAATTTCGCTCTGACAGAAGGCCCTTTTTCGTCTGTGTCTTCATCGTTGCGACTTCTTAATCTAGAGCAAGAGAACGATGCAACATCAGTCGTCCCGTTCACCTCATCAAAGTCCATATGCGATTCTATCTCTGAGATGAAACTATTGCGTGTGCAGGCGGTAGTATACGAATTCAATGACGCTGCTCTCGGTCGCTGAGGTGTTTGATATAGTGCAAGTACTGGTTCACTAGGGCCCTGACCAACGCGGGGTGCGGAATCCCCCGATGAGCTAGTTGGGAGCTCAGAAGTTGAAGACACAGTTTTTTTTTCTGTGGATTTCGCACTCACTCTGAACAATGATTTAATCCACTGCCATGAGATAACTGGCACCGTAGGCTCATACCTATCTGGGCGAGAGTTCTTTCCGTCCCATAAAACAAGATTCTTGCCACTAAAATTGAATAAAAAAGACGTGAAGCCAATTGAGTATAAAACACAGAAAGCGGTTCCTCTGGCTGTGGAGTCGCTGGGAAAGTTTGGATTCAGTCCGAGCGTTTGTATATAGGCGATAGGTAAGTCACCCGAATTATTGATAATGCAAGCAAGAAGCAGGCCCCCGAACCAGGCTCTGGGAATTGGAGTAGTTCCCCTTACGAAAAATCCCCAGACTGCACCGAGGGCGAAATAAATATAGGAACTGAGGACCAGAATCCCCAAAAATTTTGCATCACTATCCTTGATGTTTCCTACAATATTAGAGAAAATCAGACAGGGCAGCAGAAAATTAAGAACCATTAGCGAGATGATTCTAGACCCCTCAGCAGTGAGCATCCCAATTTTCTGCATCCAGAAACCCAGTGATGCACTGAAATAAATTTTTAGTAGTGGCTTAAAGGCCATATAGATGGCCTGGCCCAAGGCGATGTTGGCCATGTACAAATCTCGTAATGATTAAAGCTGTGAGATCAGCTGCAATGAAAGAGCGGGGCAGCACAGATATACCTGAGTCACATAGTGAGTCAGCAATGGGCAATTCTTACTGGATAAAGGTCAACAATTTCAGGAATCCGTCCTAGAAACTGTATTCAACTTTGTATCTAATAGATCAACCGATATGGGATAGCATGGAGGCAGTACTTTTGGGGATCACTTGCGTTTTGCTAGTGTTGAATTTGGGGTTACATAAAACTGATATGGCGCACTATGCATGTGCCTGCTCGACAAGTTGCAGGGGGATGGTCTATATGGGAGTAAGAACTGTTGGGGTTGCCGGTCTCGTTATTCATGATATACAAGTTACAGCACATAATGTAACGATTGAAGATGTATAACGCAAGTGAATACACGCTGCTCTCCACTATAGCCAAACTTGAAGAATTGTGTATTCGATTTGGCGATAAGGATTATGCCATGTAACGCAATTGATGGAGAAGAGGAAATTTATAGGAGAGCTATATAGCATCTTTCGTTTCTTGTTGAATTGGCCCTTCACACCCCAATCTCTTTGAAAAACTTTGAGATCTCAGCATTCACTTCTTTCGGTTTGGTCATATTGGGTGCGTGAGTTTCGCCTTCAATAAGTACCATTCTCGAGTCCACGAGTGAGTCATGCATCTTGCGGGCTCTATCTGGAGTGATTGCAACGTCTTCAGAGCCATGTATGACTAGGGCAGGGCATTTGATCTGAGAAATCTTGTCGCTAATATCATCTCGGGAGCCAAGTGTCGTCATTGCCTGGAGTACGTTTGGCAGGGACAGCCTCTTCCAGCGCTCCTTCCACTCTGGTGTTCCCTCCCAGTTGGGATCCATGATAAGTCGAGCAGCATAATCAACAATATCGTCAGTCATCTTACCAGCCTCAATGCAGCCTTTGACGTGACTGCTATGGCTTTCGACGGCCTTCTCTTCTTCTTTCAGAGCTTGAGTGTCGATTAGGACCAATGCTCGGACCCTGTCAGGATAGGTGATAGCTGCTCTGAGGCTAAGGTATCCACCTTGAGACATGCCAACCAAAATAGCTTTATCAATGCCCAAATGGTCCAAGATGGCCATCAGGTCGGCGGCACTGTCGTAGTAGGTGAACGGATCGCACTTTTCAGGATCAGCAGTTTTACCGTGAGCTCGCTCGTCCCAGGCAATACAGCGGTATGACTTGGAGAATTCTGCCACCTGGTCTTTGAACATGTAACTGTCCATGAAGAGACCATGGGAGAATACTATTGCAGGACCACTACCAGATTCCTCGTAGTATAGACGCTGTCCGTCACGCGTGGCGTAAGGCATTGCTCAATGTCTCAGCACTGTCGTCCACCCTGTGGTTATATAGTTGCGGAGTAAGTGCGGGGCACATTGCCGAGGGGTCGAGGCCTGCAGCTCCAGTTGGGGGTGTGCAGGCGGCTGCAGCCCGAGGCCCTGCATCAAGTTTTCGAGTACATTACCATGGAATTGACTGTTCGGGTATCGAAGGAGCCATTGACGGACCACTGCCTGCATATGGTCAAGGTCACTGACCGGTAAATATCCTCACTCAAACCAGATGTACCCAGTATACACATGCTTGGGGAAATTTGGTGCCTCGAACAATGTCTCCTGAGGACTCCATATCTGAACGCTGCATAACCGAATCTCGCGAATGCAATGACACTTGGCAGATACTCCTTAGCAAACTCGCAGCAAGAATGCACTTAGCTAACCGTACCGGTAAAAGCACTTGGAAACTAGTGCTGCGATGGCTTGTACCGCAGCTCAATGGGTACCAGGAGCATGCTTAAGGCGCTCTCCCACGCTGTCGGCAGGCTCTGAATTACTGGCTAATTTACCGCCCAATACGGTCATTCCTGTATCACCCTTTAGCAAGGTGTGATCAACTTGTTAGTCTTGACGGCTGAGCTGGGTTATTGCCGCCACCCTTTTTGGCCGATTTCGCTCATTACCCCACATGCGCAGTGTGAGTCAATGTGGCGTCGGACTCGCTTACATCAGCATATATTTCATCAAAAAATTCAGAACATCTTTTCATGTTTATTGCTCGGCCTTTGAGACAATCACGGCTGGGCCTGAGGGCAAAATCCTCTATTTCGGCCTTGGCATACAAAGCTTTGCACCGCAACGAAATTAAACCGCGCCTGCCTACCATCGAAAGCCCCGATTGGAGCACTTCGTCGGCCATTTCGTCTATTTTATACGATACTCCGGTTGTGAAAAAAGAAACTAAGGCTCATATCCTCCAGTGTCTTGTGCAGAACGAGCCTGGTGTTTTGTCCAGAGTTGCTGGATGCCTGGCTGCACGTGGTTTCAATATCGATTCGCTCGTTGTGTCTAGCACTGAGGTCGAGGACCTGAGTCGCATGACTATTGTTCTCCAGGGCCAACCCGGCATTGTTGAGCAAGCTCGCCGCCAGATTGAAGATTTGGTACCCGTGTGGGCTGTTTTGGATTACTCCGATACTCCTGTAATTCGCAGAGAGTTGCTATTGGCTAAAATTTCCCTTTTGGGCCCCGAATACTTCGCTGAGATTGTTCAGCATCACAAAAACGCAAAAGACGTCGCTCTCGGAGAGGCTGGAGGCGCTGTTGGGAGAAACTTTCCCGTTAAAGATTATCACCCCGAGAACTTGGCAGAGTCCGAGGCATTGCGTCATAAGCACCAGCACTTGGATGCTATCACCAAACTCGCTGGCCACTATGGTGGCAAAGTTGTTGATGTCTCTGACCGCAACTGCGTTGTAGAGCTTTGTGCCACTCCAGAAAAGGTTTCCTACTTTTTGCATCATGCTAAGCCTTTTGGTATATTGGAAGTTGTTCGTACTGGTACCACTGCTCTAGCGACCACTCCATTGGACGTGGACCAAGAGGAAATAGAGGAGGCGCTTGAAGAACCTGACCAACTGGGCGACTTGCCTCCTGGCTAAGCTTTTGCTACAAAATAGTACATAGCCTAAAGAAATACACTGATACCCTGCTATAGGATATATATATATATATATATATATTTGTGACGGGACTGCAGCCCGAGTACGGTGCAAACCTTTAATTGTTAGACAGCTAGTCTTGATCATCACTAGCTGGATCGTCGTAATCAATCTTGATCTCCTTGGGTTCACCGTCGTCTTCCACGTCCTCATCGTCGTCTTCATCTTCTTCGTCGTCCTCGTCTTCCCCTTCGGCTTCAACTTCGTCCTCACTGGACTCTGCATCTTCCTGAGCACTGTCTTCAGACTCTGACGCTCCAGACCCATCAGACTCGAGTTCTTCTTCGTCATACTCCACAGTCTTATCGTTCTCAAGATCATCGTCATCAATCTCTTCTTGAACATCAGCTTTATGTCTTTTAGCCCTCCTCTCTTCAGCAAGACTGGCGTTCTCGAGTTTCTTGTTGCACGTGTAGTCAGAGATCGCGTTGAACGATGCTTGATCAATCATAGCAAACTCATGCTCAGAACCGTCATTCAACTTCACCACAATGTTGAATGTGGAGCTGGTAATCACAGTGAAGCTTACATTCTGAATTTCAGAGTGCTGCAGTAACAATACCGGTTTCCTGAATCCAAAGAACAGCGAGTCTACCAAGAAGTACAGAATCCCGTCCTTGGACCCAATATGAGCGACTACTGCGAGCTCAAAACTGTCAGTAAATACTAATTTTGGTGCCATCGTGTGAATTTTGCTCATCAGTGCAGTTCGAAGTGGCCCTGGCTTGGCCCCAATGAGAAACTTGTCGGCGGAAACATCTCCAAGAGTACATACAACACTGTCAGCTCCCTTATAAAGGACGAAATTCCAAGTAGGCTTTGGTTTTCCCGGTACTTTTAGGCACAAAACCTGCTCGAATTTATTCCACCTTAGGCTGGTTAGCACCTGCTCATTGACGAGAACCGAGAGCGAGTCATGACTCAAGACTAACGAGCATTTCCTGCGTTGGGGTAGAATTAGCGACATATCCGTGAAAATTATCGAGCCACTCGTCACTGCAATTGGTTTCCCATTCGAGGGTGTTGATCCTTGGAAATGCTCGATTAGAGCTTTTATGACAGGATCTGCAGCTGGATAATCAGACACAAGTTTCTCTATTTGCTGCTCCAATTCAGCTGGTAGCTCTTTCATCGTCCAAGTTCTTAGTAACTGACGATGTCCTGGCCAGTGTCGTTGGCTAAGCCTGCGAATGTGGGAATAGGTGCTAGCAGTGATTATGTTTTATATCCTTCTGAAAAATTCGCAGTATTCATCCTAGACTCGCTCAGCGACGGAAGCAACCACACTATTGACGCACGTCGAGTTGGTGCTCCTACTTCGCTGTATATCCAGCAAGATGGCGAGTATGTATCCATTGCTGGACTGAATGGAGCAATGGTGTGGCCTTTACAAGACGGTGTCCCGGGTGAACCGCAGTTTGTAGAAGTTTTCGGCACCACGCAGATTACCTGGGCTGGAGGGAGGTTCCATTATGGAGGTTCCCAATCAGTAAGCTACGACCCGCTCACCTTCTCAACAAGCCCCGAAAGCTTTCCTGAGCGCACGCTGCAGGTCTCGGGGCTTCCTGTGCAGATAGGCTCGCTGATCAAAATTGATTCAAGATTCTATGATATTGGAGATATAAGTTGTGCATGCGTCCAGCCAGATCTTGGTCTGGTCATTGCAGGTGTGAAAGATAAGATCGTGGTGTTGAATGCTAATGGCGAAATGCAGACATTCGATGCTGGCAGCGATGTGCTTGCAATAACTGCTGTTAGTTCTGAAGACCTTGAGGCGTATTATATTGCCAATAACCAAGTATCGGCCATCGAATTAGATCTCGATGATTTAGTCGACTGTGACAGCGTTACAGCACCGTTCGAGAATAGGAACATTCTGTTGGATGGACAAGTGAGGGCGACAAGTTCCCCACCAGAGCTAGCCTCACGACCTACAGAACAAGTACCGCTCTCCTCTAGTGCTGAGCAGCAAGTTGAGAAGAAGGAACCTGCAACTGGACTGGATTTGCTTTCTCTTTTGAAGAAGCCACAGCAGAGTACCGAGCCGCCACAGCAAACCCAAAACTCACCCCTTCGCGAATCCGAGCACAAGATTAGCGAGGAGCCTCCGGCTACCGAACAGGCAAAGAGCCAACAGAGAGGGACAATTGATCTACTCTCACTTCTGAACAAACCTCAAAAGTCAGTAAACGCTCCTGATCTCAATAGCGGCAGCTTGACGCAATCCAGACAGGAAACTCCAGAAACCACAAGTGAATCACCAGACCGTTCTCGCTCATTAACGCCAGAAAAGGCGGAAAGAGAGAAGGTTTCGAAGGACTTGAGCAGGGAGTTGTCATCTGAGCTGAATGATCAGCCTGCAACCGATACTCCTGAGAAAACAAGCACCGCCGAAAAGACTTCAGAGATTGCATCGTCTGTGAACACGTCAGAGACCCGCGGGGGCACTGAAGAGACAAAGAAAAAGAGTCGCAAGCGCAAGAGCTCAGCGAAAACTGGAACGCCTCCAGTACAGTCACAATACATTCTTCGAGAGGAACATGAAGCAGCAATGAAAGCACTTCAGGATCAAATAAACGCATTGAGTGCACGTTTGTCCAAATTGGAGGGTGATGCAGATAAGCCGGGCGCGCAATCAGTGGATAAGCACACTTCAGAGTTTGAGATTCGTAAGGTTGAGCAGAGGTCGCACCCCTCCAATCTAAGCTCGGCCATATCTCATGAGAAGCAGAGCGCATCAGGAGCTGCAACTCCTGCTTCTGTGTCCGATGCAGTTGATAGGACCATGCGAGGTGAACGCTATTTGGACTTTTTACAAGCCAATGAATCTGAACTCGAGAGCTATCTGAGTAAAGCCAGACCGGTACAGGCTCAGATGATTCGTTTAGTTTTAATTGATGCGTACCCTCACACCATTCTATCACAACATTTGATGAAACAACTGGGCGAGCGCATTGTCAACAAAGAGTTTTACGATAAAATTGTCGATAAGGAAAATTATAAGCACTAGATTTCCATGGACCTTTTGTAACAATAATCTACTAGCTATCAAGAGTCTGCACGCCTAACCCTGTGTCTTCAATTCCAGCACGAGTCTTAGTATTACTTGTTCGGCACATTGAACGCCATTATGTGGAATATGCGGCATTACGCATTATGCAATACCCAGATGGCCTCTAGTTGTTATCATCAGTAGTTCCAGATACTTGCTTGTCCAAATATTAACGGCTTGGGATATCTTTGAACTATTCATATCGCGATAGTCGTACGGAGTGGTTGAACAACATGTCTAGTGTTTAGGACATTTGAACGCCTTAAGATGAACTTAGTCACGGCGATCCATGTCGAAGAGTACCCGTACGGCTCAGGGCTGGGATGCATAATGCAGGTGCTGCAAATGCCTCATTTTCTCCAAATACCTAACTTCAACCTTAGAGAGAACAGGGGGAAACTAATTTCAAAAACCATCAATTTAAGGGGTTTGAGTTCAAGACTCGTAGCCAGCACCATGCTGAACCTGTATACAAAACTAGCACTTCAAAACCTTACCCACGTATATCCTTATAAATGTGGTGGGCGAGGCCAGTAAGGACAATGTCCAGTCTCTCTCCTGAAAAGCTCAGCCAGTGGAAGAATACTGTTGCTAGTGACCCCACTTTATCCTTGGCCGCTACGGTGGCCGCTAACAGCGATGTCAGTGAAACACTCCTTCGCCGAAAGAACAAGATTGAGTATACCAATGAGGTTTTCAACGTATCAGTTGATCCCCAGGGCTCTCCCATAACTAATCAAAAGCAAAGTGGACGGTGCTGGCTCTTTGCTGCTACTAACTGTCTTCGTATTCCCGTGATGAAGAAGTACAACTTGGAGAAGTTCCAATTGTCGCCATCTTATCTTTTCTTTTATGACAAGCTTGAGAAAGCGAACTTCTTCTTGAATCAAATTGTTGATACCGCCGACGAAGACGCTGATTCTCGTATAGTCCAGCATCTGCTGGTTGACCCTGTGTGCGACGGTGGCCAGTTCTCTATGTTTACCAACATCATCAAAAAGTATGGGCTGGTGCCTAATACTGTCTATCCCGACAGCTTCAACTCGTTGGCATCTCGCCAAGTCAACAATCTAGTGATCACCCTTCTGAGACAGTATGCTCAAGAATTGCGGGAATTGAAGCATAAAGGTGCGTCAAAGTCAGATCTCGACAACGAGATTTCACAAAGAATGGAACGGATTAACCAGCTTTTGGTCATTTTCTTGGGTGCTCCTCCCTCGCCTGATGAGAAGTTCACTTGGGACTATGTCGACAAGGACAAGAAAGTTGGGTCTGTCCAGGCAACACCACTTGAGTTTGTCAAAGAGGTTATTGAATTTAACCCTGAAGACAGTTTCTCTCTTCTCAATGACCCACGCAATGAGTACAAGAAGGTCATTCATATCGAGCGTCTCGGTAATGTTAACGAGGCAGAAGAGGTGCACTACCTCAATGCCGATATCGATACGTTATCTGAGCAGGCCATAAATCGTCTCAAGGCAAACAAGCCGGTGTTCTTTGGTACCCATACACCAATTTACCATCATAATGGGACTGGCATTATCGACACTCACCTGTGGGATTATGAAAAGATAGGCTTCAATCCCACACAGAATAAGGCCGATCGTTTGCGGTATCATGAGAGTTTGATGACCCACGCGATGACCTTCACTGGTGTACATCTCGAAGATGGAAAGCCCGTTAGATGGAAGGTCGAAAACTCTTGGGGTGAGGAGAAAGGAAACAAAGGCTACTACACTATGTCTCATGACTTCTTCAAAGAGTACGTCTATCAGGTTGTTGTAGAGAAGAACGATGCCCCTGAACTAGCTAAGTTGTACAGCGCAAAGAACGCTGACATCCATCTCCCTCCTTGGGACCCTTGTGGAGCATTAGCAAACTAAATAGTCTTTGCGTATAGATATACATAGATATACAGAGAATACTTCAGAAGACTCACCACCACGAAGTATCTATTGACGTCCAGTGGTTATAAATATTCGAGGGCGATGCTGCACTCCCTAATCGGCCGAAGGAGCATGCAATGCTGCTATTGTACACCAGTGATTGCCATGCGCGAATTTGATTGACCAAAATTCCCTGTGAACGTCTGATGAGGGTTGCTCACCTGGGACTAAACTATGCGACTGCCCTCTCTCAGGGCCTCTGTTCTTGGTTAAGGTGAAGATGGAGCCATTTTACCTCTCGATTGCTAGTGGGTACTTATTTGCGCCACTTCACATCGACTTCATCGGTTCTGAACCGTTGAGTACACACGCTATTCCATAGCTCCGTGCGCTGTCCGACTCTGTATGCCAGCAGACCTGCGTGAGCAATCATAATCCCATTGTCAACACAAAAACGCTCATCAGTAGCAAAGACGGAGCTGTTTCTATCCTTCGCCATTTGTCCCATCATCTCCTGCAGGCGTTCGTTGCACCCTACTCCACCGACGATGAGAACCTGGGTAGAGCCAACGTGCGCCATTGCCCGTTCAGTGATTTCGACCAACATGCTGAACAGTGTCTCTTGCAAAGAGAAGCAGAGGTCTTCCATAGTGTATTTTGAGTTTTTCGCCAAATTCTCAATATGAGCCAAGATACCACTCATACTGAGATCCATGCCTTTTACTGTATAGGGCAACGGTATGTAGTTTTTCCCTTTCTTTGCCATCTGTTCGATGTTATAACCGGGAAAGGGATCATTTGGAATGTTGAGGACACGAGCGAAGCGATCCAGGCAGTTTCCCACAGCAATGTCCAGAGTTTCACCGAAGATACGATATTTTTGTGAGCTGTAGGCGATTACTTGCGTGTTGCCCCCAGAGACATAGAGAACAACGGGATTGTCAGCTCCAGTGATCTCGCGACCCATCTCAATATGGCCGACGCAATGGTTGACCCCGATGAGGGGTTTGTCCCACAGTTGTGCAAAGGTTCGTGCTGCAATCACAACACTTTGTAACGGTGCACCCATGCCTGGGCCCTGGGTGAAGCACACACAATCAAGCTCACCTGGATGTACATTTGCAGTTTCCAGAGCAGTCTTGATAAGTCGCACAACCCAATTTCGATGATGTTTCGCGGTATCTCTAGGCTGGAAGCCCTCACCAGTTGGTGCGTGATAAGTTTCTCGGAGGTTGGCGAGGACTTGTACAGGATTTTTTGGGCCCGGTTCACCAGGGAAGTGCTTTACGATTCCAACTCCTATTTTGTTGGCGCTGCCCTCCAGCCCTAGGGCCAGATAAAAATTTCTGTCTGGAAGATACCGATCCAGATTCATGTAGTTCGCCACGTGTTCGCCACATAATTGAAATCTATCAACTAGTATATCCCATTATATAGTTTGGCGGAGTATGAATACTGACTCAAGACATGAGCAACCGTAAATGTCACAGCGCTAGGGCTATTAAGCGTCGAATACTGGAACTCGCCAGGTGCCCACTGCTGTTACAATGGCATATGAGTGTTGATTAGGAGTGACTCGCCTGCGTGCAACTCTACTTTCCACGTATGAGTCGTGCTAATTAGCTCTCAACCTTGGCTTCCTTGGCTTTGAGTTCTGCTTTTTCCTTATCAAGCTCCGTAATTCGTTCCTTGACCTTTTGAACTTGTTGATAAATAGTGTCTAGTGCTTGAGTTAACCGATCGAGTTCTTCGTTTTCAGTCTGTTGGCTAAATGGAAGCAGAGGCGGATTTGGCCGAGGCATGAGTTGTGCACCTGGACGGCTCGTTAGAGTGTCAAACATGGGCTCAGTAGGTTCATTGAAGACTAGCTCATCATAGAGTACCGAGCTTACTTTCTGGGGCTTGGTTGGATCGACACCAGGCCCATAGGGATGAAGCTTGAGGTGATGGTAAAGCACAATTTGTTTTTCTCCGGCTTGTGGAACGAGAAATATCCTTATAGCGATCTCAAATTCACCCCAGCCAGTCTCAGTCACCTCGTATGGGGGCCTCTCCAAGGTTCTAGTGGAATTCTGATAGGTATCGTGGAGTTTGAAAAGCACTTTTTTAATTATGTAGCTCATATCATCCTTTCCTGCTGGATCGCGCACGAACACAGTCCATTTGTGGGTGTGCTCTGCTGGGGTGTCCTTTTTACGATCTTTGGCCTCGAGGGGTGAGGCCACGTTCCCGTACTCGATTGGGCGAGAAATACTAATGTTCTTCACCCGCTTTGCGCTCACCATGATGTTTTAGGGCCAAGGAAGATGATGGTAGAAATGAAGGTATATTTGCCGCATATTTGCCACGTTAGTTGCATACCTCTGGCCTACTCGATGCTGCTCTTTCTCTGGTTATTGGCGCTAGGCTTTGCCCAGAAGATCACAAAGCACGTTTTCTTTGATGTCGAGTATAATGGTGAGGACCTAGGCCGTATCGTTATTGGTTTGTACGGCGATGAGGTTCCCAAAACTGCGGAGAACTTCCGGGCTCTCGCAACTGGCGAGAAAGGGTTTGGATACCAGGGATCTCAATTTCATCGGGTAATCAAGGAATTCATGATTCAGGGTGGTGACTTTGAGAACTCTGATGGCACTAGTGGAAAGAGCATTTACGGCCCACGCTTTGCTGACGAGAATTTCAAGTTCAAGCATGACAAGCCTGGAAAGGTCTCCATGGCTAACGCTGGACGAGACACCAATGGTTCCCAGTTCTTCATCACGACTGTCCCCACCCCTTGGCTGGATGGAAGACACGTAGTGTTTGGCGAAATTACCCAAGGCATGGACGTGGTCTACGAGATTGAGAATCTCCCAGTGAACCGTGCCAGCAAGCCGTTAAGTGCCGTCAAGATCAAGTCCTCAGGTGAGGTTGAGGTGAAGCTGAATCCCGGAGAGAAGGCTATGCCTGATCATTGAATTACAAGTAAGTTAAGATATTATAGTTTGTGTTTTCGAGCCCAGTTTTCTCATCAAGAACTGTGAAACAGCAGCTTGATTCGAGTGGTCCCTCTTCCATCGAGGCAACTTGTCATTGCAAATATGCCAAGTATGGGAACTCATAAGACTACTCACGAGAGTACTATATTTCGCCCTAGGAGGACACAAGCATGTGCTCCAAATGCCCCACCATCGCTTGGTAATCTCGGGTGATTGCTTGATCAGCGATCGCAGTGATTATGGAAAAGCGATTCCAAGAAACGCTTGATGCCCATGCTGATGCCCTTTCAGCCCGCGATGCCAAGGTCCATCAAATACGCCTCCAATTCGGCAAGCTCCTGAAGTCTCTTGCTGATCAGAAACAAACTGAGTTGGAGAGCACTGAACATGAGCTAGAAAAGATAAAGGCATACAATGCAAAGATAGATCAAACCCTGAAGAAGCAAGAGCTGGCTCAGGAAGAGCTGAACAAGATTGATGAGAGCGAAGAAGCATTGAGCCTGCAGACATTAGCCTCTGCTATACAGGAAGGCGAGGAAATGATTTTGACTATGCAGGCTAAAATTGCCAAACTGAGAGAAAAGCTAGTGGAAACTGAGAATTCAGTGGCCAGTAAAAGGGCCAGATTCCAAGAGTACCTGAAGGATCTGAAGCCAAAGGAGAAGAAGGATACCACGAATCTAGATACTCAGAAAGCAGAAATCGAAAAAGAAATTGAGGCTGCCACGTCCGGCGAGGAGCTGTGGGCTCAGGCATGCTCTATTCTGCGTGATCTTGATACTCAAATTGAGAAGCTCGGTCCAGAGGTATCTCAGGGTCACCTCGCTGCGCTTCAGAATGCTTCACGAGCTCTAGATGCCACAATCCAGTGTGCAAAGCATCACAATTGGACGCCACTAATAATTGCAATCGGTCACGAGATGGAAATGATTAAAGCGACCACCGAGATTGTGAAGGATACCTTAGGCGGTTAATATGGAGCTTTGCAGACGGCTTCTCAAAAGGCTTAATGTACAGAGCTAATAAATAATAGTTGGATACAGGCCATCCTGCTCCAACAGACTATCCTATAATAATTAAATACCACCGAGATTACTCGGATTCCACTTTCAATTGGCTATGCTCCTGATTACGAGCCTCTGAACTCTCATGAGCTGCACTGGATGCATCTACAGATTCAGACACGCCATCTTGCAAGGCAGCATTGGCGCCGTTATCCGCGTCAGACGCGTCAGTTTGTGGGCCATCAGTGAGTGCAGCTTTGAGCACCTGAATGTCTGACACAACATCGCCGTTCTCCTCATCTTCGTTCTGGCTCTGGTCATGGTCTGCATGGGCTCCCAATTCTAGATCCAAATTGAGACCCATGAGACCCTGCTGTTCCAACGCCATCTGCAACTCTCGAATCGCTTGAGATGGGTCTTCCAGTCCCAAGTCCTGCAGAGCTTGTTGTTCGAGCTCCCGGTCGATGTTGTGATCAAAGTTGTGAGGGTTCTCCAGCGCGTGCTCCAAAGCCAATGCTTGGGCATCCGTAAGCTGTCCAACTTCGTGGTCTCCATGCTCTTGAGATGTTTCGTCTGCATTCGAGTTAGCACCCGGCTGGGCCGTTTCTGAGAGTTGCTGGTCAGGGCCTTGAGGAGACTTTGTGGCTTCGGCAGATGAAGCCTTGGTTTGCTCCTCCTTGGCTCGCTCCTTTTCGGAATTTTGCTTCTGTTCTTGTTCCTTGCGCTCCATCATCTTGCGCTGGTGATCCAGCACACTTTTGGGCAACGGTGGAAGGGGGGTGTTTCCTAGAACTGCCTCGTCAATTGTGGGCAAATTAAACTTCTCGTAGATGCTGACTGGGCGCTTTGCCGTCTTATTGAGCGGTTCCTTCTGCTGCGGTTTCTCTTTTGGTTTCGGCTTGGGCAGGAAGCTCTCAGCGATAGCTGCCAGCGCTGGAGGGAATCCAAAAGATACAGAGTCCGCTGTCAGTAAATAGGTACTTGAATTTGCTGGACGAGGGATGTATGAGTGGAAGAATGCTGGGCGTTCGGGAGCAGGAACGAGCGGACTGAGCATGTGGTCAGGCAGTAGGCTCGAATGTTTTGGGTCGAAAACGCTATTGCTTTGGCGAAAGAGTTCAAATAGCCGCGTGCCACTCATATCCTCAGATCCAAGAAGGGTTCCAAAGTGGCGTTTTGCTCGTTCAGAGCCTTCTCGCATGAATCTACGCTCACGTCGCTTGAGGTACTCTCGTTCAATGTAGTCACTCTTTTGAGGAGAGTCGTGCTCACCAAAGATCATAACGGCCTTCTTGTAAATCCTCGCTCTCAGATCATTGTCCTTGTTTCTGGAATAATTAGTGTCTCTCCATTTGCGTTTGCGATTTCGATTCTCGTGCCTGATTCTGTCGCGATCCTCGTCGGTCATCATTTGAGGCCTACGGCGGAACCGGTTCGAAAGTCGTCGTTGCAGTGTATCGCTCCGCATAGGAGCAGAGTTTCCCAACTCTCTCAAGGCGTTCTGGACGGCTTGCAGTGTCTCTTCATCGGTCGCACTATCAATCATGCCCATGAGAGGATCGATCGCGTCATTGGATGTGCTTTCGGGTGGATATGCTTCACCGGAGATGACTGAACGCAAGCTATCTACTAAAAGTTGATCATCAACGCCTAGACCGCTAGTGTCGTTTGCGGCACCCTGGTCTTGGAGTGCCCCTTGAAGCTGTTGGAAAAGTGCATACTCGTCATCATCGTGATGATTTTGTGCTGTTTCAGCTACCGACGTGCCTTGGACGATCCCTACCTCGTGCTCGTCGGCCATGGTGTGTGGAAATTTTCAATGCCTCCTGGTTACGTAACAGAGTAATCGATAAGACTTTTTTTACAGCTGTATGTGGGTCCAATGAAAATCTCGAGGGTGGACTGCAGTTTCAATCTCATTTCTCAACCAGTCATTCATTAAAAGTCGGTGATTTTCGGACCCCTATGTATACTCAGTATTCACTGTATTTAGTAGCAGAAGAATAAATCTGCAGTTGTATCAGCAGTAATACAATCTAACAGAGTACTTTATGTCAAGAGCCCTCATATACAGTGTGTGCTACGGCCCATCGTTTCGTCACGTTGATAGCATCTATTTTTTATTAGCATTTTTTGATTCAGGGGTATTTTATACATTGCAGGAAGAGTTGATAATCTAAAAAGTAATGCGCGCAATGTTCCTCTTTGCATAACACCATGGACAGCCCCCAACTGAAAACACGTACCACCGCACAGTTCTATCAGGGAATAGTGCTGGTGGGTCTCACGGTGCTCCGTACTGCTCACAGCACCGGTTCGGCTCTGATGCATGAGCACCCGTTTGCGCTGCTATTTATACTTGTGTTTGGGGTCCTATTATTCCCAATGGCGTTTACAGCAGTTATAGGGACCGTGTCCATCATACTATTATCGATAGCCACGATTCTCATCTCAGTGTTTGTGTTCTCCCCGATCTTACTTGTTCTTACAGTGTTTGCAACGTTTGTATGGATACTCGCCGTAGCAATGCTAGGGTCGTACCGTTATTTTGGTGTCAAGAAACCCAAGATCGATATGCAAGCTCGCAATGAGCGCTGGCAGCTGTTCAAAAGTTTGGAAGAGAAAGACGACTTGATTCCACTAGAACTATCAGAAGTCAATCAGGATACATATCTCGAACCGTCGGTCAAGCGCTCAAGACCCAACTCCTTGGCATTTTTACCCGTGTCTCCAGAAGAGACTCGCCGTGGAGAGGCGCCCTCGGCGGTGAACTCAGTGCACAATTCGCCTTCTCGCTCGTCAGCACTGCTCGCATCCGATTCTCCGGTTTTCACACCTTCCCCGGTCCTGAGAGAAGAGGTTCCCTTGCCATCAGCTCCAAGAGTACAATAGAAATATCGTCATATTTCACAGCGACTCTCTAATTATGAAAATATATTTATCAATGTCTATAAAACCCTATAATTGGATTCTCATTCTGATGTAGCCTTGTCAAACAACTCTGACGTCTCTTCTAGAAGCTTGCGCACGTCCGATGCACCCACAACCTCACTGCCTGAGCTCCTGTCGATCAGCTCGCCGGATGACGATTCGAGAATGTTGCTTTCAACCTCTTCCTCACCTCGCTTGCTGGCGATCTTTAGCCGTCTCTGGGTTGAAAGGTTGAGAATGGCCTGTTCAACAGTGCTCTCGACACTGAATAACCACACTGTCGTGGGCTTGTTCTGCCCAATTCGGTGAACTCGAGAAATCGCTTGCAGTTCCAATGCAGTAGTGAGCATTGGCTCACAAAGAATAACGTGTGTCGCATTTGTCAAAGTTAGACCTGCAGAATCATGGCGTGTATGCAGTAAGAAACATGTCAAATCCATCTCTATCTTGAACTGATATACTGACTGAGGCTTCGTACGCATAATCGCTCCTACGCCGTTCTCTACCAAAGCGTGCAGCAGGCCACTGAGAAACTTAGCCCACTGAGAATAAATAACAATTTTCACGTCAGGATCGCGGCGCTTCAGATTCAAGACATGCCGCAAGATCGTGTCAATTTTCACACCATAAGGACGTTTCACTGGCTCCTGAAGAATCTCCGTGAACTTCGAACGCGAGATATGAGCATATATTTCGTTGTGTAAATCAGACAAACGAGACACGCTCTTGGTACTGTCGTCATTCTCCCCGAGCTTAAACCTAAAGACATCCTTTTTCGTTAGTTGGGACTTACAGAGAGGACAATGTTTGCGTAGGTGTAGCCATCCACTTAGACAGACCGCACAGAACTTGTGACCACAAACTGTGAGGAGTCCCAAGGTATATGGATCCTGACAGATGGGACATTCCTCATCGGCATTAGCATGTGAATTGCAGTCTGATGATAAATCCATACTGGCTTGCTCCTGAAGCTGCTTGGTATAACGCATTTTACTCTCGAGATTAGCTTCTTCGGCCTCTCCACTTTCGATTGCTTTTTCCATTGAGCTTTTGAGGACTAGAAGCTCATCTTCGCTAAGCTCCTTTTCTTCGACTTGGTCACTGAGCTCCTGCAAGCCTTTATAATAAACCACACGGGCATTGTACAGGTCTTGGAGATTGTTCCAGTCTTTCAACGCGGCAGTGAGATTCTCACGTACTTTATCATAGTCCTCGTGCTTTTGCTTGTGACGGGGATCTTCCTTGCTCAGTGAGTAAACCTCTGTCTGCAAGGAACGTGCTGGACGTTTGTGACTCAAGGACTTCACTTGTTTTCGTGTCTCCTGGAGGCACTTGAAGTACGCGTCCGTCCGATCCACTTTGCGTTCAGTTATTTCTTCTCGAGACCTCATCTTTGGTCCATTGAGCTCTTTCTTGTCTAGCGATATTGCACTGCTTCGACTTTGATAAAGCTCTTTAAGAGCACCGTGTATTACGAATGCCTGATCTTGAAGCTCCATGGACCGCATGTAGGCATTAGCATCCATATCATCAGTAGCTTGCTGATCCAACAGAGGCATCTCTAAAATCTTCGCCTCATCATTTCTCATAGTCTCTATCAAGTCCGCTTGGGCATTAAGGTAGCGCTCAGCGCTTGTGGTAGGTTTCTCGAAACGGAACAATTTGAGGTCCTTGACTCGCTTAGAGCAGGTTGCAACCTTTTGCAATGCATCTGAAAGCAAAATATTGCTGATATCTTCTGCTTTATCGAAATATAGAGCCTCTTCCTCATAAAGATCTTTGGACTCTTTGGCGAGGAGTTTCTGATTCAAACTTCGATATGCTGTTGCAATTGAAAAGTATACTTGATACTTAAGTTCCTGCCAACCTCTTAGTTGGATTTTTCTGCTCTTAATTTTGTTTGAGCAAAGATCGAATCGGAATTTTGCATCTGCCAGAGTCCTCTGCAAGGTCGCAAGGGTCTGTTTTACTTCTTGCACCTCGGGGAGCTTTTCAACATCCGCAGCATGCCGTTGTTCTTCCTCAACAGATGCAAATACCTTGGCGTCGTGCTCTTCTTGTAGAACCTTGAAAAGTGCACTCTCTTTCTCCTCTGCGGCTAAATACTGGACTGATGCGTCCGACATTAGCTTATCCGATTCCTTTTTCTCCTGCTCGTACTGTGGTATGCTATCCTCGATTGACTTGAGCTTCTCCTGGTCGATAAAATTTGAAATTTCCTTCAGCCGGTCGATTGCTCCAAGATGGTTCCCTAGGTAATTTTCGATGCGGCAAAGTTCCACTTTTGATTGGAAGGTACTACGAATCCTTGTTTGTAGTAAGCTCTCGACTTCGTCTAATAGCTTTTGCATTACTTGGTCAATTGTGAGTGCGCTGCCTTGTGGGGTCACCCCAGAGCCAAGGTGACTTTCTTTGAATACTGCAAGACAACATGCTTGACGTAACTTTACAAGCCATGAACTTGAAGATCTTTCATTCAGACTGTTAAAGACTGCTTTGAACTCATCTAGAGTGCCTGAGTAGAAGTGCCTTTCCAACTCTGTTAGTTTGACCGCAATGAGCATACGTTTTTGTGGTGGGAGAACTAATTGATCTTTTAGCATGGCTTTCGTATGGCGAATTCCTACCATTGATATAATCTTTGTGAAGTCATCTGGTATGGTGAGCAGTCTTTCAAAAGCACGAGTTCCACTGAACGGATGTAATTTGAAGAAGCCAAATTGACCCTTTAGGTCCATCAGCGATGCCTTGACGGGTGTTCCGCTTACTGCCCAAGCATGTACCCGAGGTATCATTGATGCTACTTGGGCAGCGTTGCTCACCCCGCTTTGGATCATTTGTGCTTCATCAAGGATTACTCTCCAAAACTCGACTTGTACCAATGCTGACCTGACTTTCTCAATATCTTCTCTTTTTCTCCAATGTCGGGTATTTCGCTGTCCAGGAACAAACGACGCCGCGTGAATTTCCGCGGATAGTGCCGAGTAGGAACAAAGAACAATATCAGCTGACGCGAGATCGGCAACCTTGACCTCGGAATTTGCCTCACTCCGATCAGTATATCGACATACTTTGAGTTTTGGTGCATGAACTTCAAGTTCAGTAACCCATTGCTGAAGGATACCGGTTGGTACAATAATGAGTGTCGCACGAATCTTGCAAGGACTCTCAACAGTACCAACCTCCTCAAGTTGAGTAGGATCGCGTGCATTTGCGAGTATAAGCGCGATTATCTCTAGAGATTTCCCCAAGCCCATTTCTTCTGCTAGAAGACCGCCGCCTCTATGAGTTTCGTACTGCGGTGCTGGCTCTACTTCACTTACTTCAACACTGTACGGGTTGATCCAAAGTGTACCAGTTCTTGACGCAGAGGAGGAAATGGACTTCCATCCCAGAAATAAGGGAGTCTTAACATCACTATCGACAATCTCTCCATCACCGTCGATTTGCTTAAACTCACGATATAAAAGCCATCTCAAAGTCTGCCGCTGAAAGGGATGAAGCTCGGTCATTAACCTGGGTATTCGAACGGGATCTTCGCTAAAAGGTTTTGATAGCGCAAGTGCATGAAACATGTCTTGTGTCGCAACTTGCGGAACTGCAGGACGAGCGAGCTCGGGTATGTGTAAAAGCCGACTGAATACGCGGGATATGGTAAGATTTTGTCCTGCTGAAGAGTCTTGCAGAAACCCATCACTATAATTGACTGACAAGTACGCCGCGAAGTCAATGGTGATTACAAAATCTTGCGATATAGACATCACTGGTCCAAACGTATTTAATAAAGCTCCAGATAAGCGCTTTACCTCTCGAAACAAAACCATATCCTCCAAGACATTCTGATTTGCCACGATCTCCAAAAGGATTTGTGGCGGATCAGATTTCTGAGGCTTCTTTCGTTTCTTATGTGCAGGTTGCTGGAGCATCGAGTTGGGCAAATAGACAACAATAGTTTCTTCAACAACTTTAACATTTATCATCGTGGAAAACGTTTCTTTAATAGGTGGAACAACGCTAAGGATCGCTTCGACATCTTCTGGGACAAGGGTTATGCTCTGGTCTATCACCGGGTGACCTTCGCATGTGTTTGTAATTGTTTTTGAACGCCGTGAATCAATTAGTTGTTGAATCAATGCCCAATCTGCGGAATACTTCATCTGGAAACGTGATTAGTCATAATAATCTTTTAACTACAAGCTCAAGTTCGCCACCCTACATGACATGCATATCGGTTGTGTCACTATATTTTGGGGCATGTATCGCGTTTCCCAAGGCAACGGGAATTTTGAAGTAGAAGCGGGGTGTATTAAGTAATGATGCATTAGGCTGTCCACTAGTTAAGATACACTCTCTAGAGTAAGGTAGAATTGGTGCTAATTGAAGATGGCGTGCAAGAATTCATCGGTGCCATTCGAATCAGCTCATTTTAGTATTTTTCTGGATCAATTGATTCTAAGAGTATCGTAAATTCGCCGAACGACTAGTTCGCAGGACTAGGGTACTCTCAGTTCCAAAGATTTCCATCGAAGGGGTCTTATCTACCTGCAGCATCGCCGACATGAATTCTCAATCCAGAATTTGTGAGCGCAAAAAGTCCATATATACCATATCTTAAGATTACCGTTTAGATGTAGAGCAAAATTGAGGGTCTCCATAACTTTCAACCCACTTCAACAAAGTACGTGGACGTCTATTGGTTTTCCTGAAGATCTTTAAACTTTTGTTTTTTTTTTTTTCAACTTGAATTACTGTTCTAGCGAACCAACTTTCTACCGCCCCTAAGTATAACATTCGTAATAGAAGGTTAAAACCATCGAAGCTGACATACGCAAAGCATGGAGGAACGATATGAGACGAGACCTTGTTCATACAACTTATGTGTGGGCAACATGGAGAAGTTCCAGAGATATTGGAACAATAGCTTGAGGCTGGTGGCAACCGCCAATGAACTCCACGACATCTTGAACACGCGGATCAACCTTGCAAATTTCAGCGACTTTATGGAGAGATATACTCAAATCATCAATAAAGCTGAGAAGATAGTAGATGAGCTAAAGCCCAAAGTTCCTGTCTTACTACACGGTGAGGAGTTGAAGGACGCATTCTCCGATAAGGTCCCCGGAAACCTCCAATATTACCTTGGGCATACTCAGGAACTTATACCATTACTGGACAATAATATAAATGACAATGATTCGTATCTTAACTGGAAAGAGTCCACTCGTACGTTGCTTCAGAACATCTGCAACTCCCTGAAGAACTATCCAGAATGGGAGAACAAGGACGTGTGCGACGCCGTAGGAAAATCGATCCTCTCTACAATTGACATGCCTCTTCTTCGTAATGGCTTTGTTACTTTCTTCACGCACGATGAACATTTCCAGAAGCCCTCTGAAATCTTGGCTGAGCTCAATCGCTTTGACAAATTTATCACGGGTTTCTCCACTGCCCAGGAAGTTCGCTTGTATAGCCTGATGAGCTCGGAAGACATGTCGAAGCCGTTTATTGACAACCTTAAAGAAGCGTTCAGAATATGGGGCTCTACTGACGCCACTCAGAGCCTGGTTAGCGAGAAGGCTCTTTGCAGGATTCTTATTATTTCACGACTTGAAGCCATAGGGAAGCGTGACCTTTATGACGATGTTTGTGAGGATTTTATACAAATGTATGGGAAACCGCTTAATTACCATGACTTAGTCCATTTCTCGGAGACTCACCCCAATTGGCTTCTACGGCGCGCAGGTATCCCGGACACATCAGTTCCGGTACGGCAATTCGAGCTGTAAACATTATGAAGTCAGATATGCCCTGCACTAAATTTGTTGGAAACACCCGCTTTCCACATAGTCGCGTTCTCTGTGTTTGAGAAAAAGCATCCACAAATACTCTAAAGCTATAGGCAAATGATTATAGATATTGATTTTAGACAATTTCTGTATCTTCTTATGCCGACCAAAAGGGAAATACTGGGCCTGCCAAGTGTGACGTCATCTAGTCACAAGGGATCACTTTTCCTTTGTTAACGACTACTAAGTGAGAGGATCCGCATGAATTCTTTTGAAGACAGTGGCGAGATTATCCTCACCGTTTTTTCAATTTAAGCACACTTTGCAGAGTGGTGCGGCGCATGCATAGTTGTATAGTATAACCTCTTTTGGCGAGATGCAGGATACGGAGTAGTCGTGCACCGGGGAGCTTTATCAAGGCTCCGAAACAGAGACTTGATGCTATTACTCTATTTGATAGTATAATCTTATTAAATCGCACTTAATGCAAGTTTTTTTTTTTTTTTTTTGGATTTAGTGACTGGAAGACCCAGGTAGCAGAGTGAAAGATGAGATAAGAAGAGAATGCATGTTTATTGTGGATGAAAGGATGTGCAATTGCCCGCAGATGACCCGCTGTGGCAACCCCGTCGTTGCCCGCACTCATATCGCATGTGAAAAAGCTGAAAACCAGAAATCTTGAGTTGTTGCTTGTTGCCAGCACGATCGGGACGCCGTTGCGTGCGGCTTAGGCGTTAGTAGTTCATGATGCAATGCATGATGTGCGAAGGCACTCATGCATGCGATATTTGATTGAGTGGGTCTCTGTAGAAGTATATATCACATAGCTGGTGGCCCCCCACTAGGCACGATGAGCGCCAGCAGGCCAGAGCTGCAATTGGAACATAATGGTATCTGGAATCCTCATGCACTCACATCGGGATTTAGTCCGCTGGTTGGACCCAAAACCGCAAGAACCCCTATGACGCCCACCACGTACAATCTGCTATATGGTTTCGATCTTCCTTGCCTATCTGCCACACTTCCTACTATGCCCGATATTCCTGATGTACCGAGTGTTCAGACGCAGGCAGTCACAAAGACAGATCTCTGTGAAATGAGTCCAAGCTACACTTATGGGCACCTGGAGCTCGATGCTGATCATTGCCAGTACACTCCGCCTGCCTCAGAAGTATATGAACCTAACTATCCTCAATGCCCTGAGCTCAAGTACGAGAACCAAGAGTATGAGATCGCTCCATCAGACGAAGACTTGCAGAAGCTCGTGCACAACGAGGATCCTAAAACGATAGACGTACTTTCTAATCCGTTCTATCTGAGAGCATTTCACGGCATCAAACGCAGGAACTCTGTATACAAATGTACTCTACGAAAATGTCGACGGTCGTTTCCGTCCTTCTTCTCATTGATGCGACACCAAACGAGGGCGCACAAATCCAGCGGTGAGCGTTACTGCACTCGCAAGTATTGCGCTTTTAGTAAAGTAGCGTTTGCGAACAACACCGAGGCACTGCGCCATTTTCAGGCAATGCATGCCAAGGATGAAGGGTTTGTGACTACAAGCTACTATTGCACGTTTTGCAACGCGGGATTCACTCGCTGCGATTCGTTAGTTCGACATAATAACCGTTCTAGCTGCGGAAAAACCCAAAAAAGGCAGCTAGTCGCCTAATCAGTCACTTTGCTAGCTAAATTATAAGATCCATAAAAAAAGATAAGAAAATCTATGCCGGTCCCACTTAATGGTCCTGACGGCGATTTGCGGGGATTCTCCACATCTGCGATGATTCGTCACGTGCCACTCAAACACTGGATTCCCAGGAGGAACATGATTAGGTAATATGGTATGCTCAGAGCCTACCCTATTTGGACCCACAGCACTCGTGTAATCATTCATGTATTCTGCAACTGCAACTGCGCCGGTGAATATCGCGACGCTGAAGTACTGGGGCAAGCGAGATGTCAAACTGAATCTGCCCACTAATTCTAGCTTGTCAGTCACTCTCAGCCAGGCTGATATGTGCGCTACTACCACCTCTACCTGTAGCGATAATTTTGAGCGCGACGAGTTGATTCTGAACGACCAGCCCGAGGAAATTGGCGGTCGCACTGCTCAGGTTCTCGCTGGTTTGCGCGCGGAGCGCGCTAAACTCGAGGCGTCAAATGCGTCTCTTCCCAAAATCGCCGACCTCAAACTGCATATCTCGTCGTTTAATAATTTCCCTACTGCTGCAGGACTAGCGAGTAGCGCGGCGGGCTTTGCTGCGCTGGTCAAATCTGTATCACTTCTCTACGAGCTCCCACTCGACGCGTCTGACCTGTCTGTCTACGCTCGCCAGGGCTCGGGATCCGCCTGTCGATCCCTGTTTGGGGGATATGTAGCATGGGAAATGGGCAAGAAAGAAGATGGGAGTGACTCTCGCGCCATCCAGATAGCCGATGAGAACCATTGGCACATGAAAGCTGCAATTCTTGTGGTTTGTGCCGATAAGAAGGATGTGCCTTCCACTCAGGGGATGCAGCGCACCGTTAAGACGTCAACTCTGTTCAAAGAGAGGATCGAAAGTATAGTTCCTAACCGGTACAAGGAGTTTGTGGATGCAATCAAATCCAAAGACTTCCCCTCATTTGCGCGACTCACCATGCAAGATTCAAACCAGTTTCATGCTGTGTGCCTCGACTCATACCCGCCAATTTTCTACCTGAATGACGTATCTAGAGCCGCGATCAAGGCAGTAGAGGCGATCAACGAAAAGGCCGGTAAGGAAATCGCAGCATATACCTTCGATGCTGGGCCTAACTGCGTCGTATACTACCAACCTGAGGATGAAAAGGCGGTGTTGGAGGGCCTCAGTTGCTTAGCTGGCGTCGAAGGCTTTCCGATTCAGAATGGCAAGGCTGTAGAGAGTTACGAGGTGTCTCTCCGCAATGGTGTCTCCAAAGTAATTCTCACTCAAATTGGGGAGGGTGCAAAGAAAAAATAGCTGTGTCTACGACTTAATCGAGATTAGAAGGTATACAAAGCGTACATAGTGTACGAGTGCAACGAGATTAATCTGAGTCGTGGTCTAGTGATTAGCGATAAATAAAACTCTGGTTCAAAATTCACTTCCTACGCAGGCTTTGGGTGGACTGAGAGTGGCGGAGTGCCGACTGCGTAGGACGCGCATAGGATGGTATGATGGAAGACTGTTCGAACGAGTCCTGTTTCAGTGATGCCCGCGATTGGCTCGATCGCAGAGTGCGACGAGTCTCGAGCACAGGCACTGGCTTCAAGTTCAACTTGGAACTCGATTTAAACAATCGTGGAACGCTACTCAAAGTCGTCTTTGAGGGCTCTTTGAGGGGTGTTTCTGAGCGAGAAACTGATATTCGGGACTTCAACGGACTTTTTGCTACTTGCTTGTCAACTGTTGACAACGTGGGCGTTTGTTTGAGCGACCAACTCCGAGGAATTGCTTTGGTTGCAGTCTGCTTCAATCTTTTGGAGGGACTCTCATCCTTCTCTTCACCAATCCGCTTTCCAGGGGACTCCTTCTTGTAGCCTTTCCGTAAATTCTGGCGAGAGTTCATTGCTTTCACCTTAGGATGTGAGATGATACTGTCCGCACTTGGCTGCTGTTTCCGATAGATTGAGGTATACTTCAAGCGTCTTGGGCTCTTCTGGGGGCTCGATTGAGCTGCTTTCTTGAACGCTGGTTGGCCGATCGAGAAAATATTTTCGTTTGACACTTTCTGATTTGATAGCTGAATTCTCGCACGCTCGTTCATTTCTCGAAGTACCTTGTCATTTATGGTCTCGAATCCGGTATTCAGCTTGCTGGCAGCCGAAAACGATAGGATTTTTCCTTCCTCGTCTAAATTTGGGTAAAGTCCCATGATAAGAAGTAGTCTGTAGGCCCCGTTTATATGCAGCACTCTTACATGAGTAAATCGTAAACACGCCACAACGCCACAAATAAACAGTTGCGAAAACACCAAGAATAATACTACGTATAAACTAAAGCAATCGTTGTTCTTCTTGACCAATCACTCTTAATGAATCGGCAATCACGTCGGTGGGTTTTCTCCAAACCCTAAGCTTCACATGCTCTGGCAGGGCTCGACGGGCTGCAATGACGCGAGATTTCCAGCCCTCAATTCTTCGCTGCGCTTTGTCTAAGTGCTCGTATTCTGAGTAGTCTTGAGAGCTGGAAACAAATGCCGGAGGCGGGGGTCGTCTATTTTTCAGCAAGTCGTTGGCGGCATATTCGGCGGCTTTGAGCGCAGAAGATGCTCTATTAGTTACTCCAAACATTGCACCAGCCACACCACCCACTGTGGTTTGGTCTGTTGCTTGATGGAACAGTTCATGTGGTGTTGGATGCTGGTGATGCCTGCGAGGGAGCGCGGGCTTCGGATGCAACGAAGGCTTGGGGTGCAGAGATGGCTGAGTGGGATTTTTTCCAGGCTTGGGAACAAGTGCCGGCTTTGGAGGCTTTGAAGGCTCCGGACCCAAGTCTATCAAGTCCGACGTTTGTCCAGACTGATCCGAACTATCTCGGCCATCCTCTAATACTCCATGGGAACTTAAAGGCTCATCTTCAGGCAGAATGAGATCCCTAATATATATTGCCGCCACTTGATCGGGAAATTTCTCGGTGATAGAGACGTAGGCTTCTAAATCTAGTTCGCCTCCATCTCCGATAAGTATAAACTTGTGATCAGGAAAATCGGAAAACACCTTGGTGAGCGACTTCATTTTTCGTGTCACAACTGGCTCGAACAAGCCATCCATAATTCCGGCGTATTGCTTTAATTGAATCGAACCCAAAGGAAACTTCTCGCTCACTAAAAAGTCATTGATCACGTCGAAAAGTTGCCAGGGAGAATTTGAGACATAGTGGAAGGCAACATTGCATCGCGCTAGCTGCCTATACCACTCGCTCATGCCAGGGATCACGACTTTGTCAAATGGTTTCACCAGCACATTTCTGAGCGTCTCTCGCTTCCCCAAAAGAATACCAGTCTCTCGGACTGTATCGTCGACATCACTGATAACACTAAATCCCTTGGGTCCAGCCTTTATAGGTTCAATGTGCTTTTCTACTTCATCTCCAAAGAATACTGCAATATCGTCTGGAACAAAGGGGACATGGAACGTGTGCTCGAATCGACCACTGCCATCGGTGTGGATCATGAACTCCTCGACTGGCTGTTTTGGGCCGGGGGGACCAAAAATATTCACATGAAGTTTTGAAAACGGTAACCCGCTCCGAAAAAAAGGCGCCAGCCGTTGCCGGAGCAGTTGATTCTCCGACGAAAGCTTGGCAGGCTGGTCTTCGACATCAATTAGTGATTGTTCAGGACTAGCCTGTGGCGGCACTGATCCGACAATACGCTCCGTAGTAGCAATCAGCATACGGTTGCGTCGCCGATTGAGGTCGCCATCAACATAGAGCCACCCCCTGAGGGTAACGCCGTATTTATTGGCTTGATAGTCAAAATCTAGGAAGGAGTACGTTGGATAGAGTGTGATTCTTGGAGTGACTGTATCATTACTGGGCTCTCTTGATTCGAACGTTTGGACCCGCTCGGTCAATGCTCGATTGAGACTTGCGGTTTTGCTTTTGAAAGCGTTGAAGCCCCCAATTAAACCTTTCCGCTGAGCCCAGTACTCAGCCATTTTCAACAATCGTCCAGTGACTCGTTGCGGTTTCTTGAGCAAACGACTGACTACACGAAGACTTGGACGGCGCACTTTGATACCTTTGCTGCTGCTTACTTTAAGTCGCACTTCCAGGCTTACGTATCTGGGTGACGGAAATATAGTCAAGCAACATAGTGCGTTGTATGACGTAATAGTGCCTACAATGCTAAACCCGCTGGGTCTCTCAGCTGGCTTGAAGAGAAAACAATAGTTTGCATTCCAGAAGCCTTGATTAAATTAGCGTCCAGTTGATCCCTAAACCCTTGAGAGGAGAGTGTCTAAAAGAGGACTGGTACGTACTTGCATGCTCTATGATACTGTCCCACATAGATTAATTCGTGTATATTATTCCGTCATACCAAAAGGAGTCAGCTGGGGTCATGACACCTTATTACAAGTTGTGGTAGGCGTCAACATCAAGACGCGTAAAGTGGCTTACTCATTTAATTAATTACCATGGCGGAACAAGCGTATCTTGATTTGTGTAGGGAAATCATAGAAAATGGTGAAAAACGCGACGACCGTACGGGGACAGGGACGCTAAGTATTTTTGCTCCTCCGCAGCTGCGATTCTCCCTTAGAGACGACATATTTCCTCTCTTGACAACAAAACGCGTGTTTTTCCGAGGCGTAATCGAGGAATTGCTGTGGTTTGTTAGCGGGTCTACTGATGCTAATATCCTGGCTGATCGGGATATCCACATCTGGGATGGTAATGGATCAAGAGAATTCCTAGATCAACGGGGCCTGAAAAACAACCGTCAAGGCGATTTAGGCCCAGTTTATGGGTTCCAATGGCGCCATTTTGGTGCAGAATACCATGGTTGTGATGCCAACTATCAAAATCAGGGGGTTGATCAGGTCAAACAGATAATTCATCAGATCAAAACCAACCCATACGACCGTAGAATCATTCTTACAGCATGGAATCCTGCTGCTCTCGATGAGATGGCTCTCCCTCCTTGCCACATCATGTGCCAGTTCTACGTTAGCATGAAAGATGACGGTCGCCGCGAGCTCAGCTGTCAAATGTACCAGCGTAGCTGCGATATGGGGTTGGGAGTTCCATTCAATATTGCATCTTACGCCCTTCTTACCAAGATGATCGCGCACGTTTGCGAGATCGACTGCGGTGACTTCATTCATGTAATGGGTGATGCCCACGTCTACACCAACCATGTGGATGCGTTGAAGACGCAGATTAAGCGCACCCCAGGACCATTTCCAACTCTCAAGTTCGCCAGAAAAATTACTGATATAGACGATTTCAAGTACGAGGATATCATCGTGGAGAACTACAAGCCGCAAGGAAAAATTCAGATGGAGATGGCTGTATAGTATGATGGCTAACGTATCTTAATAAATAGCATGCAACTTAAATTATGTCTTGGTTAGGAAATGGTTTGGTCATGGCACCAATGTCCTGACCCTCAAAGATTTTGGGCTGAAGGGTGTTTTCTTTGCTTGCAACCTCTCCAACTCGAACGAGCTGAGGATACATCCAATTCAATACAGGTCGTTTGCACATTTTCTCATATGAAGAAAGCCCACTAGTGAAATCAGTCTCCGTCATATTGCTGAAGCTGGCTCCTAACTTGTATATGTCCTCGAGTTGAGAAGGGATGTTCCATGCAGCATTAGGGTCACTGGAATAGCTCTGATAGCAAGCACCAGGCTCTCCATATGGTTCCCGAGTATCATCTACTTGAGAAGGCGAAATGGAGTTGAGCAGCTCGAACAATTCTAGATGCACTTCAGGATCGTATGTATCAAACGGTGACGCCTCGTCCGGCAGAGGAAACATATCCAGGACCCTCTGTTTCATCTCGGGAGGTGGCTTTGGTTTATGCATAATCACATTGAAGAACGCGAGAAATTTATCAGCTGTTTCTTTATCCCAGTTTATTGCCTCCCTATCGTCAAGAGACATGAACGTGTTTTGCTCTAGCCAAAACTTTAGCAGAATGTCACTCCAGGCTCCCCAGTCTGGATGGTCGCGAGACCACTTATTATCTGATCTTGGAATTCCATCAAAGCTGTACGTTAGCTTCAAAGCAATGAATATACTCCAAAGGACCTCGCGTTCCGCTTGGAAAATGTGTCTGAACCAAATGTCGCCTCGGGCGCTCCGCTGAGTAGCATCCTTTTTCCTTTCTTGAGCGACGATCTCGGCAACCCTGCGAGCTGGACTATAAAGGGTCGGTGGAAGCATCAAGTCACTGAGCATCTTGAAGTATAGCGGCTCTATTGGAGGCTTGTAGAACTCAACTCCAAGTTTCATAAAGTATTGAGGGATACCCGGACTTACCGATTTTGTGTATATATTGGAGGGAGTCGGCTCGAAAGGTTGAGAGTCTATAGGCAGCTTTCGAATCTCTGGTAAACTGTTTGCAACCAAGTACGGGAGTTTTCCACTTCTAAACATCCTCATAATGTCGACATTGTATATAGGCAGCCTGAATCGACGCAGGACGATACACAGCATTTGAGGGGTTTGAGACACTGTCACAAAGATTGGAGAATCCCAGTAGTACTTGTTGCGAGAGAAAAGAAACCACATTCTACGAGCTTCCTCCTGGAACTGCCACGGTAGATTGAACGTTTTAGCTACAATGTCAACCTGAGTTCTGAATATCGCCGCAAGGCCCTTTCGATGTAGTCGTTCGTACTCTGCACCAACGATCAGGTGAGATTCCTTAAAGTCCAACTTGACGATTTTATCACGCCGTCGGTGCATTTGAGAGCCGAATCTGTCGACATCATCATCCTCGCCAAACTCCACGCCGTGTTGAATATGGCCGTTTTGACACTGCGTGAGGCCATTTATTACGGTGTAAAGGGTTGAAGGACAGTTGTCCACCCCGCAACGAGGCCCCGATATCCATTCCATGTCGGTCTATAAAAGACTACAAGTCAACTAAATGCAATTGCCTCGACAATCCGATGGACAAAATGCTCAGTTTTCCATTACCTAATAGATGGGTAGCTCGAAGGATAGACGGGTACACTACATGAATGTTTTTCAGAAAAAAGAGTATTACATAGCCTAATCACTGTGGATACGGGTACATGTAAGGAACTTGCATCATACCGTATTGATCGACATAGGGGCCCTCCCATCCTTGGGGAACCATAGGGACGTAGAACTGAGGTTGTTGTTGTAGAGCCCCGGGCGTGAAAGAGGCGCTCTTGGCAGCTGCGGCGGAGAAGTTGAATTTTTTCTTTGGTTTTTCGCCCGACTGTTCCTGCTTGGATTTACGCTCGGGAGACTTGTTCTTGGACTTGGAACGGCGGTGGCGTGCAGCAAACTCGCGGTCGTCGGCGGCTCGGTCTGACTTCTCTTGGGCCTTGAGATTGTCCACTGGGTCTCTAACGACTCCAGAGAACAGATCTTCCTCGTCGACCTCAGCTTCCAATTGCTGGCCTCGATCCTCTGCGAGATGGACGTTGGAGGTAGACTGGCCCTCAATCTCACGAGCGAGTTTTTCCGCCCGTTTGACGCGCTCCTTGTACTCGGGATGGTCCACGTCAATAGCCGTGGTGTACAAGTGCTCGTCAAAAGTGCTTTCGACCCCGAATTTGTTTTTGTTCACCTCAAATTGGTCCCAAGTATCATTCTGAGACTGCTCCAAGGTGCCGACATCCTCGCCCTCTATCTGCCACCGCTCCAATTTGCGGTCCCTATCGCTTACGTCAGCGGTCGCCACTGGTTTCGAGATGTCCGCATCCGTTTTGAACTTGGGCGCGTCCCCGTTCTGCTTACGGGGACTCCCAGGGCTGGCAAACGCCTGACGTCCACGCGGCCGGCCGCCGCCTCGACCGTCCCGTCCACGCCCGCGCCCGCGTCCAGATCCCTGCCCTCGCGGGTGTGAGGAGTTCATGTCGTAACACCCTTGTTTAGCCCCTTTCCTTCCTATCTTAGCTAATATAGATAATGGAAAAAGCACCAGCAAAGCGCCCCGAGGTTCCTCGCGTGGTGGTGCAAAAGCTAATTGCTTTTAGCATCGCAATGATTATCCTACCACTGACAACTTTCTTCCTGTTTCAGTGGCTCGGTGCCGGCTCCATCTGGTCGGGCGGTGTTGCTGCCCTAGTGGCCAACATTGTGCTAATCGGGTATGTGGTCGTCGCATTTACTGAAGATCTGGGCCCAATCGAGCCGTCACTCGAAGCCAAAAAGAACCAATAATGATTCGAGCTCAGTCCGTGACTCTGTGGGTGTTCGACGAAAATAAATAATTTCACTTATACGAATACGTAAATACTGATATGTGGATGTGCACGCAGCTCAGCACTGTGCTTAAAGATTGTCTTCATCCCGAGGATGTACTGGCTGCTACTAACTCACTGCGACCAGCAAACTGCAGCTGGCCAACTTCGGCCTGAGGCAAAACCCAACTCTGTTAATTTTTCAAACCTATATGGGGCGGTTAGACAAAAGTTCAGCTGCTTTAGCTGCGCCGCCTCACGCCACACATCCACCCCAAACGGGAGGTCTCTCGTAATTTCGATTCTCGAGCAATGTCGGTAACCAGTCCGCATTTGGAAAAAGGTGCATGGGACTTTATAGCAGAGCCAGTGTTGACTCGTCCGCGATTCAGTGACTATGTGAAGATTGTGTGGATGTTATTGACAATTCCCATCCGAATGGTTTTTTGGGTTTTCAGGTATTTTTTCGTGCGGAGAAGTGGCAGAGATCATTTCAGGGGCTACATACTAGCCAAAACTGCACTATATATTAACAGGAAGATCAATGTTGACCAGATTCGCATCTTGTGGCCGTTAAAGCCATTGAGGCATGAGCTCAACCTTCCGGTAATACGTTGGATCGGCTCAAAGTTCAATAATTACAACAAGTACTTCCCGGTGGAGAACGCCTCAGCCCGATGGCTTTATGAGGTCCCCAGCAGGACTCCTCACGATCCTGTAATTTTGTATTTGCACGGCGGAGGCTTTTTCATGGGTACATTGCCTTTCCAGGTGATATGGTGCCTTTACGTGGCCAAAAAACTGGATCCACTCAGGGTTTCCATCCTCGAAGTGGACTATACTGTGACTCCATACGCTCGTTTCCCAGAGCAACTCGAGGAGATTGCTTCTGTGTATCTGGAACTGCAAAAGCAGTGTGAGCACATCATCGTTTTAGGTGATTCTGCCGGGGGTAACCTTGCTATTGAGTTTTGTAACCGTATTTACATGAATGTCAGGTTCCAGCCCGTGTTTGGCCTGATTCTCATGAGCCCGTGGGTTCAACTGAACCCTGGGAGTACGGGGTCCTGGGTAGAGAATGAGAAAACTGATTACATCAAGATCGAACCGCGAGTGTTCCTTTTGTACTGCAGCGTCAAGCAACTCAACGATCCAAGAGCAAATCCCATCATGGGGAACACTAAGTACTGGGAACACAAATTACCCAAGAACACTATAATGGTATGGGGCGAAAATGAAATTTTACGAGACAGCATCAAAGAGTTTGCTCAACGAGCAGGCGTTAAAGATGTTTTCCAGCAGCGTAGAGGCGTTCACGATATCATGTGTATATCACCATACAATGCCACGACTCGGTTCGTCATTAGGAGCATATACAAGTGGTTCGACCAACCCTCTCCACTTCCGATGAGCAGGCCCCAGAGCCCTGCTCTGTAGTATTTATTGACTTTTATCTCTCAAAACATTGCGCTGTTGGACACAGAGTACAACGCGTGTATATATGTATGTACATATACCCATTTCTAGATGTGACGCAGTGAATCGTTTCGGTCTTTGCTCATGCGAATGCTTTTTTCAATGCACTAGAGGCTTTCTTACGCCTCCTCTCCCTTGCATCGTAGCACTTTTTGATTTCCATCTCGACCATCGCATCAGGATGCAAATCTTTAGCCTGCAAGAGTAGATCCAGCGCTTGCTCTTCGTCCCCACTTTCCAAGATTGCCACACCTTTACGATAGAGTGCCTTGGCCTTGAAAACTGGGTACTCCTTGATTTCAGGCATGTCAAGTACAAAATCTGTACACTCGAGGACCACTGGAATGTCCCGCAGTTTCAAAGCAACCAACGCGAGATTCAGAGCTGCCTGAAATTTGGCAACTGTGACCTTGGTCAGATATTCAGGCTCGAGGTTTTCCGGGTAGTAAGAGTGAACATAGTGGAATGCTTTTTTATACTTTGCGAAAGCCGCTTTCATGTTTCCCTCCTTGAACTGCGCTCTCGCAATCGCTAGCAAGTCATCAATAGCTTTCAATACCGTCTCCGGAAAGTGCTCTATCACTCTCGGCTCCTTGAAGAAATTGTCATTATACGAGTCGCCAAACTCATCTGACACAAACTCTGTAGGGACATCCTTGGGAACAAACGAGGCACTCGTTATCTTGTTTCGCAGAAACTGCTTTCCAGTTATGACCAAACCAACTGCAGAATATTCCCTATTTTTCGAGTTTTCTAGGGGAATCACCAGTTTCTTGCCGTTGGTTGCGAGAACATAAGAGCTCAACGCAGAGTTCGAGCTGTATTCTGCTGCCAGGTCTAGTGATAAGCACCTGAAATCCATATCGTTATCCGCAAATTGTCTATTGCGCAAGTCTTCAAGGTTCACCTTGAACGATGGATCGGTAATTAGAATGATTGCGTGCTTTCCTCCAGTAAAATCAAGGCGAAGGCGAGTTTGGGGACCGTCTTCCGGCTCGTTGTACTTTACCAATCTTTCCATTGACATAGTGAACTATCCAGTCCAGCACTGGCGTACTCTGAGTACAAACTGCTAGAAGAGGATCAAGGCTGCCTATAACGGGAAACGAGGCGTCTTCGGTGGCGCCGGGCTCGTCGTCGTCCTCTTCCTCCTCCTTTTCCGCGCTCTTTTTGCGTCCTCCATGCACGAAAAGCTGTCCTCTTGCATTTGGAAGCGTGTCTAAGTGCCCACGATTATCAATTACTTCGCCGGTAGCCAAATCGATCAGATCCGCATGATCGTTCTCTAAGGTGTATCTGCTGAATATTTCCTGCAAGGATTCCCTCAGCTCTTCATTGTATAGACGACGAGCAGCCTGAGTTTCCTCGTCTTCTTGATAATATAACTCACTGCTCGAGCTCGAAGGGTCGTCAGATTCAAGCCTGTATTCTTCGTCGCTAGCACTGCTCATGTGTAATGGTAATCTACTCACTTGCCCACTACCCTCATTGTCCCTCTTGAGGCAGTACTTGGGAATTAAATAAAAGAATTTGTATCAATTACTTTGGATGCTTAAATGTCGTCTACCTAGACTAGGGGAGCACCGAACCCCCAGACAATCTCCCCAATAAAACATATCAATCAACTATTGGGGATATTCGCTCACGAAAATATTCATCACAATCGAGCTATCATTACTATGCCGGTACGCTTATATGCGTGTGACCTCATCCCCCGACACTTTGGTTGCTAAGGTTTCAGCAGTGTTTGAGTACTCGTAGCAACTTCTGAGCAAGCAGTAATTGTTTTCTCACTGTAACTTACGGACGTACTGGATCGATTGTAGTGCTCTTGGTGGCTAATGCATTTGACACGACCCTTTGGTATGATCAGAGGACTTTCGACCCGACCAGTATGTGGGACATTATTGCCGAGGTTCTCTCCACTGATCTGTAAAAAGCCACTCACTAATCTCAATCAAAGAACTAGCCCTAAACGACCCGAGGATATTGCGCAAAGGCTACACCCCAGGGAGCTCCGAAAGGAGAAAATATGGACGTTGCCCAATGCTCTAACATTTACCAGGTTGGGCCTCGCACCGGTTATTGGGTATCTAATCTGTGTTGGCCATCACAACTGGGCGCTGGGCTTATTTACCTATTCGTGCGTGACAGACTTTTTGGACGGGTGGATTGCCCGAAGATACAACCTCCGTTCACGGATAGGCTCTATAATTGACCCCATGGCTGATAAGCTATTGATGATCACATTTACAAGCTGTCTTGCATACACCCATGCGGTCCCAGGATGGATCGCAGCAATCATACTGGGAAGAGACCTATTTCTCGGGCTCAGTGCATTCTACATTCGCTACATTTCTCTACCACCTCCAAAAACGTTTGCAAGATATTGGGACATGAGTATTCCTAGTGTGGAAGTCTTTCCATCTACGGTTTCCAAGTATAACACTTTCTTCCAAATGGTGTACCTAGGTCTGAGCTTCATTGCGCAAACGCCTTACTCTCCTGTTGTACTACCGGAAATTTGTAGTTACTTGGGATATTTGGTTGCATTCACCACCACCTGGAGTGGCCTAGACTATGTAGTTCGCAGAGATGCCGTTCGGTTCATCAAGTAGAGCCGATTTTTCTTTAGTATCCGTAGTTCTCTGCAGGTAGCATAAATGAGATTGTATCTCTGAATTAGTGAATTGTAAAGAGCGAACGCTAGCCCGTCTAAATACTCACTATCCCCGAGGTTGTGGCGCATGGTGGCTATGGATCAGCAAGATATTCAGCACATCAAAAATTGCCAATTCGATGCATGGTATAGTATCTTCAAGAATTCAACCCCTAAGTCTAGGATTCTACACGCTCCTGAAGCTTTCAAGGAGTATCTTTTGTCCGATGGTATTCACCTTCCTAATGACGACCCGTCCGAGAGTGACGAAGACGCAGAGGGTTTTGTGTACCCTCCGATGGATTTCGATAAGAAAATCAATGAAACAATTGCGGAGCTGGATGGGGCAGTTGCGCCAAAGCTCAACTGGTCCGCTCCAAGAGATGCTATCTGGATGTCTCCGACAAACAATATGAAATGCATCAATTCTTCTGATGTATATATCCTTCTTAAAAGCTCAGATTACTGTACTTTTGATCTAACGAAGGCCTTCGGCACTAAAGGGCCAGACAATGTAATCCTGGTACTCAGAGAATGGTTTGATATAAATCCCTCTCTAGAGTTCAGGTGTTTTATTCGAGATGGGAAACTCGTTGGTGCAGTTCAAAGGGATCTCAACTATTATGAGTTTCTATGGAACCATAAACAGGAGATCGAACTCCTGATTCAGAATTTCGTACAGAAACTTATAAAAGGGTTCCCTGATCCTTCCTTTGTGGCAGATGTATATCTTCCCATGCCTCTGGGGAGGGTTTGGCTAATTGACATAAACCCGTGGCTTGATCGAACTGATACTCTCTTATTTGACTGGGACGATCTCAAAGTTCGCAACGAGTTCCAACTTCGACTTTTGGAGAAGCAGGATGCTACTAAAGGGTATGGTTCCGTCCAGCATACCTCCAACTACGTGCCTCATGATCTAGTGGATATGAACAGAGCTAATGCCGAAGAGCTTGTAGACAAATTGCGAGAATATCATGGTAAACAGATTAAAGAGGATGAGAATGATCATTCCTAAGGAGGAATCGTAAGTTACAGTAATCTCTGATGATCAAGCATGACGGACCTCTTCAGAATACTCGCTTGTGAATATTTTGGGCTCTAGCCGAGTGGACTATTCTCAGGTATGAGCTCCAGATATTACACTCGTAGCGGTTCAGTCGACACTCCAGCAATTCGACATTGAAATTCGTGGTAGATTAACTGGATTAATTATTCAAATAAATAAATAAATAAATAACCTACAGCTTAGGACAAGCGCAGGGAACGCATCAGGACGGACATACGATTCCAGATCGCGTAAGATCTGAAATCTAGGTAGGCATGGTATCATAGGGTTTCAACTTATCAGTTATGCGGTGACAGAGTGTACAGCTATAGCAATCGCGGCTATGCCTCCTCCTCGATTTGAGCTTCGAGTCGACTTTTGAGCTGATTCCTTTCCAGCTTCTTGTGTGGAGAAGTAAGAAATTTGGTTCTTGAAGGGGCAGGTTCTTGTACTTCGTCATCGAAAACAATTCCTCCAGACGGTGTTCGGCGATGCTGTCTACCGAATAAGCTGCTAAGCGTGACGGAATCACGCGAGTTATCTGACTGATGAGACAGTGCAGACAGCTCCGACAGCACAGAGTTTGACCGGTTGTTCCGGAAGTGTGCTGCCGGGGTTTGTTTCTCAGTGTGCTCTTCTCGTTTGGAAAGTTTTGACAGGGATGAGCTAGTGCTGTCCTCGTCCGTGACATTCTTGGTTGCACTTGCAGAGCCTTGAGAAAACAGGGCCTTGATCCTATCACATACTCTCCGCCGTCTTGTTTTATCTTTGGAGGCGCTCGGTTCGGGCTTTGTCAACTCAGTTGTAGAAAGCATGTGCTGCAAATTTGGTTGCGGTGAGGACCGTTTGTCTTCTATAGTTGATGGTCCCTCGGCGTCCCTGGAGTCATGCTCCTCTGGAACGACAGTTTCCTTGAGGGAGTTTCCTCTTTGCAAACCAGAATAAAATGGTTGGTTAAAGCCGGGACTAAAAGGGGAGGAAGGAGAAGGGACGCTTTGTCCAACTGAATGTGATGAAGTGGAAATGAAGTTTGGTTGGCTAATACTCGATTGGGTTAGATCAGCCATCATTGAGGATGTCCGTGACGGAGCTGTAGAGCTTGTTGACGATGTCACTTTTTTGGGACTGGGCGATAAAGGAACCGGGCGTACTATTGCTCTGGCAACTCGTTTGACGTTTCGCAAGCTTCGAGCATCACTCTTTTTCCTGCCTAATGTCTCCTGGGTCTGATGTCGAGCGTTCTCCAGAAGAGTATACCACAGGCCGTGCAGCGGATCGCAAGCCCTACTGGACACAGATTTAGCGAGCATACGAACGTCAACATCTAGACCTCGGAGATGTTTGAGAAGCCTCTTTTCTAACTTGGTGGAGAAGAAATCTGGTTCGGGTGCAGTCAAAACTTCTAGTTGACGTTGACCAAATACTCCCAGACCTGCATGTGCCAGAATATCATCCGCATGAGGGCGATCGCGTGGATTCTTACTGAGAAGGGACTTTAAGAGATCGAGCAGAGCCGGGTGCTCTTGATATATTGGATGGTCCCCGAACGCGGGATCTGATTTGAGAATGCAGTGCTTTGTGCTCAGCTCACTATCCTCATCAAAAGGAAGCTGCGAATAAATAAGGGCGTAAAGAATGATTCCCATACTCCAAACATCGATCGCTTCTGGGGTATATTTCTCCCCATTAAGCAACTCCGGCGCCATATATGGAGTGGTGCCACATATGGTCTCGAGAATGGATTTAGAGGAGTAGTTTCGAGTGAACCCGAAATCCGCCAGCTTCAGAGTACCATCAGAGCTCAGTAGTACGTTCTCTAATTTGAGATCACGATGGGCACAGTGATGCTTGGTATGAATATATGCCACTGCTCCTGCCAGCTGAGAAAAGATGCCCAGAATATCCATATACCCAATAGGACCACTCATGAGTCGATTAAACAACTCTTCACCTCGGCAGTACTCTAGAACAAGCCAAACGTGGTCGACTGTGATGACAATCTCATAGAGCTTTATGATATTCGGGTGGTGAAACGTCCTGAGGCTCATTATCTCGGATACTAGATTCGGTTGTGTTTTCGCTGTGCATTTCAGTACCACCTCCTGGTGGGAGAATACATGTTCACCAAGATAGACTTTGGAAAATCCACCATTGGCGAGAGGGCGTTTGACGATGTAGGAGCCAACATGCTTGGGAAATGGCCATGGCTCCAGGATTTGCCGTTGGATGTCGAGGTACTCCTCGGCCAGCTCTCGCATGAAGCCAACTGAACAAGGAACTTGGATCAATTAATAAATCCTTTGGTAAGTAAGTCACAAAGTTCACCACCTTTTGATTATGTAATGAGGGATGGATGAGCTTGTTTGGAAGACCTGGATTCCAATCACAATTGAGATTGGTCCTCCATACTGCCCTGAGCCGGTCATTTTTCTACTGAAAGCATGGCGAAACTCCTACATAGGCCAGTTTTCCCCGATATTAATGTCATTCTTCAAGCCAATGATGCTAGAGAGTACGGAATCGCAAGAATGGTGGCTCAATACTGAAGACAATCAGCCAGTCCCATGGCACTGGCCCTCCGGACTTGCCTATGATCACCTTTGCCCGAGGAAAGTCAAGCCGTGGGCATTGAGGCTTACGTGCGAGAAATGCCCAAAGCATCTGTTATCCCCAACTGCGATTTCGGACTTTTGGTTGCAGCAACTCAAGGAGAGCTGCTATATTCGAAACGGAAATGCATCAGCAGTGATGAATCTAAGCAAGGAAGACTCGCAGTCTCTATGGGAAGCGGTTGTGGAGCATGATCTCGAGCAGTTTCGTCGAATCAAGAAGCCATTGTATAATTCCAAACCTCAGAACATTCCCATCAGGCTTTATACGGATCGCGTTGTACAAAAGCTCGTACCCGCATCTAGGACTCTAGGGTTTGCTTTGCACCACATGTTGCCAGAGGAGTTCCCCACAACTAGGGTAGCAATGGACGTGGTACCAATAATTCATGGCGTAGTGATGCCAATGCAGGTTCCTTTAACTGAACTGTACGAAGTTGCTTGTATCGATGGGTTCATCCATGTGTCAATACAAGGCACTTCAAGTCGTACCACTCTCGATTTGGAATTGCAATAGAGCTAGGAGCTCTGAGTTGTTTCCATACTATTGCCAGCGATAAACGGACAGTATTTATTCTATAGAACAATATTTATGCTAGTATCTCTTTGAATTTACCAAATTGAAATCCACTGATCACTATATTAGCTCGGCGGCGTACACACACACCTCTTAGTGAGGGCGTTTATGGCCATTCCAACCATTTCCATCACCACGAAGCTGGAACACAAAATTGATACCGAGGGCCACTGCCAGAGATACGCAAATAAAAGCAGGTCCAAACTTGTCATAATAATCTGCTGCAGCTTTTTCGCGGATTGCAATCATGCGTTGAATATACTTGAAGATCGAGTATATGATGGTAGCCACGGCTACGAAGAAAAAGCCGACTGATGCTTCAACAGCAAGGTCATTGCCAAAGTTGAGAAGACCTCCGGCCATTGCACTGAGCAAAATCCCAATCTCAATCCATGACAGGAAAGTACGTTCGTTTGCAAAGTAAACTTTTGGCTCAATACGCACTGGGACGCTGAGCACTTTCCCAGGAGGAATAGGCAGGTTGTCAATGTATTTTGTGCCTTCAGGCTCAGTAGCAGTCCTAACATCGTATGCAAATACGTCATTGAGCCATCTCTTGGCCCTGCCATACCAGCTGAGCTTGCTGTGTCCAAGTAGTGGTTGAGTCTCAGTATCTCGAGGAACCGTCTCAAAGCGTACCGTGCCTTCCTCTTCATCGAGACCATATTCGTCTGCGGTGTTACGATCGATACCCAAGCTCTGAGTAGCCGGTTTGCGAATGTCGGTGTCCATCTGTGGTAGCCAGAAAGGAATCAGCTTAACCTTATCAGGAAGTAACGACGCAGTACCATGAATAAACTTAGAAAACTTGGGGACTGCCTCTACAAGGTGAGATGCAACCAAATCGCGAACCCACTGAGGGGGCTCCTGGCCAAGCTGAGTTTGTAGTTTGACTTCAAGGACAGCGTACGGGAAGTGTTCGACATCTTCGGGAGGGAGTTGTGAAAACGGCCAATCAACACCAATATCCATACGGCGCCAGTTACGATGAGCACGATCTAACCCGTCAAAATCATCCTCGCGCACCATAGTCAGCTCAGTATCGAGAGAAATACGCACACGTGCATCTCCAGGAAGCTGGAACGCAGTTCGATTGTAGAATGAGCGCATGACAGGACGCAGCTTTTTACTGAGAACACGATACTGAACCTCCCTGGCTAGAGCTTCAAGATTTTCGATTTCTTTGATTGATTTTTTCTTCTCCTTACGCATCTTTGCAAACGCTTGCTCAACAGTGTAGCGGCCGGCCATGAAATCATTGACGTATTTCTCCTTGAGAGCAAATCGAGCCTTGACGGATTTCTCGCCTGTCCAGTCCTCGCGGTGGGTCTTTCGCTCGACGAATATCGTGTCAGAGCTCATGCCACCATACCAACGCAAGCGTATAGCTTCAGCACCTTCCGTCTTTTCTAAACGACCACGGTAGAGATCAAGATGGGAATTGTCGTAGTAGATAGAAGTGATAGCGCTATCCTCTTTCTCGAACTCCTTATTAGCGTTGAAAACAAGCACTGGCAAGTACTTCAGAATGAGTAGTTTGAGCTCAGTAATGTTGTCACGATGTACCCAGTATTTTGTGGTCTGACGAACGAAGTTCTGCTGAGAACCACCGGCTGACGAGTCACCAACAACTGGGTTACCGCGAGTTCTCACAAGATCATAAAGTTTGGACAGTTTGACCACAAGGGCGTCGTAATTGTCCTTGAAAAACGGCTTGGAGTTGAGGCGGGCAGCAAATATCGGCTTGAGCTTCCATCCAGTGAGTTTATCGTGCTTTTTGATGATTTTTTGGAAACCAGTATAGTTAAGTTGGGCAAACTTGGCCAGATCATGCACATCGCCTATAATAGTGCTAAGCTCCTCTTCCAGAACGGCGAAATCATGGTCAGTAACGTCTGAAGTAGGGGCCTCCACTACATTAGCAACGTCCTTCTCGGCCTGAGCAATTCTGCGGTTGATTTCATTGGTCTTGACCTTTTGGAAAGTGAACACCTTATCAAGTTCAGTCTCGAGAAGAGTTACGAATCTCTCCTCCGCAGCTTCAGACCATTGGTTTCCCTGGCCTAGGCCCTTGTTCAGCTCGTACTTAAGCTTATCATAGGAAATATAGTAATAGTAATAGTCCTTGATGAGAGATGTTTTCAACTGCTCGCCGAACTTCATCTAATAGGAAGGATGGAAAGATCAGCAGCACGTGGGACCGTGCATATGCATGCATCTAATCGTCAGTTCAAGTCTCGAGAAATACCTTGCAAGCGTATCAGAGACACGTACTGAGCTGTTATATGTGCTGTGTGATCTGAGTTGCTGATGCTTCGGCTATCCCTAGAGGCTCACTGTAGATGGCTTCGCCTCAGCAAACATGTAGAAGGCCGGCCTTTACGCAACCTACAATTAATACATAAGTGTGTCCTGCTATGGCTGCATAAATTGACATCCTTCGCAGCGAAAAATGAGACGGGAATCGCGAGGGTGCAAGATCAACTCATACATCAGCATGTAGTTTTCAACATTCTAAGCGAACGCATGTAATGAAGCCTGCATTAATATAAAGAGCAGATATTCAACTTTGCGATTTACAAGTCTGGATGTGTTCTCACCATGCCACAAGTTCAGCCACCGTTAGCAACCACAAACCTCGGAGTTGAGGCGCGCGGGTTTGTCATCATGGGCATCTTTCTATCGTCAAAAGACCTCAAGGGTCTTAAAGACTACAAATACAGCTCAATTGATCAATCTCTTGTTTCTAAATATGTTCTGAAACCGTTTTATACCGAACTCATAGAGTATTTTCCCAAGAATATTGCTCCAAACCTCATTACCCTGTCAGGACTCGGGTTTACTGTGATTGGTATATTCACAGTTTTATACTATAACCGTGGGTTTGATGAAACCATGCCCCGATGGACATACTTCAGCTTCGCTCTCGAGATGTTCCTGTACCAAACATTTGACGCTCTCGACGGTTTGCAGGCTCGCCGTACTGGCCAGAGCTCTCCTCTGGGAGAGTTGTTCGATCATACAATCGATGCAATCAATACTACTCTTGGTGTCATTATCGTATGTGCGTCTGTTAAGATGCCATTGTATACTGTTCTTGTTGCGGAGTTCCTCACCACACTCAACTTCTATGTGAGCACCTGGGAGGAATTCCACACTAAAACCCTGTTTCTATCGATCATGTCTGGACCAGTGGAAGGTGTGCTCATGATCATAGGCATGCTCGTTTTTACTGGTTTTGTGGGTCCCGATGTGTGGAGTACGCCCGTGGTTGCTGGCTACAGCTTCAATGATGTTTATATCCCTTTCTTTGCACTATCTTTGGTCTTCAACATCTTCTCGGCTATCAAGAATGTGTACCGCGTCACCAAGTCGAGTTTTGTTCAGGCACTCAAGGGCCTTGCTCCATTCTTTATTCTCTGGGCTGGAGTTTTTCTCTGGCTTGCCACAAGCCCTCATCTCATCTATCAGCAGCTGTTCTACGTCCTGTTGACTATTGGCATTTCCTTCGCTCTGTCGGTTGGCCGTATTATCACAGCTCATGTTACTTATAACGATGAGTTCCCCATGTGGAATCCTACTATCCTGTTTCCATTCATCTGCCTTGGCAGTCATTACTTTATGCTCTTGGGAGAGGATGTATATTCTTCAGACCTGTACAGCTTGTTCATGGCGCTAGGCACAAATCTTGGTATCTACGGATGCTTCGTGGGCGAAATCATCCATGACATTACTGAGTACTTGGACATTGGATGCTTGTATATCAAGCATCCTAAAGATAAAGCAAATTAAATATGTTTGTTTTTATAGATATAGACTCAGCCAGCTGGTACGTGTATGCCTGTCGTTTATATCCCAGTGAGCGGATGCGCTTACACAAATGTCCTGCACGATGAAGAATTGTACGTTATCGGCAAGCAGCATATTAAACAAATAGATATAGCGTATCAGAGATTTTTGTCACGTATCTTCTCATCAACTTTCAGGTTTGCATACAACATTCATAAATATACTACTAAACTATCATCATCATCATCATTAGCCTGAGCACATTTCACAGGCTTCAGGGTTATTAATAGAGCAAGCGAGGACCTCATCACTAAAGATGTTCACCTCACCTTTCGCAGGTTTTCCAGACCTTGCAGTGAGACTTGGCTCAGTCTTCTCTGAGACTGGCTCAGGCGAAACACTGGACTTGGGCGTGGGTAAAGAAGGCTCCGGGGTGAGTTCATCCAAACGCTTGGTGACATACTGAATCTCGCTATCGGCATCAGGCTTAGCACCATGAGGAATGTACTTCTTACGAACAAGAGGATGTCTAGCAGCATAATTCATGTGTTCGCGGAGCTTCTCTTGGTCAACAGTGAATTGAATAGGTGCTGAAGCAGCCTGAGTGCGCAGATAGTACATACCGGTCTTGAGACCCTTCTGCCAGCCATAAAAGTGCATCGAAGTTAGCTTACCCATGGTTGGAGACTGCATGTAAATGTTAAGACTCTGACTCTGATCAATGAAAGCGGCACGATCCGCCGCCATGTCAATGATAGTTTTTTGAGAGATTTCCCAAACAGTCTTGTACAGGGCCTTGAGCTCATCATCGATACCAGGTAAGTTCTGGATAGAGCCATTGTTAGCGATCAATCTGTTCTTCATGTCTTCATTCCATAGGCCCATGTCCACGAGATCTTTAAGCAGGAAAGGATTACAGATCTGGAATTCGCCAGCCAGAACTCGTCGGCTGTAAATGTTAGATGTATAGGGCTCAAAGCACTCATTAAAGCCCAAGATCTGCGAAGTGGAAGCAGTAGGCATAGGAGCAACAAGCAAAGAATTGCGCAAACCGTACTTAGCCATGTTAGCTTTAAGCTCATCCCAGTCCCAGAGGTCAGTAGGGGTGACGTTCCAGAGGTCATATTGCAAGAGACCCTGAGAGGCAGGAGACCCCTCATACGTTTCGTAAGGGCCTTCTTTGCGAGCGAGTTCGATAGATGCCTCAAGAGCGCCATGATAGATAGTTTCAAATATCTGAATATTCAACTTCTTTGCCTCTGCACTCTCGAAAGGAAGGCGCGCTTTGAGGAAAGTATCGGCCAGTCCCTGAACACCGAGTGCCACGGGTCTGTGACGCATGTTCGATGTACGAGCCTCAGGAACCGGATAGTAGTTACGGTCGATGATCCGATTCAAGTTATTTGTGACCACTTTGGCAACCTCATGAAGACGCTTGAAATCATACCACACGCCGTCTTCAGAAACCTCTACAAAGGAGGGCAAAGCAAGGGATGCAAGATTGCAAACAGCGACCTCATCAGGGGAGGAGTACTCTACGATTTCGCAGCACAAATTCGAGGACTTGATAGTACCCAGGTTCTTCTGGTTACTCTTCCTGTTGGCAGAATCCTTGTAAAGCATGAATGGGTTACCTGTCTCGGTTTGAGCCTCAAGAATAGCATACCAAAGCTTCTGAGCTTTGATGGTGCGACGCCCCTTATTAGCCTTCTCATACTTCGAGTACAAGGCTTCGAACTCGTCACCATAGACGTCGCTCAATCCAGGGCACTCATTAGGACACATGAGAGTCCACTCGCCATTTTCCTTCACGCGCTTCATGAACAAGTCTGGGATCCACAAAGCCAGGAACAAATCGCGAGCGCGCTGCTCCTCCTTCCCGTGGTTCTTGCGCAATTCAATAAAGTCGAAGACATCTTCGTGCCAAGGCTCAAGATAGATAGCAAAAGCACCAGGGCGCTTGTTACCACCTTGGTCGACGTAACGAGCAGTGTTGTTGAACACTCTGAGCATAGGAAGCAAACCGTTGGAAGTACCATTAGTTCCAGCAATATAAGAGCCAGTGGCACGGATGTTGTGCACATTCAATCCAATTCCACCAGCATTCTTGGAGATGAGGGCGCAGGTCTTGAGGGTATCGTAGATGCCATCAATGGAGTCATCCTTCATTTGAACGAGGAAGCATGAGCTCATTTGAGGCTGAGGAGTACCGGAATTGTACAAAGTTGGAGAGGCATGAGTGAAGTACTTCAAGCTCATTAGATTGTAGGTCTCAAGGACCTTCTCGATGTTGTCACCATGGATACCTAGGGAAACACGCATAAGCATATGCTGAGGTCGTTCAGCAACCTTTCCATTCAACTTCAACAGATATGAGCGCTCCAAGGTCTTGAAACCAAAGAAATTGTATTGGAAATCACGGTCATAGACGATGGCACTATTGAGCTCGTCTTCGTACTTCTTTACGGTATCATACACGTCCTTCGAAATCATAGGACTGTGTTTTCCGTTCTTGGGGTTAATATAAGTGAACAAGTCCTCAACTACTGCACTGAACTGTTTCTTGGTCTGCTTGTGGAGGTTGCTAACAGCGATACGAGCAGCAAGAATAGCATAGTCAGGGTGCACAGTAGTCATATAAGCAGCAGTTTCAGCGGCCAAATCATCCAGCTGAACGGTAGTGACACCCTGGTAGACGCCATTAATTACCCTTTGTGTAATTTGAACGGCATCTACGTGTTGGGGATCAAGGCCGTAACATAGACGACTGATCCGAGCAGTGATCTTGTCGAACTGGACCTTTTCCTTCCGTCCATCTCGTTTGTACACGAACATTAGTTAGCTGTGGATTAATGACGCGTTTATATATTTGATAACCCTAGCCCTTAATTGCATCGTGCTGCGCGTTCAGCACGAAAATACAGGCTTTGAGAGCGAATAAACAATGTCAAATAGGGAAAGTGGATATGTTGAATTTTCTGAGACGCGTTTTTTACTGATCGGGTACCGGGTTCAAAATATTGCAGGCGTGTCGCAGTGATGCAGAAGGAATGTAGCACAATAGATCACTGCGCAAGCTGCTCCGGAGAATTCCGTAGGTGGGAACTCACTATGATTTCTTCTCTGTCGAGTTTTTCTTTTTTGATGCGGCGACGGCCATGTTTTGAGCCAATAGGTTAGTAATGACATGCATATAGTGTCCACGGCAACGCGATCCACTAACAACCTGACTTGTCCCTCTATATTCTACGGTTAGTTATTGATTGATTGAGTCTAGAAAAATTTATACATTACAGCATATTGCTTTTATGGACGAGACAATGATCTGCCCATCAATACCATCTTTTACCCATAAAGTGGGAACCTGGGTAAATCAGATCTAGGTGTACATGGTCTAAGCTGTGCTTATTGGAACGCGTTCTTTACGCACGACTACATGATATCTGATATTCTGAGCACTGCAGGTTGTCCAAGATCAATATTTATTAACTAGTCGTGATAAGCATATCCCGGACTAGCGACATCTAGCGAACTCCAGTTATGTATCCCTCCCGCATGTATCTTTTTCATATCTTAAATAAATAAAGAATGACGTATAATATATAATAGAACCTGACGCCAGCAATTGAGGTGTATGGCTAGACGTTTGGCATGAGTGACGAATCGTGCATTCCATACCTAGCCGCCTCCAACATTAGGAGGTCTCTCTACTTCTTTCACCTCAACAACCTGCTTTGATAGGAGCAACCTTAGATCAAGCGGAATCTCGGGTAGCTTATCCTTGGAGTGCTGCTGCACCTTGCGATCTACTACTTCAACGGTGGTCCTAAACCGCAAGAAGAGTTGTTCCGCCCTCACCAGCACAGTATCAACATCCAAAGACTGACCAAGTTCATTAATGAACTTGAGAATCTCGTCAAATGCATGCAACTGTTCCATGATGGTGTGCTTGTTGATATCGAGCATGGCCAATGCAACAAATAGGTGGAACTGACTACTCAGATAATCGGTCCACAAAACCTCCCATAGACGCATGACACTATCCCAATCAAACTCCCGCTTGAACCACACCAACAGCATACGGAAAAAGAAGAAGAAATGAGTTGAGTCGCATTCCGCAAGATGGTCGTAGAGCCTTGGAAGCATCAGTTGGCAAAGGTGGTCTAGCGTTTCCAACTGTGCACGCATACCTGACTGATCGCGTAAGAAATTGCGCTCCATACGACGCATAAACTCTGAGAATGCCCAGAAAGCAAGTGCATCGTCTTGCAGAACGACGTAAAGAGGACTCAGCAGGTCAGACATGCCTTGTACGTAACCAAGATTGGCATTGTACTCGTTGTATGTGATGAGCATATCTTTCATCTGCTCGAGATGAGGGTTCGCACCGTTTGCCGCAAAGCGGGATTCTGGATCAGGGTGAGGGATGTCAGATGGGGCGAACAGTTCCAGATTTCGGTCTGTACGGAGGACATCTTTCTCGATTCGAGCCTTTTGATCGCGCCAAAACTCGTCGCTACTCTGGCGTTCGTGGTCATCCCACCAGCGTCGTTTAAGCCGGTAGTATTCATTGCGGCGTTCACTTACGATGGAGGCGCGTTCGTGCTTGTCGCTATCCCATGGGTAGAAGCCCAATAGAAAAAGCCATGCCTCTGGTCTCACATTAGGTTCAAGGCCACCATGGAATATACGCTCCTTCACTTCGTCCACGGTGATGGTCAATCTGCCCGAGTAATCAAACATTGCAGTCCACTCGTCGAGTGTTACCGGGTTTCGACGTTCGACAGCGCGGCTGACCTTGAGAACGCTGAAATCACCCGTGTCGCCGGCGAGGGTGTCATCAACACCTTCTGTCCATACCACGTCATACTTGGAGCGGTTGGTGTCCTGGGCGATACCAAGAGCCCACTCTGCCAAGTAGACTCTTGCCGAATCGAAATCCTGACTCAATTGCTCAACCTCAGGGACACTCAGGATCGCTTTCACGGGCCCTGGGGTGCGGTCCAGGACTTGCTGGCCCGCTTTGCGTGAGAAGCGGGTGATGCTAGCAAGTTTCTCCAAGAGGCCCCACTTTGCATCTTCCCAGGTTGGAGAAGCTTTTTTAACCGTGGCAGTCACTGGGCTGAACCCGAGTTTGTCGACAGTGTCCGGGTTGACCAGCACGACGTTGGGCTCGACGGTGGATTTGACGGTTTTACAAAAGTGGCCCAGGACTTCGAGGAACCTCGAGCCTCCCCATAAGAGGTCACCATGTGAGAATGTGTCGAAATCTTGATTGGCTCGCTTTTGCTCGTCTATCGTACTCTGGGATTCCGAGTCATGAAAGAACAGGGCAGGCAGAGTCGTTTGATCCCTGGTGAAGATGAGCAGCGACCCCCACCAGTAGCCTAGTACCGGCTTCCTGACCTGAATACTGTAGATGTTGGTCAGGGGAATGCTGAATGCGTGCGTGGATCGTGCGTGCGCCGGTGGGGCAGACACAAACACCTGCTTGGCTATCGAAACGTCTCCCGAATCAGGGTCTAAATCAACCTGAACGTAGCCGTCATAATCCTTCTGTTTCTCTTTGATCAAACTTTCCGGGATCCAAGACAGGAGAATATCCTTTTCCTTACTCTTGGGAGGGCGTACAAGGGCTAGGTAGCCAGGAATGTTATCCTTGGCTGATTTTGACGGGTGGATATATACTTTGGACTTGCAATACACCAATTGGACTTTGTCCATATTCTCCATAGCAAGTGAGATGCTGACCTGAGGGCAGTGGCGGGTGCCACTGCGCTTGCATTCGGCTAATCCAGCGGATCATATGAGCCATCGTGAATGTGTTTCTGCATTGCAGAAGAGGGTTTAGACTCGTGGCTGTTGGGTCGTCACTGTGTCGGTGATGCCAACAGCGGTCAGTAGTAGTGCATGGGGCGTAGAGATAAAGGATTATTGTCGTTTTTGCTGTTAATAGGGATTAAATTTGGCGTAGTGGCTGTTTTCATCCACGTGTGCATAGTACAGCAGTAGTTTGTTGGCACGTGAAGCGTGGCATGCAGTGCCAGTGAACATTTCGAATCAATTGACCCTACACCAACAAGAAGTAGATTGAACCAGTTGTCTGGAGGGATATGAGGGTGCATTACCCGATAGTCGGCGATTTTCGGCAAGGGCGATACCCCACAGCCTGGGCACAGTCGGTAGGGAGCACTACCCATGCAACGAAATTACACCACAGAGCCTCAGAACGAACTGTGGCATGATGCACAAAAAATGGACAGCCTTCCGCCTATAACCGGCCGGGAGGCATGAATTTCGTCGGGACGCCACAGTCGGTCACCTGCATGGCGCCACGCATCCCCGCTATAAAGATCTGGGGAAGCTCGCATTCAGAGCATGCTTAGATCGGTTCGTAGATACTCGAGTGAGGCAGCTCGTAAAGTGACTGTAATTGGCGCCGGGCAAATGGGCGTGGGTATTGCCTATGTTGCCGCTGCAAATGCCAAAGCTAACGTCACTCTGCTGGACAAAAGCGACGCCAGTTTGCAGAAAGGGCTGGCTTTCGTCGACAAGCTGCTGCTCAAGAACGTCAGCAAGAACAAGCTGACCCAGGAACAGGCAGACTCTATCAGATCCAAGATCTCGACTTCGTCTGATTTCGAGGGGTCAGTTGCCGACACCCAGTACGTGATTGAGGCCGTGCCTGAGATTCCCGCGCTCAAGGAGCAGATTTTCAGCCAGCTGGCGCAAGTTGCCAGTTCTCAGGCCGTTTTGGGCACCAACACCTCCTCGATATCGATCACCAAGATCGCAGCTGCAGCCAAAGGAGCCGAGTCTCGGGTTATTGGCATGCACTTTATGAACCCCGTGCCGGTGCAGCCTGGCGTGGAGGTGATTCGCGGCCTCCAGACCTCGGAGGGCACATATATTGAGGCCCTCAAGCTCATTGGGGACATGGGCAAAAAGATCTCCTCAAGCCGGGACATGCCAGGCTTTTTGGCAAACCGCATCCTGCTCCCTTATATCAACGAGGCAATCATTGCCCTCGAGACTGGGGTTGGTGAAAAGGAGGATATCGACAACATCATGAAGAACGGCTGTGCCATGCCCATGGGCCCCTTGCAGCTTGCTGATTTCATTGGCCTCGACACTTGTCTGAGCATCATGACGGTGCTGCACAATGACACCGGTGACTCCAAATACCGTCCCTCGATGCTGCTGCACCGCATGGTAGATGCTGGGTGGATGGGCGTGAAATCCGGCAAAGGATTCTACGACTACACTAAATAGAGTAAAAGTAGTTCTTTATGATATGATACTGCAATAACATACGGTCTACAGTGGGCCTATTTAACTGAACTCGGTCAATACCGGGCTATTAGTTGCTTCAGCCTCGCGTCTGATTCTGGCTTCAAGTTCCTTGAGCTCGGCTTCGCGGCGGCGCAGCTCCTCGCGGCGCTCCTCGAGCTGTCTCTGCAGCTGCTGCTCGTTCATCTGGAGTTTCTCTTCCTCTTGGCGGAGCATCTCCTCCCGTTGGATGTGGGTCTGCGAGTTGGAGGGCTCGTCGACGACCTCTGACGACAGCCGCTCTGTACGGTAGTTCTCGTACATGTAGTCGTATGTCGTCTCCTTTAGATCATTCAGATGGGTGTACAAAAGAGTGTCCCTCAGCAGGGGGAAGTCGCTGACCTTGGGGTCGTCGACTTGGACTGTGCCCCAGGGGTAGGTTCGCGACGTGCCGTCCGACGCGCCCACGATGGCGAACGGGATGCTCTCCTGGACGCTAGATACTCCCGACAGTGACACCTCGTCGTCGTCCTCGAGCGGGGCGAACTCGTAAATGGGGATCTGGTACTTGTCGATGTCCTCGCGAATGAGGCGTTTGTTGAGCTGGACCTCAGCCTTGGTGAGCGCGTCCGACTTGCTGAGCACGGGGATGACATTGACTCTAGTCCCCACCATTTTGAGAAACTCCACGTCGGTCTCCCTGAGTCCGTGGCCCGTGGCGTCGATGAGGTACACCAGCGCGTGGATCCGATTGTCGGTGAAACGCGGGTTGCGGCGGATTCGCGCCTCCTCCGCTAGCACCTCATCGAACTGGGTCTCTATGTATTTCAAGATTTCGCGTAGACACACGCTGTTGTCGAGGTTATCCCCGTATCCCGTGGTCTCGATAAATCTCAGTGTCACCACGCCGAGATCCGCGTCACTCAATTCCTCGGTGTATGTGCGTAGCCGTACTGGCCTCTCTTTGTGGGCACTGGCGGGGTCCTGGTCCATCCAGCCGGTAGTGGACACCAGCGCTCGCCCGCACAGTGTGTTGATAAACGTGCTTTTGCCGCTGCCGCCCGAGCCTGCGACCATTACATTGAACCGCACGGCGCGCTTGTTTCCGGCTCGCCGGTTGCGAACGCTCGAGGTGGTGCTGGTAAGTCGACGGTGCATCCCTACGCGTTTAGGTTTGTAAGGTGTGTATATATGATCTAGACTTATGTTTGATTAGTCATAATGACAGCGATCCTGAGACACGTTGAAGCCACAGTGCACATGTAGCGATTGGGGTGCGTCGAATTCAGCATCGTTCATAAATAGAGTTTACATTCGTAGTGTTCATTTCCAGCCCACTGACGTGTATGTGGCGCAGTGGCAAACTGCTCGCCTAGGCTTGGCGTGGCATGGGTTGATCAGGCACTCGGTCGCAGCGTGCAGTCGAGGCCTGTCCGCAAAAGTCATGGGTGGTGTGCATGCGCACGTCGGTCACGCGGTCAGAGCCGGATTGGCAGTTGGTCAAATGATTCGAGACGCACCTCTGCACGGGCGTGACTGGCATGCTGCCTGCATCCGTCTCCAACCTAGTGCCGGAGGGTTCACCGAGCCGGTAACCGATAGATTATGCAGTGATCGCTGGACCGGCGAGGCTTTTATCGGTCCAGGCTCTGCTCGCGTTTATCTATCTTTTGCAGCTCCTGTTTCAAATTGTCGACCAGCTTGCGATCGGGCTTTGCCCAACTATTTAGCCACAGGTTCCTGTCGACAGAGTTGGGGTTCTGAACCTTCCAGTCATCTTTCTCAAAGTCCTCGAATGCCTCCTCAAACGTTTGCGTGGAATTCTGCATGGACCTTGAAAAGTTTGCCACACGGACGCCTCGCCTGAATGCTCACTGCTGTCGCCGCGACTGCCGTGCTCGCGCTCGAGCCCTTGCTGGTCAGGGAACCTGATAGTACAATGCTGAAATTAATCCCTGGTCTCGCGGCTGTCCAATTTATCGCTGCCTATAGGCGAACATCCGATGGCTATTCGTCGCTGTTGGCAACTATTCTGTCGCTTCTAGTGAGCCCGCTCCTTTGGGCCACCTTTGTGCTTTTTGGCGCACCTATCACTGCGAACATTCCTGCCACTTTTGAATGTGTGAGTATCATAAGCCTTTTTGCAGTGCAACCAATGATAGCCGTTTACAATTTGGAATATGAGGAGTGGATTAAGGCGTTGAGGGGTAGCTTGCCTCTCACCGATGTTTATGGAGGTTTTTTGGGAGGGATCCTCGGCTCATGGGTTGGAGCGATCCCAATCGCTCTTGACTGGGACCGCCCATGGCAGGTATGGCCTCTCACGATTCTGCTCGGAGCGACGGCTGGTATTTTACTGGGCAACGTGATTGGGACGTTTAGTGCCGATAGCGTCGATCCCTACAAGCTCAAAAAGAAAAAGTCAGAGAAGAAGCACCCCAAGATTCCAAAGGACAAGCAGCGACTTTAGTACATAGGTAAGTAGCGGTGTTGAGCAATGTTACTTGGAAGTGACAGATGCATTGATTCAATCGGTTTTAGATTGGTATATAGGCGAACATGGCCTCGTTAGATAGTCTAGAGGTACCTATTCCCTACACAGCATGGGGGTCTTGAATGATGGCAATCAGGAGCAATCTGAACGTGAGTTTATTGCTTCCTATTCTTATAGGTCTAGCTGCCTCTAAGTATATGTCTGAAAAGCATCACATGCCTGTACAGCCTAATTAGAGGGCACATGATCCGGCCGTGCAATCTCAGATACTGATGAAAGATAATATGATTTAATAAATAATTATTTTGGATTGCCCCAAGCGTAGTCGAGCACAAAGTCCATGTCAAGCCCGAGACTCTTGAGTTGGGCGCTCTCGCGTCGTGTGAGCTCGACGCATTTCTGGTAGATGCCACTTTTCGAGCTAATGTTGTAGAGCTGACGATTGAAAACCTCTGCATAGGCGGTGACCTGGTCCTTGACCCAGGCCACTAAACGAGACGAGTACTCTGGTTCGGGGAAAGCGGAGAAGAACGCACGAACTGTTGAGCACACGAGCTGAAAAAAGATGATCGCGACCTCGCCTAGGTAGGTGACGATATCACCTCTGAACGATACGTCGCTAACCCATTGATGGATCTCTGTCTTCTTGGCCAACAGGAATGCATCAATCGCATCTGAATGTAGCCCGAGGGCGGCGCATACACCAAGAACCTGCTCGTCACCGGAACGGGCGTAGGATAGCAGAGCGCTCTCGAGCTCCTTTCGACGCCCGTCCACTCCTGGGACTTTTTTGTTCTCGACGATGATCTCGGCTGCCTTTGTCCATTCTCGGCTGACGAGCCTGAGATCGATATCGGCGATGATCTTTGCATTGTTTCGGAGCTCGCTCACGTCCTGGACTGCCCGGAGATTCGCGACTGCCTGGTTGCTGCTTAGGCGTTGGGGGTTGATGTTTGTTTGCTGGCCCGTGGAGGTGCTGGGGTTGCGGGAGTGTCTGCCTGACCTCTGGGTCAGGGCCTGTGCTCTCTTGAGCTCCGAGACAAGAGTTTGTACTGAACCTCCTGGAGGAGGGCGGTAGGTCCATCGGCCGGCGGCACAGGTGACCTGGAGGCCGCCGCCTGCCACCACTGACGACGGCAGCTCGTCGACGCGAATTTCTGTGAGCGGCCAGCACTCGTCGACGGCGAGGGCTCGCGAGTCATCGCGGCCGCGCCGCAGCAGCTTTGATGCCACCAAAAAGTGATCATTGAGCACAAACATCACCACTGGCTTGGCGGGCTGCCAGGTGACGGAGTTGAGCTCGTACCAGTTCGCGCTCTCCATTACCACGTGGCGGCCGGCGATGGCAGGCAGGTACTTTTGTGCACCCTCTACGCGCCGAAACAGGTTTGCGAGGTCCTGCTGCCACGCGGTGTTGAGCATCATGATTGAGGCTCTGGTGTCGACGACCGAGACTGATCCTCGGTGTCCCTGGGCCGACTCGGACTCCTCGAGCGCATCTGACCGCATTGCGTTGGTGACGGCACTGAGATCGCCCAGGAGCTTGCGCATGCGGGCGAGCTCTGGGGCCAGGTCGGCGACGTCGCGTGTGACACCCAGCATCGACTCATACGACTTCTTGGTGGCGTCAGCGTCGGCCTTCTCCATGTCGTCGAGCTGGATCTTGAGGTTTTCCATGTAGCGAGTGATTTCCTCGGCCGAGGCCTTGGAGAGAGTGTGGGCGACGAGCGATTCGGCGTCGAGGTTCGGATCGCTGAGCAGCGGGTCCATGGCGTCGGCGACGGCGGCATTGTCCTCGAACAAAAAGCTCTGCCGGCTGACGGACCTGTTCCTGGCGTGGCTCGAGCTCACGCGGCGGTTCTGGAGCGGCACGCCCAGGGAGTTGGGGGCCTTGGGATGGGGCTTCTTCTGGATATCCTGGAGGATGGTCTGGCGCTTTCGGAGGGACTCGGGGGCCCTGAGTCCCTGGCCAGGGATATCAGCTGGACTGAGCATCAGATCTACGGTGGCACTGGTGAGTCGTAATTACATAATGTAGGGAATAAGTTAGCGGAGCACGAGGTTGGCGTTGCGGACTTTGAGGTACTCTTGGTCGACGCCGGGGCCCAGCGACTGGACGATCTCGTACACCTGGCGGTTGTGGAACCTCAGCCCGTTTTTCGAGTGGTACGGCGCCGGCAGCCCTGTGATGTCGCACCAGTGCTTCTTGGGCCGCAGCGACGGGGGAGCATTGATGGTGAAGTAGGTGGGCACATCGAGGCCGACGTTAGCACAGTGCTTTTGCTCGTCCTGCAGAATCGCCTTTGCATTTTTGTTGCGCTTGTTGAACTTTCGCGGGGTCCTGAAGTCCTTCATTATGTAACGGCAACTGCTGCGGCGGCAGCTGGTCCTGGCATGGGCGAAACCGGGCCATTGAGTCTAGGGGCAATTGAGTGTACTCGAGACAATTGAGCAATTTTTCATGCCTGAGGTGGTGAAAGTCATGCTGACTTTTGCACACCTTTGTCGTCCTCAGTTACTAATGCTGAAACTACGGCAGCTCAAGGCCCAGGCCGACAAGGAGAAGGCCGAGGGTAAGCCCGGGAAGAAGGTTACTGGAGCCCAGCTGCGGGTACAGAATGACGTTGCTGAGCTCGACAGCCTGCCGCCAACAATGCGAGTGGAGTTTCCCGACAAGAATGACTTAATGCATTTTAAGATGCACCTGCGGCCGGACGAGGGGCTGTACGTGGGGGGCAAGTTCACGTTTGAGTTTTCCATCAACGCAAACTACCCCATTGAGCCCCCCAAGGTGCGTTGCGTGGAGAAAGTGTACCATCCCAACATCGACCTCGAGGGCAACGTGTGCCTCAACATCCTGCGGGAGGACTGGAAGCCGATTCTGAATCTGAATGCGGTGCTGGTAGGGCTGCAATTCCTGTTTTTGGAGCCCAATTACGCCGATCCCCTCAATAAGGATGCGGCCAAGAGCCTGCAAAGCAACCCTCAAGCATTTGCCCGCGAGGTGTACCAGTCATTACGGGGGGGGCGAATTGGATTCGAATCCTTCGACAGAGTTATCTAGCATCATTCAGTACGCCACCCCGTGACCATTATCTAATTTATCCACTCGCGTCCTCCTTAGTTATGCAACGCAGAGTGTATGTAGTTATTGGCGCGTTGTTTCTCATTCTCGAGACGTGTTTCCTCATAAGCTACTCGTCCTCGGGATCCCAGTCGAAGAGTTGGCGCGCCCGGCCCCTCACTGAGGTATCCCGCAAGGTCAAGATGGCCGAGATTATTAGCGGATTCATGGAAGCCTGCGACGGCTACAACCCGGCCAAGGGCGACGACGGGCTGCCGGAACTCAACACCCAAATGAAGCAGCGCCTCGACGATAAGGGCATGGATTTCCCCAATCACGAAGTGCCGATGGGCGACCTGCGCAAGTGGCTGTGGCTTGACGACTACATTGTGGAGAAAATGAAGCTCCAGCACCAGCACGTGGTCAAGAGCATCCCCAAAATGCCAGCTGATCTGCTGTCGGGGCGAGGAATCGTGCTGGCGGGCGGCGGCGAGCTTATGGGCGAGGCCCTGGTCGCGATCAAGTACCTCAACCAGTACTACCCCGAGTATCCCATCGAGTTGTGGATGACGCGTGAAGAATTTGAGCCTGATTTCTGCGGCCAGCTACTCGGGGACCTTAACGCCCGGTGCATGATCGTGGAGGAATTCTTCTCGGACTACCTGGATGGGTTCAACTACAAGGAATGGTATCCCATCAAGGCCCTGGCTCTCGCAGGCTCGTCGTTCGCCGAGATTTTGTTTTTGGACGTTGACGCATTCCCAGTGGTCCCGATCGAAGACCTCATGGACCAGGAGCCGTTCACCAGCAAGGGCCTAGTAGTGTGGCCAGACTACTGGGTGCGCGTCACCGTCCCTCAGTTCTACGAGATCGCCGGAGTTTTGGATGCCAGCGACCTCGAGCGGATCCCTGACAGCGCTATCTTTACCAAAACCAAAGGAGTCGTACCCTACAAAATCAGCTCTGAGAGCGGCCAGATCCTAATAGACAAGAAAAAACACTGGCGGACGCTGATGCTGGCGGTCTACTATAATCTCAATGGCGAATTCTGGTACTACCCGCTCATGAACCAGATGCGAGGCGTCCCGGGATTCGGCGACAAGGACACATTCATCTCCGCCGCCACCGTACTGGGTTTGCCAAACTACCAGATCCAAGGCGATATCCATACACTCGGCTTCCGCCGCAATGGCGAGTTCCACGGTAGCGTGCTTGGCCAGGTCGATCCGCACCAAGACTGGCTCAAGTTCGAGGAGCCCGAGCCCGAACACAATTATACCCTCACCGAGCCCAGTATCGCGGTGCTCCACGCTAATCACATGAAAATGAACCCATTCCGCATATTTAACCCCAAGTTCGACGACGACAACCAGCGACCAAACCTGCTCGCGTTCAAACGTCGCATCATGGGAGGCATGTCAAACCTTGCCCCCAAGTTCGGAGGGACCGACCACGAAATGCAAATGTTTGAGGCTCTCGAGTACGTCATGTGTGAATGGTTCGCCAAAGGCACACTGCCGAATTTTGCCAAGAAAAGCGATATGGACTTTAAGCAGATGTGCATTGATACCCAGGATCACCTCAAGTGGCTCAAAGAGAACCCCGACGCCGACGACGTTTAATGTGTTTGATAATTAGACTTTAGAACACTGAGCTTGCGCTCGGTTGACTTGTACTTACGAGATTAATTTATCCACCGATCGTCCCTTTCGTTATATCTATGTCTAGTAACCAATGTTCGCCCTGCACGTCGTGTCAAAGCCCGACACAAGCTTCATGCGCTTCTGCATGCGGGCGTAGTCTATTTTTGGCTGCGACCGGGGTCTAACGCGTCTGACAAATTTCATGATCCATATCTGACAAACATAGTGAGGTAATCGCGAGCATCTCACTCTAGACGACATCTTGATATGGCAATACTTCCGTTGCTGGCTCGGAAGAAGGGTACTATCCTCAACCTCCTTGCTGTTGCAGCTTGTTTAGAACTCCTTTATATCTTGTTGACTTGGTCTAATAGCCAAGCTGCTCCCCCTGCCTCTGAGAATTTCCGGGCTCACAACGAGCGTTTGGAACTCCAGACATCTCTTAGAGAGTTTTTGCAAAGTATCCGACAACAGCATCCCAGTTTAGGCTATGGGAAGGTCCCCAAGCTAGACAAATGGGACTATTTAATTGACGATTACATTGAAGAAATGCAAAAAAGCAATGATCCTATTACGATTGAGGTTATGTCCAAGTTTTTACGAGTTCCAGAGGACCAGAAGCAAGTTCTCAAAGAGCAACATTCTAATGTGGTTAGCAAACTCCCTGATCTCCCGCAAAATTCGCTCAGTGGAAGAGGTATAGTTATGACTGGTGGTGGGAGCCTTTTTGGTCAGGCTCTGGTAGCAGTCAAGTACTTCAACGAGTATTTTCCAGGAGTACCGATTGAGCTATGGATGACCGAGGAAGAATATGAGCCAGAGTACTGCTCGAACCTGTTTCCAACCCTTAACGCAACCTGTCTTATTGTTGAGAACGTGTTCGGTCAAGAAAACCTCAAAGGGTTTGACTACAAAGGTTATCCACTCAAGGCATTGGCACTAGCTGGTTCTAGATTTGAAGAAATCTACTTCACTGACGTAGACTCGCTTCCCTTATTGCAACTTCAATACTTGTTTGAGTCTACACCGTTCAAGGAGACCGGTCTTGTGGTGTTCCCCGATTATTGGATCCGGGTTACCGCCCCGGATTATTACGAGATTGCCGGTGTGTTAGATGCTAGTAGTCCTAAGAGTACTCCAATGACGGCTATTAAAGGTGCTGTGCCTGATAGGATGTCCTCGGAAAGTGGCCAGATGATCCTGAACAAAAAGCAGCACTGGAAGTCGTTACTACTGGCTCTATATTACAATCTCAATGGAGAGAATTATTACTACCCACTGCTGTGCCAGAAACGTGGCATTGCTGGCTTTGGTGATAAAGAGACATTTTACTCCGCTGCAAGCGTACTCGGCGAGAAAGTCTACCAAATTCAGGACGGAGTTGGTACCTTGGGGTACCATACTCCCGATGGTTATCATGGAAGTGCTATCCTGCAGCTGGACCCCCAACAGGACTATGAGAAGTACAAGCTCGGTCAGAGCATAAAGCCGCAAGCTGCTATACTACATGCGAACAATATGAAGATGGATCCTTATATCCTTTTCAATCCCGACGAATCAACGGATTCCTGGGCTCATCCCAACGTACGGTACTTCAAGCGGCGACTCCTTGGACCAGTAGAGGGAGTAAGAAAAGGTTTACATGGAAGGGACGTTGAACTGTTGTTTTTCGAAATCGTACAACATGTGGTCTGCGATTGGATCGTTGACCAACACCTGCATCCTAGGGGCGCACCCAAATCTGCTACAACCTCGGACGATAAAGATCTGTGCAAGGCTGCCGTAGCACATTTGGAATGGCTAAAAAATAATGATGGTGCAGATCCAAAGTAGCCTTATATATACCGTCCTCAGAGTGTGCTATCTTTATATTAATTGATCTCCGCCGCATATTCGGGGTGGTTTGCATGCACAGTTGACGTAATTTAATGCGATCCGCCACACATGCATCACCTGATGGTCATGTTGTTGGGCGAGCACCAATTATAAATCCCCAGAAGTATGAGATCTTATCATCTAAATGCCTCGAGGACTCAAAGATAAAGTTGCATTGGTTACCGGTGGAGCTCAGGGAATCGGTCGGGGAATTGCCCTTAGATTGGCCAATGAGGGCATGAAGGTTTCAATTGCAGATTTGAAGGAAGATGGTCTCAAGAAAACAGTGGAGGAGCTCAAGGCTATTACTGCTGCAACCTACTTTACCTGTGATGTATCCAATCGTCAACAGGTCTTTGATGCAGTCGAGCATACTCACAAGACATTGGGCGGTTTTGATGTCATCGTGAACAATGCAGGCATTGCCGAGATTGACCCCATTACCGCAGTCACCGCTGATGCCCTCGACAAGATCTACAAGATCAACGTGAACTCTGTGGTCTGGGGTATCCAGGCTGCCGCCGCCAAGTTCAAGGAGCTAGACCACAAAGGCAAGATCATCAATGCGTGCTCAATTGCTGGTCACGATGCTATTCCTTTGCTAGGAATCTACTCTTCCACCAAGTTCGCTATTCGCGGCATCACCCAGGCTGCCGCTCAAGAGCTGGCGTCATCACAGATTACTGTCAACGGCTACTGCCCTGGTATTGTTGGCACTGGAATGTGGGATACTATCGATCAGCGTTTCTCTGAAATCACTGGTGTCCCCAAGGGCGCCACTTACAAGAAGTACGTGGGTAGCATTGCCCTTGGTCGCAGTGAGACTCCAGATGATGTTGCCAACCTCGTTTCTTTCTTGGCTAGCGACGACGCCGACTATATCACCGGTCAGTCAATCATTGTGGACGGTGGTATCACCTATCGCTGAGTAATTCAGGTTGAAATTAAGACTTTCAAATTGTATAATCATATAGATATATTAGATGCGCGAAGTGCTCACAGATCAACTGACTACTGCTAACTGTGTGAAGATGAGGTGACTATCGCGCGATCAAAATGTTTTATGTATAAATAGTAGCGCCTGCGCTAGAAGTTGAACTCGGATCTAAACTGCTGGAGGTCCATATTCGGGCCGATCTTTGGCACCAGATCACGGCGGTCCATTGCAAGGAAGACACGGCGCAGAGTTTCGCAAAGATTAGTGCTCTTTTCAAAGTCGTTTCCATCGCCTGTCTGATGCAGAGACATGGCCGATAGGAGGTGCTCTGCTGCTTCTCGATAGCAGCCAATATTGATGCAGCTCACCCCGACGTTGTACCGAGCACGCACAAACGAGGGGCGAAGCTCCAGTGCCTTGTAATAGGCATCAATCGCTTCCTCAGGTTTGTTTGAGTTTGCCAGAGTAGCACCCAGCCGATTCCACATGAGTGGATCATTGGGGCGAACCGCCAGCGCGGCTCTGAAACAGTCTACGGCCTTTTCATATTCCTCGTTGCCATAGAACAAGACTCCAAGGCCTACCTGAACATCGGCGTCGATGTTGGCGCCATCAGGGGACATTTGAGCAGCCTTAAGGAACAAACCAGTCACACGTTGGTGGAGATCCAAGCGGTTTTCATTCGCAAGGGCGGGGTTATCAGCTGTGGCCCTGTCCACGAGCTGGGGGTATTTTGTCGCCAGCCAGCGCTCCAACGTTGCGTAGGCGGCATTCTCATACCCCTCGTTGGTGTACGAGATGGCCAAATCCAGCAGAGCTTGCTGGTTGTTTTTGTCCAGCTTGACACACTGTTCGAGGGCGCGAATGCACTCGTTTTCCAGTTCGTTCTGGGCCTGGGCTTGACCTAGGCGACACCAGGCGTCTACGTGGTTGGGATTGCGCTGCAGCGCGGCCTCAAACGCAAGTGCGGCAAGGCTGAGTTTGGCTCCCTGATCCATCAGAGCCACTCCAAGCGCGTATGGGTCAGGATCCTGGAGATACGGGTTCTCCTCGTTGAACTTGTAGTCTGCGTAATTGGGACGCGATGACGCAAAGTGCGAGAAGTCTCGTTCCCAGATATCTCCACCGCGAACGTGAGCAGAGCCATCGTCATGCATCTGGTCCTTGATTCTATCCCAGATCTGGTCCCAGTTTGGCGGGTATTGCGACGTTTCAAACCACTTGGCGTCGTACCCGTTCTCGATCGAGTAGACAGGGTCCTCCTCGAGATCTTCGATGCTGACTTCTTCGCTCTTATTTTCGGTCTTGTCTTCAGTCTTTAGTTCCGGCTCGGCAGTATTCTCCTTGGTCTGACTTTCTTCAATGGACTTGAATTGCTTCTCCCACGACGCATCGTCAAGCTCCACAATCCTTTGCTGTTGGGGCTGATGCAATTGAGGCTGTTGTTGCATTCCGCTATACATTTGGAACCGTGGAGTGTACCCCATGCCCGCATTCATACCCAGCGATGGCCCGTACTGAGCCTGTGGCATCTGTTGCTGGGGCTGACTGAAGTTTTTGGCCCATTCAGAACCACTGGCACTTGGCTGAGGTGCTGGTTGCATCACCGGCCCTCCGGCCTTGAAGTCCTTAGACCAATTCGCCTGGCTTGGGTGGTTCATGGGCAGCTCATTGCGCATTTCATCAAATGAAAACCTATTTACTTGCGGCCCATTCATTTGCTGGAGCATTTGGCTGTCTTGCTGGCTCACGTGCCGGTTGTCGCTCCGCATGCCACCTTTTGCGTGCTGTTCTTGCATCCGATCAAACTGCAACGAGTTATCGACATGCTGTTGTTTGGCCATTTGCGCCAGGGGGTTTGATCCCGCTGCGCACGCACTTCCGCCCATAAACGACATATGGTAAATGCCGAAGTGCTGAGGTTCGAAGCTTATAAATGGTAACCCTAACCCCAATCACATGTGGAGGACCAATCGAAGGCACTTGCAAAATATCATAGTAACATTTCAAATCATCGACATAGGCTTGTTCCACGAATGGAGGTCTAGACGGATGCCGCCGGAGTTTTTCCGGCCGGTTGCGGTGCAGCCGAGGTACTCTGGTCCCGATCAGCGGCTCTAGCGGCACGTACGGAAACTAACTACGGACGCTAATGTTGCAAAACCCTCGGGGATCGACTAGCCATGCCCATGTCTACATCTACTCTTTGCTATGTGTCCTTTGAGCGGCTCGTAAATGTGCCGGCCCCTCATCATGTAATGTCTGCATAACCGAGATGCACCCCACATCAAACTGCAATTGCGTTGTAATACGCTAAGGAGCTCAGTCTCACATTAAACTGGGGGCATTGTGAGTCACTATAGACAATGTTTCTCGGCCTACGTCATTTTTCACGTAGAGCCCTGTAGCCGACTTGACTAGGTGATTCGTGAATGTCTGTGATTATGGGATCTTGCGTTGAGTCATTCAAAACCCGTGTAGCCCTATTGGGGCATGACGTACCGAGCAGCCCATAGATATGCTTGGAATACATCCGTAGACTTGCATTTTGTAGAAGTGAGATATTTATTGTTATTCTAAGGCTCACTACAAAGTCAACTGACTATGATTCACGTCCTGCAGGCATTGACATTTAGGCACCAGAAGTTAGCACAAACTATATTGACAAATTACTCTCAAGAGATGACACACACGCAATTGAGCAAGTTCCCATTGATGGATTGTTGCTTAGACCTAGTGAGATCCCCAATTTCCAACGGCATGGTGCATGGTTCTACAAGCGCCTAAAAGAAGCCACGCCTAGTGAAGCCATCGAACTACACCCCTGGCATACCGGAATAGGTGAAGCACTGTGCAATTGCAAGAGAAGCTTGGGTAATTATTTGCCAGGTACGAGATTTGGAGTGCATAAAGCGACTAAGACCTTGCACGGCACACGCCTGCAAAGCGCTATTCTTCCACGAATAGACACGCCATGTAGCGGTGGGTCGACTCAGCGGTAATTATATGAAAGCTCTTATAAATAAACCTACTCCTGTGGCTTCTTAGAGGAGCAAGCAACGATTTTAATCTTGTCAGCGTTGACAATATCGCCATCGTCCATTTTAAAAACAATATCAGTTACAACAAACCGCCACACGTCGTCACAGCACCTGTAAGTCTTCAGGTGACCTTTCAGGTGTAGTCGAGCACGCACCGTATCACGCAGCTCGTCCATCATGACTCGGTCAAAATGGGAGAGCAGTCTACGTGCAAGCTGGGGTTCTAACTGGCTATCACTAATTAGTTGATCAAGCGCTTCAGTGAGCGCCGTGCCGATAGAAGTCCGCCGGTACAGCTCATAAACTGGTGTAGCGGATGACATGACTAATCTGGGTAGAGGCGGGTATAAATATGTTGCTATGGAACTTTATAGAAGTGATGTTAAATACTAATAAAAGTGGATCTTAGACAGGAATTGGTAATAATAATTAAAGCCGGTAGGCAAAGTTGCATCACTAGGTGGCTTTCATGCTATGGAAGATCAAGGTGACGACCATATTCTCTTCCTGGGGCAGAGTCGTTAGTAGGAATGGGCTGTGTGCGCTGGGGCTCCTGATCTGCATCTTCACGCTCCTCTACTCGGCGCTCCCGCTCGATGGGGGTTGTATCTAGCAGCAATTTATCATCCATAAACAAGTATACAGCGCCAACGGCAATCACTCCACACACCATCAGTCCAAGGACGATACCCACAAGCAGGACGATATGAGACGACATTCTAAACGGAGGTTTGAGAATAGGTGGGCTGATCCACGCGGGAGATATATATTTATCCACAAAAAGAACTGTAGATCCCGCAGCAGTGTAACCATTAGTATCACCCCATCCGTCCACAAAAATGCGCTGCCCTTCGCCATACACAGGTGCAATGGACCACATCCTCTCCGAGATGGGTTCCATCTTCACCGGCTCTCCAGCAAGAGTATCAATATCTTCTCCGTCGAGCAATCTTTGAATAGGATTTCCTTCTATGATGTGGAGTTTCACTAGCGCCGCCAGATCTGGTGTGTCCACAGTGATGTTGTCCTTCTTGAGAGTTTTGATGTTTGGAACCAAGATGGTATAGTTACCATTTCCTGGTTGAAGGACGTGAGCTAAATCAACAGACTTGAGCAGCTCAATGAATTCGTCGCGTCTACCAGCACTAATAAAATCTGAAGCAGTAATCTCAACTGTTGGTGGGATATCGATATTCGACACACAATGAACGACACCGTTATCAAACAAAATATCGGTAATTTCCGTGTCAAAATGCATTTTATCCATCTCGAATGCTGTGTGTTCGAGCTCTTTACTCACAGAGATATCCACCTCGGAACCATCCAGTAGCTCAACCTGTTGCGGAAGCGAGTTGGAATATATTGGAGTTTTCATGATCAGACGGTTGAACACTCTACGAAGTGCATCCGGATTCGCGTCAAAATAATACTTGACCAAAATTTGTTTTTCCCACGCATCTCTAGTGGGCAGGAGAAGAGTCCAGCTGTGGTCATATGGAAGGCTTAGCAAATCCAGATCGTCAAGGTATGCCAGCGAATAGCTAGATAAGAACAAAGGCCCAACGGCTAGCTGCAAGTTAGGAGGTTCTTGGAAGGTGCCATCGACCACATAGATGCTGCAGTTGTTCACTGTATATTCCTTAGACAGGACCTGCTGCCAATTCACATATACTTTTCCAGTGTTGTGCACTTGTGCGTGAATGCGCTGGGGAAACTTGCCACTCTTCAGCTGCAGCTTGCTGGGGAGCATGTAAGATCCAGACATGTTTAGGTTCACTTTTCCTTCTACAAATTGATAGAGAATCATATCGTGAGAGTCTACACGAGATGCATCACTTTCAGTAGTAAGAGAATCCCCAACGGGTTGCTCAATGCCATCTTGTCGCGAGTATTCAGGAACGAATATCGTCTGACTAGTAGTGACAGTTCCATCAATCAAGTCTTGGTGATCATACATTCGGACTCGTCGCACAAACGGGTAACCCTGCAATGCAAGAATGTATTTTTCTGGGGTGAACTGAATAGGGTTGTTCAAGAGTCCATTAGTGATAAAATACACACCATTGGACCCGATTAACCAATTACGTTCCATTCTGGTGTTATTCACCCACAAGTCGCCGTTGTAGTCGCTGATATGAGCGATTGAACCGTCCATCATGGTAATGGTGTCGGGAAGGTTAGAGGGATCCAGTGTCCCTCTTACGGCGTGAGCAGCTAGCAGCTGTAGCCGGTCAGGACGACTGAATGCGCCAAACAAGTACGAGATCTCAATATCACTAAACTCGTTCAGCATGGCTTCATTCAGCGGAAGGAATAGCGTAATGTTATCTCCCAGCTCATTGCATAGCTCATTTATGGATACCACCTGAGCGAATAACGAGATTTCATTGCGCAAAAACGCCTCATAACAGACAGGCTCTGGTATCCCAAGGAGACTGGAGATCCCGTGCACAACCCCACGCTGAGGAGAGGCCCACAGGTCAGGCTCGACGATTACTGCTTGCCCATGATTTATCGAGCCTTCACGAACCTCAATTGGGATATTGCGATCGTGATACTGCAAATATGAGGGAATTATCACCCTTGGTCCCTCAAGCACTGTGTCATTATAGGTATTGTTTGCAATGTAGTAGAGTAGAGTATTCTTGGTGATAGTCGGATGATCACCGGGATCAAATGCTGAATTCACCGGAGCGAATAAGGTGATATTACTGCAAGTATTCAATAGAGGGATCAGTCCAAATCTCTGCAGGAGATGCACAAACGTCGAAAACTCCGCGTGCTCGCTTAGCACGTCCACTACTGTCTTGGTAGGAACGGGCTCATCGAGGTCACTTGGAAATTTTACGTCATTTGAAAGCCATTGACTGAAAGCCATGGCAAAAAGCGGTAACCATAGCATACCGATTAGAGACTAGAGGCACAAGGCACACTAATGAACACATCTTATGAGTCAGCTCAAATACATGCCACGTGCAGATACGTTGGGCAATAAACATTGAGCTCGGTGGGGCAGTTTCCGCAACTGAGAAAACCAGTCAAAATTGCTCAAGTTCGAACTGGTGGAGCTATTGCCCCTATTATGGATATCACCGATCGGCGTGCTTCAATTCTGAAACCTGGATCTCCATTGCGGGTGTTCAGGTCGACATGAGACAGAGAGGTTAAGTCTACTGGCTTGATCTGACTACAATGGTTGATCTTAGCACGACCATGGTCGGGAGATTCGTAATTACATAACTGTAACTACTGGCTGAATCAGGCTCTCACTATTGGGGATGGATGATCCAGATGGCATCGAATATGAACGGCTAGCACCGGGGTGTTCATTCAGTGATCCAGTTGAGTTGTGTGATGATACCTCTGTAAAATTTGATATCAGTACGCCGCATTGTCTCTGGAGTAATAATATGGCTGCAGCATCGCAGTTGTGGCAGATTGACTTTGTCGCCGTAAGAACACAAATTAATGTGGTTGATACTAGCGAAATGGGGTCTTCCACGGTACTGGGAGTGATTGAGACTTGGACAGAGAGTCCATGGTACCTGCAGGACCAAGAACCTCGGTGGAACGTCTTCCCCCGAGGAATCACATATATCACAGTGAAAAACTGGCTTGGAAGAGAGGTAGTTGCAGCAGTAGATGATGGTGGAGGAGTATATGTTTGGCGAACTTTAGAGATCTACAGTGCTGCTAAAAGCAAGGATAAGACCTTTAGATATTTGAATGTCAGTCCTTGGTTCACCACAACCGTCAATGATTCGGCATGGGGCCTCGATCTTCATCCGTTCCTTCCTCTGATTACTATCTCAGACAATTCCTCGACGATTACGGTTATAGTAGTAGAAAAAGGGGAAAGAAAGACAAAATCCATCGAGAAAATCCTTATTACCGACCTAGGGGGGAACCTTCCTTGCATCTCCTTCCTTGGTGATGATTCACTTGAATGCACATTCATCTCGTACGTTAGCCTCACATTGGACATGCTTGGTGGCTCATTTGGGGTGCGAAAAATCGAATGGCCGGAGACAATTACACACCATGGAAACTACCAAGTCACAGAGGTTAACACTACAAAGATTCAGCAATGTGGATGGCTCGTAAAGGGCTTGAAAAGATCAATGTTCAGGTCAGTTTCGACACAATATGATCTGTGTGGCAACAAAAAGGGCGTGGAGAAAGTCAAAGATCGTGAATTCTCTTATACAGTTTGTGAAGATGTCTGCGATGCATGCTGGCCATATGAATTTCTGCGTGAGTCTGTAGATAGGTTGGGTATCACCGGTTCCTGGGCACAACCGCAAACATGGTTACGGCAGCAGTCTAAAGAACTAGACAAGTGGGTAAATAATGGACGAAGGACGGCTCTCTATGCTGCAGAGGAGCAGAAATTCCTCTCAGATTGGCTTATGTTTGTCGCTTCTACCACGCAAAGCTTTGTTATTTCCCCTACGACTGGCCACTGCCTCACAGCCGCTTTAAAGGTATTCTCACTTCCACAGTCGGTTTTATCAAGCACATTCGGGATAATGGCCCTTAGCATATGCGAGTTCATTGAGCCCCTAAGTCTGGCTATCGTTTTATCAAGAGCTGCTACAGTGGTAATTCTTAGGCTAACCGAGTATGACGGTATTCTTGGACTCCGCCAAGAACTTGTTCTAAGTGATTTCGATGCGGTTATCGTGGGTCTTTCCGTGCAGCCAGCGAGGGCTCACGATATGGATTTTGAGCTTCAACAGGACACGGAGTCAATCTGGGCTAGAGACTATGACGTCAAGGACCCAGATATTGGACTTGTTGGCATATACCTTGTGCGCCTTCATTTCGACGACTGCAGTGTGAAGACCTTCTTACTCAGTGATAGATCAGACTCGTCGGATTCTGACAGTACTTTTTAGATTGTGAAGCGACAATCTTAAGATTTAGCAGATCCATTGAAGTGCGGTTCGTAAACTTTGGTCTGAGCGTACTTTATCGAATATTGTTTGCGTAGGGCAAAGTCGTCTCATGCAGAAAGGACAGAGGGTTCATATGTATTGGTAGTCTTGAGCATTTCTCGCTTCCTGCTCGACGTCTTCATGAACAAGTCTAGGTCAAGAAGAGTTCGGACTCGACTATACCGGAGTACATTCCGATACTATTCTAATTTATTCAATTGATCAAAAAAATCAAAATAAATCTTGAATGTAAAAATCGACCAGGGGGAGGCTCGAACTCCCGATCTTGCGATTAACAGTCGCACGCCTTAACCAACTGGGCCACCCAGTCCTTAGTGGGAACAAGTTGGCGATGTTTTACATATACTCCAGAATGGAATAAATATGATCACACGTGACCCCTTCCCTAGAGTGTAGCAGGCAATGAAACCCCGAGAACTTTGTTCATCCTGGTTTTTCATGCCATTCTCAATCTTTTGTAGCGCGGAAGGTATATCACTGATGCAGAAAGTACTTGTCAGGTTCGAATCCTGATAAGATAAGCGCCAGTGGTTTAGTGGTAAAATACGACGTTGCCATCGTTGTGCCCCCGGTTCGATTCCGGGCTGACGCATCTCTTTTTGCATGTCCTGATCTCTGGTAATTAAACCAATCCAACTACAATCATACGAATTATGTTGCGAGTGTGGGTAAATACTTCCCTACGTACTTTTAGCGTTGCACGGCATGGCATGTCCGTAAGAATCACAAATCTAGAACTAACTATTTCCATTCAACAGAGTAATCCAGCGTTTCACCAGCTAAGAAGGGAATAACTTCCAAATCACCCGATTTTAGGCTGTCGTCAACTTTGAATGGCTTCTTTACAAGTGTAACAGTCTGAACGTTTAGGTCTTTGTCGTTGACTTTATAGAAGTCCTTTCCAAAATCTGAAACAAAACCCTTCAACTTGTCGAGCTTCCCGACCTTATCAAAAGCTTGAGCTACATAGGAAATAGCGTATTCCTGAGTAAAAACACCAGCGGCCGCATTTTTGGCTCGAGTTTTGGATGTGAGAGGATGAGGGGCAGAATCGGAGCCAAAAAAGAACTTTGGATTTCCAGATGTAGCTGCATTGATGAGAGCAGTTCTATCGCTCGGAAGCTTGGCCACTGGCTTGCAGAAGTTATGGGCAGAGCCTCCCCAACTGTCGACAGTCAAAAAGAGATGATGGGCGGTGATGGTGGCTGCAACAGTAGGTCCGCACTTCTTAACTGCCTCGACTGCTGCAGCAGAGGTACAATGTTCAAGTACGATTCTCAGTTTGGGGAACTTGGTGTGCAAGAGTTCCAGAGTAGGCAAAAATTTTTCTTCAGCATTCAGGACCGTGATGTCTGAGCCGGATGGGCACTCACCATGCAAATTGAGGACCATATCCTGACGCTCCATCTCGGCGAAAGTAGGGTAGAAAGGCTCATAAGAGCTGACGCCGTGCTCACTATTAGTTGTAACACCAGCAGGATAGCACTTGACGCCAGTAATACCCTTAGATTTTGCCTCCTTGATGACCTCAGGAGTGATATCAGGGCAAAGATACAGAGACATGAGAAATAGGGTGTCTGGACTCAGCTTTTGCAAAGATTTTTGGTACTCCAAGACGTCGTCGGGTTTAGTGAGAGGGGGAACCAAATTCGGCATCACGAAGCACACAGATACACCACCTTTCTTAACTGTAGGGGTAACCAATTCTTTCATTGCTCCATCTCTAAGATGAACGTGAAAATCTCCAGGTCTGCCCAGTTCCATGATGACAAAAACTGAAATTTCAGGTTACTAACTGCATTAGCGTGCCTTGATATGGAGTCGCATCAATCATCTATCTTAGTAAACTAATTTATTTAGCATTTAGAGTCGCTTAATCAGGTCATCCAGTAGAGTATCAGTATCATTGGCGAAATTGCGAATACCCTCGGACAGCTTCTCGGCAGCCATAGCGTCAGAGTTCAGGTCGATCTTGAACAGGCCCTCGGCGTCAACGTAGGATTTTTTCTCAATGTCAAGAGACTTGGCTTTAGATGCATCCAATACCTTAGGAACAGGCTCCTCTGAGGTGTAGAGCTCTTCTAGCAACTTGGGAGAGATAGTCAGGAAGTCGACACCAGCAAGGGCCTTGATCTCGCCAGTGTTGCGGAAGGAGGCACCCATGACGATAGTCTTGTAGCCAAACTTTTTGTAGTAATCGAAGATTCTCTTGACGCTCTTTACACCGGGATCGGTCTCACCAGTGTAAGTCTCGCCGGTGTTCTTCTTGTACCAGTCAAGAATACGGCCGACGAAAGGAGAGATGAGGGTGGCGTTGGCCTCAGCAGCAGCAATGGCCTGGACCTCGCTGAAGAGGAGAGTCAAGTTGCAGTGAATGCCATGCTTGGACTCCAATTCACGAGCAGCCTGGATACCCTCCCAGGTAGAGGCGATCTTGATGAGCACACGCTCTTTGTCGATACCCTTCTTCTCGTACAGACCGATGATCTTCTGGGCCTTGGCAATGGTGGCCTTGGTGTCGAAAGACAAGCGAGCATCGACCTCAGTGGACACTCTGCCGGGGACGATCTCGAGGATCTTAGTACCAAACTCAACGAGAAGAATGTCCAAAGCTTCCTGGGCCTTCTCGTGAGGAGAGCCCTTGAAGGTGTTGACAGCAGCAACGGCCTCGTCGATCAATTTAGAATATTCGGTCTTCTTGGAAGCGGCCAAGATCAAGCTGGGATTGGTGGTAGCGTCTTGGGGTTTGTACTTGGCAATGGATTCGAACTCACCGGTGTCGGTGACGACGATGGTGCCAGTAGCCTTCAGTGCCTCAAGAGAGTTTGTCATTGTTAGGATAATGGCAGATTCTAGCTTGGTGTATATATACGTGCACACCCTAGCCCTTGCAGATTCATGCACCGATGATGATCTCAACCATGCTGAACAATGGCCAGTAGGCGAGCCCATGGTAGTGGATTGACAACCAGAAATTGTAGAGCCTCTAATGTATGCCCATACCGCATGATCGAGTCTACAACTTTCTTATTCGTTGGGGGACCCATCCGTGTGACTAAATCATACGTATTCAGATCGCACCGTAATGATGCACGAGGGAGGGGCGTGCTGTGTAGCCGTTTAACAATTAGATGACCCCGATCTAAAAATTCGGCAACGGCTTCATTAGCCTGCTCACTTAAGGGATCTGCAGGTTGCATATGCGTACGATTGCTGCCATGTCACATATCGAGATTCGGGCTTCCACGTCCTACGATGGACCGTTTACCAACGTTCCAGTCAATACTGACAAACCTACTGAATTGGAAAATGACATTTGCTTCATAAAAGTGGTTGTGAGAATCAAAGGCTTCAAGCAGGATGGCAAGCTTGTCGAAACTGACTATTTCAAGGATTCTCGGGCTGGAGACTCTTTCAGTGTCCAGTTCTCACTGAAATTTAAGAAGAATGTTAATGGCAATGAGCTCCTTTGGGGAAATGACTTTGACTCGCCCATTAGAGACATTCTTCCTTGGGGATTCAGTGCTGCTTTCGCAACCTTCAAGCGAATGATTGATCCAAGTGTTGATGGCGATGTGTATGCAGACAAACCATATATTTACGGGCCCTGCTTGACATCTATCAACTACTTCGCCCCTCAGGATGACCACAAGATTGTGACTCCATTGGTTGAGAATGGCAACACCACCCGCCAGAAGAAGTACTTGGACGAAAATTTGCGCAAGGATTTTGTGTTCGAGGCAGGAAAGGTGTATGACTTTGATTTTGTCACTCCCTATTTAGATATGAGCGAAAAATGGGCAATCAAGCTGCCGTTTTTCACATTCGATCTTGGAAAATACGCAGGTAAGACTACGGTGAGATATTCACTGAAATGCGGAAAAGACTTGGTGTTCTGCCTGGTGTTTGATGTCAAAGACGGAGCGGCTACAGAAGGTGCGACTGCGACTAGCGACGAGGCAACCGCAGGAGACGCAACAACAGGAAATGCAACTAAAGAAGATGCAACTACGAATGATGCAGGTGTCAATAATGCGGACACTAAAGTTGGATCCGATAAACCTACAGATGCTTCTGCAAAGGACGTGTCGGCTGGCACCCCGACCCCCAAACTAGATGCCTCGTCGACCGAAACTACGGAGAGTTCCGCAGTCGATGCTTCCAGCAAGAGTACTGCACCTAACACCACTGACAAAGATACTTCAGCCAATGCAGTGAAGAAAGACGTACAGCCTGACGCGAAGGAGAGCCCTGCAAAGCAGGATTCAATCACCGATAAACAGGGTGCGTCAGTCGATCCAGTCGAGCAGTCCTCGGAGAAAGGGGTCTCTGCTTAGGAAAACATGAGGTATCTATGATTGTTTGAATAGAATTCCAATAGACGTGTACTCAATCTCGACTCAGAGATGTATAGCATATACGAAGAATTGTGCGCTCCGGGCATTGAATTGCAAACCTCCTATTAAATAGGCGAGGCGTGTTTAACAATTCTTTCTGAAGTGCCTTTTATGACGTTCGCTCTCCAGGTGTGCTCTAGAACCACTTCGAATCTTCTCAAGATGTCTGTCTAGCCCTAACCCTGGTTTGATCAGTACAGTATATCTAAAAGTAATTAGGCATCTAAAGACCAAAATGGAAAAACTACTACACTGGTCTATTGAAGCAGCCAAGGACCCAAAGAAAGCTGGAAATCCTGATCCTAAGCTGCTGCATCAGCTCTTCAGTGGCTATGATGAATCGGCAGCAATGAGAGCGAATCTCCAGAATGCTGTCGAGTCGAAGGATTTAGACTCCAGAATTGAGAGTTTAGAAGTGTTTGAGGAATTGGTCGAGAACGTCGATAACGCTAACGAAATCGGTAATCTATGGGCACCTTTAATTTACCTCGTTAACGACCCTGAGCCCAAAGTTGCAGAGCTCGCTTTGTCGGCTATCGCATATGCCGTTCAGAATAATAACAAGTCTCAAAAGGATCTGCTAAACACCAATGGTGGCCTACAAGTAATATATGAGAAGGCAAAGCACACTGATAATATTGGAATCAAGTCAAAAGCTTTATTTGCTCTTTCTGCAGAGATAGGGCACTACCCTGAGGCCTACAATGAATTTAAGAAGCTTGGTGGGCTCCAGTTCGTCGCAGACTATATCAAAACCATCAACACAGAGGGAAAGCCTCTCAACAAGGCCGAAATGAGAGTGTTCTCTTTATTATATGCAATTATCAATCTGGAACCCAAACGCGATACGCCAGTTGAGCTCGAAGAAGCAGGTATTCTAGAACAGCTCCGTAATTTGGAACCTACCCTGGACACGGTTGCGAAGGACAGACTAAAATTATCGGTCATCGACTTGTTAGCGGATCATGAGTATCCTTTCATTACCAGTTAATATATAAGACGTCTTTATTCAATTAAACTGCATTGCATTGTTCGAAAGCGAAGATGCATGGCGCTCTATATACCACCATTGATCCCATCGATTCTGCCGCCACGCAATTCGGTGGCAATGTCATATCGCCTAGAATTCACTGCCCTTTATACAAAACATGTAACTCAGAAACGCAAGGTCTGGAAGGATGGGCACCTAGTCTTCACGGTCTCAAACAAGAAACTTGTTCTGAAAGACGAGGATAGGAAGATAATTTCCACCCACTGGCTCGATAATGATCAACCGCAACAAGGAGAGCAGCTGGAGGTCGAAAAATTCCTTGTAGAAGTTGGCACGTTAGTACGGGTGATTGAACCAGACTTGGCAGATAGACTCCAAGCAACGGTGAAGTCTCCTACTCGCCCGAGGACTGTGCCCTCACCTCAGTTGCCAGAAAAGCCATTATCAGAGCTAATCAAAGAAATAAACAACCCAAAACGACCTAGAATGGATACTTCGCGGTCTACACACTTGCCCCAAGCTCTCGAAATAAATGTCCATTCTGCTGTTCAAAAAACCATTGAGCATACTAGCGCAAATATTTTTCAATTGGAGGATCGGGCAAGGAACATAGACCATCACTTACACCGCGACAAAGCCAGCAAGTTCACACAAGGGCCCATCGACTTTGAGGGTAGCACACAAGATACGGGTGCACATCATGGTGACGTATATCAACAGTCCGAACTCACTAAGTGGTATCAAGAAAGCTCAGATAATTGCCAATCTGTATCACAAACAAATGAAGACTCACTACCGGCCACTGGCAATATCAGCCAAAGCTCTGAACATGGACAATCAAGTGATTCAGAATCTCGGGATGCTATTCTAAGTGATGATGATTACTTTGACATTGATCATTCTACCATTTGGACGGATCATGCAGCTGATTCTCGCGGAGGTTTCTCAGAGTCCGATTCCGACGCAGATTCGCCTGTGATACTATGCTCAAGGCAAGTACCTCAATATCCGGGGAATGAGGACTGTATGATTCCACGAAACTGTGCTGAATCCGGAGCATGGACGTGGGAGGCATATACACTATTGGATCTCCCACGCGTTACCGACAAGGGCATAAATATTAAGGAAGAGCTTGATTAGGAGTTTTCTCTCAGTATTGAGGTGATATTTATTAGGATTATGATACGTTATACATGACATGAATTTTGAAAACTCCCTAGAGTGGTAGTTTATGAGATATATTCCCTAATTTTATAGGGAGGTATGCAGGAGTTGGTTTTCTAACATTTCAGCGTCGAAGTCATCGACATATGCGTTTTCCTCTTGCCATCCTTTCTCAGACGGCACACCTTCAACGGGGCTCAGGGAGCAAAACATAGCGTAACTCAATCCACTGACAATGAAGCCAAGGAAGTAGTTGAAACGATAAATGAACCCGAATACAGGTGACATTGGGCGCCCAAAGACGTGTAGAAAGCCTTCCAAATTGGGAAGGATTCCGCATACATATGCTGCATACGCACGCCAATTGATACCCAGCTTTCCAAACATGTAGGTGCTATGAGGCTTCGCGGAGTAAAGACTAATGAGATCCAATTGACCGCGACGGACCAGGTAATAATCTGAGGCCATTATACCCGCAACGCAGGAGAGGAAGGTTGAGTATGAGCCCAAGTACGCAGTAAACTTGTTTGAGGAAGCAAAAAATTGCCAAGGCTTCAGGGCAAATGCTATAATAGCGCAGAGGTAGCCACCTCTTCTAATATTGATGAAACGAGGTACAAGTGCCGACATGTCAGTTCCTGCACTCAAAGAATTTGCACAGATGTTGGTGCCAATTGACGCTAGGCCGAGGGCCGCAGCTATTAGGAACACACCAATACGAGTTCCAGTTCCCTCGTCGTCCAAAAATCTATCCAGAACATCGAGTGGGGACCAGTAGATAGTACCGTAAATTCGCCCGGAGCAGGTGGATACCAGGATTCCAACCAAAGCAGTAACACTGAAGGCGCATGGAATGGTAATAAACTGCGACCATGTAGGGGCACTAGGTCTATCGGCAAAACGACTAAAATCTGGGGCGTTGACAATCATTGCTGCGAAATTAGCTAGCCCATTCATAGTGCTAGCAATGAACTTCCACTTTATGCTAGTATTGGATTGCACCGCTTTCAGGGCGAGAGGCACTGCATCCAATTTAGGCGCATCAAATGCCTTCTGGAGTGCCCAGACCAAAAAGAATGCGCCAGCAATTGGGACCAAAATTGACTTTGCAGTAAACAAATGACGAATACTGCTTGGTGGGAACCAGATGGCTGGCAGGGTAATGAGCCATGCGGCAACGTAACATACGTACTCAAACTGGTCGACCTCACTGTTGGAAAGTTTTCCTAGGAACGATGGAAGCTTATAGCGAATGTCATTGCCGTAAAATGCCCTCACCATCAACTGGATGCTCTGGCCAAAAATCCAAGTCTGACAAGCGAACCAAATAATGGCCATGAAAACCCGATTGGCAACAGGCCAGGCAGATCCTGATATGCCGAATGAGGAGCGTACAGAGACGGGAAATGGAATGTGATAATACGTGCCTGGGCGGGCCATGATCACCACGAAGAAGCTCGCAAAAAAGTAGCCGAGCCATACACTGAGCCACGCCTGCCACCAGTTGAGCCCTGCTGCAACGGCCGTCGATGCGATCTGCCATGCGTTAACATTCAAGGCATCGGAAACCCAGAAGCACACGTAGTTGTACCACCTCCAGACACGCTTCTCCTGGTCAACAGGTTTGAGGTCTGAATTATATAGAAACGATGCTGTTTCTAGTGGTCCATCTGTCTTAACCTCAAGAAACCTCCAGACACTTTTATTGGTTACAGTGTCTAGCTCAATGACTTCACCTACGGCTGCGTCTGATGATAGAGCACCGTAAGTACATTTATCCGCTTTCATTGACATCTGACCAATGTCGAGATCCTTATGGGGCCACCACGGCTTATATGCAGATGCACAGATCTTATCAGTTTCTGCGGCCGCGGGTGATTCCACGGACGATAAAACAAGGAGACACGCACGTCATCCAGAAAGCTGCAAATAAGCTCATTGAGGCTTAAAATACGAGAAAAGGAATAAAAGTCTACGATGGTATATGTAGGTGTGGATCATGTTTCGGTCCTCGAGGCGCCCTACGGAGAACCACTGCATCCAAGTGCACTCGTTCTAATTAAACTTGCACGTAATATGCTTACTCTCAGAACATCTTTTGAAACATGTTTCCAATGCTGATAGGCACTGGCAGTTGACTTGCCAAAAGGAAGTAAGGTTACGCTTTTTTGGACAATCAACACATAAATGCGGGGTGTGAGACAAACATACGACTCCCTTCTGCACAGAAGTCGGCCTGAGCTCTTCATTCTAGCTTGTCTACGAGTGTGAACGTGATGCTCGGAGTTGCCTCGGAGCGCCCGCGGTAGCTCGTTGCATGTTCCTGCATCTCGACACTCACATGTTTATTTACTAATATCGGTTTTTTCCAGAGCTTAATAGCCACGACAAGTGAAAATTCCAGTTTCATGAGTAACGTTTTCAAGTAGAATAGAGATTTACGAGAAGAACCGATGAGACCCAATGGCCAACATTTCTTCGTGTGAGTTTGATGGTTTGGTCGGGTATTTCCGAGGATGCATCCTCATTATGGACGCGCCGTCGCACGTTATTGTCACGGGGCTACAGAGCACCCTATATTACCTAAGCATCAAACCCGCGGCTGGTCCTTGATGTTGCTTCTGTACCAGATAGGATTAGATCTCTAAGTGTGTCATCATGTAGCCACACATCATGCAGGCAACTCGGAAGTCAGAATTCAAAATACGTAAAAGCACAAAACCCCGTTGATATTCAAAGTATATCATATGAGACATCATTCATGTGTTAACCTGTGTTGCAGGCTGTGATAAACAAAGTTGATCTCGAGCCGGGACCTCACAAGTGATCAAGGTACTGACTCTTAATATGGAAGCCATGTCGAGGTAGAGTTACCATGCTTGATAGGCACTCAGGAGGTTCAATTCAGTGGAGCTACTTTGACACCTAGCCTGATCATTAGACTAGCACAACGTGCATAAGCGACTAAAGCTATCTAAAGCTTTCACTGTACGAGGCTAATGGTACCAAAAAGTCGAATTTCTGAATGAAAGCTTATTCCTGATATATGTTGCGCGTGATGAGCTTGAGTTTCAAATTTCAGTGCATGTCTTGGCACAGGTCCATAAAGTCGTGGATTAGGTCCTAAGCTCGAGTGGCAAAGCCAAAAGAAACTACACCGTACCATGCTTGTGTTGCTGTAGCTCAAATTCTGAGTTTGTAAATATGGTTTCAGTGGTGCCATTTTCGTGCGTCCCGAATGTTTGACACTTTTGCGCTCAAAGTGTCCATGCGAGTTTTCTTGGCATGACGAAATGTGCGGGCATTGTGAACCATTGCACGTCGGTACCATCTTTTTGAGGAATATTCGCGCAGTTTTTCTGTATTCTATATAGGTATGTTACCGTGTGCGAATCTGAATTCAACATGCCTAAACTCTCGCAGAACAGTCGTTTCAGGGGCTCGATCCCAAAATAGGCTAAAACAATGGAGTCTTGGCGTATGATACTATAAGAGAGCGTACTCGATTAGTTCGAAGCCAATGAAGCTGGCAACTCTGATCCTACTGTCCATGGTGTCGGGAGACGCATCATTGTTTCCAATAGGATCTACAATCGTTGAGTCAAATTTCATATCTTCGCCTTCGCCAACCTCATCAGAGCCTTTCACGTGGGATCTGTCTGGCTACACGAGATCGTCGCCCCCACCCCGGACTACCTCTGAGGCCCCGTCTACAATCATTGATTCAAATTTGATATCTTCGCCTTCGCCAACCTCATCTGAACCATTCACATGGGACGTATCGGGATTTACAACGCCATCAACTACCACTTCGGCTTCCTGGAAAACATCCACAGTCGATGATTCAGGCCTACTCACTTCAATCTCAAGCGAGAAACCCGCGGTGACATCCTCAGCCCATGATTCAGGGCTATTGACGTCAATTTCAAGTGAAAAAATCACCTCCGCACCAAGATGCAAAGTTAGGGTTCCAACTTCTGAGCCCGTCGATTCCTAGTTTGCCGGCTTGTCAAATAGCACTTAGTAGATTATATTCATATACCAGTAGTCAATATTAGCAAAGAATCTCAGTCTTAGCCCGAGCTTCCACGATCCGAGAAACACCACAAGTCTCTAATATCTCTAATATCCGTCATTGTAAAGACGACATAAACAACAGATTACAATGTCTTAGCATGCACATAAAATTGGTTGGCTACCATCTATAAATAACAAACTAACTCCTCCTTTTCGAGGGCTGGTTGGATTTCTCCCACCGTTTCCGTTTAGCAGATCTGGCCTTGCGTATCGAGTTAGTAGAGTTGAGACCGCTGGATGAGTCTTTCTGAGAATGACCCTTGACGTGGAGACCTTTGGCAAGAGCTCTTGACACCTTCTCCTGACGCTTCTTAAAGTCGTTGCGAGCTTTATCGGCCTGCTTGGGTGCTTTCTCTTTCCGATACATAAACTTGCGATCAAGGTTAACAGCCCCTCCATTTTCCTGGCCACCTACAACCAGATCGCCGGTTTTATGCGCGGATTTCCAGTCTTCGTAGCGGCCAGATCTGAATGACGCAGGTATCTTCTTTCCATCCTCACCACGGATATACTTTTTGTTGTCTCGTCCATCCAGATTGACATATTTGCCTTTTTTCTTATCCCAATGCATACCAGACTTTTGCCGGGCATCCTCGTTGCCGACGTTATAACTGAGTCCTTTGGCCGCATCTGTGAAGTTCGCTGGGCCACTCAGGGAGTACCCCCGGTCCTGTAGTGTACCAGTCGGCTCATCGTGGCTCATGAAGTTACTTGTGTCTCTGTATTTCTCATCATCGGCGCGAGCCTCTCTCTCTGCGGCCTTCTCTTGTTGGCGTTTTAGAGCTCGCGCTTGAACGGGTGCAACTTGCTTCCGAAGACGTGCCATTATTTCAGCACCTGATCCAGATGCGGTCTTTTTGAATTCAAATACAGTCTCCTTGGACTTGCGATTATAAAGTCGAGCCAAGAAATCCTGCTTGTCCTGCTCGGATGCTAGTACATTTTCGCCAGCATCCTCCAGTGTCAGTGGATTGGGGGTCTCGAATGCGCCCTCATCGATCAACTCATGGGCCCTTTTAGCAGCTTGCTTCGATGCGCTCTCGCGGGACTTGCAATAGAGCTTCTCACCTCTCTGAGCAACTTGTCTTTCCATCACCAAATTATCGTCACGATGGAGAATACTTTGGACCTGCTCCAGGAAAATTTCGAACGAGTCTCTTTGGATCGCGCCAATGACTAGCTTATTATTATACTCACCTCCCTTCAAGGTGAGCTTGCGGCCCAGCAGCACTTCGATATCCACCAAATAAGGCAAATCTGCCTGATTGACAATGGTATACGCCCACCCAGTATGGCCAGCACGGGCAGTACGGCCTACTCGATGCACAAACATACGTGGAGACGACGGAACATTATAGTTTATGACATTCGCTAGCAACGGGATATCAATACCGCGTGCTGCTACGTCTGTGACAACCATTATTGTGGTCTTACCAGCCTTGAAAAGGTAAAGTTGTTCACGACGGGCGCTCTGGTCTAGAGAACCATAAATATACGAGACAGCATAACCAAGTTTCCTTAGCAGGTTTGTAACATACTCAACGTGATGCTTGGTGGGGACAAAGACTATAGTTGATTTGGGACTAGCGAGCTCGGTTGGTCTTGCAGTTTTTTCGCGGTGCTGCAAATTCCCGTCTTCATCGTATTGCACGGACTGGCGTGCCTTGAGATAATCGCTCTGTTCCTGAGTAATTAGAGGCATTTTGATGATTATCTGCAAGATATAAAGCAAAGCAGCGTCCTTCTCGTTGTCTTTGACAGTGAAATAGCCCATTTGGAGGTCATCGCTGATCTTTTGTTCAGCATCCAAACGGACTAACACAGGATTATGAAGGCCCGCTCTTGCGAACTCAACAATGTTAGACGGGAGTGTTGCTGAGAAAAGTAGTGTTTGTCGTGACGCAGGAAGAGATGCAAGGATCTCGTTGAGCTGCTCATGGAAGCCCATTTCAAATAATCGATCAGCCTCATCAAAGACAACGTATTCAATTGTGCTCAAATCAAGTTTCATTTCGACTTTAAGGTGCATAAAACGTCCTGGTGTAGCCACAATGACGTCTGGATTGTTCATCATATAACCGAACTGGTCCTCCAAACTATCACCACCAATAATAGCTACGCTCCTCAAATCAGACTTGCGACTGAAGTCTTTTACCGTGCGTAGAGTTTGAAGAGCCAATTCACGGGTAGGAGAGAGAATAAGGGCCCTGGCGCCGACCTTGGCGCTGTGAGTTTTCAGTCGTTGAATCATAGGGAAGACAAAAGCAGCTGTTTTTCCTGATCCAGTTCTGGCCATTCCCACAACATCCTGGCCATCTAAGATTGCAGGAATTGCCTTTCGTTGAATAGGGGTTGGCTGTTTGAAGCCTTTTCTAATAATATTGGAGAGCAATAGCTTATCCAGTCCCATTCCAGCGAAGGTCGATGCATTCTTCTTCTCCTTAACTTTTGGAGCTTGAAATACCGGAGTTTCATCCTCATCAGAATCTAGATTTGGCATCTCCAGGTTAGGTTCTGATGGAGCTTTAGAGTCCGTTTCAGACTCAGAGTCCAAAATCTCATCTTGGATCTCCTCATAATCTGATTCTTGACCTGCCAATAATTTCGTCAAGTCCATATACACGATGAGGGGTGCTAATTTTTTTAGACCTTTTGAGACACTAGCCTTGGGACCATGGTATGAATTAGTAAGTTGTCCCCTGAAATTTAGGGCTCAACCCTAATGAAGAACCCACTCTTTGAGAGTGCGACGCTAGCCTGAGATATCCAATGTCCTCGAACGTGAGCTACGATCTTATTTGGCAAGTCGCCAGCCCTTACAGCACCTATTTGGTCAAGCGCCGTAACGCAGGTGTTGCTTACTTTTCCAATGAGCCTCTCAACGTCACTGGAAAGTACACCCAGAAGGGCTCTGGCTTCGCTAACGCCTCTGCTGTCGGTGTTGTCCCCACCCCTAAAGGCATCCAGCTGATCCAGAAGTCTGCCAAGAATGCCAACTTCCCCAAGAAGGTCTCCACCAGCACATTCCACGCTCACCGTGACTCTCGCAAGATCGCCAGGGCTGTTTCCAAGAACACCGTCAACCACCGTGAGGAGATCCTCGAGCCCGCCATTTACAAGGCTTCCGCTCTTGCTCGTGGCCGTTACTCACGTAAAACTTACGCCGCCAAGTCTCGCAAGTAAGCATCTAATATTTAAGTAGTCTTGGATAATTATCTGTAAAATCTCTACTGCAATCAACTGGTCTGCATCATATTGACGGTATGCAAAGGCGCAACAAGTCACGCATCCTCGAGGGCGTCACCACAGTCGTCGTAAGCAACCATGTGCAGAAAGCTCAATTAAACCTATTTGAGACATAAAAGTAGATCCTAAAGTGTTGCAGTGCGCGTCAACATCAGTGGAGTGAAAAGAGTAGATTTGGCTCAATTAGCGGAGCTAGCACCACCGTCGTTAATCAATCCGCAATGATGCCAGGCACAGTCATTCATTACTGAGTCCAGCATCCTCGTTGCATGTGCTGCACAAACACGTGGCATTTCGTGCTAGATATTCGTCGAGAAAGCTACAAGTCGCAATGGTGAGATTTCTGGATCGCGTCTTTCGACCACGTTTCCTTGCATGCACTACTGCCAGGGATATCCCGGACCGATAATTACCGTGACTAACAGCATCTCGGGGAACGCTTGGGCATGCATTACGCGGGCATGGAATCTCGCTGTGGAGACACTGCGTAGACTGGATATACTCCATAACTAACAAGTTCGTGTGAAGGCTTAATTAGCCTGTGCACCCCGGAAAAATTCGGTCTGATGCACCCCACATGGTTTAGGGTATGCACAGCGGTGTCTATATAACCCAGAGATATCAGGTCAGCCAATCATCCAAAATGGTTAAAGCAGTCGTCGCAGGTGCCGCAGGCGGTATTGGCCAGCCTCTATCTCTTCTCCTCAAGCTCTCTCCCCTCGTAGACGAGCTTGTTCTCTACGATGTCGTCAATGCCCCTGGCGTCGCTACTGACTTGTCTCACATCTCTACACACTCTACTGTCAAGGGTTACCTTCCCCAGGGTCTTGACGAGGCTCTCAAGGGTGCTGACATTGTCGTCATCCCCGCTGGTTTGCCCCGCAAGCCCGGTATGACTCGTGACGACTTGTTCAACAAGAACGCGAGCATTGTTGCCGGCATTATTGAGGCAATTGCCAAGAACAGCCCCAAGGCATTCATCTGTATCATCTCCAACCCTGTGAACTCCACTGTTCCTATTGCAGCTGAGGTTCTCAAGAAGGCTGGTGTGTTTGACCCCAAGCGTTTGTTCGGTGTCACTTCATTGGACAGCGTCCGTGCTGATACCTTCACTGCCGAGATCGAGAAGAAGGACCCCAAGGATTTTTACATCCCCGTTGTCGGTGGTCACTCTGGTGAGACTATTGTCCCCTTGTTGAGCTTGGCCAGCCCCAAGGTCAACATCACTGGTGACGTTCGTGACAAGCTCGTCAACCGCATCCAGTTCGGTGGTGATGAGGTCGTCAAGGCTAAAGATGGCGCTGGATCTGCCACCTTGTCCATGGCCTACGCCGGATTCGTCTTTGCTGAGGCCGTCCTCAAGGGTCTCAAGGGCGAGAAGACCACTGCCCCCGCCTACGTCTACCTTGACGGTGTTGACGGTGGCAAGGCTGTTCGCGAGGAGGTCGGTGTCGACTACTTTGCCCTTCCCACCACTTTCGGCCCTAACGGTGCCGAGAAGGTTGAGAACGTTCTCTCCAAGGCTGATGAGTACGAGAAGGGCTTGCTCAAGAAGGCCATTGATGGTCTCAAGGGCAACATCTCCAAGGGTGTCGACTTCGTGTCCCAGAGCAAGTAAGTATTTTTGTTCGTAAAAAAATCTGAACTAACATTGACTTTAGAGCTCGCATCTAGGTATTTTATTCGTCTGGTAATTAGCTTTATAGCGTTTATGTTAATCTAACTCTCATTTTGGCTGGTCGGAGGATCTTTGTCCCTACGGGAGATCTGCGATTTTCCAAATTAGGATCGCCCTAGGTTGGCAGTCCCCTTCCTTGGTTATGGCATCGCATAGTTTTCAGGGTATAGAACTCAATGCTGCATAGTGGAGAAGCTAATGCAAGGACAAACTTGGGCTGACCGTTTACTGCATTGCAGTGCACGTACTTAGCAGAACCACGTGGCAGCGCTACATATATACGTTAGAGATACTCAATTGTTAATACTTATCTATAAGCCTTACACTTGGTGCGTGGAAATGAGATATGCGTCGGGAGCGTCTACAGTAAACGGGCCGGAGATGCTCCACCCCTGCGTAAAGACGCAGCCGCATCATCTCTGTGAGAGAGCTAGCATACAATCCAGCAAACACATAATTCTCAAGGCCATATAACGAGAGTCTCAGTTCCTCAACGCCGCAACTACTCCCGTACTGCAGTGTCTCGTCTACCGCCACATATGCATGTGCCATCACGCGGGGGGTATATATTTAAACGAGACGCAACCTCTGGGACCCCATAATGTGGCCATTTGGTACTAAATACGAACTAGCGAACAAAGTGGTGGTACTCACCGGCGCTACAGGAGGACTGGGTTCCGGACTCGCTCGACTCTTTAAGGAAAAGAAGTGCAAGCTTGCTTTGCTCGATATTGACCAAGAACTCCTCGATAAATTGGTCGCAGAGCTTGGCCCCGATGTCGCTCATGCGTGGTATGCGGACGTTACCAAGCTAGACCAGATGACCCAAGTCATGAAGGAAGTTAAAGACTACTATGGACACATTGATGTAGTGTTGGCGATCTCGGGCGTCGGAGACTTTGGGCCGAGTGGAGAGTGGGAAGAGGCACGCTGGCTTAGGGTGATCGATATCAACGTCAATGGTGCGTGGCGCACATTCAAGGTCGCATTGCCATACCTCAAGGAGACCAAGGGCTACTTTGGATGTGTGTCGTCGGCAGCTGCGTTCCTCCACGCTCCGTTCATGAGCTCTTACACTGCATCCAAAGCGGCTAACTACGCCATGTGCAACTCAATTCGTAGTGAGGTGCGTCCGTTCGGCATTACCGTCGCTTCTTTCCACCCCATGTTCTTTGAGTCGCCGCTCGTCAAGGACGCAACCGACCACAAATCGTGGAATTATCTATTCGAGGACCACAAGCCGTACTTTTTGCGCAAGATCCCACCCATTGACGTTTACAAGCAGATAGTTTCTGCAGTGGAGAACCGTAGCGAGTTCGAGGTCATGCCTACCTCACACTACTACCTCTCTCTTTTCTCGCCACTGCTTCGTAAGTTCATCGCCAAACAGCAGGATGCCAAAGTTGAGGGTACTTATGCGATCCTCGAGGAAGAAGAGCGCTCGGACCCCAACTCGTTTAACAGGATTGCCAAGGAGAGGCTATCGAAGCTCTAGACTCGTACCCGTGCCCCAAACCAATTCGTTTGATAACATCAGTCTATAGTATTATTCAGCCCACGTTTCATGATGCGTAAATCTTTTCTCCAGCCCTCATGCGAGTGCCCAGATCATACTGACGCCCCACTATCGCATACGCGCATGCAGCTGCATAGAGGGGCTTGCGTCTTTTATATCACCCGACTCTCCCAGGTGTCTCTAGTAATCTGTTGTCATGTGGTTTTGGGGAAATAATAATAGTCTCGAGGGTAAAGTCATAGTTCTCACCGGAGCTACTGGGGGTCTAAGCTCTGGACTGGCTCGTATATTCAAAGCGAAGAATGCCAAATTGGCGTTACTTGACATTGACAAGCCCAAGCTAGAGGCAATGGCTACAGAACTTGGTCCAGACGTTGCTCGTAGCTGGTATGCCGATGTGCGTGATCTCAGACAGCTCGAGAATGCAATGAAAGAAGTGCATACGCACTTTGGAAAGATAGATGTTGTGCTTGCAATCGCTGGTATCGAGACGTTCGACCCCACGCTAGAACTATCCGAGGAGCGTTGGCTACGTATTATGGATATCAATGTGAACGGTGTTTGGCGAACCTTCAAGGCCGCCTTGCCCTATGTCAAAGAGACCAAGGGCTACTTGGGAGCGGTTTCCTCGATGGCTGCGTTCTTGAACTCGGCTTTTTTTGGGGCTTACTGTGCATCTAAAGCGTCTGTGTTTGCTCTGGCCAATTCCGTGCGGGCTGAGACGCGGATTTTTGGCGTATCGGTCGGTACTTTCCATCCCATGTTCTTTGATTCTGGTTTGGTAGCGGGGGTAGAGTGCCGCCCTGCATGGAGATATCTGTACTCGAATCACGAACCATTAATGCTTCGTAAGGTACCAGTGGCTCTAGTGCAGCAGAGCATTGCTGAGGCAGTTGAAAAACGGTCAGAATTCCTGGTCCTCCCATGGTTCGATTATTTTGTAGCCTGGCTCGCGCCGCTTATCCGCCCCCTTGTCGATAGATCGCAAGCACCCTTGGTTGCACACACCTATGAGCTGCTCGCTCAAGAGAGAGCTGAAGACAAAGCTAATTAGAAGTATTCTGGAATGTAAGGATTTATGAGTATTATAGTCACCGGGCTGCACTGGCAGTTTTACTGAATATGACCAAATATGCTTGAACATAGCATTACTTTGAAAGATTTGGGGAAATCAGCTATTCGGATCCTAGTTCACAGGAAACAACCGATCAAGCACGATACTCTACCCAATGAACATAGGCAGACGCCAGCAGGACCAATACTGTCACATGCGTACAAAATCCTGGGCCACAAGCCTCACGATATGCACAGATCATCGTAGATTAACGTCATATATATACTTTTGCCGGATTGATTCAAGCGAGGTTCGAGCATGTTCGGAGTTCTAGGGTTAAAAGAGCGCCACAAGGGAATTCAAAATATTTATAAATAGTCTATACTACAGAATAAATTGGGGATGGTATGAGAATGCGTGGTAGTTTGAGTTAGCCCATACAAGCGCCAAAGAGGCTATTCATGATACGCGAGCCGAGAGTCGCACCAGCGCCAAAGATGGTAGCATCGCCAAATTTGCGACCGAATCTGCGTGCCTTTCCTTCCTTTTCAGCCATTAGAGTTTGTGAGGTGTTTAGATTTGGGTGGACCCGGAACACTTTATATACCAATGAAAGTACGGCATGCATAAGGGTTAGGTCTTTCAGCAATCCTCGCCTTGCTGGTGCCGTTTCGGAGCCCAGCGGATCCGTTAAAAGGAGGGTCTTTGTGGATGCGTCAGCTAGTGCAATCCAGCTACATATGGACTTGTTACCGGCACGGTTTCGGTCACATGCCTCTCAGGGTAAACTCCCAGACGCAGCACAACGCAACGAGACGCAACTTCAATGCACCATATTACATAATACAACGTCCTTGAAATGAGTTAGTCATCAAAAGACTGCGCCACTACGCCACCTTTCCCGGGACATATTGCTGGTGGGGATAAATCGAGTCTCGTGACTACTGTAAACAAAATTTCAAACCTCCCTAACCCTACTGCACCCTAAGATTATATGACCCAGGGAGCAGAAAGGAGAAAAAGTCCTGTTTGCCGATATAGATCTTATGAAAAGGACACTCGAGCCAGATTCACCGCTCGGCACTCCGATCAGTACGGGGTTTGATGAGGATCACGAAGTTGATTCTCCCTCAAAACGGTCTCGAAGTACTCCTCCTCCTACTTTGGCAGGGCCACTGTATTTCACCGCATCAGGACAATTGGCACCGAGGAACCTCCCCCCTAAATTCTGTGCGATGCCTGGTGTGCGTCGTTTGTTGCCTCGTCCGGTCCCAGTTAAATTGGCAATTTTGGGTAAGGTTATCGACACGGACTTGTCAACGTTCCTGGCCAGCACCGCTGACAAGGTAGTGTTTATATTCGAGAATGCAAACTTCCGGGCCCCACAGCAGTTGGTGTCGATCCCTCAGGTGGCGGCTGCTGGAGTGATCGTTAGTGATGAGCCCCCGTCGGTCCACCCGCAAATCCCATTTCTGCTAGATCAAGCTGGTGAACTTGCTCGTGAATGCAGAGTGACCGATCCTCTCGGGGGAGGGAGCATGGCGGCACCATGCTTGGTCTATGTGAAAAACCGTGAAGTCGTATCAACGATCCTACTGGGACGTCCTATTGAAGATATTTACAATGTCATCAATTCTTGGTGAGCTGCTGGACAGCCGCTAATACCTATTGAGTATACGTTGAAGACGCTGTAGAAGTGTATAGACCACAAGCACTAACATTGCCGCAAAACCGAATAACACAGCACGATGCAGAGGTCCAAGAACCGCCAGTAAAGGATAGGGGTAGAAGCCATTGTGTTTGTACGCCTCGTTAACCCATAACCAGTACCCATAGGCGCAGGCTATGAACCAAGCCCCTGCTTTAAGGGGGCTTGCATTCCAACGTCGAGTGGGGAAGAGAACCGCACTGGCGCACTGCATTATTGCAGGCCAAAGATGCAACATTCTGTCCAGAGTAGGACCGGGCTTAGCCTTGTTGCGCGGATCAATCACGAGCGATTCGTCCACGAATTTTATGGACCAGTATAGTATAGAGATCAGAACCTCGAGGGGACTAGTGAGTTGGAGAAGAATATCTTGCAAATAATTGATACTTTGGAGCCCGCTAATAATTGCGAGCACTGCGACGCATTCTTGCACTAATGAGATTGCGAGGCCAAGGATCGTCAAGAACTGGTAATACCCTCCGTACGAATCACGAAATATTGATACTTCGCTTAGGAGTATTTCCTGAATTGCTGTGTAGTAGATATAGGCTGCTCCGACAGCCAAACAGAAGCGAGCAATAGCCATATAATGGCAAAACTGTGGCGTCGAGCGTATTTAGAGTTAAAACTGCCTGCTGACGTAGTCAGCTGTCGGTGCCGAGTCCAATAATGCATGTCAATTCGGGGCTGTCCCGGCGGACGAGCTGCATGCGTATGCAAGAAAATTCAACAGCAACGGTACGAGTAGCAGAAAAAGATCTAGATCATGGATAGACTAATGAAATTTTCTCTAGTAAGTAAATGCTCTATAAATAAATGTGATTCTGAATGACAGTTCACGGAACGCGACGCTTGCCGCCTCTCTTGGGAGTGTACTCGTTCGGGTGTAAACGACGAATATGCTGCTGCTTGTGCGTGGAAGCTTTTGGTCCCTTGAAAATGCGTCGGCATACATGGCATTCCTCAATTTTGTTTCCGTTAACTTGGCTAGTTGAATGCGTGCCTTGCTGCTGAATAGATGTAGGTGGTGACGGATTGCGAAGTGGTGTTTGACGGCGCATCAAAACCGGTGAGCTCGACGATTGTGCAGGTTGAATTGGATAATTGTACGAATTTTGGACCGGGGGAGGTGGCGCGTGACTAGGGGTCGTCACCTGGCCAGGGGTAGGCGCCGGGGTCACGGTCTTTTGAAATGGAACATTGCCGCCTGTCATGGTTTTGAACTGCTGGTACGCCGTGCTCTGACTCTGAGAGTAATTGACGGCCCCATTCAAGTTGACGGTGGAATGAGGGGGGATATGAGATAAATACGGATGCTGTGCCGTTTGAGCTGGGGTGGCCAAAACCGGCGGATAGGGCGCTGGCAGGGTGACATTGATCTTGGAATGCGACATAGAAGCAGGAGTTGTGCGCGGACCCGCCGAGGGCTTGAACTGGATGCCCTCTACTGTCTCTATGGCGTCGCATATCGCCAGAAGCCCGACGGCGTCATAATACGACTGAACCATTTCTGGCATGATGGAACGTGTCAGGTGGGAGATCCCTGCCCTTTATGCATTCAGTTGGGACTTATGCACGGAGGCTGCAGGCGCGGCCGGTGATGCATAATGGGCGGAGTGAAGTAGCCAGTAAACACTTACTAGCTGGAACAGTCGCGAAATCAAAGATATCAAAGTTCGGTAATCGGTATGATACTATCTTTGAATTTATCCTAATATTTTCTTGTTATGGTTTTCGCCTATATGTTGTGGCTCGGCCTTACACGTCTAATGGCTTGAGCGGTTTTCCGCTGGGTGCAGAAAGCTATGTAAGCACGTAGAAGCTCGGCAACTTTGCCGTCCACCACAAACGTTAATCAAAATTTAATCCACAATCAAGATCAATGCGGCTCACTACAAAAACGTCTGAGCTTGAAATTAATCCTGGTCTCGCTACGACCTGCACATCTGCTTTGAAATCATTTCAAATACGATCGCTTAGCGCGATGGACTACTCGAGGCTCAGAGCAAATAGAGCGTAAATTATTATTAAATATGTTATAGTTACACAAGAAGAACAGCATTGACCGTACCGTCTCTGTCTGGTTCGTTCGTGATCTGCGCATACTTACCCCAGACAACCTTGCCACCAGCGGTTACGAGCCCAAGCTCACTAACGTTGACTTCGATGATGGTTCCCTTTGTGAGCACACCTAGCTGTGTGTACATGGGAGATTGTGGGTTCTTCTTTACGCTCAAGATGGGTAAGGACACCGTCACACCAAGCTCAGGATGTGTGACATTCGCTTTCTTTTGACGAAGTGCTGCAGGACGAATCACACGCTCCATCTTGACAGGTCTACGAGTGAATCCTTCTCCCACAAATGTGTGCTTGGTGATCATACGCTTCCAACTCTTGTTCTGACGTTTGCCAGTCTTGATAGCTTTGAACATCTCCTCCTCCGCTATGCCACGTACTTTGGGAAGTGGCACACTGAATTTGTCGGCCTTCTCAAGACGTTTCTGCTTAATGGAGGTACTCAATGCTTTAGCAGAGTTAGTATTCTGACGGTCAAGCAAATATGCAGGCAGTGCTTCGCCATCATTCTTAGGCTCACCAGTTCCCTTAACTTTCGACTGCTCATGTTGCTTGATTTTCTTCTTCATTTCAGTCTTTTCAGCATATCTCTTCTTGGAGAATTGTTTCGCTCTCCAGCCTCTCAAGTTTTGAGCATCCCTCGCGATTTTGTGACTCTCACGGGCTTCACGTTTACGTTTACGCTCCTCGTGGTCAAGTCTTCTACCATATTTCTTTATATGTTGCTCGATATACTCGTTCTGAGGCATGAAAAAAAAATCTATGTAATTAGTGATCAGCTCCTAGGCAGATCATCGTAATCACGTGATGTATTGGTCTGACTTTTGGCAGCGGAAGAAAATTACATAACTAATGGATCAACTCTTGAGGTCCGTAACGGACAAATGTGATGGACTCCTATCCTCCGAGGACGTGGAAAACTCTAAAGATGGCATCTCTCTTTTGGAATTCAAAAATGAGGTTCTAGCGTCTTATATCAACAACCTTGCAATCATCATTGCCGCACAAATTTCGAGGGCTCAAGGTACAGATTCTCAACAAGTGTTCGACGCCGCAGTTAAAAACTCACTAACGCAGCGTGTAACGCTTGAGAAAGGCGTGAAAGGATTGGAGACGAAGATATCCTACCAGATTGACAAGGCCCTCCGTGCTTTCAAAAAATTTCAAGAGCTCGAAGAGCGAAAACTCGATGATGGCGCCGATGGATCCGAGTCTGCAAGCGAAGAGGAGGCGACTAGTTACCGCCCCAATCTTGGGCAGCTACGAGATCAAGATTCAGAGTCTGAGGAAGAGTCGAACAAATACACTGCACCCAAAATCGCGAGAACCACAATGTTTGAAGAGAGTCGTAGACCAAGTCGCCGTCGTCGTGACTTCGCCATGGAAGAATATGTGCGCGAGCAGGGTGATGCTCCTCTAGCGGAACCATCCATTGGTACGACGATTATGGATCACGGTCATGGAGGTATGTCGACAGAAAGGGATCGGCGCAAAGAGAGAGAAGTTCAGGAATATGAAGAAGCTAATTTTGTGCGATTGGGATCTAATTCTTCCAAGAAACAACGTCGCGAGGCTCGCCAGAGGCAAAAGGATGCTTATGAGCGCAATCTGTTTGGCGAAGATTGGGGATTCTTGGACAGAGATGAGAATGGTCCCAAAAGAAAGCGTCAGGGCTCTCAAAAGACGAGAAAGAAGAGAAGAAACTAATCTTTTCAATGAACGCCTAGGAACGATTGAAGGCTTTTGACTCGCATTCACTTTGACATTATGCATTGCGAGCTGTCAAGTATATAATGAGACTAATTTATTCGGCTCTGTAGCTTTGTGTTAGCGCCTCGTAATTGACACAATTACTGTCTACGTATTCTTTCCCCCATAAAAACTCAAGTGCTCGAGTTCTCTGCTTACTCACTGGATGTCTTTGGGTCTTCGTCGTCTAGGATGGTTTTGCCAGTTCAGGACGTTCCACTCCTCCATTGCTGATTTGAAGAAGGAAGTGATTAGTACGAGTTTCAAAATAACTGCTGGTACTAACAAAGAACTTGCTCGCGCTATACTACCGTATAGATCACTCCAAGATCAGCAAAGCGTGAATGGTTGTGCAAACCTAGTCGATCTTGAAAAAATGCTGGCATTATATCACCTCTCGCGCAATCATCCCAAACGTGACAAACGTAAGAGCATGATACCTGCCAGTAACATCGTTCACGCAATCTTCAATTCCACAGAGCGAAGAAGGAAGATTCTGGCTGGACTACATCCGGATGAGAAAAAGAGAATCCTCTCTTCTCAGAATGCTACTATGATAGGATATATACATGAGATTCTTGAGGATATTTTCTCTAATAAGGCATACTTGAGCACTGTGGCCCTCGTAGACTTGATTGTAATACTTAAGAGAACTGGCCATGCGCAAGAAATCAAGAGTACTTTTGACAGATTGAAAGACCTGAGTGCATCTCAACCCTCGGTCGCCAAGATTTTGGAGCGCCCTGAGGTTGTGAGTGCAGTTTTGTGCTATGCAGATCCAGAGACCCTTGATCTTGAAGATGCGAAAAAGATCTACGATGAAGCCAAGCAAAAGCATGGAAGCAGTTTACCTTTAGAGGAAGCGCTAACAACCGTTTTTTTGCGATTTTCTGACTCTGTCAAAGTATCCAATATGTATGCTGATATTGTCGCGAAATTTCCACCTGAAGCACGTAATTCAGGAAGTATTGGAAGGCTTCATAATCGCATACTTGAAGAGACAACAGACGCTGATATGGGCCTTGCATTTTTCGAGATGGGCCTACAGAAGGACTCGCATATACCTCGACTCTATCCAAATTCAGTGGGTAAGTTCTTGGAACATTACTACCAAAAAACGAAAAACTTTGATAAGGTAGCTGAGTTGTTCGTACGTTCGTGCATTTACTACCGAACTAATTTCTCAGACGCTACTATATTCTCCTTGCGTCCTCTTATCAGCTCACTATGGTCAGTATTTTTCCATCATTATCAAGAAGATACCCAGAGTGGTCGCAAACAATTCATGTATTTCGTGGATAAGTTTGAGCAGATATATCCCTATCCGCAGAACATGGTTCTTTTTAATCTGGGATTTCGTGATTTGGTGAGGAACTGGGGTTTTTCGTTTGCTAGCGAGCTGTGCGATTCAGTACTTGCGAGAGAAGAGAAGATTCCCGTTGAAACTTCTCAAGTGCTCTTGACTAGTCGCCCATCTTTGAATGTAACAAAGCAAATTTGGAAACGGCGCCTCGAGGCATCAAGGCGTTTGGATAGATATGACTTTATCGAGTTGGTGAATGGAGCAGACACGCCAGAAAAGGCGAGTTTTGTTCAAGAGGAATTGAAGCATCATCAGGGAAGATTAGACGACTTTACCGAGAACCCACTATTGTCCTGCAGCACTGAGGGCTGCTAGTATTTAATGTTGCATTAATATGGAGGCTCCATCAGGGAGTCATAGAATTTCATAGCGTATTCAATATAGTCTCTGTGAAGTAGTTGGCTGAGATGTACATTGTATCCGATTTTTCTAGGGTATCGGAGTAAGGGGAGAACAGTCTCATGTTCATGTTGGGACTTTATTCGTCATGGATTGTGTCTAAGTGTTGAAATAGCAAACCGCTGGACTTGCCAGATTTGAAACTTATACCAGCAAGAACTACTTGATGCCTGTAGGCGTGCCAGTGTGAACTTATGGGGATCCGCAAATGGACTAGATGATACGGCGGTCCATGTAACCGGTATGTCTAACAAAGTGGAGCGACAATGCCAAAATGAATGACGCGAAAAGATTAAATGAGTAATGTGGTGATGAATAGCTTGATCAGCCATTCATCCTCATTGATCCAGTTCACGGAAAACGAATTTCAGGTGCAAGCCTACTCCCTAAGGCTTTCTGATTTAGTTGCGCTCTCTTATTTGATAGCGATGAACTAGATCGTTATGAGGAGCCCTTCATGTGAGTCATTGAGCATTCCTAATTGCTGGGTTATAAAGCTCCCCAAGTCATCTAATCTCTACGCACGAAGACGGAACACATACCAATACCAACGTATTACGCCGGTACTACAATTATGCTATGGGAACACTCGATAATTCTTCTTGTGAACTGTATTTCTTAGTTGAACAATACTTGAGTATAAAAGTGGAATGATACCCAACTCTCTTGATAACGTAGTTATAGACCTTGTTGAGGTAATACTCAAATGATTTTGAAAACACTTAAAATATTTATGTGTCGCAAGATACCAGATATAGAGAAACTCGCAGCACTGCATATCCAGCTCTTGCGTCTATCGGCACGCGCGGTATAATTTCAACAATTAATAAAATCTTTTCGCGAGAACGATCATTATCCAACTACCTGATGTACGGCGTCCATCCTTTTCAAGATCATATCACGAATGTATCACTTGGAAACAACTGGATCAGTCTACTCATGGCGAGCCAAGCATCCAACGCGACATTTATATATATACTAGGAGAGTGAGCAGCTTGTCGAAGTTAAACGCCTATCTAAAGCATCAAATTGTATACCTTGTGTACTTTGGTTCAAAGATAAATAAGCACTTTACGAAGCCCGAAACTTCGGCTTAACGACCTAGTCAAGGCATCACATAATACAATCATCACTTCTCGTTGTCTACTGCCCTATAGAGTAGTCATGTGTACGTAATCGCAAGTATACTGCACTTCCCTGTCAGCCACGACGTAAGATTAATGCCGTGATCCCCATGGTGTCATTAGGTAATTCATAAATGTGTTCTGGCATTCTCATGCTGAGGTAATACATACGAGGCACATCTCAGGTAATAGGGAGCTCAATCAATAGTAATACCATGTTATGAAAAGAGGGCACGACTTAGTAATACCTAGCGCCCACTGAGACTGATAAGATCTATAGATATAAGCCATTGTAATGACCATACTTGAAAAATGACAAGAAATTTCTAAAGATTCGGAGCATGCTAATAATTCTCAGTTAGAGAGGTAATTTTAGAGCCTGTAACTTGACCCTTGACAAGATGGTATGGGTACGAACCCTTACCTCAGCTGGAGCTCAACTGGCAACTATCCCTCCAGAACAGGATAGTTTTTCCAAGTCGCGTGCGCGTCACCGTAGGAGATTCGCAGGGAGGTTTTTGTGCTTCTATTCACAATTGAAACTGACAGATTGCTCAAAAAAGGCGCCAGAAGAATATGGGCATTGAAGCGCCCAGTCCTACTACAGAAAGTCCCTCAGGAAGTACTCATGGAGCAGCTTTTAGCACTAAAGTTGTTAGCAGCACGCTAAATGCCGCAAAATCCGCTGTGAGCTTCATAAGTTCACCTTTCCTCGCTACTCGAGACGAGTCTGATAGTTCTGGTGTGGGTCTTGATAGCTCAGGTGGTGTCGCACACAGTGCTCTTCCTTTCACGGGGACTACGTACCAAAACCTTGTGACTCTTCACAACACAAAAAATTCGTATGCACCCCATGCATTAGCGAATACACCTCCTGCAATATTGTCAAAGCGCGGTTCTGAGGGCTTAAGAACAGTATATCCACGTTCTAATGGCTCTAAGGCATACAGAAGGTCGAGTTTTGGTGGCACGGCTAAAATGGGTTCTACTTCTCCTCCTGAGGAGAGCATATTCGAGCTTCTTCATGCACATGCGAAAGCATCAGCATCAAAATCCTTGAATCGTAATGGAATTCACCCCTCGAGTGTCCATACTCCAGTATCTTTATCAAAACGCGTAGATAATGGCCCGAATAGTGCTGCAACTGATAGCGCCGCTGCTATCTCTGATTGTTCCACTGGTTCACCTCGTGCGAGACGCCAAATGGCAATAGATTGCCCAAATGTTTTAAGAGCTAAGCAAGAGTCTCTTGCGTTTAATATGCACCTTATTCCAACCAAAGTGCCCGATCGATGTTGTTGTGGAATTAATTTCGCCAATGCTGAAAAATATAGGGCTCATCTGAAAGCAGGTCGTTGTCTTAATTGGGGCCAGATCAAGATCAGAGAACCGAATGGTAACTTTATATGCAAATGTGGCAAAGTTTGTAACTCTGTCGACATACTGCTTTCGCATCTACGTGCGAAATGCTGTTCATTATGGCCAGATGAGCAGCGAATGATGCCACTCGATCAAGATGCGGTTAGTGCGCTCGAAACACCCTCGAGTAAGTCAAGTACTTATTCACGGGTTAAAGTTAAAAAGGATTTCAGGCCGAGGGAGAATCCCCAAACGAAACTCAGGTTTTCTGACGAGGTCCCGGGAGCCAAACCTTTACTAGATTTCAAAGAATTCGAAACGAACTCACCACTGACCATGGTCGGCCGTGTCAAGAGTGCGCCACCTGATAAAGCTCTCCATTCAATTCTAAAGAAGAGTATTGCTCCAAACATCAGCAGCGCCTGTGGGCCTCCCGGCAAAGTATCAGACGACCATGAACAAATTACTGATTCCATGACAGTTTCGACACTCTCTGAGGCTCAGCTCAGTCGTTATACCAATGAACGCACAGTTCCGGTAGAGGCCCCGAGCTCGCCCAGCGGTAATGATGGACATGCTTCTGAGAAGGGTGAGCGGCATTCTAAAAAGAGGTCTGCGCCTTCTAAACGGACTCATTCTGAGTCTAAAAAGCGAAAGACTGGGCAGAATGCTGGTGGCACTGCTGATAAGTCGAAGTCCAGTCATTCAAGTGCGCATCAGGAGGATTCTGATGATGATGATGAAAAGAAAAAACGAAAAGGGAGCAAAAGCAAAGCCGACTCAGAACCCAAGCGCAAAAAGAAGAAGAAGTGTAAAGCAAAGGAGAAGCCAAAAACCACTAATGGATCTCAAGAAAAGGACAGCAGCGATCAGAAAAATCGAAAGGAGTCCAAGAAAAAGCGTACAAAGCCCTTTACTGCGGAGCAATTCATGGATTCAACCAGCCACACAGGTTTACCTGATAGTTTGGATCCTCCGTCTAAAAAGAAAAAGCGCAAGCACGCTGAGCTTGGAAGTACAGACCAGTATGACACCAGTACAGAAGCTAGCCATATTTCCAAATCCCACAAAAAGCGTCAGAAGCGCAAGTCACAGGAAGACCAGAAATTGCAGCCAAACGATGTTCAGGGGAACTTGGAGAACATCACAGGAATTCCTGGGAAGAGAGCAGATCTTAAAACTAGGAAGACGCATGCTAGACGTGAGAAAGTCGAAACCCGAGTTGCTGCGGTGGAAGCCAAAGTTGAGGAGCAGGTGAACAAGTTGCACTCACGAGTTGATCGTGAAGACGCGAAACAAGAGGAATCCTCATATGTGGAGCGCCCCATCAAGGGGTTGGGGAAAGCTGATGATTGTCGCACGTCAACTCAAAATGAGCATCCGCCTATTGAATCCAAGCCTTACAGTGAGAGTACATCCAACATTCGGCCCTATTCGAGAGAAGATACCCAGAAGGAATCTATATCCAACGGAGAGCTCAAGATTGCTGGACAAGTGCTGGATACGGCCCCATCTTCCGAATTTCCTCATGCGGAAGCACATGATGGAAAATCAAAGAACGAAATCACGGACCTGGATGTAACTAATGAGGTTTCGCGAACTGAAACTACTGATGCAATGGGTAGGAGAAGAAGACATGAGAAATTCCCTCTTAGGAAAAATCCGCGAGGAAGAACAGCAGATACCATGCAAACTCAAGTCGACGCTCCACTAGTGTCTCAAGTTCCCGAGCAGAGCAGCGCAACGCACCAGGAAAAGCCTCTAGATCGAGGAGTCGAAGCGAGCACTAGTTGCTCACAACTAGCTCCACTCATCGCACGAGGTGTTGTCGGAAATGTGCCATATCATCCTGGCGAAAACAACACCTCATCGACTAAGTCAACTGAACACCTTATAACACATGAAGCTTTGGAACCAACTATAGTCGAGCCTCATACGCAGGTAGTAGCGAGGCAGGAGGCGCCAGGTCAGGATGAATTTGGGCGGCTAGCACGAACTCAGTCTGTACGTGGTAAGCTCTATGAAGATGAGCGCGCCAAAACAGAGAGTGCACCACACTCTGGAGTTACATCGTGTGAAGAAAACCAGCGTGATCCCTCTCGGGAAGAAGCAACAATGGCTTGCATATCTGACGGAGCGGCGCACGTCACTGTTCACGCTGTGGGTGAGCAAGTTGAAGGAGGTTATTCCTCTGGGAATTCCGGAATTGCATTGGGAAAGCAAGTGCTCCAGGAGACTGTCTCAAATTCTCTAGAGAGAAAAGCGAACGCCGAACCCACTATACCGATCGACACGGGAAGTTCCCCACTGCTTGCAGGTTCGCCTGCTCCAAGAATCAAGCTTTCGCTAAATGAATCAACTCTTAAGGGTCCCACAATTAGAGAGCAAGAAGTTGCGCTCAAAATCGAGCTCCATAACCAAGAACAAGCGGAACGGCGAGCGAAGGCCAAAGAGCTCGCTGAAAAGGCTCTCCAAGACAAACAACTTGCTGAATCAAGGGTTAGACAATGGAAACAAGCTGCTGCTGAGAGCATGGCCAAGTCCACTGTTCTAACATACAAAGATAGGGTGGAAGCCGAATCGTCGACCAGAGTCACAGTACCCATTCCTGATAATCGCAGCGCACAGTCGTATTCTGGTCGCATTGACAGTATGATCGCCAAGGCAAGAAAGCGACGCGAGGCTGAGAGAGCAAAGCAGACGAAGGAGTTGGAAGCTGCTCAAAAGAACTTTTTGGAGAATAAAGCCTCTACAGAGGCCAAAGCACTCCAAAAGGCTAAGAAGGTTGCTGCACCCGTCGGGACACGAACAGAGGAACGCAGACGAGTGTCTCAAAGAAGAAGCGCCAATACTACACAAGAGCCCAATACTGCAGTTGAGGAGCATAACATTATATCCGAGCCTTCCCACTCCAGTAAGGAGGTATCTTCGAAGCGTGGTGGCTGGGACTTTTCCATGCTAGTTCGCACTTCCTTTTCAGAGGAGATTCGACGGGCAGTGCGCGCAGTACGTGAAGAATCACAAAAGAAGGATATGAAGGATGCTGGTTCCCAGAGTAATGATAACAGTCCTAGCGAAAACTCCGATCCAGCAATCTCAGGAGAAGTAGAGGTTTCTTCAGAAGTGATAGATGAAACACAAGTACTATCCGAAACTCCGGTGGATGAGCCAACTGAGAACGAAGGCGAGACTAGGGAGGCTTCTTCTGAAGGCCTAATGGCGGTCATGGATAGCTCTTCTAGTGGCAGTCCCTCTCTCCACGAAACACCACTTGACGATGCTGCATCAGCTGTGCAGACCACGGAAACAAATGCATCCGAGACTGCTAAAGAGGTTTATGCCTGTATACCTATTCCAATGACAGGAAGATGTCCCGCACCTGTTCAGCCTATTTTTATTTCTGATCATGCTATAACCCAGGACTCAATAATATCAAGACCTAACGTGGAGCTGATACACGAGTGCTTTGATCTCATGAGTGATAGGCTTCGTAAGGTTTTCAAGAACACTCCTAATTGTAGCGGGATCATTGAGGATATGTCATTAATGAGGGAGGTCGTAATTTCTTCCTTGGATGAGTCCGACCAACTTCCTTCGAAAAGCCTTCCCCAAGTCTGTGATAAAATCCGTGATACATTGAAAGTCTCGTTACTCCACCATCTATCACCTGCTCGAGACTATGTATTCCTGAAAGCGGTTCCCGCTATAAATCAGATTCTCCTTTCCACATTTGAGGACTTGAGACCCATTGTTAGTTGACCTTTATAGCTGGATAACGATTGATCACTGTTTGAATCTCGAGCGCACTATTTACCACCCGACTACTGGGCTCTTCAATTATTCCAGACCCGAATGGGTATCCTAGCAGGGATCACGAGCTACACAGGCCTTTTATTATCGCATCTACCACTTTGATGGCTTCATGGGTACTAATGGCGAATTTAGAGTCAATAATTCCTTCCTCAACAATTTGTACTAATTCTGCATAACGTTATAACGAACATGAGGCACACTAACGAAGCGCAGCGTACAACTTTGGAAGACTCTATACATTTTACCCATATTTCTATCCTAATATATTTATGCAGGTTGTCTTACTACTCAGCGTCGGCACATCTTTCTTGCACAATGTATGTATTCTGCGACACCGGCAGGCGCGCAAAGACTCCGTCTCCTACGGTTGCATCTGTCCTAGCTTTGTTATAGTCTATTGACCTTCAGGCTAGTGACCTTAAGGGTCTGAACCAAGACAAATTGTATGATGGGCTCTGCTTTGACTTGGTTTCATCATTATACGTTGTAGAAATTATAATCTTGCAAACTCTACCCTATATCATAATTAACGGGGTGTAATTGCACCTTGAGTCCCTCGATATCCTCGTACAAAACCTCTTTCAAGGTATATTCTGGTGATTCTCAATACCATAGTCTCAGTAGCTGAGCATCACCAGAATTTGATGAGAAATAATCAAGAGCTACACGCCGAGCACACTATATTGAGTGATGATGTGCTTACTATCTCACAATATTTTAATGTATTGATTCAATGCTGCAAAACACCTGTTAGTTGGTGTACCGCTTTGGTTCAACTCTTCGCAGAGTTCACCATCGTGTTTCAGCAGCTGTGTATGCTAGTTCGCTGCTTGAATTGAAGTCTCCTTGTGCTGTAAATTATCTACTGATTTCTGCGGTGTATTTTAAATATTTAGGCACTCTAGCGTTCAAATGTCGACCATCGCACAACTGAAAGTGACCGTCACTTCTAACGACACGCAAAGTTATAATGAACAAACAGCTGCACAACGCGTTGTTGGAAGCGCAAAACCACAGTACAAAGCTTCAATTAGCGTGTATTAATGATACGCTCTACAGTCACGACCTCGCTGCCGCCCATGCGGCGTTTTCGCGAGTTCTTGAAGGGTGTGTGTCGGCTCTGGCATTACAACAAGGAGGCAGCGTCGAACACCGCAAAGAATTGTCAAATATATCCCATGTTACTCCTCGCGACAAAATCCTGGAATTTACCCGCCAATTTGTCCCCAACACCCCAGTTTCGCAGCAGTGCTCCATAACTAACGAGACACCTTGTCATAGAGGTAACTCTCCTAATCAGCACAACATTATCGGTGAGCTTCCATCTAGCACCTGCCGCAACACCGAGTCCCACAATGACACTGTAGCTTTGAGTACTGTTGACAGTGCGGAAAGCAGTGAATGGCGTGAGTTTGACAAGCGCACATGGCGGTGTGACGAGGATCTCCCTTCACGGATATATCAAATGTGGTATGTGGGGTCCAGTTCGCAACCTTCAGTGACGTGGATGGATTCGTACTATGGTTGTCGCAATCATTGGGTATGTAACAATCCTGGGCTGAAGAGGAAACTAATCAGACGAGGAAAGATCATAGAGCGTTTAGATCGCGCTGTGAGTGCTGGTTATTCTGTTGAATATGTTCTTGCTCAAGCAGATAGGATCTCGAGGCAAGCTGGTAGCCAAAACGCGCTCGAGCGGCTCTGCAATGATCCAGAAGTTTTCTTCCTGAAATCGAGTCACCACAGCGGGGCCATGTAATAGCTAACAACGCAGACGAGCGAGGCTCTAGTTATACTGTAGTCTAAACCATATTTATTTACTAATTCGCCATATAGCCGCGGTGACCATATGCTCATTATGTTTGTATGTATGAGGTTCATGCTATTGCATGATTTTGATTCCGCGAAACGATACCGAAGGTGTCTCACATTCTAGCACCGTGAGAACGGATATATTCTGCCGCATTAAAGGCCCTGAATGTGCGTGAAGCCCTCCTTGTTAGCCATCTCGACGTATCCGTATATAGTAGTGACAGCCATGAGGATACCGGTGCCTGAGTGCAGGCTACCAAACAAGTCTGACAATACAGAAATCAAGCCAATAGTTGCTCCACCAATGGCCGCGGCAACAGGGATGATGTGCTCAAGTTCCCTGCGGGCACTGTGGTCTTTGACACCCACGATGCCGAGGTTCTGGTCCTTAAGCTGACGCGCGATATCCTTGGCGGAGGTGCCAGACATCTCGCTCCATGTCTTGGAGAAGATTGCGCAGGCACCGAGGACGAACGCGATGTAAATCACGCTCTTAATGGGGTCTGCCGTAAACTCACGCAGAGTCTCTGGAGCCTGCAAATAGTACGATACTCCGCTGACGGCATGGAGGCCGCCGGTGTTGACCTTGGCGTCCCAAATACCGAGGATACGGGCGAGAACGCTTTCAGGCCAACGGTTGTACACGGTTTGGGAGATCAAGAACACGTTGGACACCAGAGCACTCTGCAGCATGATTGGAGTGTTACTGGTGTAGAACAAACGGACGGGGTATGCGCCAACTGCGGCGTGAGCTTTGAGACTGCGAAGGGGAATCTCATATTTGAGGGTCTGAAGGTAGACAATGACCAAAAATACCACTACTGTGACACCGAAGGACAACAGGTTGGGGTGGTTATCTCTGGTAAAAGACTCGATAAACGCCAATCTCTTGTCGCGGAAAGTAGAGAGCTTATGGACGGTAGACACTAGTGCACCCTCGAATTCGGATCCGCGACCACTATTAGAAGTGTTGGGACTCAGAATCTTCCACAAGGTACTCTCGCACACGTTGGTGGTAATGAACAACGAGATACCCGAACCAAGACCGTAGCCTTTCTGCAAGAGCTCGTCTAAAAGGATGATAATCAAAGAAGAGATCATGAGCTGGGTGATCAGCAAAAGGCACACTCCCATTCCGAGTTTAGCAGGCGGCCCGTACATGCCATTATACACGTACACAATAGCCTGGCCCATCGCCAGCATTACTGCAAGCAGCTTCTGGCAAATACCCAGTAGCTCACGGTCGGCCTTGTCCTCGTTGTTAATGTTCAGAATACCGGTACCAGTGAGCATCTGAAGCACCATACCTGACGTGACAATAGGGGTAATTCCCAGCTCCATGAGGGTACCACGATTAGAGGCCATCATCATACGCAACCACATGAGAGGGTCGCTCTCGTCAGAGGAAATAATGCCATAAAGTGGGATCTCGCCCATAACCAGGAAGACCATCAGAACCACTGCGGTCCAAAGGATGCGCTGGTTGAAAGGGATCTTACGCTGAGGAGGCTCTACTTGAGGCAGAAATGCCCCAAAGGGACGCGCTAGATCCAAGAAACGCACACCCATTGTGTTGACACGTAGTAATTAGTAAAACGAGCTCGAGTACTTGTTTCAGCTGACTAATCGATGCATCAAGGAAATGGGCAGTGGGGCATGTGGTCTCGCCTGCGTTATTTCGCTTGCATCACTAAAGTGGCAGGGATTACGCATTGAACGACAAATGGAGATTTCTCGGCCGGATCCCTGTCTTGGCGTGAATTCGGCTGTGCGGTAACGTTCGGTTAAGCAGTTGCGCGACGCGCGTAACCGAGCTGGTCATGCTTCTTGAAAGCGCATCCGCAAGTCTGTTTAGAGTTTCTATATCTAAATACCCACCTAGCGCATAATTCACCAAAGAAACACGTCGAAAAAATGAGTGGCAACCGGGAATTGAACCCGGGACCCCTGGATGATACTCGAAAGTTGCAATCCAATGCTCTAGCCACTGAGCTACCGCCACATTGTTGGATTTCATTTCTACTCAGTTATATGAACCAAAGCGGGTCTTGTACAGAATGGCTAATTGTAATTCTATCTTTGTCGAATTATCGCGATATATTCTTATGCGCGGTACTGAATGTGTACAGAAGTCAAATCTCTTTACGTTGAACTTTGTTACGGTTCAATGTTCTTCAAGGTTCTAAGCCAGATAAGCTGGAATTTTAGTTGGAGTTTTAGTTCAGACCGAGGTGTTACCAAGTTTAATATGTTATTTTAGTTGATTTTCACGTCACAGTGCCAAATTTTTAATCAACTTTATCTTCTAGTGATACGTATGTAAACTGACGTGCATATGTCTCCGCCTTTGCTCGCCCACTCAGCGCATACTCAACAGCTTGTTGATAATCACATCTTGATGATTTAGTTAGATAAATTATAGGACGCTTTTCAGGCAAGGTATAGCCAACTTCCGATACTTTTGAATCAGCTACTGTTTTCATACCGAATTTGTTCTTCTATTGCCGACTTTGTTTCTGCATCCAAACAATCGTATATTGACGGGTCCACGTTTTTCAAACCAGTCTGCGCAATCCTATCTCTTGAAGAGATAAAAGTGGAAATGACAACTCCTTTACCTTTACCCTTCTTGTGTGACCATCGCGCATGTGAAGGCTGTGTGTCGGCGGCATAGAAAGATACACCAGTGTTGCCCTCGTACACGCCAGAGCTGTCCCACAATTTTGCTCTTGAGCGACAAAGAAAGCTGTTGTATCGAGAAGCCGCGAGAGCATGGTCATAGAGCCAGCTCGGGACATGAGCAGAACTCGGGATGGGGCTTGCATGGTGAGAGGAATTGCTGCCTGAGTTGTGGTGATGCCCGTGGTCTAGCCATGTGACATACTGTGAGGTGTTGTAGGGCTCTCCAGCAGGTGGGAGTCTGTCTTGGGGATCAGCGAGTTCTCCAGCTGCGTACTTGCGTGAGGCCTCAGCCTCGTAATAATCATCAGCAACTCGTCGGCCTCCAACAATTATCAGGGCACCAAACTCCCTGAACACGCTTCGAGCCGTTACCACCGAGATAGTTCGGCTTCTATATGAGTTGGGCAGGATATCTCGCGAGATCAGATCCTGCTTCTCTTGGTCGGTTAAAACAACCTTGTAGAGTCTTTGGTGACGCTGAAAAAAAAGATACGAGTCCCTAAATCCAACGCAGCGAGATGCCTCAGTCGAGAGCATGAACAATTGGTCGCCGCGATCAGGAAGTGTGAAAGTGCGCACGCGATACTGGCGATTGTCCTTCAGGTTACCATCCTTGTCAACTTTAGTCTCTCCTTTAGGGTCCTCTTCCAGGACAAGCTCTTCCCTTTCGACCTTGTACTGGTGGCCCTGTTCATCATAGGGAACCAGTCTCGACATGATGACAAACCAACAAGTGTGAAGGAATTAAGGATATGGGATGTGGACTTCGGTTACAACTTAGTAAACTGCTCGGTATAGCTAAATGGGTTCGCTGGCAGCGCAGTGGTACGCTCTGGCGAGTTGAAATCGCTACAACTAAGGAGTTCGCATCCGAGGATGTTAACGGTCAAAAGTCTACAATGAGGAAGGCGTTTGCTCTTACCCAGAAATGTAAATTTCACGTCGAGACTCACGAAGAGTTCACAAAACCGAGGTTTGTTCAGGGACTGTAGGCTCATGCGCAGTCCTGCAGGCAATGTCACGTGAGTTCACAGTTATATAATTTTTTTTTTCCCTTTCATCCGTAGTAATTATACGGTTTCATGCAGTTACTGTGTCCTGTACCGGAACCGTTTACTGCTACCAATACCAGAATGTCTCTATACGAGACGAAGGTTGCCCTCGCTCTTGAGCAGCTAGAAAATGAGAATCCAGCTCCTCTGCGAACGCTCGCCGCAGAACTGGGCCAGCTCCCTGACGACGGTGTTGCACTTATTTTAAAGAGATTAATGAAAGAAATGAATCGATTAGATAGCTCCACAACCACTCCGCTCATTACCGGGCTCCTGCAACTTCCATTGGGCTCTGAAAAGTCAGAGATGTTCATTTCTGTATACACGAACTTTCTCGGGCTACTAACGAGTTTGAACCCAAAATGGTGGACCGATGTCGCGCACAAAATCGTTGGCGAACTAGTGAACCCCCGAGATTCTTGCCGGGCCCACCATGCCCTCATAGCACGCATCCTGAATTTAGTACCCACATCGGTTGCCAAATTCGAAAAGATCTTCACCAGACACTATCCTCACAAATTTGACACTACTGATGCCACATTGAACTACTTGGACAATCTCTTAGCGGTGCTTGAGTATGCACCAGATATGCAGGGACCAATCTGGGGCCTCATCACCGAGCGAGTGATGCAGCTTGACGTCGAAGTAGACGATAACGAGGAAGAAGTCGATTCTGACGAAGAAGACAGTGATGAAGAGGAGGATGATAGCGAGGAAGAAGAAAGCGACGAGGATGAGGATGTGGAGCAGCCCCTAAAGAGGCAAAAGCTTGAACCGGACTCGCGTTTACAAGAGCTTCATGAAAAGCTCGATAATATTATGGTATTTCTTACCCGGTATTTGGACATGAAGTTTCAACCTAATAAAATTGAAGAAAACATTCCATTATTTATTACCTTGCTGGACAAGTTTAAGGAATACGTCGTACCAACTCACACTACTCGTTGTGTGCAGTTTCTCATGTTTCGGGTAGCTCATGCCCACCCCGATCTTATGGATGCATTTTTGGTATCGTTAATAGACATGGCTGTGGACCCTCTTTTGAAGATCGAGAAAAGACAGAAAGCGATGCAGTATGTTTCCTCCTTTGTGGCTAGGGCGAAAGGGCTGAGTCGTGACCAGGTCATCAAAGTGGTTACGTACCTCGCGCAGTGGCTATCAAGGTACATTGTTGAGAGAGAGTTCGAGGTAGACGAGACAAAGAACATGAGCCGGTTCCGCATGTTTTATGTTACTTGCCAAGCTCTTTTTTATATTTTCTGCTTCCGCCACCAGCAACTGCATTATCCGACGAGTGATACACAATGGGAAGCTGGTCTGGACAAGCTTTTCCAGAGAGCCATTGTGACCAAGTTCAATCCGTTGAAGTACTGCAAGTCAACTGTCACATACAAATTCGCTCGAATCGCACAGAAACACAACGTGGCGTACTGCTTTTCGATCATTGAGGAAAACCGTTCGGGGAGATTCGCACCTGCCTCCTCGAACAGGAAGCTCATGAATTCTGACTCGGTGATATGGCCAAACCACCGCGAGTTCTCTGTCTTGGAGAGCTATTTTCCCTTCGACCCTCTATCCCTGCCTAAGACTCGTAGTCTGTTTGAAAGCAGCTACATTCAATGGAATGACGTTAATGAAAATGATGGCGACAGCGACAGTCTGTCCAGCGCCAGTGAAACGGAAGATGAGGAAAGTGACAGTGACATCGATTAATTATTTATAGATTATTAGACTTAACTATACTGGTTCTAGATACATATGCCAAGCAATCAGAGCCTTATTGTCTGAAGAGTGCTTTACTTGACGTGTTTCGAAAAGACATAGCCTCAAATCAGCACCCACACAATCTTGCAAGTAGAGATTCTGCAGGACTGGATGAATTGCCTTAATGGCAATGAGATTCACAACTGGTCAGAGGATACAAGAGAATGTCCAAGAAGGTAAAACGAGCTTGACTGTTCCCTGAGTGTATGCAGATATAGCTCAAGTGGATAGCCAACTACCGCCAAGTACTGTATTCCACTTGAATAGTTTTCGAGTTCCTCGTCAACAATCATTAGCTATGCAGAATCATTATATAAATAAATCAATCGGTTAAGCGTGATCTCTTACGCTTGGGGTTCAGTTCTTGAATCAATGCGCTGAGCTCACGCTCCCGATCACTAATTTTTTCAGGATGATCTATCTTCCATTGACGCCTGAAGTTATCTGCCTCAGAGTCGTACCACTTCACACGACGAACGTAGTCCTCATATTGCAATTCGTTGTCTTCCTTAGTACGTTGCGTTCGGTCGATATACGGTTGTTTATCCTCTTGGGAAAGGGCTTTCCAGCGACGACCAAGCATTGCACGGATCTCATTGCGAGAGGCATGGCCCCTGCGCTGCTCATCAGTCTGCTTACGGCAAATTTCCCAGTAATCCTTTTGAAACAACAGGAACGGATTAGTATTTCCGCTTCTCTCAGGTTTTTCGGGCCGATGACCAAGCTCATTCAGTAGATCTTGTTCCATGTGTTCATTTTCGTTCTTTACGCGCTCGCTGCGAAGCGCTTCGAGCTCGCCTTCAAGCTCCTCCAACGAGACAGATGTATGAGCTCGCGGTTTGTAGGAGAAATTCTGGGACTGAGAGAAACTTTGCTGCTGATATTGGGGATAAGTTTGCGGGGTGGAGACTTGGGGAGTGGAGCGATGAGATGGTGCTTGCGGCATTGGCGATGGCTCAGGATAAGAGGACGATGAAGTCCCATTCATGAATGGAACCAACTCATCTGGGACCTCCAACGATCCGATAAGGCTATTCAGAACTTCCTTTGCTACGCGAAGTCCACTTAGGTACGCACCATGTACGGTACCCGGATAAAACCTTGAGGTACCTTCACCTGCGAAGAATAAGCTTTGTTGGACTGGACGACCTAGCAGATCGTGGTCTACAATGGTACCCTCAGTACCAACATAAGAGTAAGCCCCATAGCTATAAGGGTCTAGTTGCCATCTAGTCACGATGCTTTCTTCAAGCTTCACAGTAGAGTCATCACAATGGAATATTTTCTTGAGGGGAGACAAGCACCAATCCACAATCTCTGCATCAGTCCCTTCACCAACCCTGTTCGCTGCTTCACCACTAAACAAGGCAGTAAGGACAGGCTTACCAGTGGCAGGCATTAGATTTTGGAACATGAAGCAAACTCCGCGCTCTCCTTCACTTCCCTCCTGCATTACGCGGAAGGTATATTTGTTTTCATCCCAGAAGCATTTGTTAAATGACAAGACAACTTTGTTAACGGTGCCGAAACCCAGTCGTTCAATGCTGTCGGTTTTCCATTGAGGCAAGTCTGGAATAAACTGCAGGCTACGCTTTTTCAAAACACCGAGTGGGACAGTCATGATCACTTTGTCCGCTTTAACCTGATCTCCGTTTCCAAGTTGCAACTGGACTTGATCGTCATCGTATTCCACGATCTTGACTTCAGTTTGATAGCGAATATCCAGTCTAGAGGGGATCGATGCAAGAGCCCGAGCGAGATTCGCGAATCCGTTTTTGACCCATGAGTGGTGCCCAGTAAATCTATGAGTTCGATAATGAGACCACGAGCTTAAACTAACTTTGTCAAGACAATCACCCATAGAGTATTCAAATTTGGCGTAATACCAATTGAGGGCTTTCATGTCTTCATCAGTGAGCTTCGCTATGCCTCGTAGCTGGTCCACTAACGCGTTCATGGTCAACCCTAAGGATGGATTGCCTCCGCTAGGTTTAGCGGTAATGTGGACTTGAGAATGAGCGTCAGTGATCTCATAGCCCAGTTCTTGCAAGAACTTCATTTCTACAGCGGTCTGAGCTTCTGCGCTCGAGCGTTTGCGCTGACCAGAGTCACCATAAGGCTGGGAACGCTCTTCGGCCGAAGCTATTGTGCGGAGTTCGTCCGCGTCTGTTGTGGCTACCGGAGGGTCTCGGGCGGCTTGAATAAGGACCTTGTCACCTTCAGCGGTGGCAGGGGCCGGTCCATCATCGAAGGCACTCATTCGGTCGAGCAAATGCGAGAATAGCTCATGCGCACGGTAGTTTATGCCCTGATCAACGCGCTGACCATTGTCCGCATTATATAGGTCGTCTGTAGCAGCAACCTGAACGCAGGGTAATCCAAGCTGTCTTCTAAGAACAGGAGCCAGGGGATTGCCACCACCGAACCCGGGCACAGTGGAGGCTCCGAGCTCTACGATGGCACCATCACCAATGGTGGCTGAATGGACCCGACCACCAGAGCGTCTCCTCGACTCCAAGAGCATAATTTTTGGGATATCGGCATACTCGCTGAACGCGGCCTTGTAGACCTTGCACAAAGACTCCAGTTGCCTTGCTGCGCACAAACCAGCAATTCCTGATCCCACAATTACGATGGTCTGTCTTGGCTTCCGCCGCATGGTGGGTGGAGGCTGGAGGTGGAATGAAAGTGACGGTGGTACCTCGAGCCCGGGTTCGAGGCATCCATGGTTGATGTAGCCATTACGCAACAGCCACTCAAAAGCGAACTCTGCGAGAGTGAAAAACCTTGAGTCTCGCACGCAGCCCGCTGCCTCCACCATGGTAACTGCGACGGTGGGGTTCAGGAGCCACAGCCGCAATATTCCGTTGCGCACGTTCAGATAGGTGGTGACGTGCCTCAGACTCAATACCTGGCGGAGGACATTGTACTCATTAGGGTGCAATTTGAAGGGGGGAAGCCTGCTCGAGGTTGCAGCGGCGATGCACTGGGCTGCGTAGTGTGCTCGACTGAGGTCAGGCGGGATGGACGATGCAGCCTTATATTTTTGTCTGCGGGCAAGAATGGCTCGTAGATTCTGGTTGGTGTCTTCTTCCAGGGGATTGGGCACCCTGTGCTCGATGGGGTCTGACTCGGATTCCTGCAAGTTGAAGGGGTTCTCCAAGGGATCGAGAGGAACTGGGGCCAGAGCAGGGGATAGTGCAGGCACGAGAGCAGGCGACACTCCGACGCTCAGTGGCATGCGGTTGTGAAAGTTCTGGCCTGGAGTCTGGCTGCGAGTGAGGCCGTGGACAGTCTGCTGTGGGGCGTGTACCCCACCAAACTGCTGAACACCACCCCCATACACAGTAGACGGGGGTCTGGGGGTTGGTTGGAACTGCTCATTGGGCATTGGATCCAAGAAATCCATTGACTGGGGCACATTCAAAGCATCGAACTGCATTGGGTCTTGCTGGGTGTCGTTGGGCATGCCCAAGCCATCATTCCCATTCTGCCCGTACCAGAACTCGTCTGGCTTCTGGTACATATAATCCACGTACTCTTCATTTTTAGGGGCTGCTGAATACTGCTGATGCCCATTCATGACTCTCCTCGAGTCCATTCTAAGTAACACAAAGCAACGCTATCGCTGTACCAATTAGTGTAGTCCAGGGAAACGCCGGGACCCTCTAGTTAGTAAGCTTGTGTTGCCCAACGCGACAACCACCTCCGACAAGTCCTCGCCACAGCGCCACGCTTCCCCAATGTAGTAGCGGGACACCCTGGTTCCGGCGATCGGCAGAAATCACGGGCAGGCAGTATAGTGCATATTCTACGGTGTGCCGATGGGTGAGGTTTCTGAGGTCGATTAGAGGGTATGGAACTTATAAGCGACAACCAGCTTGTCCTGGTAACTACGGTATGCATTTACAGAGTTGTTGAGCGGCATTGCCTCGGTCAGCACCCGGGGTTTCCCAATGGAGTAACACCGAGTCGATCTCGATCTAAGCAGGCGAGAAGCAATATAACCTGCCCCCACTTCGGAGACCCTCAACCGTTTCTCGCTTATTACCTAATCTAATAATCTTGATAAGCTGCAGGTTTGTTTACTTCTGAGCATTATTTTATCGCATCTTACAATGGAGCGATTAGAAGCTGGCGATGGCCGTGGACGCCAAGGAAAGAAAGATGAACAACTTCGTCGAAGAATAGAAGCTGATATGAGCAAACGAAAGCGGCAAGTAGGCCACCAGAAGCAGCTCAAGAGTTACAAAGGAAGCGTCATGACCCTCAAGCCAGATGCACCTGTAACTATGGAAGCCACAGTGAGTGTGTTTGACGCTGCCCAGTACATGTGTGCCAAACGGGCAAGTTGTATCCTCGTTTTAAACCCCGAGGGAGCTGTCGAGGGAATTTTCACCCCAAAGGATATTGCGTTCAAAGTGGTGGCTGCTCGCCAGAATCCTCGCAAGTTGACGGTCCGTGACATTATGACGCCCGACCCTTTGTGTGCTCAGATTACTACCAGTGCCATTGATGCGCTGGATTTGATGGTGTCACGAGGATTTCGCCACTTGCCAGTGCTCGATGGTGAAAACGATATCGCGGGAGTGCTTGACATTACCAAGTGTTTCTACGAAGCGATGCTCAAGCTAGACAGAGCATACGAGTCATCGAAAAAGCTCTTCGATGCGCTCGAAGGTGTCAAGTCCGAGTTTGGCGTACCCCATGCCAGCCAGCTTGTTTCGTACGTGCAGGTGCTCAGAGACCAGACGTCTGGCCCAAGCTTGGAGGCCGTTATTGACCCGTCCAAGGCCCCGATTTTTGTTGATGTACGCACGACAGTTGCCGAAGCATCGGTCCTGATGAAAGAGAACAGGACTACCGCAGTTCTCGTATCGGACAAATCAGCTATTATTGGCATATTTACGTCCAAGGATGTAGTAATGCGAGTTGTTGCAGCGGGACTTGACCCCACGCGGGTGTCAGTTGTCAGAGTTATGACCCCGCAACCCGATAGTGCACCAGCAAATACCCCCATTCATGAAGCTCTCAGGAAAATGCACGAGGGCCACTACCTCAATCTTCCCATTATGGATGTGGAGGACAATTCCGTCATAGGAGTAATCGACGTGCTCCGCTTGACTTATGCAACCCTGGAGCAACTCAAAGGTATCCATGCTTCTAATCCGGATGAGGAAGGCCCCGCGTGGAATAAATTCTGGATGTCGCTCGATGAGACAGATAGTGTTCATTCGGGACCAGTTAGCGATTTCACTGGTGCCACTACTGCTGAAAGCGTAACACCTAGCGAGCTAGCTCAATTCTCCATGAATAAAGAGCTGGCACCAGAGGATTCCCTTAGTCGCACCGGCTTCAGGGAACCGTCTCTATTGTCAGAGTCAACATCGACTCAGCTGCCAGCAGCCCACTATTTCAAGTTCAAAGCACCCAACAACCGTGTGCATCTTGTTCAGGTTAGATGTGGTGACTCGCTCGAGAGTGTCCGTCGAGCTATCACCTCAAAGCTGAGTAGTTCTGACTTGGACACGTTGGGTGGCGTAGGCGAGATTGAAGACGGCCATGCAAAGTCGGGATTCGCAATCTCATACATTGACGATGATGGCGACTTGGTAGCTATTGTCAATGACCAGGACGTTCAACACGCTTTTGAGTTAGTGCAGGCACGCACTAACCGCAAGCTTGATATCCATGTTCACCATTCGGACGTTGAACCTGTTGTGAAACAAGATCTTAACTTGCCAATAATTGTAGGCGGCGTTGTTGCAGCGGTTGCAATACTTGCTATTGTCTTTAGACCCAAGAAATGAGTAATTTATTATAGTTCCATCTTTCATCACCACAATACTTACCAATAGGAATACTTAATCGTGCACTGATCTAAATACGTGGATGCACTGGATTTCACAATTAGTGCTATCGTTCATGGTTCTTTAATGCTGCTAGTGAGAAAGCGAGAAAAAGATCCACGAACCATCAAAGTGAGAAACAACTAACAAAGGAAGCCCAAGTCGCCTTTTGTCTCGTATATTGCTGTAAGATGCCAATATGAATAGTAGTGCTGATGTTGTATAACATTGTTAATTTAGGTGTATATAAGGTACTATGTATATCCATTAGATCATCGCTTTTAACCGCTATGGATAATCTAGTCATATGGAAGAATATACAAGAGCACATTGAGTTCAATCCTTTTGTATACATGTCGCTCAGTACAATTAGTCCCAATGCCTACGCGGCGTTCACACGCTACAAATCTTGGAAGAATATCTCCACTACCACGACAGACTCACCGTTCGCAACCTGGATAAAACGAATCAATCGATACTGTGAAATGGATTTTTACTGGATTGTCACTCTTTGGACGGCGCATGAACAGATTGAGCGATTAACTGACCAAGTCATCAAGCATATAATCCGTGATCGCAAACTAAATCCGGAGAAATATGATATATACATTGCTGAATTATATCACCTGAGCAAGAATAAAGATGTCTATTCTCATTATTTCAATTTCACAGATCCGATGTCTAACCCCATACTTGCTGATGGGCTCAGGGATCCTCTCTTTGCGAGGCCTGCTGCTGTTGCCATGCCATTTATATTCCCATATTTGACCCCGGAATTGAAGGCTGATAAGGATCTCGTTCTGCAAGTAATTCGCAGGTCGCCAGAAATGTACGCACATGTTGAGGACGAGCTTAAGTCGGATAAGGAAGTGGCGTACGAGGTTCTTCGATGGAGCCCTTACAAAATTATGTATGCATCAATGAAGGTAAGATCAGACCGGGATGTTATGAGCCTCGCAATGGACATCAATTCCCTATTGTTTCACTATGCCTCTGAGGATCTGCGAATGGAGGATGAGCTTATTATTAAATGCCTTGAGAAAGATGAGAGAATTTTCATCGACATACCATTGCCCCAACGCCAAAAATACAGGTTTATCGCTATTGCACTGGAGACGTTCTGTCGACGAAACAGCGGTATCCCTGATTCTGACTTGGACCATCGTTCAGAGATTTTCATTCGGCTGTTGAAGAACGAGAATTTCTCTTTGGCGGGCGTTAAAAGGAATATGATGACCAGATACCTTGTCGATAATCGTGATTTTGTTGAAAGAGTTGCTAATGCTGATATTGCTGAGCTCCAGTTTGCATCTCGTAGATTGCTGGAGGATAGGGCCCTGATTCAGAGTCTCTCTGCGAAAAACCCCGCTGCACTTAGGTATGCATCGAGGGAATTGCAAACAGATAGAGACTTTGTCTTGGATCTCGTTACCACATATCCCAAGGTGTTCCAACACGCCAGTTTGGAATTTCAGTACGATCCTCGTGTAATTCTACGGGTTTTGAGTATTGACAATAGCGTACTCAGTCCCGAAGTGTTTAAAGCGTGGAAGTCGGCGAATGATAGTCTTTTGCGTGATCCATGCTTTGCGGACGCTTCAGACAATACGAGATTCCGGATGATCGAAAGGAAAATGGCAGGAAAACTTGAGACGGCTATAGAAAACTATGAAAACACTTTACAGCCGGATTCTATACCTCTCTCTGCGCGAAATATTCGAATTTATGAGCGGCTATCGGCAAATGAGGCTTTTGTGAACGCCTCAGCTAGAGTGAAGATAGCAATGATAGAAAAAGAGCTTGCAAAGGTTCAAGGGTCTGAGCGCTTGAAGCTTGCAGCTCCTGAGGCTGAAGAGCTGGTTTCTAGGGGTCCGTCAATCCAGCATGATTCCAGTGCACTAAGCGAGGACCTCGGAGTTGACAGAGTACAGAGACCTTCACCACGTCGCAGGGTAAGAGTGACTACAGTCTCTCGTTGGGAACTGGCGATCGGTTTCATTCTTTGCATTTGTGCCATGAAATCGCTCCTAGAGCTGTTCATTGGTAGCCACACTTTGCAAATAGTGTTGCTATTGCCGATGATTGTATTAGTTGGAGCGGCTACTGCAGTTATTGTATACTTTGTTGGAATCGAGTTTTTCGTTTGCCTAGGCAACTTTCTCCTGGAAGTTTACTGAGCTTCGATATTGGAAACCTCATAGTCCGTAACGAAATCGTTGATCATATAGATAAAACGCCCTATAGGACGAAAAATAGCCTAATCAGCTTCTCGAGGATCGCACCATTGTTCATCGTAATGCTTATAGTAGCCCTGGAAATAAATGCTACAATGTGCAGCAGATCCGGGGGTGCATTTTGATTAAATACTATGTACATTATTGCAGAATGCTCTCTGTCCTGATTTGCTCTGCTTTTTGTGCCTCTCTAATGATCTGTTTAGCCTTCTTGATCATGGCACGACGTTCTTTGGGAGTACGCTCGATGGTGATGTTAAGACCCTCAAATTCCTTGCGGTCAAGGTAAATCGCATCGGGTTGCTTTTCATCATACTCACGACTCACGGACTGCAAGTAAGTTTTGAGAAGTTCAGGAGAGTCACAAGAGGTGAGAACACGATCGGGGATAGCCACTCCCAGGCTCTTTGATATTTGCTTAAAGGTCTCGAATCTAGCGTTCAAGTCCTTGTAATCGATTGGATGTGCATCCACGGCGGCGACTATTTCGTCTGTTGTCAGGGACTTCTTGCACAAATTGGTAGGCCAAGCATCGAATGTGAACTTTGCCTTGACCCACTTAAGGTCAGCCTCCGGGTTGCGGGGCTTTCCCAAAATGCGAAGCTTGCGAGGTTGAGAGTCTTCAGGCAGTTCATCTCTGGCCCTCGAATCCTTCTCCTTAGTGGGGTCAAAAAGCTTTTTCTTCGAGGCAGCAGGCTCAGAGGATGTCTTTCCCCAATTGGTGAGTCTGCTGTAGAGGTCAGAAAGGCCCAAGTTTCTCCTAGAGGTGGACAAATTACGCCGAATCATGGGGAGAATTTCTTCAGTAAGCGTCAATGTCAGAGACTACCGGTGACTAATAATTCACAGAAGAGTACTAAGCGAACAAAGCTAGCTAGTTAGAAGAAGCGCCACCAAATAATAAATAGCAGAATGAAGGCAATGCCGACAATTGGTGCGTACTGACGAAACATTGCCTCGAGATTAACCCGCTGGGCGGCTCGACGGTACTTCTTGGACTCCTCTTTCAAGTTACTACTGAGGTCGCTCATGCGATCTAGCGAGTCTCCGCGGTAGAGCAAGTCCTCAATGTTTTTCGTCATGACTTTGGTCACATCCTGGAGCTCCGCATTCAGCTTGTCGAGGTTTTGTGAGGCTCGTGCGTCCTGGTATAAGCCCCTGGTCTTGAGCATAAAACCGTCAAACTTGGCAAATGCATAAGGACGCACGTTTGGCTTGAGAGCTTCGGTACCGTATGACTTGGAGAACTCTTTTTTAATTTCCTCGAGGTAGGAAAAGACTAACTTGCGAGGATACGATCTCTCGGTAATACACATGTACACAATCTCGTTGTCCAAAAGGTACGAAATAGTATAATTTCCGCTTTCTATACTGGCCATAGGCTCAGAACTGGGGGTTAAGCGACCGATAACTACCTTTATTTGACGCTTTTGTTCGCTGAGATCTTGTGTGATCTCGTCCGTTGACGCGCTTAGAGGAGTACCATCGGTACGGGCAATATACGTGTATAGAACCATGAATGAATAATGTGACGTTGGCGATTTGGGAGAGTTTGCAATGACTAAGGATTGACGAGCAAAGGACTATTAATAGCTAATGACAGTTCGCTATCTGGTAATAAATATCTGTAATCTATGAATATACATCACATTATTCTGGCCAAGTATTCTCCATCTGATGCATGTGGCGCGACCGTGGTTTCGCCGTGCACGCTCAGGTAGTCGACCCAGTCATGCAATACTTTGGTGAGAGATGAGTTTGTTGATTCCCTGGCCAACTCGGCGAATCTCTCTCTAGGAAGGCTCTGCTGGTATAGTCCCGTAGTGTTGTGAGACCACGTAGTATCCTGGACGATCTCTCCCTGTACGGCGTTTACCTCGCGGTAATAGGGGAATGAATCTTCTTGCCAACCCAAATGCACATCACTCTCATTCTTCCAACCCCACCATCCCTTCATGGTATTGTTGAGAGCTCTGAAGCCGGTGGGCTTACTCTCATCAACGATGTATGCATAGTCCACAGTGATGTTGGGCCCAGAGAATAGCCACGAGAGAGGGTACTCATAATCCAAGTTAAAGGCATCTTCACCGATTACTGCCTTGGTATTACCAACTATCAGTCCTGCGCAAAACTCTTGAGTGGAGGATGAAAGCTGTGCATTGGACTGAGCGCTATTTTGGTGCCATTTCACGAATTGCTTGGACCCATCATCAAAGAAAAGAACATTGTCAACAGTGAACGTGTACCCGAAGTGCACATAGGATAATCCTTCGAACTGCCTTGTTACAGGGTCTGATTTGATTAGCGAGGATTTTCGTGAAGATCCCCGCATGCCACTCGTCTTGGCGGACTCCCAACTAACCAGGGCCACATTAAACAGCCAATTCGACTTCATCTCATCGTTGTTGAAACCATTGACTACCTTAAATGTCAATTTAGAGTTCTCTGTCCATAGGTCTGGTAAGAACGACGAAATGTCAACATAGTAGCTAGGGACGTCATAGGTATTCACTCCTACAATAGGACTCCACAGCCGTGGCTGATTACCCCCAGTGTATATGGGCTGGAACGGGTCAATGATAGCTGCGAGCTCGTCATCTATGAAGGCTTTGATTAGCCGCGTAGGTCCAGTATCATCCAGTCCATTGCCATACCAGAATTCCTCCTCAGCATTTCCAGAGGCGTATACAATGAGGCCTGCCCTGGTAGTGTTTCGTGGTACCTTTGGTATATCGAGCTCCGTGGGGGGTGGATAATATAGTAACGGTGATCTCTGCAGAGTCTCGACCTTGGGAGAGCCATCTGAGTACCACTGAGGAATTTTGGTAGTGGAGTTGAAGTACTTTATGGTCAGAACGGTGTCAAAAGGACCAGTATAGTGATCATCCATAACGTTATCGAGCTGAACTTCAAGCACCCCGCTGTGCTGGAATAGTCCCAATAGAGCAGTTACATCCTTTGCCAGACTCGAAGTAATGTTCTTCGATCCTGGCTCAGGAGTGGACGGTCTCCAAACCTCCACTCCATTTAGGTATATATGAGCCAGGCGGTCGAATTGGACCCCGTAGCTCGACCAATCGAGCTCCAAAACTACTTGATTGAAGTCGAACTCCGGTGGGGTATAGGGCACTACAGCTGGTTGGTTCCAGGAGTTCTGAAATGAGTGTGTCAATACAGTTTCCGAGTATAGGGGCGAGCCATAGTCGGGCAATGGAGGATTGACGCTAAATACTTGTGTAACATTGGCTAGTTGTACTAAACTATGCTGCAGCCACATTGTGGGAAACAGGGAGACGGTGGGAGGTGGGGGTTACAGATGCAAACGGAGGAGACACAAATTGGAAAGGTGGGATGCATAGGCAGGGCTTAGTGACGCACTGACTGAAAAATCCTCGTAATGCGAAGCTTTTCAGGCCTCGAAAGTCAATAAAATTATTCTACTTGCATACCTACTGGTTGGCTAAATATTTGTACCATTGAGGGATTTTATGAATCTATAACATTCCTGCTTCCAACTGAAACCACCCCCAATAGCCAGGAGTAGGGGAAAATTACTAACTGAGGGGTCGTAGCACGAGCGATCTACCAATTGCAGCGGTATAGTCTTACGCAAGTGGGTAATGATCGACACACCTGTTGCAAGCCGTTGTTGTACTTAGCTAACGAACGTGCATATGCACCATGCGAATAATTACATGCGGCAAAGTTGCGATCCCGAACGATAACTAGTATATGCATGCTATATTGTATTTCAAGTGAGCATTCTAATTCCCATAATTCTAGTATATTAGTAGTCATCGCGATTTTTTTTTAGTAGCACTCACTGCAACGGCATACACGCAGACTTCATTCTTTATAATTATCAGCACAAGACTTGCATATTAAATACTTGTTTTAGGCGAAATTTCACCGTCATGAAATATCTTTTCTGTAGAGACCAGCTCCGTTGACTCCAGCACGCTCGCCGGTGGAGATGCTGAGCTCACAAGTTCTGTATCTTTGGATGAATTTGGACCACGTTCGTTCTTCACCTGAAGCAATTGAGTAGCCACTAATTCAGTAGAGTCCTTAACACTAACTGGAGGGGATGCAGGGGCCACCTTTATCAGCTCAATATTATCTTTGATGCTAGAGGGAGAAGATGGAGGAGATGTGAGTCTTCCATGCTTCCGTTTAGAGGGTTCTTCTTTAACATGATTGGAGTCCTCCTGCTTCTCTTCACCTGAGTTAGGGTTATAAGCAAATGAGATCACGTATCCATGGCGTTGCAAGCGTTTCAGACAAGTGCTGAGAGGCTCGATTCGCTGCACACGCTGTTTCCTCTCGCCGTTGGCTGGTACCACCGGGGGAGCCGACAAGAGCTGCACGAGCTCATCGTTATTCGATTCAATGACCCAGTTCCGCTCTTGCTCGCTTTCAATGATTCGTAAAACTTTCGCAATAGCTTGTAGAGCTGGTGCCTTAGGATCACGCGATTCGGGGATGGAGCCCTTGATATTACGGGGATCATTGTGTCCAAATGACGCCTGCCAAGATGTCATACTGTTTGCGACCGGGAACACGAAGGTGCGTACGACTTTTGTGATACTATCCTCAGGAGCCGTTAAAATCCCGATATTAACAGTGGGGGTTTCCGGGATTTCAATGGTTGTGTCACCAGCGCCACGGCGGGCCATGATATCGGCGACCATAAGGCGATGGTTATGACTTTTTTGGGGAATGTAAGTACCACGAACTTCGAAGCCCTTGGCGGCCAGGTCGTCTAACAAGCGCCGGGCGGCCCGGTAGATGTCGAGCGATGCGATGGGTTTACCAGCACTGCGACGCCAACCGTTCCTTTGCCACTCAGCGCTCAAGGTAAATATGGATTCAATGTATTGTCCTCGGCAGCTCACGACCTCCCAACGTTTGTGGCCCAATCCCGAGTCCGCTATGGCGACAATAGCTCTAAGAATTCCTGCGAGGGACCCACGCGGTCCGGTGCCACTACCGGTTACGGTGCCGCACTCGTTGCGAGGATCGTACGGGCCGAAGTACACACCGTATCCGGCGACAGGAACACCGTCATTGAGCACTGTGGAACCATCGGTGAATACCTGCTGGAATTCATCTTCCCCAACTTGAGCATAAAACTCTAGGTGCAGAGGGTCTGCATTGTGCGAGCCAGACTCTGCACCCAGCCTGGCTAGCTCGAGGGCTCTTTGAGCATCAGGCAGCGACCTGTTGACAAACTTTATTCGCACATTGTGATTGCGCTCCTCGACATACCGCATCATCTCTCGTACCTGCATAACCAAGTCCATACAAGGTGTATGATTCACTTCAGCCGATATGTCATGGTGGGATGAGTTGCGTCGCTTTGGTCCCCGTACCTGCTCATCTGAGTTGCCCATGATGCGGCGGACTGAGTACTCGTGGGAGGTGTTGACCACCCAGCTCTCGGTGCGGTCATCGGGAAGGTTGCTGGCAATTCGTTGCAAGCATCGCAGAATTGCTCTAAGTTCACTACGATATGCACTTTTGTCACTCTGGGAAACACCATACTCATTTCGAGCATCATTCAGCCCGAAATAAACACCATACCCCAGTTTCGACCGAGCACTGTGTCCTACTCCAGTGAAGGCGTGCATTTCCGAGCCCGCGGAATGCACAGGATTGAGAATGTGGGCGATCGTGCCTTTATTCGTATGTTCCAAGGACCCTGGTCTTTCACGTTTCATATGTCCAAATTTGCTGGAATCGTACGAATTATTTTCGTTTCACGTGGAAAAATTACCAGTCGTCCTCCCAAGGTTGTGGGTCGCTTATTTATTTGTTTGACCGTTGTCCAAACTGATGAAGGCAGTCGTGGTTTTAAACTGCGCAACCCAAACCCCGGGACCTGCAGCTCGATCCGCACCAGCGGAGCAGCTATCCGCGTTGGGAATGTTCGGTGAAAGCTCTGGTGAAGCGGCATTCTTACAAGTTAAACAAAATATAGCTGTTTCTAGTATTATTGAGGGTTGTAAGGGGTCTAGAACTGCTCCCATTTCTCCGACGCCAGATGGGTCAAGCGGTCAGCAGCTTTGGTATCCAACAAAGTAAGTGCATGCAAGCCGACCGGTTGTCTGCACAGTTCGTTACGTTTATTCACTAGTCTCTACTCAGGATTACATTCTTTTCCATCGGTGCCGACTAGCGTGCCTTCTCGGGAAGGAGCAAAAGTCGCTTGATTGCCAAACATCGAGTATAACTCAGCCCATCCGATGAAAAATCCTCAGAGAAACTGTCTGAATCATTTGAGCAGGCCGAGATGCTCAATTAAAAACTGATTATCCGCAAGTTTCTTGTTGTCAGATGAGTGGCACTCGTTACCCCGTCGTGTGCTCGTATGCCGTAATTTTAAGTCAAGATGCTTCTGCGGTGTGCTGATCCCGAGATGCAGCCGACCGATAAGCGGTCATATTACAGCTCACGGCTCGACCTATTTGCTACTAGTTGTCATAATTGGGGTTCTTAGATTCAAGAAAATGAATTAACCAGACGTTATCTTTTCTAACCTCATCCATGCAATCTTTCGGCCCTTGCATTTGATGACAAAGCGAGGCATGTCAAGAATTGTAGTAATCAAGCCACTTGGTGCGGCGAGCACAGGATGTAGTCGCCATGGCTAAAAATACTCCAGGAGATACTGGTTGCGGACCCTGCATATCTCGATGAGAATGTGGTTGAGCACACTTATCCTAGCCAGCTCAAATCAGATAGACCACACCAGTCGTTAATGACCCTTGCATAGATAGATGCACTTGTTTTCAAGTCACTCTACCCCAAGCTAGCTGCATATGCAAGAAATTTTTTCACCATAGTTAATGATCCCATTGCACCGATTTAATTGCCTAATCAAACCGCTAAAGAGTTGTTCGCAAGCTTTAGAAAACATCGCGTGAACCGCATCCCGTTTTTCTCTAACTACTGGTCAGCACGCTATGTTTTTTTTTTTGGTTACTAAACCGCTTATATTACGCAGTCAGCTAAGGTTTCAATTGCTCGCTTGCTTATGTCACCTAGCATCGCCTGAATTGTAAACAAATGGCCCCTAAGGGAAGGCAGACCCGACTAACAGGTTCGCTAAGGAGAGAAAAGTCAGAATATAAAGATCATGCAGCCCTCAAGAATAATGAACTAAGGTCACATGCTCCAAAACGAGTATCGTCCTTAGAACAAACCGAGGAATTGTCAGATCCAAAAAAGTTAGACGAGAAATGGTCTAAAAACCCCGAGGTGTTAGATCTACTAAAGCAATGGACTGATTCGTCACCGAAGTATCACCAGGAAAACATGTCGCCAGTCGTGAAGCTCCTAAACCTATTTGATATGAAAGTCGAGTATGGCCCGTGTACGGGATTGACTCGGCTAGATCGCTGGAAACGAGCAAAGAAGTTGCGCAAGGACCCTCCTGAATTGATAGAGAAGGTTCTCATCTCGCTTGGAGGCGTTGATATTTATAAGTACAGTAGTCTAAGTAAGTAAGCGACTTGGTAGTTTTGGCTGTAGGAATTGATAATGGCACGGCATGCAGATATGATAATTCAGCACGGCGACATGAAGAACCGGGCGAAGGACTTCACCTGGCAATTACAGCCCCTGCAGGACTGAGCCCCCCCACCACGCCTGATGAACGTATGAAACCGGAGTACCCCATAATGCACCGCATCGCAGCAGACCTGCAGACGCCTTGTAACCCTGAAATGTACCAATACCACAAAATTGATTTAGTTTTCGAAAAGCTATATGCCAGCGTTGATCGGGAAAGTACTAGCGGACTCTGTCTCAATGCCCTACGAGACCTACCGTATAATATGACTCGATCAGCAGGGCGAGCGACTTCAAAACCACCGACCCAGTGTCTTGTAAAGCGATCACTAGAGCCATTTGATTTTTCCGAGCTTCTTTGTGGATGTCTTGATCGCCCTGCGGTTTCGTACAGTAGGCAATTGGAAAACGCCTGATAAGGTAACAACCGTATGCAAGCCTTATTACTCACTAGACCAATGGCAAAGTGCGATGAGGTTGCTCTAAAACGGCGTCCTTCAGAAGCTAAACGTAGTGATACTAGAAGGTAGGCACATCAGCATTTTGGCCTCACACACGTCCCTGGAGGCTTTACCTAGAAGCTCATAAACTAAGTAATCGTGATCATCTCATTTGTGAAGAAAGTGACAAATTTCTCAAGCTCGACTTTGTCGTTATAGTAATGTACGTCCCTGTACAACTTCTTAGACTAAAATAGATTCTAATTACAGGATTGCTTTCGTTAAGCAGTATCCTAAAAATAGGTTGCATAGACCATCATAGACTTCTCTGTTGCATACCCAACAAAGAGCCTCTCATAACAGACTTTATCGAAGGTCTCTATGAGGATATGCAGCTTATTCATCTTACTTGATCAGCGACAGTTCTATCGATACGGTAAATACACTACAAACGAGGAACTACCACTAGAAGCCCGAAAGCTACCTCGAGGTGCAATTGCATAAACACCCCGGACAACAGCTTTGTGCAACTGCACTCTGGATTTGATGATTCGCATGCATGATGTTACGCGCGCTCGGTCCAATCGGCTCTGAAATATGGTTCGTCTTGCCCATATGCCATGCGGAGCAGCCAAATAATCGGAGATATTCTCCCAGATGCATCCATTAGGTCAAGTAACATTCACGACTATCCAAATCCTGCCCATTCGATACTGAATGCTCGATAATCATCATCCTCTTCAGGTTGTGCACCAACTACCCAGCACTTTTTCACGGCTGTGGCAAGCCGGCCATTTCCTACTATATCTAGAATGTCGAACTTTTCATCCCAACCAAGCCCTCTACAGCTATAATGAGCATGATATCTCAAGGGATCACCAGGATAAGCCAGAAACTGACAACCAAACCGTAGACCCGGCATGCAGTATAGACCTTGATCTAAAAGGAACTCAAACATTGCATAGGCATTCTTTTGAGGCTCTTCATAAGATACTGCATTCCTACACATCACGAAATTGGTTTGGCCATCGTCGGATGTAGTGGTCATGGCAACTGTTTGCGAGCCGTCCTTCGTTTCTGAGCTAGCAAGATAATACAGGTGGTAGTCGGTAGTGTTTACCAACTGCACGACGTTCTTCTTTATCAAGTACTGTACTTCTTCACTCATGAGTTGGAGAGGTAGTCCCATAAAGACGTTTTGCTGGGGAAATTGGGGCAAGAGTCCTACAAGTAGGCCACATATGTGGTATTCCTCCCGCAACCTTTTTACTACTTCCAAGTCAAACAAATAGCCCTTCCCATCGATGACGGGAACTGGAGTTTTCATATAAATGCAAAAAGTGGCGAAAATTCAGTCGTGGCGTTAGATATAAGGAGTTGGGTACACAAGGTGCTAGACGTCACGTGCTGGGCTGAGCGTCAGATGCTGACGGTTAGAAGTTAGTGTTAGGCGTTGACTGCTCCGGTTTGAGCGTTGGGCGCCTAATCTCAGGCGTCAGGGATGCGTAAAAATGAATTGATAAAGTAGGGTTAGGCTGCGGGCATTGGGACAAGTCACGTGAGTTCTTGATCGAGACTCGGACGAAGTACTCTTGTCAATCGCAACAAATGGACTGCAAACAGATATCATAACTCCAGCATTTTTGATTCCATTGTCTTCTGTAAAAACAATTCAAGCGCAGATTGCCAATTGCTGTTCTACCGATCAATGTTGCTGTGTTGCAGCCTATTATACACCCAGAAGGAGCGCACTTGCTTTCACTACGTTTCATACTACATTGTTGGCATATTGGGTCAACATCAAAGACTTCAGGAAGGTGGAGCTTTCCAACCGATAATACCACAGGCGTTGCGGCCACCAGCATGACCTGTTGTCTTAGAATCTGACTGATTCCCCTGCCCATAATCATCGACCCCAGAGTGCACAACGATAGCTCTACCAAGAATCGAGAAAGGACCACTCAATTTGATTATGGGATCAACATAAGAGCCGACAGCATTACCGTGTTCATCAGCAGTGATCATTTCTAGGTCACCAACATGTCTAACCTGATCGAAGGGTCCTCCATGAGTAACATTGAACGGATTATAATGGCTGCCGGTACTTGTGCATCCATCAGTCAAGTCTCCATAAGTGTGAATGTGGAAGCCACGCTGAGAGTTGGGGTCATTACCAGAGATGTTGTACGAAACTGTTGTGCTATCCAAGTGCTGGACGAACTCAACAACACCAGTAACAGTGCTATTTCCCGCACTGACTAGACTAGCTACAGCAGTTAAAGCGGTTGGGCAACTCACCACCAACTCGGTAACAGTCGTGGTAAGTGTAGCCGCCATGCTCACGGAGAATAGAACAAACCTCAGCATTGCTGTTAGTTGAATGTGATAGGCACTTTATAGTGATCATAAATGCAAGGGTTTGGGGACGCAATCAATCTTTGGGACTTTGGGCGGCGATGATTAGCATTAAACCGATCTGGCAGAAGAAACATGTCTTTAAACATGAATCAGACCCTACACGAAGCCACTTCAGCTGGAATATCGAATACAGAACACCTCCAATACAAAGTTTTGTCGCAATTCTTATTGCATTATGATCTACGCCAATCGCAAACTGTATGAGATTAGTGATGCCAAGCTATATGCAAGACACCTATGTGGGTTCTCATCATACATTATGCATAACCGACAGTTCTTTGGGCATAATCTGCGGAATCAGTTCGCGTCCATGTATCCAAGGAACTGCCATACCTGTGGGAATAAGTGATTCGCGAGATCAGTTTGATATTAGTGCAACTAAATTCAGAGATAAGTATGGTATATAAAGATATCTCATGTATCTGGATTATTGTACATATCATGTGCATTTCGGCGCTTGCAGAGTTATGCACACCCTGAACCGGAAACTTAGTAAATTCCGGGCGGACAAAAGACAGGAAGGAATATCGTATCGAGCTAGGGCAGAGTGACTTTTTCCTTGGGATTGTCAGAAACCGCCAAGTTACATAACGCTTTACATAACCGTTACATCAAGCCTATGCTACGAGGGCTTCGTGCAGCCGCCAGGCCTGCTTCTGAAGGACTGAAAAATGCCACAGGAATTGCCCTGATACCTGAATCAATGCGGATGCGGGTTTTTGGCCCTCGAAAGCGTCAAGACATACCTGAACACACTGAAGTAGCTCTAGAGCATTTGAGGGAACAGGATTTATCCGGAAGAGAGACCACAGCACCGAGAAAGGCTCCTAATCTCGATTTGCCTAGGCTCCTGGGACACGATTTAGATCAGCATTTCTACAAAATTGGATTGCATATGTCAGAGCCGTACCTATCAATATGCCAACAATTTGTCTGCAATTCTGATGAGGATTTCAAGGTGCCTAGAATCCCAACCGAGTTTCGCATTCAATCTGGTTGGTTACGCTATAGGCGAGATGGATCTATAGATGCTGTCGACTATCCCAAGGATGAGATCATCGTGTTCGATGTAGAGACGATGTATCGGTTACACCCATTTGCAGTGATTGCAACAGCCGTGTCGACTGATGCATGGTACGTGTGGTTGAGTCCATGGTTGTTAGGTGAAGATAACAACCCTCGGCAATTAGTGCCACTTGGAGACCACCGTCAGGTTATTATTGGACACAATGTTAGCTATGATCGCAAAAGAGTTAAAGAAGAATATAACTTGAAAAGTACGAAGAAATTCTTCCTTGATACTATGTCTTTGCATATTGCCACCGCTGGAATGTGTTCCCGACAACGTCCACAGTTTCAAAAATACAAGAAATTGAAGCGAGCGCAGAAGAATGCAGCAGATAAAGCAGCCGAGGGAGATGAGACACCTGAAACTGAGGAGATTGACCTGACTGAGAATCCGTGGCTGAAGGCGGGCACTCTGAATGGCGTTAAAGATGTCTTTGAGTTCAATTATCCTAAATCTAAGATTGTTGCTGAGAAGGATACTAGAGATAAGTTCGAAACTTTGGATAAGAATGATCTATTAGCCGTGCTTCCAGACTTAATAAAGTACTGTGCAAGTGATGTGCTTTTGACCAAGATGATTTTCAACAAAGTTCTTCCCAATTTTCTACGAGTATGTCCTCATCCCGTGAGCTTTGGAGCACTAGGGAAAATGGGATCACTTTTTCTGCCCGTCACCAAAGCCTGGAATTCGTATTTGCGGAACTCTGAGGAAAAGTATGATCAAATCAAGGAAGAGACAGCTCGAAAATTACACCGCTTAGCGGAGGAAACGAGTCTATTAATAAATGATGAAAATGCAATGGAGAAGATTAGCAATGATCCATGGTTGCGCCAACTCAACTGGGCTGTGGCACCTGTCAAGATGACCAAAGGTACACGAAAGTCACCTCCACGCCCCGTCAAAAAGCAGAAGCTCCCTGGGAAACCTGAATGGTTCAGAGATTTATTTCCTTCTGCGAACAAGCCAATGAATCTAACTTTGCGAAGTCGCGTCGCCCCTCTACTATTGCGACTAAAATGGGACGACAACCCTCTGCACTGGAAAGATGAACAAGGTTGGTGTTTTGAGACAGATATGACCAACGAAGGAAAATATCGTGATCTCAAATACGCATATGCAGGTCGTCAAGATCGAACAGTGTTCTTCAAACTCCCTCATAAGGATGGCTACAAAGCTCGTTGCGGTAACCCCATGGCAAAAGGTTATCTCTCGTATTTTGAAAAGAACATACTAACATCTGCAGATGAAGAAGCGTATTCCATCGTCCAGAAGAATACGCAGTGCACCTACTGGATTGCAATTAGAGAACGTGCGCGCTCCCAGATGCCAATTTGGCAGGAAGACGTAGACATGGGGTTCGAAGACAAGGAGGGAGGTATGATACTACCGAGTATAGTCACTATGGGTACTGTGACTCGGCGTGCTGTCGAAAATACCTGGCTAACAGCATCAAACGCAAAGCCTAATAGAATTGGCAGTGAAATCAAAGCAATGGTAACTGCACCCAAGGGTTACGTTTTTGTTGGTGCGGATGTGGACTCTGAAGAACTTTGGATTGCTAGTGTTATTGGCGATTCATTGTTTGGTATACATGGTGGCACTGGACTGGGCTGGAGGACATTGGAAGGCTCTAAGAATGATGGTACTGATTTACATTCGCAGACTGCCGGTATCCTCAACACGAGTCGGAATGATGCCAAGGTCTTCAATTATTCACGCATCTACGGAGCGGGAAGCAAGTTTACTGCCCAGCTCCTCAAACAGTCAAACCCTAACATGAGCGACGAACTAGCCAAGAAGAAGGCAGAAGATCTCTATCTGGAGACCAAGGGTCAGAAAGTCAGACTAGGCAAAACAAACGAGTATTGGATGGGAGGGTCGGAGTCTGTTGTTTTCAATCAGCTCGAATTGATGGCTAGGCAAGCACAGCAACGTACTCCTGTACTTGGAGCTGGAATTACCAGTGCTCTACTATTCAAGAATCTGAACTCGAAAAATAACTATCTAACGTCAAGGATCAACTGGAGTATTCAGTCCAGTGGCGTTGATTATCTTCATCTGTTGATTGCCTCAATGTATTATCTGTGCAAATTGTATAATATCGATGCCCGGTTGGTACTTACTGTCCATGATGAAATCAGATACATGGTTCGAGAGGAGGATAAGTACAGAGCGGGGCTCGCGCTTCAGATTGCTAATCTCTGGACAAGATCCATGTTCTGTCAACAATTAGGAATGGACGATCTGCCCCAAAGTGTTGCCTTCTTTAGCCTTGTCGATTTTGACCATGTTCTGCGTAAAGAGGTTGACCTGGAATGCGTGACGCCTTCACATCCAGACCCCATTCCTCCCGGGTTTGCACTGGATATTGACAACCTAACCGAAAAATGCCAGAAGCTTGGTAGACCTGATGCGAAAATCCAGTCTGAATTTGAGAGAATGCCCTACAAGTACAGAGAACCGTTATTACCAAAAATGAGGGCCGAAAGCATTTCTACTGCATATCTTCGCTCTCAAACTGTTAAAGATCCCAAGCTTTCAAGACAACTTGCAAGGAGTACTGAACATATTGCTGAGTACTACCCCTTAATCATATCCTCTGCATCAGTTAAGGGACTTTTTTAACCGATTTGCATCTCAACGAATTGAGTTGCTAGATCACGAATGCTAGCACTGGTACATAGAATAGACAGTGGCTGAAGCGAAAAGCTTTATAGCCGGTTACATAGAATGCTACTTGGGATGCTATCCCACATGTTATTCCAGCAGTTTCAATACTACGCTTGGCTTTATTGCTCATATGAGATGCCATGACGAATATATCAATAATCAGTACTGTCGAGTAAGTAGAGTGAAATGGCAGTAGAGTTATAGCGTTGTCAGGAAGTTTGATCGCCAGACTAATGCGATCAGAACAAACTTGAGTCGGAATACTACTCTAGACTGAGGTCTTATCAAATTTTTGCGAGGACAAACTTGAAGTTCCCAATGGCCCAATGGCAAGGCGTTCGGCTACGAACCGAAAGATTCCAGGTTCGACCCCTGGTTGGGAAGATAAGTCAGTTAAATTCTGGCACGATTTTTTTTTTCCTTCATTGAGAATCAACTTTATTATTCCGAATAGGAGTGTCTCTATTTGACGAAACTGGTTCAGCCTTTTTGTTATCTTAGTTCTGTGAATCTCATAAACATGCCTTAGTGGTGACGGCACCTAAGTTCGAACATTGTGGTATATGCCGGTTTCAAGAACCCGTTGAATGATTATAGGACCCTTACAGATTTTTTCTGGACGTTCCTGATCAATTTCTTGTGCTTTCAACGAGCTCAGCTGACAGCAGATATATGACTTATGTATAGATAGTACACATGCATCTATAGGTTTTTCTGTGAATTCATAAGGCGTTAAGGATCGCTTGAGTAACTCACATATGCTGGGCGGCTTGTATGCAGAGCGGGCCCTGCACTTCCAAAGAGTTTTCGAACCAGCTAAATTAGGTAACTTCGGTAACTAGGCGAAGTCTATTGAAACAATAATGTTATATCGAGCTGACGACGGGTCTCATAAGCCTTAGTATCCATTTTAGAACGAAAACAAGAAAGAATCCTGCATTTTACCCGAATGTACAGATGCTATGCACCCTGCTGCGTTACATGCAGGCGTTTGTCAACCACACAGAAAACCACAGATGAAGATAATCGACCGCACTCGCCGGCAATAGTGTGCTATGCTCGGTGTGAACCAAGTTATTTACACTTAGCTCCTACGAGTAAGTATGGGGTAAAGATCCTTTCTCTCGATGCGAGTTTCGACAATTGCGCGTCACAGTATGCACAAACGTCGAAGCAGTTGCTAAAAGGGAGAGGACCTTGACTAGTAGTTGATGCATTTTTGGCAATTTTCATACCTCGATATTACTCCAGTTTGTTCACATGCGCTGATGTGGGTCTCTGTAGGTCGTGCCATATGCGAGATTACAAATGAAGTCTGCACTATTTCTAAACCTGCTGTCGATGATCGCTCAACGGTTTACATGTGGCATTGATCTGTATACTGTTGTCTTTGATTCTCTATATAGCATCAACATGAGGGGTCGAGGCAACACCTTAAAATAGGGTAGGTACGATAGCAATTTTTTGTGCCGTTCGCACTGATGCATCGATCAGAAATATGCAAGTCCCAGGCATCAGAGATCAGTCAACTGACTCTCATCGCATATAAAGAAAGGTGCGTACGATCCTACTCACATGTCGAGGCTAAACGATAAGGTGGGGTCAAAGTCAGAAGCACAAGACGTCGGGTCCGGTAGACCTTTCCCGCCTGAATTACCGAATAGAGAGGCATATCGCGTGGACTTCTCAGATCAAGATCCGTTGAACCCTCTTCATTGGCCAGGTTCGAAAAAGTTTGGAATTGCAGCTATTTATGCATTATCAACATCTATGGTGTCTCTTCAATCTTCTATATATGAAAGCGCAAATCAAGCTATTCAGCAAAAATTCCATGTTGGCATCTCAGTGGCTTCATTAGGGATTACTCTCTACATGTTGGGGCTCGCGGTAGGACCCCTTGTTTTCGGGCCTCTTTCAGAATACTATGGGCGGAAAATGCCAATGATAATATCTACTTTCATGTTTGTCTGCTTTGCATTTGCAGCAGCTACTGCTGAGAACCTACAGACTCTCTTGATATGTCGCTTTTTCCTTTCAGCTACTGGGTGTGCTCCAATGTCAATTGCTCCTGCGTGTTTCGCGGACATGTTTGAATCCAAGGCAAGAGGAATTGCATCGGCTTTCTTTTCATTAGGGGTGGCAGGTGGACCTTTGCTTGCACCGATTTTCGGAGCCTATATTGCAAACTCATACTTGGGGTGGAGATGGGTTCTGTATCTTCCAGCAATTATGTCTAGTGCTTTGCTGATAGCACAAGTGATTTTCTTGGACGAGACTCATCATGCAACTGTGCTTGTGTACAAGGCGAGGAGCTTGAGAAGAAGTACAAATATATGGGGCTTATATGCACCCCACGAGCTCAATGAGATCCAGGTGTCAGAAATTGCTCAACGTTATCTTATAAGGCCCTTGGCAATGATGCTTCAGGAGCCCATTCTATCAATCATGAGTGTATACATGGGCTTTGTCTATGGACTTGTTTATCTGAGTATCGCGGCAGTTCCTATGATATATGTCGAAGGGTACAAATGGAAGGGTGGGAATGCTGCTCTTCCTTTTCTTGCTATGTTACTTGGATGCGTACTCTCGACCATAGCTGGAGTTTGGATCTTCAACCCTCTTTATCAGCGTTTGATGCGAAAGCAAAAAGTCCCAATTGTCCCCGAGACTCGGCTCCCTCAAATGATGGTCGGAGGTGCGTTTTTCAGTATAGGTATCTTCCTGATATGCTGGCCAGGAGCGTATGCAGCGCACGTACATTGGATCGTCCCAATGATCGGATGCGCCTTCTTTGGTTTTGGATTCTTGAGCATATTCAACAGCGTCATCATTTATCTCATTGAGACATATTTGCACTTGACAGCATCTGCCATGGCAGGGAACACCTTTGTGCGTTCTGCTATGGCAGCCGCTTTCCCACTTTTCGACACTCAAATGTTCCACAATCTTGGTACGCAATGGGCGGGAACCCTCATTGGTGGTATTAGTGTTTTACTGCTACCTTCGCCGTTTATATTCTATTATTTTGGGGCAAGAATTCGGACGAAGTCGAGGTATGCTTTCAACCTAGAAGAATCGTTCGATGGTGATAGTCCTCGTGAGAAATGCTAGTGCCGAGTACTTATCCCATTGTCCCAGTTCTCCGAGTGCAAACTCATGCAGGTAGTGCTTGCGAGGTGCAGGAAACCCTAGACCAGCCGACATGCTAAGATGGCATCATCGAGGTAAGCTTACCAAGCTCACCCAATGTCCGAATTCCCGAACTATTCGACGATAGCTATTCACGGTGACAGCGAGTTCTACGACTCCCAGGACGTGGCTCCACCTATTCGCTTGTCTAGTACTTACCGCTATAACAGTAATCCCGACGATCTGGTAGCTCCAGGAGCCGCTGGAGCGATCGAAGGCTCCGAGCTATGGTATTCTCGGATTGGCAACCCTAGTGCGTATAAAGCAGAGAAGATATTGTCGGAAATTATCGGAAAACCCTCGATCCTTTACGCTAATGGTCTCGCAGCATTTCATGCTGCTGTAACTGCAGTGAATCCGAAAACAGTATTCATAGGGACTCCGAGCTACCACGGTTGCCATGGTATTTTACAATTGCTGAAACGTAACTACGGAATCAAAGTATTCGATCTTGACGATGATCCCTCACTGCTTCAAAAGGGTGATTTGATTCATGTAGAGACTCCCGCAAATCCTATTTCGACATGTCGTGATATCGCAAAGTACGCAAAGATCGCCCATGAACGTGGCGCCTATCTTATGGTGGATGCCACCTTTGCGCCACCTCCTCTGTCTGACCCATTCAAATTTGGAGCAGACATCGTCATGCACTCGGGCACAAAGTATTTTGGCGGACATTCTGATCTTCTGGCGGGAGTTTTGGCTACTGAAAGTGCGGACCTCCGTAAAACTCTGTATGCAGACCGATTGGTTCTTGGGTCTATTTGTTCTAGCTTTGATGCCTGGCTACTGGTGCGATCGCTGCGTACACTGAATATACGGGTTAAAACCCAGGTCGCTAATGCGGAGAGGATTGTCAAATATCTAACTGAGCATAAAAATGAACTTCCACTCTTGAAGGAAGTCTCGCACGCCTCCCTACAGAAGGAGCAATTTGTTAAGGAGCAGTTACCTCTTGGAGGGCCTCCTGTACTGCAGATTACTGCTGTGAGTAAAGATGCTGCACGAAGAATACCGTCAAAGCTAAAATACTTTATTCACGCAACCTCACTGGGAGGCGTAGAGAGCTTGATCGAATGGCGCTGCCTCTCTGATCCACACGCGCCTCCAGATACTCTCAGGGTATCTGTCGGAGCGGAGAACGTTGAAGATCTGATTGAAGATCTTCGAAAAGCATTGCAACAATAGAGGTATTATCTATCTTACGTAGGGGATAATACAGTACAATTTCTAAGGACTGCAAACAATGCATTGATACTCCTTTCTGAATTTTTCTAGGCACCCGACGTGATATGCATGTGTACATCTAAAAACGAGAACAGCTTCACTTTTCCCAAGTGTAGTAGTGGCAGACTTCACTTTGCCTGACCGCATGTAGGCTTCCCATTCGTCATATAGTTTATCTGCATCGAGGCCAACACCCAAGACTTTGTGTCCACAAACCTCACACTCACCATTGATCGAGACTGTCCAGCCTGTGCCTCTCTCGTGTAAAAGCTTGATCATTTCGCTGTAAATATTTCCGTCAAGGAGCTGCATTGTAGCCAATATCGCAACTTGTTTCTGTTCCATAACCTCGAAAAGAGTTCTGACGAGTGCTGTTGTAGACTTCAGGTCTCGAGATACCTCTGTAACAATGTCAATTGTACAATGTGCTTGCCTATCTAACTCCGTTTCGAGTAGACGTTGAATTGCTTCTGCCACATCCATGCTGTTTTCTAAAAGACATTTAAGAAGCATAACCCATAGCTTTTTCCCCTCCTCCGGATCCTTGCATAGAACTGTTGTGCAGATGTCAATACCACGTGAGGCTAGTTTTATGGAATCCTTTGGTAAATGTAGACGCGATGACCTGAAGTATTCTACCAAATGCGTTATAGCATCTGAATACTTACCCAACCTACACATAAGGAGCATCAAGGCTTCGATCTGATTGTGCTCCACTAGTGCGCTTGTCACTACCGGTAGAGAAACTGAGTCTGAATGAGTAAATGTCGATTCTAGTACCTCCATTAGCTTTCCAGGGTCATTCTTGCTTAGAAGAATAACATACTCATTGCAGACATTTTGCGGTAGTGGCAATTTTGAGTTCCCAAATAGTGATGAAAGATAGGTCAGTTTAACCGATTCCGGTAAATCAACGTCGTAGAATTCCACCAGAGCGTACTTATCCACCAGTTTCGCAAAAGCTTCTGGGGCCAGGTTTCCTATTGTGCTGGCATTGTCGTGCAACGCCGTCTTCGCCGCGGCGAGATCATGCTTCAACACCAGCTCTATGTTTTCCTCAAAATTCTCTATGGAGCCACCTCCACTCTCAAAATGCTCTATACAGACTCTGACCAATCGTTTATAATCCCGCTTGGTGCGATATATCTGTTCGAGAACCACAAAGTATCCGGCTTCTCGCAGCAATGCTGTGAGCTCTGTGATGTCTGGTGGCTTATAGTCCGAAAATAGTGAGAGTAGAGCGAACTCTTTCTCCTGTCTCGTAGGAACTTTTACATCTTCAGGTAGCGTACACAGCAGTTTGACAATGGAAATAACCTCTGAACCAGGGACCTGAATGTATTGTGGGTATTTAGAGAGGTTTCTAGCAATAAAAACTGCGAGTGCGGCATCATTGCTCCTTGATTTCACCTGAGAGTCTTGTAAAGACATTCTGAGGTTTTCAATTATCATTTGACGACTGATACCGTCTTCGTCATTGAGATATGACTGCTCGAATGTTTCATTCAGAGCAGTGAAGAGTTTGTGTGCGTCTTCTGCTAGTAAATCAATCAGGTGATGGTGGTCTGATGTAAATAAATACTCAATCAGTTCAGCTCTGGCAATGTGCTCAATCTCCAAAGGCATAGGTTTTCCGGTGGGGTAGATTTTCCCACAGAATGAGTACGCGAGGAAAGCAAATTTATCCTGGTTGTTAGCCCAGGTCAATGGGGTTACAAAATCATGTAGAGCTTGGCTGAGAAGAAACATTTCCGCACGCTTCAGATTGTGCGATCTGCACACTTCCATGGCCAAATTCAGATCTAGAGTGTCAGTGTCCAAGCTAAACAGGACATTCTCAACGTCATCAACGGAATTTTCTCCCAAGTACTGCAAAATCTGTTGAAACACTATTGGAGGAAGTTGCGTGATGACTCCTTGTAAAGCAAGGCATTTAATCTTATCAAAGAGCATTGCCGCGAGTGGCCCATAAGGCTCGCATAACTCATATACGTTTTCCAGCAAGGGAGCGCTAGTTAACGTGATTGCTTCCAAGCAGACGTCTAGCAACTCTGACACAATTTGGGGTTCATGTTCGATAGTATACCTCAAGCTCAATATAACGATGTCAGGCAATGTTTCAGAGACGATCTCTTGGTGATTTTGATTTGTCAAACCCACTAATTGAAGCTTCGAGTCGTCACGCTCGTAGAACTGGATCGCTAGCCGAACCGCATCGACTGGTTTAGATTGGTTAAGACAGGCCATGAGCTGGTCGGCCCAATTTGTAAACGCTCCTGTATAGAACTCAAACACTCCAAGCACAAGAATAAACTGTCCTTGGACATTGACTGACTTGTACGAGTCTGTAACCACTGGGTACTTGCTATACTTGAGAGCCCTAGAGAAATAGTCGTGGTGTACTGCCTGCAGATTCATCATGTCTATCGACTCAATGATATCGAGTGTATCTAGGTCAATGAATATGAGCTGCTGCTCGACCGTCAATGCCAGAAGAATATTCTTTGCGACAAACTGCAATCGTACTACTGCGCTAACGCCATGATGCCACTGGCATTCAGCGGTGCATTCAAAGTAGATACTATGATGAATTTTGTTTTTGATCCATTTTGGTTGCAAGATCTTTATTGAATTCGACCAGCAGAATGCAAGTTGATGTGTGTCCTGGTGCCATGCAATGCAGCCACTGAGCCCTCTACTCAGATCTGCCGAGTCGGAGATTTGTGGAAGGCTGAATATGATCTTCTGTGGGTACTCTGGCTTCGTGCCCGGCAGGTGCAGGCTATTAATATGAAAATGGTATGGCGTGAGGGTAACCAGAAGAGACGGCTCACTAGCTTTTTCTGGGTTCAGCTTGAGCACCATCATATCAAGCAGTGTAGTTGGCTCTTTTGGGGTGTAGCTTCCCATCAGAATTCGTGAGCAAACCTTTCTTTCTAGGAACAGTCTCGCGATGTGATGTTCAAACACCATACCACGGCTATCACCCGAAACGACTACCGGCGAGTTCGAAGACTTGATAATGTTAACTGCTGTAACCGCTGATCCGTAGATATGGGCTTCGCGACCGGGGATTGAGGTGTCGGCTTTAGGTGGTATCGATATCGGGCTAACACAGAGCAGGACATCGGACTTTACGATACTCCAACAGACCACATACCCCATTGCAAAACCTGCTGCCACAATTCGCGAGTCATTAGAGATTGACAAACTGCACACTGGGCCATAAGTCTGATCAGAGGAACCGGGCGACGGAGGAATGAATTTTCCAATTAAGTTTTGCTGATAGTTGAATAGTAATACTTCAGCACTATTTGTGCCGATTGCAATAAAATTAGCGGTGCATGTGCACACAGTTGGTTTCCCGTGCTTGGTCTGGGACCCGTAGATCTGGTTGGAAAGCGATCTCAGCTTGTCCCACTTGATGTTTTGCAACGGAACGTCATGCTGCTGGGCCGGTTGAGGCAGATTGGTGGGCTCTGGAGGGGTCCACGACGCCTTTAGCCGTACATCCATCTGACCTAAGCCTAGCAGTTGTTGGAGTGGAGAGTATTGTTACTACACGTAGATAGTGGTACACATGATTACATACAATGGTAGATGCTCGTGATTATACGAGCTTTTGTTTTGTGAAGAAAGAACGCAAGTGGTTCACCTGCCATACGCAGGTACCAATTAGAACGATGATCTGGAAGATGGTGAGGCGACTGACCTGGGAATTAGTGGCCTCACTCTGGTCGCGGAAGGCTGCCTCACGCTCACGCATTAACATCTGGTCTCGGCGCACGGCAATGAGCTTACGATTGATCTGGCTGATGCGGTCGGTGATGGACCCTACTGCCCGGTCATTTTTGCTGTCAATCAAGTCGGAGGTGCCGATCTCGTAGTCGACCTCAATCTTCACTCGGTTTTTGTTGAACCAGCCATTGGCGAGGGGACGATAGCAGATCTTATGCTCACCACCTTCGAGAGCGGTGAAATGGAACTGGCCGAATGGAGTGTCCTTGTTGGAATAAACACGCTCGTTGTGGTCAAAGACCTCGTCGATGGTGATTTCAATTGCGAGAGAGTCGTCGCGCACCCACTTGCCGGTGCTGGCCTCATATTCCCACGCCGAGTGTTTCTCAGCGATCATGGCGTCCTTACCGACTTCAATATAGAAACACTGAGGGTCATCGTTTTCGTTCATGTAGAAATGGAGACCGAACGCCTGCGCAAGCAGCGCAAGAAAGAAAACTCCAGTGAATGTAGCTCGCATTGACACGTTGACTTAGTCAGGAACACGTCTGGAAGATATGGGTCAGGCTTGTGTAATTACTAACCAAAGTGGAGTACTACTGGGTCAATAGAATACATATTACAAGCAAGTACTGGCGTCTTCTTAGGCCAGTAGTCTTTTGTAAGGTAAAATAGAATAGTAGGCAGTTGAATGTGCTTTACTGCTGGGAGGGCTCAGCACTGGGGTCATCAGCGACACCCGAGATTGCCACGGGATTGTGTTCAGCAGAGTCTACGGCGCCGGAGCTTTCGGGAGCAGCACTCTGCTCTGGCTCGCTTGCGGCTGGCTCTGTCTTTTGGCCGTTCAGAGGTTCCTCAGGTTTGATGTCATTGGGTGGAGGCTGAGATTCTTCCTTGCTGTCTGGAGATGACTCGTTATGGGTATGCCCGTTCTCGGTGTACTCATTCTTGACGTCAGGCTCAGACGTAGGGAGTTCGGCGGGGGTGTCCTCGGGGGTCTCTGGTGCTTCAGACTCGCGGGCTTGGGCTTCAGCCTCGGGCCACCCACGTATTATGGGGTCGGCCTGGGTATCCCATCTCTTGAGCAGATTCTGGCACCGTTGGATGAAGTCGAACTTCTTTTCATCTTTCAAAGGCTCTCGCAGGTCGACAATGGCCCGCAGGACCCTGTTGAGCTTTGACACTCGCACAAATGCAACCTCTATATTTGGTACCTGCTCAAGCTGCTCTAATATCATTGAGAATTGAGCCAGGGGAACTCTGTCGCGCTCGTCGACCAGCAGGCCCTTCTGCAGACGGATTCTGGCCTGTTTGCACAGCTCCAGTCGCAGCTCTGGGCTTTTCGCAAGGTCCTCTGGGTCTGCAGAGCTTTCAGAGTGCTTTCCAGAGGGCCGACCACGCTGTTTCGGGCGCTTGAGCTCTATGATACCTGGCTCATCCACTGCGTCATCGTCTTTCTCAAGCTTTCGCTTCACCGCCTTTGTGGATGCCCTAGACGAGCGTGGAGCACTCACAGGCTTCTCGGATGCCTTTTTAGCGCGTTTGGGTGCAGGCTCCTCCTCTGGTACTTCAACGGTTGTTTGCTGGCTTTGAAGATACTCCTCAGTAGTGGGCTGTTCTGATGCAATTCTGAATGCTTCTCGCAAAGCCTTTTTAGTCTTGGTCTTTCCAGCGTTTTTGCTCGCTTCTTCCACAGGAAGAATCCTCAACTCTTTCTCAGATGCCCACATATATGAGTTGTCATTGAAAAACAGCACAGGATAGACATCTTTCTTCTTGGGCTGCTTCGATTTGACATCCTCTGGCAGGAAACTCTCTGGAATAACGATACCTGGCCACGATGGGAAGCCTTTGAGCTTAGCGAGTACGATGTCGTTGGGCTTGAACGCAGCCGCTAGTTCTTCCGCTGCGTCTGAAGACGGCTGATTCATTTCTTGTGTTTCTTCTTGCTCGACTGGACTTTTCTCCGCGGTAGCAGGATCAACGCTGGAGTCGTCTGCCATGACAAATGAATCGATCAGTTAGGGATGAAGGTACCTAATATAAGAGATTGGACAGATCGTACCTGCGAGTATGACAGTATGATTAGATTTTCAGTTGCCGTGTTTTACAGCTTGCTGATCTAGTCGTTGAGGACTCGATTATCTCGGCGGGGCAGGATGGGGATACTATGCCAGAAGTCGATGCTAGAACGTAGTACGTATCTGTAGGTGAATTACAGGCGTTTGTTTTAGAATGCTCGGTGCGCATGGTTAGAGAAGATGTATAATGGTGACCATTTAAACGTACAAATGGATGGTCTTTGTGCGAGAAACCTGGTCATAGTGAAAGCATTTCGTAGACTACACCAGCAGCAATAGCACTATAATTATATACTGTAATTCTCTATCATCACGAAGAGAGATTACTTGAGTCTTTGTTGTTCCCATTATAGCTAGCCTAATTTCTCTGGGGCTTAGGTGCGCTAGTCGCATTGTGATACTACCCCATCGAAACGCATACACGAACATTTCCAAAACCACTCGAACCAAGAGCGGAGTAGAGAGCATCGAGGAACTGAGCTAGTAAACCTACGTCACGCATACGAGACAGGTGAAGAATTAGCTGATCCAGCACTGGCACATCGGAAATAAGTTGTGCAATTACTGGAGCCTGATTCGGATCATATGACTGAAGTGGATATATCAATCCGATGGACTTGGCGCTTGTTAGATATTCTTCTGCGTGTTTGAGCAGAATCTCAGCATGGGAGTGCGACTTGGACCAGAGCACGACACGTGGGAAAGCTTGGAGTAGTTTAAGGGTTTCGAACGCATCTCTTTGTAGACTAATCAGTGGTACCTCGTCAGTCCGTACCCCGGCTGAACTGCAGAATGTAAGAACAGTACACACAATGAATGCACTACAGAACAACCCCAGAAGTGCTTCTCTGAGATATACTGAGATCTTTGATCTGCGATTCTCGCTTTTGAGATCCTCTATTTGGGACTTTTGAGTGTCAAACTCGCGACAAAAGTCTTCATTACACGGTATCGGCTTAGATACAGATGGATAACCTTTCGCACAAGAGCTATTATTATCCACTGCAACTGGAACTGAGAAAAGTGAAAATCTCCGGGCACTCTCGAGGGGATTCAGAGAGAAGTCAAACCCAAAGAACGACTGCCTTTTCTTCTCCATTCAACTGACTGTTCAGAAGCTTTCTCTGAGTGCGCGCTTTTAATACATAAACAGCATACAACATTGGCATACTATTGTCTACTTGCAACTTGCAGCCGCATGATGTATCCGGCATATCCCTAAGCTCAGAGAAACCTGTGGAACTAATTCGAGATGGATTAGATCTAGGCATAAGATACTCTCATTATGCCGAACACATGTGTAGTTCTCAGCCTTCAGAAATCTGAACCTGCAACATGAGACACTAAGTATGCTCGCTAATTACAAAACACATGTTCGCATTCTCAAGACGCCAAGTTTTATAACTCTCGATAAAAACTCACTAAATATTAACATCACAGTCATGAAATGGCCTGCTCCACTTTAATGTTGGTAGTCACCCTTACCTACAGAGGATCAGACATGTACATGCATAGGGCCACACGCAGACCAAGCAATGCGATATACCGCGGCGCATTCGTTTCTTAGAACCTTAGTATATTTTGAGAACCCAACAGATGCAAAAATGAAGCCCGACGCGGGGGTCGAACCCGCAACCTTATGATGACCTCAAACTCTATGAGATTTAAGAGTCATACGCTCTGCCGATTGAGCTAGCCAGGCTATTTCTTGAAAACAACTCATAGAGTTGCTCTATATGACAATATTCTATAACGAGTTTCACACCGAGGTAGGCAATTCACAGAGATGTGCTTCCCAGGATCGACAAGAGGTCCCAGGAAACTACGTGAAGCACAAGGTAGACTGCATAGTAAGGTAGAGGTGGCTTGATCAAGGCCCAATGAACACTCTAACGCACCTTTTAGTCCAATGTGTGCTGAAAATCTACTGTAGATCCGGGTATGGAACTACAATGATGGTTAACAGTACCACTCAATCAATAACGTTGAGATGGTATGTTAATTATTGGCCATATCCGGTCGTATTCCGCTACAAATCTTTGAAGCACATTGTTACTTCAACGACCTATTCGTGAGATCTAAAACCGTATCAACAAGCATCAGTGGTTTAGTGGTAAAATACGACGTTGCCATCGTTGTGCCCCCGGTTCGATTCCGGGCTGATGCAAAATGACCGCGTCTGTCGCGGTAGCTTTTTTATGCCACTCACGTAGAGTGCAGAGTATTACAACTGTATTTTTTTTTGTTTTTTTGTTTTTTTTTTCCCCCCTTTTTTTTTTTCTCCCCCCTTTCTTTTTCTTCAACATTTGCTTCATGACATTGTGGAGCTCAACAAGTTCGATAAAGCGAGAGATTAGACCGCAACAGGAAGTGGTGACGTATGACGCACGTCACTTGAGGTACTGACTGTTTAATACATGCAGACGTGGATTGAGAATGTGGTCGCGACTTATCTAATTAGCTTTAGCTATCTCGATTGGCAGTATGCGTGAATAAATCCCACGCGGAGCATTGAGACAATGGCAAGCATTCCATTCATTACAAACACGACAGACAGAAAAACAAAGACTTGATCGACGAAAATCCTATCTACAGACGACAGTCACTTCCTAGAGCGTAACGACTAGATGGCTTCCACACATGGTCTAATGTTCTGCAGGACTCGGGTAACTTCTCATGATTCGATCTACACCATGCTTAATTTCCCGCTCACGTTGGCGGGTATGCATGCAAGATGTTCTGTGGGTCACTACTAGTACTTCGTTGGATTCGATACGTGCAGAAACCGTACGACTACTTGAAACAATCGAGAAAAGTTCGCGTATATGATTAACAAGTAAAGAGTTAAATAATCTCCGAGCTAATGAAAGTACTACAAAGTTTCAAGACTCCTCATTTTTCTGAGTCGGTAATCTTAGCCTTAGCCGCCGCAAGCTTCTCCTTATGCAGCCGCTTCTTTGCCAGCTTCTTGCCGAATATTAGCTCTAGCCATATACATACCCAACTGACACCGCAAAGACCCCCCATTAATGTAAATGTGCCGCCAATGCCCATGGTGTGCATCATTCTGTCTACTACTGCTAGTCCTACCGCGCAAAGGAAGCAGCGAGTGAGATTCGCACAAGAGGTCGAGGCAGCAGCATCATCTGGGAATAGATCCACCAAAATCACAGTACTTGTACTAAGGAAAAATGTGGCCCCGTAGCTCACGAAAAAGGTCATCACGACTGGGACATAGTACGTAACATCATAGTGTAAAGTCCAACCATAAATAATTGTAGATACTACCATGACCACCATAGCAAACGCAGTGGGCTCCAATCGTGCTTTATAAATATTCACACCTGCGTGATGAAAAGTCTTGCCTTGTTCTTCACATTGCTTCTCATAGCTTTTGAGAGTGCGAGCATAGCTAGAGTTCATGATCTTGCCGGCCGAAACTGAGGCTATGCATGTACCAACACCACTAGCAAGGTAAGTACACCCAACTTTCAGAGTATTAAAGTGGTTTCTGTTGGAAAAGGTTGTCGCTTGAGAGGTCAGGACCATATACCACGTGGTATAGGTCAAGCAATTAGGGATTAATACAAAAACCACATCTATTTGCCGCAACAAATAAAGCCAGCTAAAGTATCTGGTTTTATGAGCTGGAGGCATCCATTGTTTGTCGTATTCTGGATCGCTCGGTTTGTAAGGCACTCCATTCAGCTTTCGTTTGATGTAGACAGTAACGGACTGGTATATCAAACCTTTTGGAATAATAGATCCATCTCCCACGAGATGTCTATTGGTTTCAGGGATGGTCACTATAAATATTAGCCACACTGTACTGGCATGTATTGCCAAAAACCAGAATACGGCACGCCAGTCCATAGTATGTAATATAGCACCACTGATAAGTGGGCCCAAACCATTCCCTAGGCTCGAAAATCCAGTAATTATTCCTACGACACCACCACGGTTTCTACGGGTAGTGATATCACCCATCACAGCTGGTTGCAAGCTAACGGTTGAGGCTCCTCCAAATGCCTGCAGTACCCGTAGTCCTAACAGGGAGGCATAGTTATTGATGTTCGCTAAGGAGAAGTTGGCGGCTATGCAGATTGCCACGCTGAATATATAGCAAGGACGGCGCCCAAGTGAATCACTTAGGGTTGCCCAAACAAGCGGGGAAATACCCTGAAAAATGGAATAAACGGTGGCAGCAACATTAATATTTTCAACTGATTCGTCAAAATAGTTTGCCAGCGTGGTAATAGTAGCAAAGAATGAAGGAACGCACATTTGGGAGATCATTGCCATACTTCCAATTACCAGCATGAACCACGCGAGTTCCAATTTGTTGGTACCAAATATCGATTCCGGATATTCATGCAACGACTTATTTGTCTCGGTCCTTTCAATCGGTTCTGAGTTCAGTTGAGGGACTGTAACTGTGCTCAAGCGTTCAACCAGATCTTCCAGCTCATCAACACTTTCCTCCAAGCTTTGTGTAGACTGCGATGATATTAAGTGGTTTCTGGACACCATTGCCCTCGAATAGCCACCTATAGCATAGATATTAGCGCATTAATCAATTTACCTATCCCGTCATGTCAGCTGAGATGAGTCTTAGTGTAGAAGTCTTGGCGCACTGATATCGAACCACGCTCAATATCAAAACCAATCCATAATAATTGTTTTCAAACTTATGCTCCACAATTTTCTGGAGCTCTGCATATTAAAAGCGGGGAAGTTTGACTACAATAGAAAGTTGTGGCGTATGGCTCAGGTCACATGAGGGTCTGACTACTTGACACATGCAGACATGAATCGAGAATGAGGTCGCGACTTGCGTACGTAATTAGCCTTAGCGATCTCGGTTGCGCAGAGATGGCATGCACGACTAGCTTCAGGAGGTGGATGACAAATCCTTTGTTAAATACAAACCTGCAAGGAAAATGAACGCAAGGCATTTCAAAGCAAGTCGCAATCACCTCCAAAGTAGGGAACATACGAAACCATTCCGACAAATGTCGCCGAGCACACATGATGCAGCACGATGGTATTGGTACGCGTGAGCAGGCACTAGACGAAGTATTGAGTTGGATTACAAAGACTACATTATGATTACAATCTAAAGGCAGGACCCTTATCTAAGACACTGAGGCGTACAATTATACTTCAGTGGGGTCTGCACGTTTCGAAAATTCGAGGATACAGTCGTCATCAGGGAAGATTGTAGCAAATACTCGAATGACCTCCGATTTCGGAGTAATAGTATGTTTCCAGTCATAAAGCATAGCTGCTTTACCGATCAAAGAAGTCAGGTTCAGCATGACGTACATTTGACCGAGACAGATGTGGGGTCCAGAACCGAACACAAGCCAGTTACTCAAGGCTTTAGAAGCCTTCGAGCCGGGTAACCAACGTTCAGGGATAAATTCTTCAGGATTATCATATACCGCAGGGTCATGAAGAGCAGGGTGAACAGTAGGTATAACCATTGATCCTTTGGGAACCTTGTAATCGCTGGTGATCTCAAAGTCCTTTTTCACCACGTAGGGAATCATGGAGACAGGAGGACGGTAGCGTAGCGCCTCCTTGACTACCATATAAGTATACTTCATATCGTCCACAAGATCAACTGTCAAAGGCATCGTGACATCTCCGCCACGGACCATAAGTTGCTCCTCACGAATTTTCTGCATAACGTCTGGACGGTCAGCAATTATCTGGAAAAGCCAGGTGGTAGCAGAAGACGTAGCATCTTGAGAAGCGAAGAGGAATGTGAAAAGGGTCTCAGAAATCTCCTTATTGGTGAAGTCACGAACAAGAGATCCTCTGAGCTCCTCCTCTACTAAACCGTGTTTACAATCGTTCATCATCTTAATCCAGGCATCCAGCACACATTCAACAGAGCCTCCGTTGGCGATGTGGTGCTTGGATTTCTCGGCACAATCCGCCAGAATATCCATAGTCATGTCAGTAATCTTCTTTCCGTACCATGTCTTTGTGTAAGGGAGAATGATGGGGAAATTCACAAGCTCGAGGGCTGCGGTGATCTTGTAATAATTATCAGAAATGACTTTCACCTGCTCTTCAGTAATATAACGTCCGCAGAAGACTCGAAGAGAGAGGGCACAATTAATCTCACGGAATTCTGGCATGAAGGGACGAGGTCCGTTCCTGGACTGCTCGACCCAGCGGTCCAAATAGTGGTCGTACTGTTCCTCCATGTGGGGTAGATAGATGCTTATTGCTTGGCGAGTAAACAAGGGGTTCAGACTTTTGCGGTACTCGAGATGCTCTTTACCATCTTTGAAAACCCAGTTGGTGGGGCGTAAAAGCTTAATGGCGACATCCACGACACAAGGTTTCACATAAGCGGGAGAATTTAAGATTTTTCGAGTAAGATCACGGGTCGAAGCAATAACAACAAACTTGTGGAAAACAGACACACAAGATAGAGGACCAGACGCCCATTTTGCCTCGTATTCCTCGAATTTTGGGTTCATACTCTCCAAGAAAGGCCCAATTACCGGCCATAGCTTGAACCTAGGACCAGCAATGCTTCCCTTTTTTTGAAGATATACAATCTGGTCATAGATCAACCCGACAACCAACAACGCTCCAAGAATATGCATGATCGACATTTGACGAATATATCCTACAGCCCCAACAACCAGAGATTCGGGCCTTGTGTCCCGCAGAGCTTCTGTCGCGTTCATCTTTATGAGCAAATGACTCGATAGAAATTGATTACTATCAGTCGATTGAGATTATAGAGGTTTTTACGGAATGATTATGACTAATCGGGAACTGATGACGGTGACTAAGGAACCGCTGAAAGAGTGATAATATGCACCTTGTCTGCAACCATCGCCAAGCCCTCAGCCTTCAGTAAAGCTTAATTGGGGCACGAGGGTATAAATTTTTGGGGTTAGAGTTCGATGTCACTACATGCTACTTATACTCACGTCAATGTCGGCAATTTTCCTAGGCATTGCCTATATTGCATCGGGGCACCATGTGACGCCGCGTCATCGCGAGGCCTGTAGCTGCATGAGGAGCATCGTATTTGTATACGCGCCAAAGATTGGTTACCAAGCAACTACACGACGGATTTGCAGCATATTAACACAGGATGGGATTGAGTATAAAGTAGTGTCCTCGATTCCGTCGCCTTGTTTTGCAAACTGGCCAGTTCATGAGCCTGTAGTGGTTTACGGCAGAGCGGTGCTCGGGCTACCTCAACTTGTGATTGCACACCAAAACGGCCTTGTGCATGAGCTGATATTCGAGCACCCTTAGACCCGCTTACGTCAGAAAGCAGCAGGAATCCCAGACCAGACGCCAAATCCTTCGACCATGAATAAGGCTCTGCGTATCAAGCTTTTACTTGCCATAGATAGCTTCTTCTTTTTGCTGGAGCTGATTACCGGGTATGCAGTGCACTCTTTGGCCCTGATTGCCGACTCGTTCCACATGTTCAATGACATCCTCAGCCTGGTGGTGGCACTCTGGGCAGTTCGAGTAGCAAAGAAAAGATCGAGTGGGAGTTTCACGTATGGATTCCAGAGAGCCGAAATTCTCGGAGCCCTCGTTAACGGGGTGTTCTTACTCGCCCTGTGTGTCACCATTTGCTTGGAGGCAATTCAACGGTTTGTAGAAGTTCCTGAGGTTCAGAACCCCAAACTGATTTTGTTTGTCGGATTCTGGGGTCTTGTATCCAATATTGCTGGATTGTTCCTTTTCCATGAGCATGGACATAGTCATGGAGGGGGCGGTCACAGCCACGGTGCGGGCGGCGATGAAGAGAGCCACAGCCACTCCCATGACCATGCTAACAGCCCCACTGCCAACATTCTGCTACCGGAAGACGTTGTCCAGCGGGAGGAGGACCGGTTACTGAGTGCTCACCAGCAGTATGGGTCCATCTCGCACGCTGAGCATTGTCATAGTCGTCCAAAAGACAGCGGCTCAAAGTCAAAGAGAAGTATGAATATGGAGGGAGTGTGGCTGCATGTTTTGGGCGATGCTCTAGGCAACGTGGGAGTCATTCTCACTGCACTTTTCATATGGAAGACTGATTACTGGTGGAGGTTCTACGCCGACCCTTTCATTTCTCTAGTTATTACGTGCATTATCTTCAACTCTGCTCTTCCACTGTGCAAGCGTGCAGGCCGTGTTCTGCTGCAGGCTACGCCCTCATCCATTGACGCACGCGAGGTCTATCAGGATATCGCCTCTCTTCCCGGGGTTGCAGACATCCATGACCTGCACATTTGGCAGCTGAACGAGGAACTGACAGTCGCTACGCTTCACGTATCTATCAGCGACTCTCCTACTCGTTTCCCTGCAATTGCCAAGGAGATTCAGAGGTGTTTTGCAGGATGGAACGTACACTCCATCACGATTCAGCCCGAATTCCAACAGTCAGACTCTCGCGGCTTACACCAGTGCGAGAGCTTTGGAAACCTTCCGACTGGCGGGCTAAATGCCCCAATGTCACCTACGTGAGTTCCTTGACATCCCTTGATGAGATATGTTAATATTTAAATAGATGCAAGTAGCCAATACGCGGGCCACTGTATTAGTGGCATTACTATCCTGTTTGAGCTTATACATATTTTGATGATTGCACCATGAATCTCGCTTTCCTTACATTACAACGCAGTTCTTTTCCTTAGCCTCTGGATCTGTTGCTTGATTACGATTCTTGAGGTGCTCGATAGCCTTTGCATCTCCATTAGCGGCTGCTCTTTGGTACCACTGGGTGGACTGGAATATATCACGCTCGCAACCAATTCCTCTTTCGTAAAACATCCCCACGGCATACTGCGCTTTTGGTAGCCCGTTGTGAGCAGCCCTAAGGGCCCACTCATAGGCTTCGTCTTCATTACGGGGGAATCGTGGTCCAGCACCGACCATATACCACGCACACATGCTGAGCTGTGCGTTGGGGTCGTTTCCTAGTGCCGCAATTGTGTAATAATGAATGCTTAGTGCGGCGTCCTGGGGACAACCAATCTCTCCGTACTCGTAGGCACGTCCCAACTTTGAAGCTGCGGGTATATAATTGAGCTCCGCCGAGCGCACGTATAACTTGACTGCATACGGCAAGTCCTTGAAAATGATATCTTTGTACCCTACCTCATATATTTTTGCCAGTTCGTAGGGGGCTTGATTGTATGTCTCGGTGGCAGCGTTGACTGCGCGGGTGAGCCACTTGATACCGGCCAATCGATTCACCGAGTTATCCTCTAAGCCGAGGCCATGGTAAAAATAAGCCATGCCGAGGCGGAACAACGCACCAGGCTGGTTCTTGCTAGCTGCAGACTTGTAGAACTTCAGGGCTCTGTGGGCATCACGGTTGGTGCCCCACCCCTCTTGTAGGCACAACGCTGCTCTAAACGCGGCCTCAGAGTGCTTGTGTTTGGCAGCACTCATAAAATACGCGAAACTAGCTTTGAGGTCTGGCTTCTTCCCGAGGGCGTCAGTACTCAAAATGTCTCCCAGCAGGTACTGTGCATCGGCGTAGCCACGCTCAGAGAGTCTGCGCAGGATACTGATGGATTCTTTTAGTAGTTGCTTGCGCACTTGCTTGAGTTCGTCGCCCTCCTCCTTTAGCGGTAATAGTGCGGTTTGAACCATGTATTGAGCGAGCTGAAATTCCACGTCTGGGTCTTTCGATTTTTTCGCGTTCTCACGGTACATCTCGATGGTTTGGATGCGTGGCAACAGACCGGACGCATCGCCGAGGTAAGGTGCCAAATGAGCAGATGTAAGGTCGTATTGTGAGAGGCGACTAGCCTTGGGCCCAGGAGAATGTCCTGGGGTGACTGACGCCCGAGGTCCCGGGCTGGCTCGTGGTGTTCTCAGCGATGGCGTCGAGAGATTCGAGTAGGTACTGCTAGGGCTGACCCCTCTGACGTAGCTGGGCTCTGGAGGCTGTAAAGCCTGTCTCGGCGCGGGATCGATCGAGTAAACGGAAGAGTGTAGTGACGATTGGTCGTGGTTTACGGCCCCACGACTGTTATTAGTTTCGTTGTGTTCATAAGGGGGGTCGCTAGCGGTATTAACAGCGTCACTAAACTCTGACTCCGTGGGGGACAAACCCAGCGGTTCGTGCTCGTGAACTGCTCTAATCCCATAGTCGGGCTGATCTTCGTATTGCATTGATCAGAGGGTACGTCTAATAGCACCCCAATACTATGTATAGTAGCCCTTACCCCGGTATTTCGTCCTGAAAATTACAAAGCCCCATAAAATATCCCTGGTTACCTAAGCAGATCCGTTAGGGAACATGCAGTTTGTCAAACAACTCGAGCGAGCACTCGAATCCCATGATGCGTTCGAGCTGTCTGCGTTGTTGGATGACAGAAAGCATATAATTCGAGAACTGAGCTCGTATTCGCCCGCAAAGATAGACAAAGAATGCTCTCAGTCAAAACTCCCTAAAAGCTGGAAGAACCCCATTAATTTATACTTGAAGAGCTGCACTGCCAAATCCACTGAGAGCAAATTCGACTATCTAAATCAGGCCATTGGAGAAATGATAAAATGTTCGCAATCAGAGAACCGCGTATACGTGAATATCATCTACACATTTTGCGAACATCTCAAGGAGCTCGCACAGCAGATCGGTCCCAGGAATCTAGAAATCACCGCCAGCACCATAAACAATGGCCTGAAATGCACTATGAAGGATGAGCTTAACTTTGGCCCGTTCAACAAAAAGATGGCATACTACCCGTTCGCCAACATGCTGATGTCGGTTTACTTCCGCCTCAGAGTATACAAGCTAGCGAATGGAATCATTAGTGCCACAGAAACCTACAAAGGGCATCTGATGCCGTTCGATCAGTACTCCCCAGGCGACAGATGTGCTTACTTGTATTACTTCGGAGTGCTCCGACTCATTGCACAGAAGTATGAGCAGGCGCTCGATCTTTTGGAGCAGGCGCTAAAGCTAGTGCCCGAGAGTGAGGTAGCCTCACAGCAAACGATTCTATTCTACCTCATTCCACTCAAGATCAAGGTCAAGAACCTGTACCCCACAAAAAGTTTTCCTTGGAGCAGGTACAAGCTACTCAAAAGCATGTATTTCCCGTTGATAAGGGCAATGCAAATAGGAAACTGCGAAATCTTTAACTTATTGCTTGAGCATTTTTACGACTTTCTAATCGACAAGAATCTGTACCTGATTTGGGAAACGCTGTCCATCAATGTGAGACTACGACTTGTATACAAGGTCTGGGTTCTCAGTGGCCGCAGTAATGTTGTTCCAATCGATGATTTCAGAGTAGCATTCGAACTTGTGAACATAGTACCTTCGCACGAGAAGATGATATCCACTGATGCTACTATTTTGTTCCTGTCCAACCACATCTACGATAACACCATGAAAGCATATATTCATCATGGATACCAAAAAGTGGTCCTCAAGAAGGAGAATCCGTTCCCCACTATCAAGTCGCTTAAATCATGACGTATGTACTTTTTTATTCATCTGGACTATCTACTCATCCAGTATAAACTCTACACTTTCTTGAAACTTTTCATCAATCATGTCGTACAGGTTTTCACTGTCAGATCGGATAACTCTACCCATGCGTTTACGAGGCCGTTTTGTTCCACTACCATTGCTAACATTATCCCAGCATTTGTGAGAATGGTTGGTAAAAATCAATGATGTACGGTAAAACCAGTCCACCACATTCTCATCAAGTGCGGGCACAATCTGTCGCAAAGAGTCGTTAGACACGAATGCAATCAGGGCTTCACATTTACGCCGCAGCTCACGATGCCCGGCCAAATGAACCACTCCACCGTAGCAGTTGCCAATGGCTACGAAGGCTATGTTGGTGGCATCGAAGTGGCGAATACTGTTGTCCCAAACAGTGGTCATAAGGGTTTGTACGTCTGTCGCGTCCTCGTGAGTGAGCTCGTCAGCAGCATTGATGTCCACGACAGCGTAATTATTTTTCAGTGCCCACTCAATGTACCGCTCGTTGAGACACGCTACAGTCGACTCTGATGGTCCAACTAAACCTGTTGTCGGATCCTTTGCAGCCCAAACTAGCGGAGAGTCGTGAAGAATCACCAGCAGTTTTTCAGAGTGATAGACGTTGGGAGATGCTAGAACTTGGTTGCGGATAATCCCTGATCCCTTACTTGAGAAAGGCAACTCCGAGAACGAGTATTTTTCGGATAGATGTGACAGCTCATATGTCCGCAGAACTTCATAGAGAGATTTGAGATAGGGAGGTGCAAACGATACGTCTGGTTCGGGAACTGGGTGGGAGGGCCCTAGGCATTTCCAGTAACGACTCTGAATTCGAATGACCTCATCAATCGTTCGGAGAGCACTGGCAGATGCCTTGGTAATTTTGGGATGTCCTGGAGGATCACCCAAAAGGACTTTTGCGACCGCTAGGGCGGAAATGGAAATAGAGTCCAAGTTGTACCCGCCCTCGAGGCACACTACTAACTTTCCATCGCAAAGCATTTTCATCATGTGGGTCATGTATGCATAGCCTTGAGGGGAAACATGACAGCATCCAATAGGGTCTCCTTCGGCAGCATCAAAACCAGAGCTAATGATACATAAATCAGGATTGAACTCGTCACAAATGGGCAAGATGATGCGATGCATGGCAGTGATATAGTCACCATCCGTCATGTCCTTGGAGTTCCAAGGGATATTCACATTAAAACCCTCACCCGCACCTGTGCCAACAACCCCAGGTCCACCAGCCTTGGTGCCTGGGTAGAAGCTGCCATTTTGATAACGATGCAGCGAAATGTACAAGACGCGAGGGTCGTCAATAAAAGACTTTTGAGTACCATTTCCGTGATGCACATCCCAATCTAGAATAGCAATGCGTTTCACCTGCTCTGGGTAGTCTCTAAGCATGACTTTGGCCGCAACTGCGACATTCGAGAACAGGCAAAATCCTCCAGGGGCGTCTGGCTCGGCGTGATGGCCTGGAGGACGGATGACTGCTAGAGAGTTCTTGACCCGGTGTTCAACAACGGCACGGCAGCACTCAATTGCACCACCACAGCTAAGTTTGGCCGTCAAATAGCTATCATTATTCACGTAGATGGAGTCACCGGTTTCGGTTTCCTTAACTAGCTCGTCGGTTGACATTTTCTCCACGCTAGCTATGAAATTCAAGTGTTCTTGTGAATGTACCAATAATAGCTGATCTTGAGAGGCCTCTCGAGCGTATATTTTCTCCATTAACGTCCCTAGGTCATCGGTCCCTTTCAAGTATTCGTCGATAAGCAGCCCATTCTCAGCGAGGGTCTTGTAGATTCTGAAAGTACGACGAGGATCCTCTGGATGAGGATCCAAATAATTGTCTGGGTCGATGTTTAGTCGCTGGTGATACCTCATGCGCACATCGTAGCATATACCGGTTTTGCCCTGGTAATGGAGCTCTGGTGATCTAGCAGAAACAATTACCGAGCGATTTGCCAGACCATTGCTTGCTGTCGTTTGCTGAGCGTCGTCCTTGACCTCTTCGAGCTTTCGCTTCTCCATCCAGTCACGCGTCACGTGCTTGGGACTCGGTGCCGACTCCCATCGGAGGATGCCCAGGAACGGAAACGGCGAATGGAAATTCACCGAATAATCAGAAAAAAAGGGAGATAAGAGAGATGAGTTCCGCGACGGTATAGGGGTCACTCAGAGGCGTGGAAGCTATAGCTACTATGGTTTGTTTACAATCGGTTTCCCGAGGAGCTCAATTCTCACATGGATGATTGCGCAGTGAACCATATGCGCTTTGTCAGCTGCGCCAGGCCGAGTGAAGGGAATTCTCAACCAGCTGATTTGCTACGTAATCTATGCATGGTGCCACAGCTACTCGACAAATTGGGAGCACCTCGCCTAATTATAGAATTTCAGGCGTGACCCAATCAGATAGTGGCAAAGTCGACTTTCGCACGCGGCACTACCAAATCCTATTATAAAATTAACCAGCGCAGAAGAAGGGCTCCACAGGTGGGTCCTTCCCCTATGATGTAGGTGCCTAAGCCTCAAGGGGCATATCTTTTAAGGGGCGCCCCTAACCCTACGTACGATCTACAGAGATCCCACTTTCCATAGACCTAGTACAGATGTACATATAGATCCACTCGCGCTCTTTGGCACTAGTTGACAAATTCTGAAACCTCTGGACCACTTGGCTGGGCATACGTACCCCTTGCTTCAGGTAACCGTTACGTTGGTATGGACAATTATCTAATATAGCCAAAAGGACCAGGATCCTGCAGCAACAACTTGTTTTTCTCGCTAAATATAGAATTGCGAGGTGCAGTACCTTCTGGTAGGAGCCGTAGTCATTCATTTCCAAGTATTTTTTTAATTATTCTTGTCTTGGCTCTCTATTTTAAGAATTGCTGTTTGTGTTTGCATACATTCCATGATCTTTTCCTTATACGGCTACCCAAGTCCACATGCACCTGTACCACGGCCTACTACCTAGCTACCAGACCCTGCAGGACACATCTTGAGCGCACATGATTTTGTAGATTGAAAATCTGCTGAAATTGGAGCCCAAGTGAGTAATAGGGACTAGTATAGCCATTGCTACCTATCTGTATACTCCATGGCAAATTTTTCCGTTGAATCTTAACCCTATTCACTATGCAATATGCAGGATTTATATGTCAGTTTCGGCGTACATGAGTGCATGCATCGGCTTGATCGGGATTTGCATTAAGCAAAAGGGCCGTATAAAAGGCAGCGATGTCCTCATAGTCAATCATCAAAATGCAATTCTCTGCCGCTGCTCTCGCTTTGCTCGCTGGTGCCTACGCTCAGTTCGATAACTCTACCGGTATTGTTTCTGCTACCCCCGTCGCTCCCGTCGAGGAGGGCAACTCCACCGACACCGGTGTCGCCCCTGGCGCTGGCAATGCCACCACCACCCCCGTTGCCCCCGGTGAGAGCAACACCACCACCACCTCTGGTGTCGAGGGTGGTAAGAACGGTTCTACTATCACTACCGTTGTCACTGCCTACACCACTTACTGCCCCCCTGGTACTTACACCGAGAACGGCGAGACTTACACTGTCACTGAGGCTACCACTCTTACCATCACCAACTGCCCCTGCACTTTGACTGCCGTCCCCACCACCATCACTACCGTCATCACCGAGACTGCCATCTGGTGCCCCACTTCCACTGAGATCACTTACACTGGTCCTGGTGGCTCCACTGGTGTTACCACCGTCACTGAGGCTACTACCGTCACCGTTCCTTGCCCTCCTGAGACCTCCGTTGTCACCTCCGTTCCTGGTGTCATCCCCACCACCACTCCTGCCAAGACCACCCCTGCTGAGGAGTCTCCTGCCAAGTCTGGTGTTCCCTCTGCTAACGGTGCCGCTGTTGTCGGTGCTGGTGCCGCTGCCGTTGCCGGTTTCGCTGCTCTCCTTCTCTAAATTGTGTTTGAGTTTTGATGTGTTCATTCCCTAAATGCTCATTCCTTCATACCCGAGTATACATCATAAGGATGAAGTTCGGTGTTTTGATCTTCCCCATGTAAACTTGTAATATTAATTTAGATGTCAAAACCCATTGTAGGACGGTTTGTTTTACCTTTTGAAATGTAGTATCTGGATGTGATATTTACTTGCTTGATGGACCCTCTGGAAACGACGAGAAACATAATTCTATTGAGAATCCTTTACAATCTTCAGCGGCTGACTGAAAACATAAATCAGGTTAACGAACTGATGGCTACATCAAACACAAACGGCGAGATCATCCAGAACATCGAGCGGTTCTGGACTCTGTACTCTGATAAGATTCAGTACGTACTTGAGGATGATAGCTTAGTGAATAAATAACTACATTACTGATTATTTTGTTGAAGGCGTCGCTTGATTTCATCGAGCGATAGGCCCACAGTTTTCTGATGCTGTGAGACTTCTGTATCGAACACACGCTTGTTACTCTTTTGATTTGCATGAGGGTCTAGAGGGTGATTAAGGGGTTTTTCTTGCTTAACTTTTTCTTCCACTTGTTCTAGTGCCCCAAAAAGCGTGTCCATGTCCTTTCCTCCGAGATTTGCCCGTTTTTTTCGGTTTTGACGCCGGAGTGCAGATTTTGACAGCCCTTTTGTCGGTGCTCCGAGACTGTTGGTAATTTGGGGTGTGAATTTGACAGACTGTTTATTGATCATATTGAGAGATTTCATCACCGTTCGCGAGGCATCTTTGATTTCCTGCTTGCTGTACTTCGCTCGTCTAATCTTTCCCATATAATATTTGTCAGCGTCAAGTTTGGCTTTTGGCGGCAATCATACATGCGGCACAAGCATATGCTTAAAGCTGCATCCAGGACATGACGCGAGCATGCCCGACGCTGATCATTACGTAGTTGGAATATAAGGGAGTTGCACATACATGATCGCCATGCGAATGCTCATGCACAATTAGTTGGTGAACTCCTACGCCACATACCGCCATAGCCTTAGTGAAAATAGCACTATCATTGCATCCAGATGAAATTGGCAAAAGATAGCGAGTGTTATCGGGGCATATGCACGCAAAGCCCGAATCATAGATATTGTATCAGTTCAACACAAGGCATAATCCCTCATAAACGGCGAGATGCACGCCTTCTATGCAGGGATATTCTTGGCTGCTTTACAGGACTTGCGTCCTTTTTACGTCCCAGGCCACGTGTGGAGGGTGTCTCTGTGGAGGGCATTTGTTGACAGCCGTAGCAATTGTGGAGGGTCGACGCCACAGCTGTGCCACATAACTGCAGGAGTTGAGCAGCACTCATTCTGACGCTCTGACGATTTTACTACGGCCCCAGACTATTGGAGCCAGTCTCAGCTGTGCAATTGCATTTTCACACCACTCTAGCTGGTTTGGGGTATTCTCCCAAACTGTTCGATGTTACTAATAATTCATTAACATGTTCAGACCACTAGTGCCTTGCCGCAATCTGCTGAGAATGCGTCTTGGGGCGCCGTTCATGCGGTTCTCGAGCACTATTGCCCCAAAACCCGCCAATACAACATTGACCTGGCCCGAGTTCTTCTCTCTGCGCCAGCGTCAACGCCGTATCGACTCATTTTGCAGTATTGGCACTACTCTCGCCGCTACTGCGGTTGCTGGAGCATACTTTGCCAATATTGAGTTTGACGTTACCCAGAAAATTTTCGAGATCGAGATCGTTTGGTTCTACGGGTTGGCGATCTTTTTGTGTGGATTCTTGGGGTACTGCTCGGGCCCGACGGTGGGGAACGCAATTTTCAAGACCTCGCTCGGCAAGCGGATGCCTGCATTCATTGAGAAGGATGCAGAGTTCCTGAGACACATTCAGGCCAACCGTCCAGATGCTACCAAGCAGAACTACACCAATCCCCTGACTGACTACTATGGGGAGAAGATCACTTCTTTGCACGCCTACCGCAAGTGGCTGCGCGAGTCTCGCCTGTTCACTCGTAAGAGCCAAAAGTTCTTGTAGATGTATATAGTTAAACGTGTGCTGTAAAGATATATGCTTGCAATCGTGTTCTGGGAATATAAAAAGTAAAATCTGGAGAATAAATTAGGTTCAGGACTCGTCAAAGAGCTCGCAAAGCTGTCTGCCGACGGACGGGGCGATCTCCGTCCCGTCGCGGGCGATTTTGACGGGTTTATTTGCATTGAGGGGGTTGCGCAGCTGCCGGGCTCTGCTGAACAGTACCTGCGAGTCTCCGCTGAGCCACTCTATAGAGCACGGCGCGGTCCAGCAGTTTTCGTCGATGTCTGCCTCGACCTGCTCAAAGTCCTGGTCCATGGACTCCCAGTAGATGCACCCACGCACGGTGTCCTTGACGATGCGGCCCTCGGGGTATGTGACGCCGTCCTTGTTGTACGCATTGACGTGCTCTACCACGGTGTTGTCCTCGGACGGCTCCGACGGGGCCACGGGCTGTACCTCGTCGGGGATCGGCGAGGTCATGCGGGCAAACCCGTAGAACGATGATGCCCGATTTGCTGAGAATACAAAGTAGACGTTCTCGCTAGTTTTGAATGCCTCGTTGAATTTATCTCGGTTGTGTACTTGGGTGGCCCACTGGCCGGTGGTTTTGGCGGACTTGAGGTCGTGGACCGTCAATGATTTGCAGATGAAAAATCGATCTGGGGAGAACCCCGCAGGCTGAACGAGATGGGACTGGGTAGTCTTTTCTGACATCTTTTGCGCTTTTATCACCAGACGATGGTCGCGAATCTTGCCGCCGCGGGTCTCAAACAGCTTGGTAGCCTCGTCGAGCGCAGCTGCATTCTTGTAGTTGACGAACGCACAGCCCGTGCGGTGTATGAGGTAGATGGACATGAGGTCCATGCTGCCAAACAGCACGCACAGCTCCTCGAGCGTCGCTTTTGGGGGCAGATTACCGACCCACAGAGCGTAGTTCGACTTAGCAGGCTGTTTAGCCGGCCTAGCCGCTGGGGCCTTGACGGGGGTCGGAGTGCTCGGGACCCATTGAGGGCCTGGGGCTTTTATTGACCCCGAGGCAGGAGGAGGTGTCAAACGATTTGCATCTCCTTTAAACGACAGCCAAGAGAGCCCTGACTCTGGAGGAGACAATGGCGGGGAGGTATTACCGATGCAGGACTTGCTACTGAGCGACAGTCCTGGCAGGGCCCGTGCGAGTCCCGGCACCGAGCGAGTTGTTGATCCAAAGCTCCACGATTGAGGGGGGGAATAACTATTGGTTGGGCTCTGTGGATGTGAATGGTACATCTCTGTGGTAATGCGGGAGGATGAATGCCAAGTATAAGCCAGTTGTGAACCTTATATTTTGCCTCCCATGCACTTTAGTCCTGCAGGGCGTATCTAAAATGGGATTACGTCACATCTGTGGGGTGACTACGAACAATGGCGGACATTCGGAGCGATCTTGCAGGGGCTGTCGAGGCGGCCAGCTGGGACAGGAAAAAGATGCAAGTTCGAAGATGTAAGTAGATAGTACTACTACAGGGGTGAAATTGACGCTACCTAGGGCCCCTATGCCGTGATGCTTGAGCCCAGGTGACGGTATCTGGCCTACATCAGCTGATCGGACTGTACCCGTACCCTTACCGAGCTGTTCAGGTTCACAAGGAGTGTTTGTTTTGCGAATAGTCCGCCTACGTAGTGATTAAGCTAAAGATGATTTGACGATCACAAACCAAAGTGGTCCCGTCTGCAGTAAGCCTTTACGCCGCGAGCAGCGTACTGCTGTCCGTGGTTGACAGCTCCAGACAAATCAGGCCTGCGGTTTATGTAATGGTTCACCTTGCGACCGCAATGTTTAGCGGCAGGCAAGTAAACAGCAAGCAACTTTTATAGTCCACGGCAATTACAAACTGCAAATATCCCCGTTTAACTCCTGGCGAAGCTAATGAAAGCGTTGGTGATATATCTCGTCCACTGCGTCTGCATGCATATTTCGCTTCCAAGCTGTAGGTACTTTCAACAAATGATTCAACAAATGATGATTGAGCCTGCGTCAGGGTGGCCGCATCACAGTTATTGTTGGGTATTTGGAATTTCTTAATAGGGTTGGCGACTATGACGGAGTGCACTGCAAGGTTGTCGATCGCAGAGGTTTGAAAATCTCTGCTACTCCTGCATCATTCGCCGTGGTGGCGTCGGTGGTGTTGCCTCGCTTGTGACGAGGTGCCACACCTCGGTGGCGCTGGTGCCTGTGGCGGCGCCGCACCGCGAAAGTGGCGACCGCGGTGGCGAAGCTGAGTCACCCCAAACAGGTCGCGAGAGTTTTTCATCCTAGAATCGCTAAATTCGACTCCCAGATGCCCGAAGCGGCCCTACAAATAAAGAATCAGGAGGAGCTGGAACAGCACGTTGTCGCTCCTCCTATGAGGGACGTCTTGATAGCGGGCGGTCTTGGAGGCGCTATTGGCGACAGCGTAATTTACCCACTCGACACCATCAAGACCCGTCAACAGGGCGCTGCCAACATTGCAAAGTACGCCAACATGTGGGGCGCTACCAAGTCAATATTGCGGGACGAGGGCCTGCGTTATGGCATCTATAGAGGTTATTTATCGGCTCTGCTAGGATCTTTCCCATCGACGATGTTGTTTTTTGGTGCATACGAGACCACAAAGCGCACGATGGCCGAGCATTCGGGCATTTCGGCCCCACTGATCCATCTGACCGCGGGTTTTCTAGGCGACCTTGCGGCCAGCGTTGTATATGTGCCTAGCGAGGTCCTGAAGACCCGGTTCCAGCTGCAGGGCCCATACAATAATAAGTTTTTCTACAGCGGGTACAACTACAAAGGGTTGGCTGATGCGGTATCTACCATCATTCGCACTGAGGGCATGCCAGCGCTGTTTTACGGCTACAAAGCGACGCTGATCCGTGATCTCCCGTTCAGTGCACTCCAGTTTGCATTTTACGAAGAGTTCCATGCCCAGGCGAAGCGGTACCGGGGCTCCCGCGACATTGGCCTGCCGCTCGAGCTTGCGACGGGCGCCGCTGCCGGTGGCCTGGCCGGGGTCATCACCACCCCCCTCGATGTGGTGAAGACTCGTATTCAGACCCAGACCACGGACAAGATCAAGTCGACGGTCCAGGGTCTACGTCTAATTGTAAAAAATGAGGGCATCCTGAGGCTGTTTAGTGGAGTGGGCCCCCGCCTGGTGTGGACGTCGATCCAGAGCTCAGTGATGCTCGTGTTCTATCAGGCAATTCTTCGAGCTCTAGAGGAAGAGCACACCAAGTTTGCATAGCATGTTGTATATTTTGTTAATGATAGATATTATGAGTGCCGCATCCGTCCTTGTTCGTAGCTGCATGCTATCTAGCGTCAGTGCTTGGCTGGTGCCGGGTATCATTTATTTCGCTACTGACGTTATGTTTACATAAATTAGTTCAGTTCTTCTCCTTCTTCTTGCGGCTGAACAGGCCCTTCTTCTTATTCATGTTCTTGACGGGCTGCGGGGTTCCGTAATGCACTTCTCTCTTTTCCATCTCGACCGGCGCCGCGTTGGGGTCACCAAGAGAGATGACGTTGTCGTCGTGTGCGTAGGGATTCGACTCAAACTGCGGCATCGCCACAAAGTCTGCTCTGGGCCTGAACCCTAGTCTCTGTGTCTCTGTCTGGTCACGAAGTCGCTCGTCGCCGGTGGCGGAATATTCAAACGAGCGAATGGTGTCCAGCGGGCGCTCGTCGCGACTACGCGCAGGGTTCGACACGTCTGGGTTCTTGATTTGGTTGCCAAACACGTCGCGCAGCGCACCGCTAGGAGACATATTTTGCGATGGAAGAGCCGCGGCTTCTTCGTACGGCTGTTGCTCGCGTACTGCTGTAAGGACGGGGTCGTGAACCTCGCCATTCGGCACCGCCAGGCGCTCGTCAGAGCTCGTGGTGCGGTGGTGCTCCTTTTTGTTCTCCTTTTTGCTGAACAATCCCATTGTTTATAGAGATGTGACTTTTGGTGCTCAACTAAAAATTCCTGGGAGCAGCTAAAGTATCTAGATGACAAATAGGAGACTAGGGGCGCAGGCGAGGCGCAGGGGACAGATCGAGCTGTCAGGCTGTTTGAGTTTGAATTGCGCGTGCGGCACTGCACAATGCCAGTTGGGGGAGCCAGGGACCCCTAGAAGCAGTCAGCAAGCAGCTGCTACTGTCTACTCGCGTTACCCCTGACGTCACTCGCATAGTCTGCACTCGTGGACAGCTATCGTCATGTGATGCCGGAATGTGGGGCGGTGTGGCCTGGCCCTGGCACTCCCTGTTCCCTCGCCACCTCCCATGCGTCGCGCCACCCTCTCGCAGTATCCCAGGCTGCTTACACAATTTTTTTTTCAATTTGAAAATGTCGCTCGATGAAAGTTTGAGCAAAATACGAGCGTATAAAAGCTCGAAAATTCCATTACAGGTCAAGCAGGCCACCCTGCTGTCCGCCATTGAATCCACCATAGACGATTCCCCGACCCCCACCGCTTATTACGGAGCACTGGTGTCGCTACTGGATCAGCCAGATGCGTCTGCTCCAGCGGTGGTGTACCTGTTATCTCTAGTGATTCCTCACGTATCACAGACCGTTCTGAACGCTAGCTTCGAGCCTGTTGTGCAGAAATTGGCCCCATTGTTGACCAGTGAGGACGCGGAGTCGTCGCTTCTTCGCAGTTGCATCAAAGTGCTCGAGATCGTCTTGTCGAGCCAGTCGTTCTCGGCGTGGCAAATCCCCTTCTCACAGCTCGGCCCTCTTCGTGCATTCAGCGGCCTGCTAGCACTGTGCCAGGACAGCCGTCCCAAAGTTCGGCGGTCTGCCGTTGAGGCAGTTGCGAACATCCTCCTAGCCAAACCTCCTGGCCCCAAGGCCGAGCACCCGGCCCTTGCATTGACTGCGGATAACGCTTTGAATGCCGTCAAAAGCGCAGCAGATGGTCAGCCCGCGACGCTCATTCATTGCTTGCAGTTCCTCAAAGCCGTTGTCCAGGTTGGCTGGCCAGCAAATCGTTACGAGGCTCTCTGTGAAACCCTCCTTGCATATGCACGCACAAATGATCAGTACGTTGTCATGGCGGTCTTTGATGCGTTCGACGCATTGTTTGCATCCATCGTCGCATCGGCCGAGATTCAAAGCAAAAAGATCTCAGCCAAAACTGTCGAGCATATTGTTAATACCATACGTGAGCTTGCGCCTGCCAAAAGTGACAAACAGCTCGCTCCATCATGGTTCGCTGCGCTTGCTCAGTCAGTCGGCTGTTGGTCGACCCTCAACTCTAAAGCTGCATTCAAAATCCTACCCGATATTTTCGAGGATAATGTAGGCTATTTCGAGTCGGAGGTGCCCCAGACTGTGGTCGAGTCCTGTGCCCAGTGCTGCGTTGTGTTGATTTCGGAAGTGATCTCACCAGAACTAGCCCTTTCCGCAAGTTCCAAGGATACTCTCGAAGCATTAGGCAAGGTTGTCTTCCAGCTGCTCCATGCCCAATATCAGAATGCATGGCGTGAGATCTGTCAAGTGTTTGTGGCATTTTTGGACATTGTGGGTTTTAAAGCACCCTTGGAGGATAGCATTCGTGTGATTGGCGTTCTGCGTAGTGATGAGCGGCTAGGCAAAGCTCGTAACTACACTGATTCGGTTATCAGTGCCGCCATTCGTGCGTATGGTCCACAAAAGCTCCTCGAGCTGATTCCTCTTCAGTTGTCAACCGAAGGTGGTGGGAGAGTATGGATGCTACCTTTATTACGGGAGAATATTCAAAATGCCAGACTACAGCACTTTCAAGACTACTTCATTCCACTTGCCCGTGAATTTGATCAAAAATCCAAGGAGATGTCCAACCCTCGAAACGCAAAGATTATTGCAACCGTTAGGGATCAGATATGGAGTTTGCTGCCTCACTATTGTGAGCTGCCTCGTGACATTCAGTCATCTTTCTCGAAAGATTTTGTTCAGCTGCTACTGTCGGTCCTCTATGAACAGCCAGAATATCGAACTCTTATATGTCAGAGTCTTCGCATTCTTGTTCAGAGCACCGAGGTGTATTCCACAGGAGTTGTGGAAAATGAACTCCTGTTGGCAGAGTATTCTGTCAAGAAGGCCAAGGCCTCTATCGAGTACATTGCAAAGAACTTTGCCATTGACATCTTGAAGGCATTATTGAACGTGTACTCAGAAGTCGCAGAGCAGATCCGGCCTGTCGTTCTCGAGACAATGGATGTCTACCTTGGCTTGATCTCTGGAGAAGATATTTCTAAGCTCTTTGATCAGATCTCATCGATTCTCTTTGAAAACCTACAATCTGGGAAGATTGATACTTGTGTGATCATGCTTGATGTCATCTCAGTCATTGTCCCTCATCTCGATACTAATGGTTTCAAAATCTTTTACAACATTTTCAGTGCGCTTGCACCTCGTCCAAATGACCATGCCTTACAAAAGAAGGTGTACGGTGCATTCGCACGCCTACAGAATACTGAGTCTGGGAAGGCACTTCTTCAATCTCAAGCAGCCAATGTAGCCGACCAACTCATTGAATTGAGTCCTACTGTATCGACACCCGCTCGTCGCACGCGTATGGAATCGCTGGAGACTGTTTTGCAGTTACTAGACTCCAAGGACTTGTACTTCATTCCCGCAACTCTCAGCGAGGTCATGCTTTGCACAAAGGATGTGAACGAGAAGACCAGAGATGCTGCTTATAGTGTCCTCGTACTTATGGGCGAGCGTTGCAAGGAGGGTGGCATTATTGATCACGGCAAGCTTTCTTTTATGGATGACGATAATAAAGTCGAGGCTACGCTAGACGAGTTCTTGACGATGATCATGGCTGGTTTGCTAGGGTCCACGCCGCACATGATTTCCGCCAGTATTCAGGCTCTGAGCTATGTTTTCCATCACTTCCACGATGACATTGACGAGCAGAAAGCTACCGAGATAGTTGAAACCGTGTGGATGTTTTTGGGTAATTCAAATCGTGAGATTGTTAACAGTGTTCTTGGATTTGTCAAAGTGTGTATTATTGCCCTGCCTGCTGAAGTACTGCGGCCTCATGTCAAATCTCTCATCGAGAACCTGTTAGAGTGGAACAAGGAGCACAGCCACCACTTTAAATCCAAGATCCGGCATCTTATTGAGAGGCTCATCCGAAAGTTTGGCTACGAATACATCAAGGAGGTTTTCCCTGAAGAACATCTCAAGCATCTCCAAAACATCCAGAAGTCGAAGTTGCGGAGCAAGCGCAAGAAGAACAACGCTGACAGCAATGGTCATGAGCGTCAATTTGAGGATGAGCTTGATGAAGCTCTCTACAACTCGTCGGATTCTGAGGATGAGGAAGGATCTTCTGTCAAGCAGGATAAGAAAGACAAGAAGGAGAAAAAGGGTGCCCAGTATATTCTGGATGATGACGATCCATTGGACTTGATGGATGTGAGTGCAATGTCTCGAATCTCATCCTCCAAGCCTCAGCAACAGAAGAAGCGGGAGCTTCGTCACAAATTCAAGGAGAACAAAGAAGGCAAGATCGTCATTCGTGATGAGGACGATGATGGCGAAGACATTGAACGCAAATCTGCCATCAATGCATACTTGGATGCCGTACGGACTGGTCCTGTGCGTACTCAGAGCGGCAAGTTCAAGTACAGGCGAGGCAAGCGTAGTCAGGAGGAGATAGACTCTGACGGTGAAGCGGAGCCTGAACCCAAAAAGCCCACGAATCGTAAATTCGCTAAACCAAAAGCGAGATTCCCCAAGCGGAGAAAGCTGTAACCGAGCTTAATTTACCTATTTATATTAGCAGTTTAATACTTGAATAATTTGTCAATATAGTCGTGCATACTGCATAAGGATGATATACCCTTGGCTCTGCAGTGACTCCAACACAAGTCGAAGCGTGACCGTTTCTGCGTGGCACTCTATGTGCACCCCCTTGACAGCACTGACCAAACAGTTCTGAGAGCACCACATCGTTGACCTGCATATACATCATCTAATTACCATGCACAAGCCGCCTGAGGGGTTGAGACTCCAATTGGCCAGGCACACGCAGCACATTGCGAAATAAAACCACATGGGCCGTTTCACCAGTTGAGGGTGTTGGCGTTACAGCACCGAATCACGCACCTCGCAGCCAGATGAGTCAATGTTCCGTGCATATCCGTAAAAGGCAGCTCGATCGTCATGATACCGTTCGATCAAAAAAAATTTTGCACGAGATGCCAAAAGAACTCAAGAGGTAATGGACAGATACGGCATCCACGCCTGCAGATGAGCGGTAAGGCGCTAATTTTGATACCCTTGTCTTGCGTCCTAGGGTCTATTTATAGAAATTTCATCCAGTTATCCAGACAACGTTCGCTGCCAGATGGTCGTTTAGTTAGAATTAAGAGCCACCATGCGGGATGTCCGCTGCACTGCTAAATCTAGTTTGTTGGAAAATAATTTTCTTCGGGCAATTGGCGTCAATTGATGTCAGCCAGTGACTGCACGCACATGTTGACGGTGTCGGCACAGCTGGACGTGAAAACTGCCCATCTGATCCACGTAGTCGCGATTGTCCCGCCCGCCATCCTGCATCCGGTATCCCATGCATGTCACGTGAGGGTCGCTTACCTCACTGGGAACTAGGTGCACATCTTGGTGATTAGTTTAGAACGAAACAACACAAAGTTTGATTGAGAATGGCTGTGGGACAGACTGAAACCCGCAGCCGCCAGACGGTGCCCACGCAGGACTATGACCCTGCGGAAGGTGCGAGGCCGCCGTTGCCGACTCGCGACGCGTCGTCGTCCGCGCGTGCGACTCCTCACGCCCCGACCAGTCCCCACCACAATGGCCGCCGGTCGACTGCGTTTTATCGGGTCACTCAATCGTCGCAAACGTCTGCGCCGAACTGGGAGACCAAGACGGATACGTCCACTGCACAGGGAATGGCACCCGCGAACGGGTCGGGCAAAAAGAGATGTAAAAAGTGTGGCGAGACGATTTCGGGCCACTTTGTGCGAGCGCTGGGGTCGTCGTACCACCTCGAATGTTTTACGTGCGCCGATTGTGGCAAGGAGTGCGCGGCAAAGTTCTTTCCCGTAGAGGATCCCGCTGGTTCGGGGTCCCAGGTCCCACTGTGCGAGCATTGCTATTTTTCCAGGCTAGGCCTGCTATGCTACCGCTGCAATGACGCTCTGCGGGGATCGTACATCACCGCCCTCGACCGCAAATATCACGTCGAGCACTTTACGTGCTCAGTGTGCCCGCAAGTGTTTGGCCCAGACGACAGTTACTATGAACACGACGGTGAGGTATTTTGCCATTACCACTACTCCACACGCTGCGCTGCGACCTGCGAAGGCTGCCACAGTGCCATACTGAAGCACTTTGTGGAAACATATCGCGGCGGGGTCGAGCACCAGTGGCACCCCGAGTGCTACATGATATTCAAGTTCTGGAATGTCAAGCTGGCCCCAGAGCTGCTGCCGCGGCTCGACACAGGCACGCAAGAGGTTCTCGACTCGCAGGAGCAGCCATCCGAGGTGGTCTCCAAGGACAATCCTACCCAAGCAGAGCGAGCCGCTATACTTGACCGTGAACTCTACGTAGACGCGCTGGTTCTGGAAATATGGACCACCCTTTGTGGTTTTGAGGAAGCGACCGCCGCGTCTATTTCCCAAATGCTGCAGTGCGCAGTGAACCACTCGTATCAACTAGCGCTTGGTACCACCGAGGCTTTAGTGGGAGCGGTACGGGTTCTTTTCGATGCATTGGAGCCCCTCCCACTTGATGAAGAGGAGCACAAGCTCGGCAAGGAGCCCAAGACGCTGTGCCGTAAGATCGTGAGCTATATGAGCCTTGTAACCAAAAATCGCCAAGAGAACACAAACAGCAAGCGCACGTCGTCGGCACCCCCCGACCTACTGGGAGTGGCCAATTCACTAGCCCACTACCTCAAAGTTTTGATTCGTTATGGACTCTCGACGTCGCTCGCCATGGACCGAAGATCGACAAAGCACCCTACATTGAGACGATTTCTATCTGATGTTTCCAAGTACAAGACCCCACCCGCTCGGCTACCGGTCAGTGCCTTAACAAGTGATCGATGCGTGGCTTGTCAAAAGACCGTGGAAGATACCTGTTTCATGTCGCGCGATCGACTTTGGCATATCAACTGCCTGTCCTGTGTTATGTGTCACAAGGAACTCACGGGAGCGTCTGAAAGCACCCCATCTGGCGACCCCCTCTGTAAAGACTGTGCTTCAAAGGAAACAAATGCGATTGACGCTGAGTTCAAGCTTGTGAGCCGATTAGGGCAGTACATATTCCTGCTTTATGTCGCGGTGGCACGGTTTGAACTAGTGCTGGGCCAACAGAGCAGCGGACGTGAACCCGGCAAATCTGTATCCACGCCGGCATTGATTCTTCCTAAGGAAAGCTCGTCATCTCAACATAGCCGACCACGGATGTTGAGGCCGCCTAGTCATGTGGAGGATTTGACTACTCGCAAGTTTTTGGATAGCAGTTCACGCACAGACAGTGAATCACATGGGACTTCGAAAAAGTCTATCGATATTGCATCTCTTTCTACCAATAAGACGCCGCCGGCGGCCCTTGAGCGTACATCTGATCTGCTGCATTCGAGGAAAGAGCTCACGCTTGACGACATCAGGCGTATTGTCGCAGCCGAGCAGGCTCGCGATCAAATACCGAATGCGTTCCGTCACCAGAACAAGACGATCGGTAATGCCCTTGACGTTGAAATCTCCCACAAGAACGATACTAGGAATACGAATGAAAAGACGAAAAGATTTTTTGGGCAGCTCACTGCCGAGGATTATAACATTGTACAAATGGTGGCTCAGGTTGAACTCTCGAAAATGCTTGTCCCTGAATATATTAGCGAGGCCGAATTCCAGGAATGCTTTGCACCACCTCGTCCCCCCAACTTTTGGGAGAAGATGGGTAAAGCTTTTGGAGGAGGGCCAAAGGTAAAGCGAACTGGCGTGTTCGGGGTCGAGCTGGTCGTACTCATTGAAAGGTCCGGTGTGGATTCTTCTTTGGGGGTTGGGTCATACTCGTTACGGATCCCGTCATTTGTCGACGACATAATCAATGCTATGCGCCAGAAGGATCTGAGCGTTGAAGGAATCTTTCGCAAGAATGGCAATATCCGCCGTATTCGTGAGTTTTCAGAGATCGTTGACAAGGGCACGGACATCAGTGCCAAATTAGCAGATGAGAACATTGTTCAGCTTGCCGCTTTACTGAAGCGATTTTTGCGTGAAATGCCTATTCCCCTTCTCGGCGAGAAGCTCGGTAAACTATTCGTGCTCACCAATAAGGTTGAGCAGTCTAAACAGGAAAAAATGATCCAGCTGTTGGTATGCTCACTGCAAAGACCCTACCGAGATATGTTGGAAGTCCTCATGGCATTTCTGAACTGGAGCGCATCATTTAGCCAGCTCGATGATGAGTCGGGCTCTAAAATGGATGCCCACAATCTGGCAACAGTAATCACCCCTAATATATTGCCACCAAGCACTAGTGAAGGCGAGCATGCGGATATGTATCTTCAAGCCATTGAGGCCGTCCGGTTTTTGATCGAACAGCACACGCTTACTGCGCATGTTCCCGAAGACATCCAGGACGCAGTCACCGCAATCAAAGACAAGAGGCTTGCGAAACTCAATCTCAAATCGGTGGCAGAGGTGTTAAATGCGATGGATTGATCAAGCAGCCTTTTGTTTTAATTGCTCTTATTTAAAAATGGTATATTTAATGTATTATATGATTTTTTGGGTGTGCACGCTTTGAAGAGACCGGCACCTTAAAACGGCGGGAAATTAAACCCGCTTCCACCAAAACCTCCACTGCCTGGTTTCTCGCCAGGTCCCACTGGGTCATAGCGAACACCAGGTTTCGCATCCGGCTCAGTGAACTGGGCAATCATTCCTCCAGACTCGCCAATGTGCGACAAGTGGGGCTTCAATGGGGGATATTTGTAGCCGAGCGGGTCGAGATCAGCCTGGCCATAGCTTTTATCAAACCGAGGGCCGGTTCCTTTGGTATCACCGATCTGCAATTCATCGTCGAATACCGGCATATCATTGGGACGCTGCGTACCTGTGGTGAGGCCAGTCACTTCGTCACGAAGGGCCTTGACATGCTGCACGACCTTGCGATCAGTTGGTCGAGGATCCGACAGCTTGCGAAGGGGCCTGTTGACCTTATTTGTCTGCAATTCACGAACCAGCGTGTTTAGAGCAAGCTCCACAGCATCCTGACTAGAATCCTTCTTGATATATGCGCTGTGCACGTCGGAACAGTCGGTTAGGCTCACAATGTATCCATTCATGGCCTCAGCGATCACCAGAGTGTATCCTTCGAACTCGTCGACGAGAGGGAGGCGAAAATAGAATGGGGCGTGCTTATCCCAATCCTTTGGGAGCTCCCGTTCAGCTAGAAAGAAGTTGACGATCCGTTGTACTTGAGCCATAACGAACGAAGCTTCGACGCCACACACGCATGTAGAGCATATCGTGGCGCGGGATATGCAAGGTGCGTGGGCGGCCATCTCCGCTACCAGAAGCAAATCAATGAGGTATTTCAGTACCCTCTAGATATTTTTCGAGGGTTCGGTGGGGAGGTAAGCGATAAGGTTTTGGGCGATTCCAAACGTTGTCAACTACTAAGCCAGGCTCGATGCACCTTGAATGGGCTAGTGAACCCAGTATTTTAGGAACCCGTATGCAGATCCCGCTGCTAACTCTATCAATAGCAGCCCAGCAGTTTGCTTGGGGCATTGAGCAAGCGTACGTTACGCACTACTTGCTCGAGCTTGGGATGTCTAGAGCCAACCTCAGCTTGCTCTGGATCGCTGGGCCAACCTGTGGCCTGGTGGTGCAGCCTGTGGTGGGAACGATCTCGGATTTCTGGGCCAGCACCAATGGCCGCAGGCGACCGTTCATGATGTCGTCGTCTTTGGTGGTTGCTATGGGGCTACTGATATTTGCCTGGGCTCGATCACTCGGGGAATTTTTGGGACTCAGCCCGGTAATATTCGCCACTACTGGAGTTCTCTTAGTGGACATTGCTATAAATGTGTGCGGAGCCACTTCCAGAGCGTTGATTGTCGATGTCCTACCGAAGCATCGACAAGAGCTAGCAAACGCATGGGCTGGCCGCATGTCCACAGGAGGACATCTCGCATCTTATCTTTTGTGTACTACGAATGTGGCGTGGGTTGCCGGGGACCAGCTCAAGAGCGTCTGTCTCATTGGGTCGTTCCTTCTTGTGCTCGGAGTCGGTCTCACTTGTGGAGCAGTCTCCGAAAGAATACTCATAAGACCTCCAGATGAATCTGTGTGGCACAGAATTAAAGAGATGGTGGTCGTATCTCTGCGCACTGCAGCAAACCTGGACTCAAAGCTGGCCTCCATTTTCAAAGTTCAGTTGTTTGGGTGGTATGCATGGTTCACGCTATTGTTCTACGGAGCAGAATGGGCTGCAGAGCTCTGGCAAAAGAAGAATGGTGGTAGTAACGATGGCGCGGCTAGAGCCGGATCGCAGGCTCTATTAGCGTTCAGCTGTAGCGCAACCTTTTGGTCGATCGTATTGCCTATGCTCCCATTTTCCATGATCAGCCTGTGGAGTTTTTCTTACGTTGTGTATGCAGCCGCTGCATTGTTGACTGGAGTTGTTCACCAGTATGCGTGGGCGGTGGTACTATTCGCGGTGGTCGGCTTCTCGTGGGCAATGACTAGTTGGGCGCCCTTCTCGCTGACAGCCCAGCGTATCCATGAGCTACCTCCTGAAATATATGAAAACGATGAGGAGGTACCAACGGTATTGGACACCATTGTAGTAAACCCCAGCATCAGCTCAGACTCTGACAATGATGACCACAACTGTGGGGACAAGTCTGGAATATACCTTGGCATTCACAATACCGCGATTACGCTGCCCCAGTTTTTGTCTACATTTGGATCATATCTTGTGTTCAGAATTTTGCAAACTGATCCATCCAAACCTGGCAATGATGGTGGCCGTGCTATCGCTATAACGATGCAAATAGGGGCCTTGTTTGCCCTGATTGCTGCTTATTCTGCCAAGCATGTTTCGACGTCTTGATGAACAATTTGAGTTTTAAATAGCTATTTAATTCCAAAGGATTGACACTCCGTCATCGCAAGTGTGAGCTTGTTTATCAACTTTTGTTTCGAGGAGTAACGATACAGCCCTAATTGGTTGAAACAAGTATGCGCAACAGGTAACCTATTGCTATCTGGTCCCAGACACGAAATTCGGAACTGCATGTTACTCACTCCAGTAGCTGGAATACGATCTGTAGCGGTAATAAATAAAAGCAAAAGTGCTTGCTTGGTAGGGTTTAGGCTTTCAAAGAACTCCCAGAACCATACAACAACTGGCTCTTTTTGGACGTTCTTGGTGCGAAAGTGCAGGTACTTGGTGACCGACTTGAGCGCCTGGATATCAATTGGTTTGCGGTCGCCACGGATCAATAATTCCACTTCCTCAGCCTGAAACATTTTGAGAGCTTGGTTATCACAAACTCTGAAAAATCCTGCTTGGAAGGCGGCAAACTGCTCCGTGGACCGAACGAGATATGCGACAAACCGGTCGACATACTCCGTTTTATTTTCACAGGTGACAGGCACCAAATTACCGTCAGGGCAAAGTGGAGTGTCATCTGGGGCGGTGAACCAGAGCCCGAATACTTCAGCAAAGTCGGGCTCGTTATAGCCTAAAATGATTTTCAAGCTGCGAGCAACTGCAGGCCAAACCTTTTCTATTTCGGCAAGAGAGAAGGGAACTTCTAGTAAGATGTAGTATACTAGTTCGGGAAGGTGTGTGTCTATCATGACTCCGTTGTTGAAAGCCAGCCCGAGGGCGATGCCAAAGCATAGGTAATAGTCCACTGGTTTAGTGCCAAACCAGTTATATACCGAGTCTTCGTCGCGCACAAAAAGCCCGAGCTCCTCGGAAACCAGCTCACGAAATAGCAGGTGCATCCATTCTTTGCATAGTCCTCCCGCATCGATACCGTTTTCATTTTCAAATTCGATTCGAAGAGGACGCTTGAGATCAATCTCCGAATGGCCAAGTAGCAACGCCATGGAATCTTCAAGCAGCCGTTCGCGGCGAATGCGAAGGTGCAGCACTGGCTGACGCCCTGACTGAAGCATTGCCCTGGTCCAAGCGGCGTTGACGGTGGAGTTTTGGTAACTGGTAACGGGACCAGAAGGCACTGAACAATTTGACGAGGCACTTGACATGAGCTGCTGGGGTGCTCTTAGTTGCGAGAACTGCATGTCCTTGAGTTGACGTTGAACGGAATGGCGGAAAATGATGCTTTTAGAGGCGATAGTGAGAAGAAACGGATACTGTGAAAATGAGAACCGAGTCAACAAGCTACTTTCGGCCTCCCATAAATCATTCAAGCTATGCTTTTTGAGTGCGTCTCGTCGTTTGATCGTTTGCTGCAAAACATCAAAATCCGGGCCTAGCTCGATGAAGTCTGTCATTGTGTTGTAAAATGCAGATGCTTGGAGCTTTTGAGGCTCTCCTAGCGAGTGGACTTTAGACGCATGGTAGAACGCTTCCAAAGTTTTAGCAAATACAGCAATTCGCCAGTCGTCGTTGTACCATACGCACTTGATTCTGTTTCTTCCCGGGATGGGTTTGGCAGGGCCTCCAGAGAGCACAGTTGAATTGTCTGACTTGTAATGGTAGTGGAACATGAGGCGGTGCCCAATATACGAGTTCAGGAGGTCGACATAGGCATGGAACTCGGCGGTTTCCATCGCCGCCAGATAGTTCACCAAGTGCTCACGATTCTCAGAGTCTGCGAAGCTCAAAAGGCCCATAGAGCGTTCGAGCAGCACACGCGCCCTTGACCTTAGGGAGGAGTATCTTCCCAGCTTTTGTAGCGGCCCAGTAATTTTGGTAAACATTGAGCACTCAAGGAATGCGGGGCATTTGAGAATGATGAGGATATACTGCAGTTCCTGGAAAGTGACTCTAGTATATCCTCTAGTTCCCAGTGCGTGTTGCGCACCCTGGAGAACGGCCCGAATCGGAGAGGTGGAGGTGGTGCTAGCAAGTACCTGGTAGGTGAGGGCGAGGAGTTCTCTGTCTATCTTCTTATCAGGGTGATCACAGAACGTAGCCAAGACGGAGGACACATTGCTGAAGCATTCTACCACCAGATCGGTCATTGACTCAAAATCGTTGATAGCGGCCAGATCGCAAAGCATGCCTATATCCAGCTTTTCCCCGGTCGCCTGAGGCTCTAGTGCGAATATGTATGAGGTATCGCACACTTGACAATTTGAGCCATTGAAGTTGCGAGCACATACAAAGCACCTGCGCGTCTCGTTGACAATTGAGCGGGTAAGAGCCACCGGTTTCTTGCGTGCGTCCGGCGATATACACCCTTGATGGCGACTCGACCGGCTCGACCTGCTGGAGCGGGAGCTGCGAGCAGAGCGCAAGCTGCGCATACTACGGTGCGAGTACACTGAGCTGCTACGGCGATGGCGGGGGTAAGTAGCGGATTCGGCGAGCTGGGCCTGCAATGAAGCCTGTTGGTGGTTTGGTGATGGCTGAGGCGGTAACTTTTGTAGCAGTGTGAATAGCTCATCCTCGCGGGGTAGGGCCACTGATGGGCTGGTGGGGTTGACGTGGGATCTGCGCGACCTAAACAATCGCCAACCTGTCATAGACTTGCAAAGATTCGGTTTAGCGAGGTGCGAATATAGATAGGTAGATATCAGCTGGCTGCCGATGAGGTATACTTAGTTAAAACAGGGTTAGGGTGCATATGTAGAAGCACACACGATCTGGTTGAGGTAGTGGTTGGAGCTAGTTCTAGGGTTGATGACCGCAGGATGACATTGACCTGACCCGATGCAGTATATGCTATTGACACTGCTGAACTGTTCGGCCCGGGCATTACAGGCGTAGATCCGCCTGCAGTCTTCGGACCCAAAATAGATAATCCGGTTCTGCAGAGCTTGCATGGAGCTTGCTTGGATGGGCTTGAGTTTGCACCGGGTAAGCTCGGTAATAACGGAACTAATCTTCATGTGGGGTGACAGGAGGTGAAAAATAGTGTATCACAACCTAAATTTCATTATCAATTCAAGAAAAACTATTTAGACTGGAGATTCTCAATAGATCTAGAGCAGATGTTGCGATAGTCATGTGCAGAAGTGCGTTGAAACCAACATCTTGACAAAAGCAATGTTACAAAAAAAGTGGTTCAAGTTTAGCAGTTTGTAGATAGTAATTATTCCAGCGCCTGATAAGAATTTTGCGGTTAAGGCGCATAGATTACGTCAAGAGGGCCATTGAGGGGTCAAACAAGACCCATCGATAGCGACATTAATGCAAGGTACTCCAAACTAGGGAATGCAGTTGTAATTGCGTCATGATCACTCAAGCGATGCACCAGATCGATTGTCCCAGATTTGTTTTGATTGTCCCACCGTTGATTTCTTTTTGGCCCACCAGATCTCGATGCAGATCTCAAGCATCCAGCAGGTTGCGGGTCCTGCGTCGTTGGTAGCAGTCCCATTGCCCAGGCAACGCCCCATACCCGGGTGTACCATGCAAATTGTCAAAGCACAAAGTGGCTGTGCTGGTTTTAATTAGCGCTCCTCGCCACCGAATTTGCCACAAGTAAATTTTCTGCACTATCACAAGGCCACCAGATAATACCTCGATTAGTAAACAGCCAGTACCCCGTCAAAAGCCCCTCCAGCTATTATTCACCACCGATGTCAACGCCAGTACCAGCGGTATACGCGTTCCCTCAGATCACTGAGGTTGCGGCCACAGTAGCCGACCACGTTGTCGGGATTCAGAATAATGTCCTGAATAGCAAGCGCCGGTTCAGAATTGGTGTAAGTGGCGGGTCGCTAATTGCAAACCTCAAGGAGGGCCTGCTGAAACGCAATGATGTGAAGTGGTCTCAATGGGACATTTTTTTTGCGGACGAGCGACTGGTAAAGTTCGACTCCGAGGAGAGTAATTACGGCCAGTTCAAGCGTCACATTCTTGATGAATTGCCCGAGGATGAGCAGCCCAACGTGTTTCCCATTGATGAGAGTCTTATTGACGATGCCCAGGAGGCCGCCGACTCGTACGAGAAGACGCTTATCCGTCAGTTTGCAGCCAAGGAGACCGTCAAGCTGCCCAGCTTTGACCTGCTGCTGCTAGGCTGTGCTCCCGACGGCCATATTGCGTCTCTATTCCCAAACCATGAGCTATTGCGCGAGAAGGACGCTTGGGTCGCTCCGGTAGAGGATGCTCCTGTACCTCCCCGGCGCCGAATTACCCTCACTCTGCCGGTGATTTCGCACTCGCACCGTGTATCGTTTGTTGTTGAGGGTGCCACCAAGGCCCCTATTGTGAAAACTATTATGGAGCGTCCGGACAAGGGGCTGCCTGGCTCGTTAGTTAACGAGGGTGCCGCAGGCCGCGTGGCTTGGTTCGTCGACAATGAAGCTCTAACGGGCGTATTTGTTCAAAAGAAGCCCTACAAAATCACAGCACCTTTGAAGTAATCGTATTTATGTAGCGGATTAATATGAATATGCATGAAGTAAACCGCCAGTAGATAGGATGAGAGCTAAGTAGTCTTGACTAGACTGCAAGTCACAGCAACCAATTCAATATAATAATGGCATCCACCTGCGCAATATAGGAGGATTCGCAATACTTCGACGAAAAAATGAATCGCTCGGGAATCGAACCCGACTCACCTGCTTGGAAGGCAGGTATCATAACCACTAGACCAGCGATCCTGTGATGGTGAAAGAAGGAATACTGGAACATCATTGGGTGCTTGTATTCTGGGAACTCAGGTTTGAGAAGTGTTTGCTGCTGGTTCAATAATTTGTTAGTACATACGTTGCTTCTGTGCACATCTTGGGCCAGACGCACCACGGCTTGTGGTATCGTAAGCTACACCTCACTAGTATTCATGCTAGCACCGTTGTGTGTAGACATTTTCTTACAGTACAAAGTTTGCGCATTCTAGGGATGTCTGCGTTTCCCGCAGAAAACCGTACTTACACGAACCAAGCGATAGTCCATGATACTGCCAAAGAACTTGTCGTATGTAAGCATTAGTGGTTTAGTGGTAAAATACGACGTTGCCATCGTTGTGCCCCCGGTTCGATTCCGGGCTAATGCATTTTTGCACCTTAGAGCCCTATTACTTGGTTTTTTGCATGCCATATATCAGGTTAAATCGATTCTATATGATGTTTATATATAGACTACAATAAATTAAGAAGAAGGCCTTACGGACAATTGTGAGAGGCGACTCTTGGAAGCTGGGCTAGGCGCGTAGCTTTTCATGAGTTGTCGCCGCTGCGATGACTCTCTCAGGTACGAGATCACTTGGTCTTTGTCTCTCAAGGACTCTTTCAATTCTGACAGCTCGTCGTGCAGCTCCTGGATCTCCACGTTTGGATGATGCAGCAGCTTGGTACGGGCTAGTTCATTTTGAGCCTCTGCCAGCTTTTGGATCAGGTCATTGATCTGGTCGTTGAGCCGCGCAATTTCTGCCTTGTATTGGACTGTTCCCTGGTCGCTGCTTGGCTGAGAGCCGCCGGACAAGAGGCTTTCTAGACTCTCGTCGGCGGTAGCATCACCAAGGTTCATGTACAAGTCGAGCTGGCCCTGCAGATCTTCGCGGGCGCTGATGGCCTCGGCGTTCTCTAGCTTGAGTTGAGCGATTTCGAGGCGCTGCTGCTCAATGATCTGTATTAGTTTCTCGTTTCCGGCGCCGGCATTTGCATCGTCCAGCACGCTGTTGCGGCGGGCCATGACTACGATGTTCTTGGCTCGCGCGGCGAATCGGAGGGTGTTCAGGGTTTCTGTGGTTGTATTGGTGTTGGTTTGGATAGTGCAGAGCACGCTCACGAGGGCGTTGCCCATCAGGGAGGGCTGGAGCAGCCGGGTCAGCTTCGAGTCTCTGAACGGCACGTGGCCACCTCCTCCGGTGCTGAGGCGCGAGATGACGGTGCCGAGGGTCAGGAGTGACTTGTTGATGAAGGCACCTTCTTTTCGGCGCTCCATTTGCGAGACGGCGCGCTCGCTGCCGGCCAAGTCGCACAGGTACAGGGTGCTCTGTCTCTCTCCACAATAAATATTAACCTGGACCACGGCGTGGCTTCGGGAGGAATGGAGATTGAATTGGGTGCTGGATGTCTTGCGCAGCAAGTCGCCCTGGGCGATCTGCGAGTTCAATTGTTCAGCGTTCTTGACCGACACCTCGGTGAGCCCCACTGCGCGGACTCCACGCACGGGGTCGTCTCTGAGGGTGATTTCGACCGGGTCCGAGTTTGTACAGAGCAGGTCGCATACCCGTTCGTTGTAGATCTCGAGGTAGGACACCTTGACGTTGTAAGGCTGGCCGGTGGCGTCGAGCAGCGCGTAGAGCAGGTCCACGCCGCGGGGGATCATGCCCGGGTCCTGGTGGTCGCCCTGCATGCTGAAGGTCTTGCCCGAGCCGGTCATGCCGTACGCGAACACGGTGCCATTGTAGCCCTCGACGACCTGGTGGATGATTGGGGCCACGCTGTTGTCGAACACGTCCGAGTTGGGGTTGAGGCCGTCGTAGACGTGGTCGAACGAGAAGTCCCCGGACGAGCTGTGGCCAACGACCTTGGATCGAGGGCTGACGGTCCACGGGGTGTGGGAGTCCTCTTTCTCGGGTTTTGCCCGCACGCTGACCATGATGGAGCCTCTAAACACTTGATTGGCGCCGAGACTGCGCATGCTGGCGGAGGAGGACGCCCGGGATGTGACGGTTGAGGACCGGTTGAGCATCGTCATTGACTGGGGCCGTCGAATCGGGGCCCCATTCGCCAACGGGGGGCTGCCGGCTTTTGATGGGGGCCGCATGAACGGAGGCGCACGTTTTGACGGGGACGGTGCCCGGTGGGACATCCTACTATTCATGGAGAAAGCGAGGAACAACTATTAGCACGAACCTTAGTCACGGGCGCGGAAATCAGACTGGCAGCTGGCTGAGGTAAATGATAAGAAAATACGAATATTTAAAGCAAATAGTGTAGTTTTTTTTTGGTCGGCCGTGGGCGACTTTTGTGGTGCGGCGCGATGCGCTGGCGGTATGGGCCGGCGAGCGCATGGGCTACGCGACAGCGGTCGACATCGACTCAGCGAGGCGGTGAGCGCCCCGGCAACCGCGGCCAGCGCGATAGTCACCGTCCTTGTCTGGGCGCGGGTCGGTGGTCACGTGCTCGCGCCGCTCACAAAAAGGGGCCACGCGGTCCGGAACGTCAACAAAGTAGCCCAATGGATAAGCTTCGCGAAAAACTGAACGCTCTCAAGCAGGAGTCCGAGGAGCACATGGAGCGTGTTGAGGACGCCAACAAGAAGATCAAGCAATTGGAAGAGGAGACCCTGAGCAAGGATCAGGAGATCGCGAGCCTCACTCACAAGAACCAGCTGCTGGAGGACGAGGTGTCGGAGCTCGAGGACAAGCTCAAGGTCGCCAAGGGCGCTGCCGAGGAGGGAGCGGCCCACGGAACCGCCAAGGAGGCGCTCTCCACCAAGGTGTCGAGCCTGGAGCAGCAGCTCGAGGACTCAGAAGCCAAGCTCAAGGAGGCTGAGGAGAACAGTCGCCAGCAGGACGTCAAGGTCGAGCACCTGGAGCGCCGCGTGGCCTCTATCGAGAAGGAGCGCGACACTCTCGAGGCCAAGCTGGAGGAGGTGACCACCAAGCTCAACGAGAGCCAGGCCGAACTCGAGGAGATCAACAAGCAGCTCGATGCGATGTAATACCCTAATAAGTCGGCAAATAAAACTTGATCATTATAATTATGGATATTTCATAAATAGCTACATGTTAGACGTGTCGACAAAGTCGGTGCCAAACACCAGGTCCCAGAACTTGGAGGTGACTCCGAACCCGCGTTCAAAGTTCTTGTAGTGGTGGTCGAGGTGGTGCACCTTGGTGGGCTTCATGAGTCGCGGCAGCTGTTTGTGATGCAAAAAGTAGTGGGTGCAGTCGTACATCACGTATCCCATGTAGGCGCCGGCAAACACCACCTGGCTCACGTAGAAGTTGCGGAACACATAGTGGCAGAGGTTATATAGCGGGAACGTGAGCACCACCATGAGGGCGGGGGGCATCACCAGCCGTAGCCGGTCCATGGGCAGAAAGTGGTGGATCCCGTGCAGCAAAAAGTGCAGGGTGAATGCATACTGGTTCTCGGGCAGGTAGTAGTCGAGGTGGAACAGGAAGCGGTGCAGAATGTACTCCACGAGCGTCCACAGGAACAGCCCAAACGCGTAAAGGAACAGCGTGAGGAACGGGTTGAGGGCCTTGGCCCCGCTGTACAGGAAACACATGTTGACGGGGATGTGGATCAGGGGAATCATCCACCACGGCGTGCACGAGATCGGCTCCAAAAAGTTGCCAAAGATGGGGGCACTGCCCTTGCCGTAGTGGCGTGGCTTGTGCACCTGCTCGAGATAGAACTCCTTGGTCCACCTGGCCCGCAGCACCTGCATCAGTAGCGGCTTGTTGAGGTCGAGGAACTTGTTCTTTTTGTAGTCTTCGCTGTAATCGGTGGTTTGCTGTAGCAGTGTCTCGCTGTCGTCGGACGCGGTAGGGTCGTCGAGAACTCCCAAGAAAAACTCGTCAAGCACTTCGTACGCGCTCTCGCTGTGCGTGTGCGACAATGGGTCCGCCAGCAAGAACGTGATGTCCTCCCCGATGTGGTCGGTGATCAGCTCGGGGCCTCCAGGGTGGTCCTCGACAAACTCCGTAACGTCGTAGACCTTGGTCCGGTCCATGTAGACGATGGCTCGGCCATTTTTCAGCAGATCCTTGAGCTGTTGAGCGCTCACAGTTTTTTGTGCCATTTGGAATGAATGCTGACATCAACACCCGAGCAGTCGTTTAAATATACGGGGTGGCCTGATCGGGCGGAAATGCAAGGGGGTGGTTTGCATCGATTAATCGAGCCATTTTCTGGAATGTAGCCGGGTTTCTCTCGTCAGACTGCGAGCAATACTCGTCCGCATCCATGTGATGTCAGCCGGAAATTGGCACTACGTCCTGCAGATCCAGAATTGTACTGATCTCAAGTTGCTGTGCCTTTGCTTCCACCGCTGGGCTGCTCCGATGACGTCATGCTAACGGCGCCATTTGCAATTTTTCAGTTTCACACTTCTAAAAAATTTGGGATTATCGATACGCTGGGACCGTATTTGTAATCTGGACTGCTTTCCCGGGTAAGCGGCCGCGTCATTTCTCATGATCGACTTGTCAGACGTGAGCCGGGTGGTACTCGGAGCCGGTGCGTTTAACAACGTTCAGTACGGAGCAGACGGCGAGCTGAGCCCGTACGACACCCTAAAGTATGCGTTCGACCACGGGATCAACGCAGTGGACACCTCGGCATACTATGGGCAATCCGAAGTGTTGCTGGGCAATGCCCTAGCAAAGCTCGACTATCCTCGGAGCTCCTACTTTATCTCCACCAAAGCTGGCCGCTGGGAAGACAACACCTTCGATTATTCACCCGAATCGATCCGTAAGAGCCTGCACCGCTCACTGCAACGGCTCAACCTCGAGTACGTTGATCTACTGCTGCTGCACGACGTGGAGTTCAAGACCCTCGAGGAGGCAGTAGTGGCGCTCCAGACAATGGTGCAGCTCCGCACTGAAGGCAAGGCTCGCTTCATTGGGTTCTCGGGCCTGCCTTTGCCGTACCTGCTGAAGCTAGCCCAGGTGTGTGCAGCCCACCTGCAAACCCAGGTTGACGCAATCCTCAGCTACTGCAACCTCACTATTCAAAACACTCTGCTCTTGGAGTACGAGCCGTTGTTCAAGCAATTGGGAGTCTCGAAAATCTTCAATGCGTCGCCACTGGGCATGTCGCTGCTGAGATCTGGCAGCACCCATGACTGGCACCCGGCATCTAGCAGTTTGAAACAGAGAACGAAAGAGATCAGCGAACTGCTGCTGTCCGAGCACCAGCTCGAGCTCGCAGACGTCGCCGAGCAGTTTGCATTTGGGGCTTGGAGCGGCCCGACAGTCGTGGGGTGCCGCACGCCGAACGAAGTTCGGGTCGCGTTGCGTAACTGTGAGCTCGCTGGCTCTGCGGACCGCGAGATCTTCAGTCTGGTGCAGTCAAAATACGGTGCCCTCATGAATACTATTTGGCCATCAGGTAACGGTGACGACGCAGCCACAACCGAGTACACATCAATTGACTCGCGTGTGCGTCCTGCTGACTCCGTGGTCGTTAAAGCGTGAGCTTTCGCTCATTTCACGAACTTATGATAATAGACTATAGACCTATATTACTTAATCTGGAAATTTCAATGCATGAGCGAGCCTAACACCAAGGCAGACCTCAACTTCATTCGAAAGCAGTCCCGGTCAGTCTGCAATCGTATACAGAGTATTTTATATGATACTGAGTTCGTTCTGGCCACACAAGCCTATTTCCAAAAACCATTAGTTGCGAATAGGCGATGTGGATCCTGGTATGTTCCTCCAGAAAATGCCGTGGCCTCGTGCTATTTTAAGAGCACTGACGGTCATACTAGCCAATGGCAATTTAGTACTCGTCGACTGAACCTCCATCTGCTGCCTATAATTGAGGAGCACAAGGGCGTTATAATTGTTGACAGCACTAGAAGAGGCAAGATCATGCCTGACGCAGCCTCGAAAACCATTCCTATATGGTGTGCGGTGTTAAATCGTGCAAACGGGTTCGATACGCCACTCTGGCTGCCGCCCGCAATTGTCTCCAAAAGCGAAAAGGCACAAATTGAGGCAAAGCTCGGAGAATTTGAAGATCTACTGGTGAAAACTGTCGACAAGTCAATGTACACTATGACCAAGCCGTTGCGACCTCTATGGTTCAATCATGGCGACGTATTCCTCGAAGAAGCACCTGCATTTCCCCCAGATTACCATACGATCATCATATGCACAGCATCCTTTCCCGCACAGGACGGCCAGAGCTCCATCCCTGGAGGCATAAGCTACGTTCAAGGCGCCGCCGACGATCATGAGCTATGGGCCGGGAACCTTACTCCAGAGCTGTTTTGGAGCCGCAAAGAACTCCACGAACTAACAACTGATGCTAGTCTGCGAGAAATGATAGAGAGCCTTCGACCAGCTGAATTAGAGAAGCCTCAGACGACGTCATTAACCAAATATCTGACACTCGCTAACAGAGAGATAGCCGGGAGCCCAACGATTGATCTACGGGAAAAGTCGTCGAGCAAATGGGCCATTCCAGCTGGAAAAAAAGGTGCCAGGCTCCTCTCAAATCTGTTGAAACCTATATGTGACTATTTCCAAACCAATGGGCCGTATGTCACTATACTCGACGACGATAGCAGCGACGCTGGCGTTGCAGTAGCGTTGATGCTTGATAGTCTATTTTTCACCGAATCGGGCGAACCCCTAGGATTGAGAAGAAGCAGTCATGTGCCAAAAGACGAGGTGTCTCGCAGATTGGCCAAGATCACTGCGACCACGCAAGGTGCCCCTAGTCGTACGACAATGAACATAATTGGTGCATTTCTCCGACGTTAATAGCATTAATACATAAACGTTACTTTAATTCTCGACTAGATGCAACTTCCTCTAACGTAAATTTCACCCACCAGACATCACGTGAACACAACTTCATGAACCGTCGTCTGGTTCGACATTTGACGTCGATGAGCGGGACGTGGAGTCCAAACTCCATTTTCTTAAGGAACGACCCGTGGAAACTGGAGCGTGGAAAGATAGATAAGTTCGAGACTCAAAGGTTCACAAAGTCATCAAAATTTGCACGTAACATCCTGGAGGAGAACCATGAAGAAGCGTGGAACATCATTGAGCCGTTATTGGTGACTGATAATAAGGCTCTCCAAAAAGTCCCTGCCTACTTGTGCTCGAAATTCCTCTCGCTGCTGCCTGATGGCTCGGTCGACGGTCAAGTCTATTGGCCGCGAGCCCTCAAATTCGCAGAAGCAATGCAAGCAGCTGGGCACAGCTTTACCAGCGCAGATTATGTTGCACTCATCAACCTTAGCTTCAAGGCTCGCCAGTACGATATGGTCGAGAACATCTGGCATAACATTCAGCTAAACCATAGGGACATGCTGAGCGATGTTAATCTATGGAATGCATACATCCAAGCTACTTGCCAAGCGTACCCGTTATTCTGGCCCATCAGGGATGGGAAAACTGCGAAGCGGATCAACCCTGCCAACGCCCCTCCTCTACTGAACAGCATCACGGACTTGCTCAAGAGGATGGATTTTGCAGGAGTAGCCTCCAATCATAGAACGTACGAGCTGAGCTTGATGGCATTCAGCAGACAAGGACGTCTTGATATTGCCAAAACTATCATCAATCAGGCATGGCTTAATGAAGATGCGTCACATATGGAGAGCTCACTGCTATATCCTAATATATCTACTCTGACGGCGATCACTGAGGGATTTGCATTCAATGACGAACTGCAAGAAGGCATGAATCTAGCATTCGAGATCCAGCAGCTTTACAATATTCCCCTTAATACCAACGAGGCGTTGAATTTCTGGATTCGCTTATTTAGACACATAAGCGTGAGCACAGCGCCAAAGGGATACTTGGGAAATGGGGTCTTCAACCAGATGTGGGCCCTGGCCGCCGACCAGTATAAGCTTGTCCCCAATGCTGGCCTTTGGTCGCTCCGTATTGAGCACCTGAATCTTAAAAATCAATTCGATGAGCTGGCTGCGCAAGTCGAGCCTATCATGAATAGCACGTCGCTACCAAAGCAGTCTCGACTAGCCCTTGCCGGATCGGCTCTAACAAAGGCCGCTAGAGGATACACAAATAAGGGCCGGGCTCTCGATGCTCTTGCGCTGCTGCAAAACTGGTCCAATAAGGGGCTTGATTTGCGAATGAGGCTTGAGGGCTACGTATCACAGCGCAGTGGGGGGCTGTCATTTGAGCAGCTTGAAATGTTCAAGGATGACGATGATGATGATAATTTTATGGGTGTGTAAATATAAGAGCAGAAGTGGAGAAACCAAGTACAAAGTTGCATTAAAGTCTCTCAAAGTCATTACAGTACATATACCGCGACATTGTGATCCAGATATAACGGAACCACACCATTTGAGTACGGTGGGCATTGACCATTGCGTCGCAGATTCGGCTGTAGGCAGCCCGGTCAACAATGAACACCTTTTTGTCAAGGATCCGAGTGACAATCGCATCTACGTGGGCCATGTACTTGCGGAAGAGCGAAACTGACTTGAGCATGTAGACCTTTATACCTTTACCCTTGGCGTACTCCTGAACAGCCCGACTGACCTGCTTGTGATTGGTATGGCCGGACACGCCTCCCTCGTCAAAGGTGATCAGAGTAGTGGCCCCAGTTTTCTCCACCTCCTTGGAGAGATACGAGATAATGACACTAGTATCCCACTCTACCACCATCGAGTCTGGCAAGTGTTTCTCGTCGTCGATTATGGTGACATTTGCTCCGGAAATACCCAAAATTTCTGCAGCATTGATGAGCTCGCTGCTTCGCACCTCGCCCAAGCCCTGGTCATTGCCGGTGCTAAGACAGAGTAGGCTCACCGAGTTGTTGTGCTCGGGGGCAGTGGCATAAATAATTGAAGGTCCAAAGAACATGGCCTCATCATCCGGGTGTGCTGTAACATACAGAATGGACTGTTTCCTTAGAGAGATCGGTGAAGCGATCATATGGACTCGATTAGCCAGGACATATAGAGCTATGCTCAACAGCGACAAAACACTCAAAACAGACATAGGACTCTCGGTGGGGAGAAATTATCAACTGTGCCATGTGGTCCAGTGGCTGCGGTGGCGTTAGTCTCATCGAAAGATAAATAGATTACGACAAAAGAGGACCCTTACACAGTCGCGGTGCTATGTAGTGATTGATCCGTTAAGTGAGTGTCGTTGCATTTACTGGCCAATCAGTGTCAGGTGCGCCTGCAGAAAATTCAGGGCGTGGTGCTGCTGTCAAATAACGAAAATTCCGAGGCTGCAGATGGGGTACATAAGAATATTGGCAGCGTGTCTGCAAAATTATGGGGCACGGTCTTTCAACGGTGCATGCGAAGCTGCATTTATTGTCCTGAGCTGCACCACGCGGCCATATGAGATCTGCCTTGGCAACAGCTGTTGGTTTCTTTGCATATGTAAACCAAGTGATCAGATTGGTTAAATCCCGATCCTGAGCATATTTCTCGGATAAAACGTCCGCAGCGCTGGTGCTATCTGAATCCGTTCTAGTTAAGACACTGCAGCCTGCATAGTGGTTCGGTCGCCTGCATAATGAACGCGGGGGTATGGCTCCGGCCATGGCTCAGCTATCGCCAACGACGGAGCTCGGCACGGGAGCTCTGATCCTCAGTGTACTCTCGAGAAGTGCCGGCTGGAGCCAATCTGCCTAACCCCCGCGGCTCCACTGGGGCTTTTGCAGGGTCCCTGGCAACAGCTTACTCATTGTTCTCCCAAACTAGAACTCCTCTACTTTCCACACACTAATTCTGCATTGTGACAAGGAAGGGCTTCAATATGACAGACTTTGTGCGTTTCCAAGTATTCAAGTCCTATTTCGAGGTCACCAGTCGCTACGCCAACCTTAATCCGATCGGGATGGGGGCTTTCGGATTGGTCTGTTCGGCTCAAGATCAGTTGACCGGCCAGAACGTGGCGCTGAAAAAGATCATGAAGCCGTTTAGCACCGCTATCCTGGCCAAGCGTACATACCGTGAGCTCAAGCTGCTCAAGCACTTGCGGCATGAGAACGTTATTTCATTATCGGATATTTTTATTAGTCCCCTTGAAGATATTTATTTCGTTACAGAGCTCTTGGGGTTCGATCTACACCAGCTATTGACCTCGCGTCCATTGGAGAAGCAATTTGTGAGCTATCTGTTCTATCAGATCATGCGGGCTCTCAAGTATGTCCACTCGGCCAACGTTGTGCACCGCGACCTCAAGCCAAGCAATATTTTAATTAATGACAATTGTGACCTTAAGATTTGCGATTTTGGTTTGGCCCGTATCCAGGACCCCCAGATGACAGGCTATGTCTCTACCCGCCATTACCGAGCTCCGGAGATTATGCTCAGCTGGCAGAGATACGATGTTGAGGTTGACATCTGGTCCGCGGGATGCATCCTCGCTGAAATGATTTTGGGACACCCACTTTTGCCCGGACAAGACCATATCCACCAGTTTAGTATTATCACTGAGCTCCTCGGCACCCCGCCAGATGAGGTTATCAACTCGATCGGAAGCGAGAATACCCTGAGATTTGTTCGCAGTCTGCCGCACCGCGAGCCAGTTTCGTTCGCCACAAAGTTCGAGGGATGTGAGCCTGAGGTAGTGGATTTGCTGGAAAAGATGCTGGTGTTTGATCCGCGGAAACGCATTACTGCTGCAGAGTCGTTGGAGCACCCTTATCTATTGCAGTATCATGACCCCACTGATGAACCCGTGGCTGACGAACCTTTTGATTGGAGTTTCACTGGTGCCGACTTGCCAGTTGATACTTGGAAAATGATGATGTACTCTGAAATCCTGGATTTCCACAATGTCGGCCCCATGGTTGAAGAACCAGAGCAACCTCAGCAGACGCAAGAGGTCGCTGAACTCCAGCAGAATTAAATCATTCCAGTCGTATAATACCACATGCACCCCAAGTCCTTTTTTTCAATAAGTCGCTTCGTGTATATGTGTAATCATATACAGACTAATGTGCTCAACCTTCCTTCTATAGACAGTTTTACAACACGCTAGATAATGTTTAAAGGCCTACCCCTTCGTATTCTGGATTTTACAAGATTCATAACGATTTTACATATTCATAACAACTTACTAGAAAAGATACTGGGGGTACACGTCCCCACCTCATACAAGACCCCCTTCTTTCGCGAGCGAGTAGAAGGCTCCATTTGTATTTTTGAGTAGCTGGTCCGGGGGTCCAAGTTCAACCACTTCTCCATAACTCAACACTAAGATACGATCGCTATCCATGATGGTATTCAAGCGATGGGCGACCGTGAGAATTGTACGATTCTGGAACTCCTTGCGGATTGTCTTCTGAACGAGCTTGTCAGTTTCCACATCAACGGCAGCCGTCGCTTCATCCAAAACAAGGACATTTGTTTCGGTTAGCATAGCACGAGCCAGGGCGATCAGCTGCCGCTGTCCGCCACTCAGGTTGTTACCAGATTCCCTGACCGGTGCATCTAGCTTTCCAGGCATCTTCTCCACGTGGTGCTTGAGGTGACTCAATTCCAGTGCTCGCCAAATCTCAGTGTCGGTCCATCTTCCAGCTGGATCCAAATTAGATCGGATTGTTCCGCTGAAAAGTTGCGAGTCCTGAGGAATGATACTAAGGTGGCTGCGCAAATCAAAGAGGCCAATGTCAGAGGTATTGATACCGTCAATCTCGAAATGGCCTTCAGAAGGTTCCACAAGCCTGAATAGAGCTAAGGTCAAAGTGGACTTGCCGCTTCCGGTACGCCCAACAATGCCAAGCTTTTCGCCAGGCTTGATATCTAGGTTTACGTGCTTGAGCACCAGAGGAAGCTCTGGACGATAGCGGCAGCTATAGTCATTGATTGAGATGGCACCATGAGCTGGCCAGCCCTCGGGTGGCCTATGATCAGCAATCACAAGTGGTGCCTCAGGCTTGATATCGCAATACTCCAGGACACGTTCCACACTAACAATATTGGTCTCAGCCTCAACTGACATGCGAACAACCCAGTTAAGCGTTTGCGTAATATTTAAAGCGTAACTGAGAGCCAAACCAATACTTCCTGCACTGATATGGCCATAAGGCAAAGACCATACTGAGAAAGTTGCGGCAGACAGAATAATAAATGATCCAATGAACTCAAGACGTACAGCTAACCAACGATTTGCACTCACACCAGGGAAGTATGCTTTGTTATTGGTGTCGATATATCCCTGATTCATAAAATTGAAACGTTCAGTTTGATTGTAAGCACGAACTGTAGTGATGCCATCCAATGTCTCTTGGAACTGAGCGTAAATTGGAGACTTGGAGACGCTCTCTAATCGTTTAAGCTCCCGAGAAGTGTGCAGGTAGTACTTCTGGTAGTGATAGTAAACGAAGAACAAGGGAATTACGAGCAGCAAGAACGCAGGGGTGCTAGAGGACACAATGATAATTGTGTAAATAACCCGAATGATGCACATGATAAGCTGAGAGAGACTTCTTGGAAGTTGCTGATCAATCTTGTAGATGTCATTTGAGAATCGATTGATAATGCGGCCAATAGGCGTAGTCTCAAAAAATGACATTGGAGCTCTAACAACGGCCTCTAGCATGCGATCGTGTAGTGTTTTGGCTGCTTTCAGAGCAGCACCAAAGAAAATGGCTATTTGCTGCACAGCGGTAAATGTGCAGAAGAGAACCCCAATCAACGCATATATGGACAAATAAAAAGTGACCGAATGCGTGTCCTTCCCCTTATCATTAGAGTCTGCCCAGTGCTTGAGCCAGACATTACTCAACACACTCAAACCACCACTAGTGCACATGGTCAAAATCACTAATAGAACCATAAGTGGTCCACAGACTCTGACGTACTCTTTGTAGACATTCCATGAAACTTTTCCTTGCTCAACATGCTCCTTTCGAGTTTCAACAGGAGGCTCTACACGCCACGATGATACGGATGCACGGCGCAGACTGTTTCTGCGACTTGGAGCGCGCGAATCATGAAGCTGCTGAATATGCTCGGTTGTTGAGGACGAAACACTTGAGCGGCGTGATGGTGCCTGGGAGTTTGAGCGGCTGGAAGAATTGTCGCTTTTGCGACCAAATTCTCGAAACAACGCACGGAGGGGACTTTCATTGGGCGATGTAAGAATCGCTTCGTATTCACCTTGTTCACAGATTCGATGGCCATCGAGCATAGCAATAGTATTGGCGTTACGTAGTACCGGAAGAGAATTCGTGGCAAGCAGTATGGCTTTGGACGCCAGCAAGCCCTCTTGGCTCAGCACATTGGAGATTATGTGCTTGCCAACGTGCTCATCTACAGCACTCAAGGGGTCATCAAGTAAGTAAACATCAGCTCTTGAGTAAACAGCCCGTGCAAGCGCAAGACGAGACTTTTGGCCGCCACTAAGAGATATACCCTTTTCACCAACCAAAGTAGCATCACCATCTGGCAAGACCGCAAAATCGCTCAAGAGTGCACAAGCTTTGATTGTCTGGTTATAAATAACCTCATCATACTTAAAACCGAACAAGATATTCTCTCGGACTGTTCCATTAAAGATCCATGGAGATTGACTGACATAGGCAACGGAGCCGTGGACTTGCACGGAGCCCCCTTTCTTTAAGTAAATGTCCTCAAGAATACCACTCAGGAGTGTTGTCTTACCAGAGCCCACCCGACCAACAACACATACGAGTTCTCCTTTCTTAACCTCCAAGTTGATGCCCTTTAGCATTGGCTCACTCTCTTTACTCCAAGCGAAGGATGCATTCTCCAGCTTGACGGCAACCTCTCCTAATTCAGTTTGGCGCGGCAAACGAGTGATGGAGCCCTTCTGGAGCTCCTCGCACTGTAGGAACTCAGTGATACGACCGGACGCAACGTTTGCCTCAATGAGGCCACTCATAAATTGGGGAAACATAGCTAGGGGGAAGTTGAGCAAGTTGAAGAGCGCTATCGCTGGGAAAATCTTATCCGCAGTAAGAGGAGTATGCTTGTTCAGGATAGAATAAAGTACGAAGGTGCTCAAAGAAACAAGGAAAGGCGCGAAAGCCCATAGAAACGATGTGAAGCTTTGGAACAAAACAACGGATTTCAATGCCGCTATTTCGAGTTCCAAACGGACATAGTTCAGCTTTGCAGTGAAGGGCAATTCCCACCCATACAGCTTGATGGACTTGATATTGGAAAGGAGCTCGTTGGTCAGATTTGTACGCTCATCCTTGGCACGCATCAGGCGCTCCTGGAAACTCTTTTGCTTTTTCGCCAAAAAGCTATTAATTGGAATGAAAACCAGCATAATAATCACACCGGCCCACATAGCCTGGCCAAGTAGGTTATGGAGAGATATCAGACAAAGGATGATCTGAAAGGGGCCAGACCATACAATGTGGCCATAGGGGAACAAATCTTGCAGTCTTTGGGTATCGATTGACATGAGGTTCACGGTGTCACCAATGGACTTTTGATTTCGAGCGTCCACAGAAAGACGTAGTGCCTTTTGAAATATAGCATTAGTGAGGGCAGACTTCGCGCGCATACCAGTTCCAAACGCACGATCAAAGTATTGGTGCAAGAACGCAGTTTGGCACAAAGAGGTGGCAAACATAGCGATGGATATGTAGAAGCCTCCTGTAAGGGACTCTTTTCCATGTGAGCTTTGATATTTTTCGACAAAGGCAATGAGAAGTCTCAACAACTGTGGCTGTACAAACGCTAGACAGTCCTGGACTACTTTGCAAAGGTTTCCAATGAGGAATCTAAACCCAAAAGCCCCAAATAACGCTCTATATAATGAGGGGCCATTGGCACGATTGCACTGACGCTTCCACTGGCGGTCAAACTCCTCGAAACAGCGATCTGCTCGATCGTCACTGGGAAGAGGAGGTAGAGCAGTCATAGTCAGGAAGTGCTCGTAACCCCTCTTCATCAATGGGGTCATCCATGTGAAAGTAAGTCGAGAGAAGACGTCAGCCTGATCGTAAGGATTATCGCGACGGGTGTCATTGAGATCCAAATTGATGTATTGTTCAGGCTGCGTATACCACTCAACGATGAAAGAAAAGAACGACAGTACAAAAAGTGTGCGTGCGATCGTGGTATGAGTTCCATTTACCGAAAATATATCGAGTGCCTGTGCTGCGGTAAATACGAGCCAATAAATAAGCAGACTAGAGCTTGGAATATTGGTGTAAGACGGTTCTTGCCAAGTTGCAATGAGTACGATTAAAAGTCCCAAAACAGTGAAAAGAGAGGTAATATCCGACAAAGCAGGAGTAGAGAGTCTGATTTGCCATGACCATAGTACAATTTGGACAATGATAGACAGAGCAAGTATGTACTCACGCCTACTGCGTGCAGATGCGACTCTTTTGCCAGAGGTAATTCTAAGGAGAGTTTGCCCCGTCACGAGGAGTAAACTAACGATGCTTGGGATATTGAGGACGATTCCTTCGAGGAAACAGCTAGTCCATGCCAAGTTTCTATCAAAAGGTCCCCACCCCGCAGGGTCGTTGCATAGAAAAAGATTGTTCGTTGTCGTATTACCTGCAAAACTGAAGAGGGGAGGCACATGAGCTGCCCAAATACTAGAATCAAGCGAGAGACCCTGATCTGCCATAGGGATTGGTTCCAGGTATTGAGCTTGTTGGCAAAGTCTTAATTAATAAGCTTTACTCATAGGTTTGCTGCAGGTTCCTGCATGGGATCGAAGGTAGTTTAACCCTATCAGGCTTTACAGTGTGAGGTGACTTTCGAAAAATAGTCTTGAGTTACCTCTAACGAATTGCGTACGTTTACTAAATGATGTTTAAATGCTAGTCTATGAAAGCTCAGGAGCTATAGAGTATACGTATTCCCTGAGCCCAGTTTGTATAAAATCCACTAATTCCCGTCAATCTGTGTCCTCTTGGGGGGACCAAATCAGTCAAGGAGCCACCCGGCCCGCCAAAGAGTGGGGAGCGACCATTGCGAGTGATGATGCCGCCGGCATCAATCCAGTAGCCACCTCTCACAGCAATTCCGACCAATTCGTCGCCGTCAGCAATAGGAATGTCGTGGGGCTTGCCGCCCTGATTGCCAAAGAAGGTAGAACGACCCTTGGCATCGATGAACTCGTATCCGTCCAAGGCATCTCCGGCCCAAACACGCACAAGACGGATGTGCTCTCTGGGGAGTTCCGTAGTGCGACAATCGCCATCTTCACGACCCACTGTGCTGCTGTGGACGATTGAACCGCTAGCATTTCGCTTCACGAATTCTTTGATATCGGAAATCCAACAGTCTTCCAGGCCTGGTGCGTGGACCTGCAGATCCAGCTTCTTATCTCTATCTTCTGGCTTGAGCGCTTGTAAGACCTGATCGAGAGTTAGGGTGACTTCTTGGGGAAGGTCCAGATACTCAAAGTGGCCCTTAGACCCGTCAGACTGGATATCAACCATGAAAATACCGTTGGGGCAGTGGAAGCTCAGTCCATTACGCATAGGGAAACAAACTGGTTTACAAGTACTTGTGAACCGGGGCTCTCCTGGCAGCCTAAAGGAAGGGTGGAAGCGGAAGCGCATAATGTCGAGCCTATTCCAGTAGTCCTCATCACGAGGACCAATGCATTTATTGGATCCAGGCTCGCAAACTATGAAGGAACGGTTCCAGTGCAAGTATCCACGGAGCATGATTCCATCTGGCTCGTGGGGACAACCGAGCAGGTGTCCGACCTCGTGCATGAACGCACCCTGAGAGACGCACAAGTTCTCGAGAGAGGTTCCGCTTTCACTAGCATCATTGGCGACTTCGTTGGTATCAGTGCGAGTGCTGTCCATGAGGCATGGCACCAGGTCCTCGAAATTCTTCGGCCAGGTGTGGAGGGCGTGGCCACCAAAAATGGCGAGACGGAGGTTTCCTACGTTTCCTCCCAATGCAGCATGACCCGTGATCAGATGGTTAGCTTTGTCCCAGTGGGTATCGAGATAAATGCAAGCAGCTTGACTGAAAGGGCGAGTGAAGGGCCCGCCGTACTTCTGGAGGGCATCAGCTGCCCAGCCGAACAGATCACCAGACCGCTTTGCACTGTGGTTCTGCTGAGCAACGTCTGGGTCTTGGATCTCGGCGACGGTTCGGTCCATTCGCACCACATGGACGTGGACAGTTGGGCGTTGCTTTTCTTGGTCGCGGTTGGAGAGCGAGTCGGGCTCGAACTCCTCGTAGGGCCGGAACGTGCGCAAGCCGAACCCGTTTCTGAGCATTTGTTCCTGAGTGAACGAGGCGTGCATGTACGCCAGCATGCGCATCTTGGCCACTGCCTGGTCGAGCCCGTTACCCTCCTTGTCTTTTTTATATCTGGGGGAGTCAAAAGTCAGCGGGCTGTCTTTGGCCACCATCAGGCAGTAGTGCACGGGAGGATCCTCGAGGATTGGCTGGTAACGCAGCTGCAATTCCTGCTTCACTTTGGAGCCCCTATCGAGGTCTGATTCAAAGAGGATCTTATTGTCACCAATTTCAAGCCGTACGAGCGCCTTGAACTGGCCGTCTACCACTGGAAACCGCTGGGATGGGAATGTATTGTTATAATACCAGGTAATTACCGAACCATTGCCTCCTCCACGAATAGTACCTCGGACGATGGAAACTCGGGAGCTTACAATGGCGTTTTGCCAAAGGTTTTCGAATCTTATTCCCTCGCTGGAGGGTAGAGGTTCTTGCTGTCGGTGCATGTTAAGAAACGTGGCGTAGCCTGAGCAGCAATAAAGCCACCGGGTTGAGGTTGCGGAGTAGGGCTGGCGAGTTGCTCATGATGGGAGAATGTGAGATCAATGGAAAGCATAACCCAATACTGCAAGCATGACGTTACTTTTGAATGATAAGCCGTGCTTCTCCCAGCAGAATTCCAATGGGTGGAATGTCAAGGGGTGAAACTAGCGCAGTGCCAATTGCGATTGCAGAGCAGGCATTGATAAATTTGAACCAGTTGCGATTCGTGATCCCAGCACAATGTTGACAAAATGTGCGGAGCCGCATGCCAAGATATTGTCCAGCTCGTGGACTCATCATGGGACCACGCGGCCGCATGCCTATGCCTTCTTTTGAGGCTGCAATTACGACGCCGGACACGATACCAGCTCCCCCCCAAGCCCAATCTTGGTCGAGTTATGCTGCACGGTCATGAGCACCACCTGCATGCAGACCGGAGATAAGGATCACCAGCATCTCACAACCGCAGCCTGACAAGGCTCTGAAATCCTCACTCCATAGATATGCTAGTATGTGGCTAACTGGTACTACATGTAAAGAGATATGCGTCGAAGAACCTTGGGTGAGCTGTCAATCCTTATTAACGCAAAGCATTGCAGATCCCGATCCAAATCTGGGGGGCACCCCCACACCGGCGAGTCAATTAGCAGCACTGGCCGTTAGAATTACCGGCAAAGTCTGTAGCTGTTTCAGCACCCCGAGAGCTGTTATGCAGGAGCGCTGCAGACCTCTGTACGTGATGTAAGAAAACCTGGCAAAACTGCATACAGAGGATTTCACCTGCAATCTCACCCATTACTAGGGGATGTGTGCTAAATGGGAAAACCATGAAAAAGATATGGACATTATTACCGAGGGCTCCTTTAGTGAACACAAGAGGTTCCGGCCGTCACTGTCATGGGCGAGGAATTTTTGCGACAGCTTCAAGCCTGTTAGTCTTGAGTACATAGATACAGTCGGGCTACCGCAGCACGAGCTGGCGGCAATCCTTACCGCCAATCAGCCGCTCAAACGGGATCTGACAGCCCGTATGGTCAACGGCATTGCCCTCGGAGGAGCCATTGGAACTGGCTTGTTTGTAGGGTCTGGACAGTGTTTGCAGACCGGAGGGCCCGCTGCAGTGGTATTGTCATTTTCATTGGTGGGAATCGTGCTGTTTTGCACCATGAACGCTCTAGGGGAGCTAGCAGTCCGATACCCAGTTCTTGGCTCGTTTGCGGTCTACTCGACTCGATTTCAGGATCCCAGCTGGGGATTCGCAATGGGCTGGAACTACGCCCTCCAGTGGCTGGTGACGTTTCCAGTGGAACTGATTGCATGTGCCATGATTATCGACTTTTGGTGGCTAGATTCCAGCGGCGCTCTTAAAGTCAGCAAGGCAGCATGGATAGCTGTGTTTTACTTTTTTATTGCCCTCGCTAACGTTTTTGGTGTCCGGGGGTACGGTGAAACCGAATTTGTATTGACATTAATCAAGTGCATGGCAATGATCGGCTTCTGCATCTTTGGCGTCATAGTGGCAGCTGGCGGCCCTCCCACCTATCATTATTACGGTGCCCACTACTGGCACGATCCTGGGGCCTTCGTGAATGGGTTCAAAGGGGTCGTCAATGTCTTTCTTACGGCAGCCTTTGCGTTCGGAGGCACCGAGCTCAGCGGTTTGGCCGCGGCCGAGACTACAAATCCCGTAAAGACCCTTCCCAGAGCTATCAAACAGGTGTTTTGGCGTGTCTTGTTGTTCTACGTGGTGTCTTTGACGATCGTCTCGATGCTGGTGCCTTACACCGACAAGCGGCTCACTGGTAACGGGGACTATGATGGGAGATCATCGCCATTTGTGATTGCCATACAAAACACTGGAGTCAAAGGGCTGCCATCGGTGTTCAACGTCGTGATTCTGCTTGCAGTGCTGTCGGTCGCAAACTCGGCAGTGTATGCCTGTTCACGCACCCTGGCCGCAATGGCGGTGTACGGACAAGCTCCTCGTATCCTGAGCTATGTCGACCGCAGCGGTCGGCCGCTAGTGTCCACGATTGTGACCTTGCTATTTGGCCTAATGGCCTTCCTGGTGGTCACTCCCAAATGCCGGGAGATCTTTGACTGGCTGATCGCGTTCTCCGGGCTGAGCTCGATCTTTACGTGGTTTTCCATCAACGTGAGTCACATTCGGTTTAGGGCTGCTCTCAAGCGGCAGGGCCGCTCCGTGGATGAGCTGGCCTATCGATCACTATGTGGAGTACTTGGCTCGTATATTGGTGCCTTGACCAATGTCCTGATAATTGGCATGCAGTTTTGGGTAGCGCTCTTCCCCATCAATAAGCCGTCGAACGCTGCGGACTTCTTCAAAGCATTCCTCTCGCTACCAGTGGTGTTCATCTTCTACCTGGTACACAAGCTCATGTACGGGGGTCCTCTGTACATTCGCAGCAATATGATCAATCTCGACGACGGAATGCGTGATCTTCCCATGGAGCAGGTCCTAGCAGAACTCGCCGAGGAAAAAGAGAAACTCCGCCATCGCAATTGCGTTTACCGAGTATACCGGTTCTGGTGCTAGCTAAACGACACTATTTATTGCCTAGGAATACTAGTGCTATTAATACGTATTTATTAACTGATCTTCATCCAACCCCATATCTCTATTATGTAAGCACCAACACCCCTTTTGACACCTCAGTCTTGGTCAGAAACTCCACGTAATGTCCTCGCACAATAGAAGGCGTCAGTACGCGGCTCAACAGTATGACTTCAGCCAACCTGCTGCTGCTCCCCCTCAATCTGCCGTCAATAACGGGGATATGTTCACCCCAGGCGGTATCCCTGGCCCCGATCCGAATGTTAATGACTTGGCTGGACAGGTAAACCAAATGAACGTAAATGCGCCCCAGCAGAGCTCGTACGGTGCATACACCAGCCAGTTTGGCAAGAACACTAAGGCTCAAACTATTCGCACCGAGCTCAACGCTCTTTACCCCACCGATGTACTCGCGGACATGCCTCCACCGATTAGCGATCTTCAACTGCCTCCTCCTCCTCTCACGGTACCAACTGAGATCTCAGCGACTCAGTCACCGTATGCGAATGCTATGCCCGAGTATATGCGCAGCACCTTGAACGTGTGCCCAAATGCGAACTCGACTCTCAGGAAGTCCAAGTTGCCATTCGCGTTGAACATTCGCCCCTACGCTACGCTGCGTGATGAGGACGAGAACATCCCTCTCGTCGAGGATACCATTATTGCTCGTTGTCGTCGCTGCCGCACATACATCAACCCGTTCGTCGAGTTCCGCGACCAGCGCTGGGTGTGCAACATTTGCAACTTGACCAATGACGTCCCCGGTGCGTTCGACTGGGATGCAGTGAACAATGTCAGGGCCGATCGGTTTGCCCGCAATGAGCTCAACTACGGTGTCGTGGACTTTGTTGCTCCCAAGGAATACCTTGTCCGGGCTCCTCAGCCTCCCGCCATCGTGTTCGTGCTGGATGTCAGCGTCAGTGGCAAGTCTAATGGTTTGCTCGCCACCGCGGCTAGAATCATCCAGGATAACCTCGATCGTCTTCCCAATTCCGATGGCCGCACCCGAATTGCTATTATTGGTGTCGACGGCGTGCTTAATTTCTTTTACATCCCTGAGGACAAGCAAGAGGATGGCGACGAGAAAGAAGCTCAGGAGGAGCCTAGATTGTTGGTAGTGTCTGATCTTAATGATCCCTTCCTGCCTTCGCCCAGTGGATTGTTGGTACGACTAGCTGATTGCCGCAAAGGTGTTGATACAATCTTGAGCAATCTTCAGACTATGTATCAGTCCACCAATCAATCGAGCAATGCCCTCGGTAGTGGTTTGGTCGCAGCACACAAGCTTTTGCAAAACATGGGCGGTAAGATCATTTGTATATCCGCAGCAATGCCCAACGTCGGTGTCGCCAAATTGGACCATCGTGATGATGCTAAGCTCTATGGTACTCCCAAGGAGCACAGTTTGTTCAGCGCGGCTCAGTCCTTCTACAAGTCCTTTGCCGTCGAGTGCAATAAGACTCAGGTTTCAATTGACATGTTTCTGTTGGGTCCCCAGTATCAGGACGTTGCCTCCCTCTCCAACTTGCCCCGTTTCACGGCTGGTACTACCCACCACTACCCCGGCTGGAATGCTGCTCGCGAATCGGATGTTGCAAAGTTCTCTCATGAGCTGGGTGAGCATCTGTCGCAGGAGTTTGGTATGGAGGCCGTTCTTCGTGTCAGAGCCTCTACTGGATGTCGCGCGAATGCTTATTACGGTAACTTCTTTGTGAGATCTAGTGACTTGATGGCATTCTCCTGCTTCCCTCGTGATCAGGCTTATGTTGTTGAGATGACACTGGACGAGCCTATCACTAAACCGTACTGCTTCGTGCAAGCTGCTCTTCTTCACACCACTTGCCATGGCGAGCGCCGCATTCGTGTGCTCAACTTGGCGATTCCTGTGTCTAATAAGCTGGGTGACATATACGCGAGTGCTGATCAGAAGGCCATCGTATCATACTATGCTCATAAAGCCACCGAGGTTGCAGTCGCAAAGGGTATCCATGATACTCAGGAATACCTCAACAATCAGTTGTTGCAGATTTTCCGGGCATTCAAGCAGGATGTCATGAACACAAATGCAGGCACTAGCGGACCGCTCCAGCTGTGTACCAATCTTCGTATGCTACCTCTTTTGATTAATGCGCTCAAGAAGAATGTGGCCTTCCGCCCCTCCACTCGCATTAGCAGTGACTTGCGTGTGTCTGCTATGAACTTACTGACGACCATGCCCATCCCTTATTTGATTAAGTTCTTGTACTCTGACTGTTTCGCATTGCATGAGCTTTCAGATGATGCAGCTGAATACGATTCTGAGGGTAACTTTATTTTGCCGTACAAGATCAACTTGAGTGCTGAATTCTTACAGCCTTACGGTCTTTACTTGATCGATGACGGACAGGTACAGTTCCTTTGGGTTGGTCGCGATGCTGTTCCTCAGCTTCTTTTGGACGTGTTTGGAGTATCTGATATGACCCAAGTGCCTTCTGGAAAGATTGATCTGCCTGAAGTCGACACTCCATTGAATACTAAGATTCGCGCTCTTATCGAATATTCTCGTATCAGGAATGATACGGTAGCATATCCCTACCTCTATGTGTTGAAGGATAGCAGCGAGCCCAGCCTTCGCGTTTGGGCCAGCACTTTCTTGGTTGAAGATCGTGCTGAAAGTGAGCCTTCCTATATCCAATACCTCACTGAATTCCGGAGAAAACTCTCCACTTAAAATATGTATTATAAACATGTTACACTATGTAGCGTCTCTACAAATCATTGTCGTAGGCACCATCAAGCGGTCCTATATCGTCATACTTGCATTTTTTCTCGTCGAAATACCTAGAAATCCTCGTGAAATACCTAGAAAAAATCTAAATAATGTGAAAAATAAGCATAATGGATATCGCTCTGGTGACAAAAAGAAAGCCCGACGCGGGGGTCGAACCCGCAACCTTATGATGACCTCAAACTCACTGAGATTTAAGAGTCATACGCTCTGCCGATTGAGCTAGCCAGGCAACTCTGCCAAGTCTCAATAGAGAAAGTACTTATTCGCGAAATCGAACAATGAACTTGGAGTTCAATTCGTGAATGTCAGCTTGTACTGCACGAAACGTGGTCATTAACTACTTTTTCAATGCCTAACCCAACAGAGAGGCTGTGGTGAATCACCTCAAAATGTGTGGATCATACTGTGATCCACCACCAGAAATAAGGCTGTGAACTACTACTACTCACCATACAAAAAGGGACAGTCATTTTCAATCATTAAGAATCCTGGATGCAGAGTTCATCAGCTTCAGTCCATTTGATCGCCTGAATGAGATCCCAAGAAAAGTTTTCACCAGACGCAGTAGATCAGTAAAATATACCTGGCCAAAACAGCAGTAATTTTGACCGAGAACGACATTTTTAATTACTCGGGGTACCCTTTCTTCGAGACTTTCGAACAATTTGTCATGCTCGAATTGTATAGCCCAGAGGGTTTTCGCAGTGACGGAAGACGATGGAATGAGCTCCGCTTTAGTAGGCTAAAAATGAACACACACTCCAAATCTGCAGATGGCAGTGCTACTGTGGAGATGGGAGGCACCAAAGTTGTTTGCATGGTGCAAGGGCCGCACGAGCCTGAGGGTCGAGGTGCCACGGATCGGCTAACTCTGAGTGTCAGTGTAAGCGTAGCCCCATTTAGTGGGCAAGTTCGTGACAAAAGGCCGACCAACGACCGTCGTTTACAAGAGATAGGCTTGCGGGTCGAGCAGCTTTTGGAACAGGCAATTTTAGTGAAACTAAGTCCTCGCACACAGGTATCTTTACAAATTATTGTTCTGGCTCAGGATGGAGGCATACTGCCGGCAATTGTTAATGCAGCGACTCTGGGGCTAATTGACGCTGGAGTCCCAATGACCGAATATATTGCATCATGTGGTGTCTGTTTATACGATCAGAGTCCATTACTAGACCCATCACATCTGGAAGAGCAGGATCTCCCTGGAGTAAGTGTGGCGATTGTCGGGAAAGAACGAAAAATGGCAATGCTTGTCGTAGATCAGCGAGTTGGTTTAGATCGTCTTCGTCCAGCACTTGATTTAGCAATTGAGGGCTGTCTTTCAGTACGAAATCTACTAGATGAAGAAGTTCGCCGCCATGGAGCTGAGCGGTTACAGCGACTAGCGAACTAAAATAATTACTTGAATAATCCTAGCTACTGTATCTTTTTGCGAAAGCTTTCATGCAGTCCTCAGCTGTCTTGATGTCCGTCTGGTAATGTCCAGGGGAGTCTTGTTGCTGGGCCCTTAATCTAGCTAGGTCCCTTTCACGGCGACGCTGGGCTATTAGTTTTTTCTTCTCTGCGGCGGTCACTTCGGGTTCCTGGCTCACTTTCGTTCCGATCACAGAGTCGGGATCGTCCTGGTCAGTTGCGTTTTTCTCCGATTGGGCTAGCCGATCTGCCTCTGCCGCGCTCGGTCCATAGTCGAGTCTATATTTTCTGCGAGTCACTGGATCACAAATCGCCAGGAGTATTCTCAAGGTAGCATAGGCATCGTTAGCTGCGTTGTGCAAGTAGCTCTCTGCGATATTTAGGTGGCTTAAAATGGCCCCGACATTCGCTGGCAAGGCGCTGGTGTGTTGCCACATCGAACAAGTATCAAGAATTGGAAGGTCCTGGTTGTACACAAATCCAGCCTTGTTAAGGTAGAAAAGATCCCCATCAACACCATGGCCAGCCAAGAATACAGGCCGTTTTTCCTTGATTCCCTTCTGTACGAATAGATCGATCAAACTATTAAAGACCTTCTGGCAGTCCTTGAGAGGAAGTATCACGCTCTCTCCATGCTTGAAGAGGGTTCTTTTGTCCCACACTTTCTTGTGATTCACGAACTTGCCATTGTTGTACTCTGCTGGAACAAGGTGGTGGCAGATGATGTTGGGCATGAAAGAGGTATTCTCGGGGTCGCATTCAAGCACAGCGATTCCAATCTCAGTGATCTTGTTGGTGTCAAACTCGTACATCTCCAGATCAATGCATATAATAATGAAGTTACGTTGAGTTATGCAGGCCAGTCCCTGCTTGAGCATCTCAGCAGGGCTCAGTTGATTCTTGTAAATGAATGGTTCTCTCTCCAGCTTCTTCCTTAGTCTCTGGGCTTTCCGCTCTTCAGCATCGGTTTTCTGACTGGACGATTTTTTTTGATCTACCTTGGAGCTGTCGGTAGTGCTTCGCACATTCTTCAGGCCATTTCGCGCATCGTCGATGCCTTTATTAGAGGGTTTGGCATGACGTGGTGCGGAATCTGGTTTGCAGTTCGCTCTGACCGATCCATTAGCGTCCACAGGGGTGAAATCACGGGTACCTCTATTCCAGCGGATATGCTTTCCATTTCTCAAATTAGTCTCTGTCGGAGACATGAACAACTGAACTTTTAGCCGGTTGTTATTACGGGCGTTCGTCGGGGCACTTCCGACTAGAGATTTAGTAGAATGAGCGACACGCGAGAGAGCTTTTGATTTAATTATTTTCGGGGACTAGGAGTCAGAGGCAAACAATAAAACTCCCAATGTTATATTATTCAAGGTGCCACAAGAGGGTCTGGCCTTAGATAATTGATGCACATGCGTGGGCATAGTATCGTCTTGATGAGCTGGTAGATACATACTTTAAAATTAATACAGATATGGGTTGTTTCCGACTCTGGTGTAGACTAATCCTTTAGACAGGTATTCGTCTTTGTTACGCTCCAGGTCATGATCGTACGACTGCTTGAGAGCCTCCAGTTCGGACTCGGCCTGTTCAAAACTGATTTTTTCCAAAGTGGACAAGTGGGACTCTAGTGCTTCTTCCTTGGCCAAATCAATTTCTCCGACCAGAGCCACATTTTCGCCTCGGATGATCCATACTCCACGCTTTGTTTCAGCATATTTACCATCCAAGTATATTTTCTCCACGGTATTTTGTATAACCAAGTTGCCAAAAGCATCGAAACTGCGCAAAACCCCGCTTAATGCTCGTCCGTCACGGAGAGTTAACACGACTTTTTCTAAGTTAGTTTGTTCAGGGGCTGACGCTTGGAGTGCACTTACTATCTACTAATTCGAGTAACGATGCCGCGGTTGTAAACACTTGCAGCGGCAGAGTCTTTGGATCCATCAGGACATCTGAAGACATTTGATGACAAATCATAAGGGTGCATGATGCTATATACGAAGTATGCAATTAATTATTTTCTTTAGGAGGAGAGAAATAACGGAAATAGAAAGTCTCCCATAGCTCAATTGATTGCTTTTGGTGTTCGACAGCATTCTCTAAGAACAATTCCACGGCATTTCTGAAGTCTGCGATTTTCTCTTTCTCGACCCGAGACAGCTCAGCTACTACCCGTTTCGAGACGGTTTCCAGCTGATTCTCAGCGTTTACAGCTCGTTTCTCATACTGCTCAACTTCTGACTGCATGGCGGCAATCTTGTCCTCTTGACTGCGGCCTTGATTCTGCAGTTTTTCCAGGGCAGCTTTGCGCTTAGCTGCCTCCTGACGGGCTATTCCCGTGGCTATCTGAACTCTTTGTTTCGCATTGCACGCATCGCGGATACTATTGACTAGGCGAAGCTGCTCGTCAACTGTGCTCTCGATGAACAGTGAGTCTTGCTGCTTTTGTCTGGCATATAACTCACTCAGGGCGCTGTGTACTTTGGCGAACTCGCTCAGAACCTCTCCCAACTTACGCGTAGCCTCAACATCGGCTAAAGCATTTGTTACTGCCGCAAACTCGGTGAGCGAGTCAGACAGGTCCTTACGCTGCGCATGCAGCAGGTCCATTGCCCGCGCCAGGCCCTTGAGTTGCACTTCGAGACTGTCCAGTGCAGTTCGCTTCTCCATCAGCCAGTTATCGGTCTCCTCGGGCTTACCGAGGAACACTCCACCCAGGCTGTTGATGAATCCTCCGGAACCGGTCGCTGCTTCAAGTTCTTCATCAGTGATAATGCGGGTTTTCAGGTATTCATTAAAGTCGTTGTGCGTCAGAAAGGCCACCAAGTCCGGGTCCACTCGTAAAATCGGGTGCTTTGCAATCTTCTTGAGCATTTGATCCAGTGCTGCACGACGGGTTTCGACAAAGTCATTGTTGAGTCGGCCAAATACTTGCTTCTCGGGAGGAGGAGGAACAACACAGCCGGGATTATTTGTGACCAGCGCTTTGTACAGCCAGCGGAAATCCCGATAACGACGGGTGACGCTGTAGAGCCTTTCTGTTCCAAACTCTGGGAGATCTGTAGTCGTGGTGATAGTGTATACTGTGTGCGTTGAGGTAATGTCCCCAATCTGTGAAGGGTCACCGACCTCCATCTTCAATTCTCCTTCCAACTCTGGCTCCTGTTCGTCCGCCGATGCGGCGGATCCCGCATCCTCCACTCCGGGAGTTTGCGCATTCTCATCGAGATTTAGCTTATTGAAGCTTTTTACTATACTATTCTCCAGGGAGACATCCGATAGAGGTTCTTTCGGATCTTTAGAAGCGGGCAAGGTGGCCTTTGCTCCCGAAGTCTTGACGGGCGAGCCCAGGTCCAGCGGGCCGCTCTCCACTGACTGAACCTCGGCATTGACCCGTTTGATTTTGGAGGATCGGGCTCTTGACCTAGCAGGCGACTTCTTCTTCTCAGGGCTGGATCTATGAGCGTCGGGAGCAGAGGGAACAAAATTGAGACCTGAGCCGGTAGTAGACTCGCCGAGGATTTGTGAAGTGTCGAGGTGGGCGCTGCTGGTGCCATAGGGATTGTCATTGGTTTTGAGAGACGCACTGTCGTCGCTGTCCTTGTCTGGGTGGTCGATTGGGTCTTCCTCAAGTGGGTCAGCTTGGCCCCAAGGTGAGGCGCCTGTATCTCCGGCCAATATGTTATCGACTGGACTCAAGCTATCACCCCAAGGCGACACCTCCTCATTCCAAGACATTAGTATACAGTAATGCTAGGACCCTCTTGTAATAAGAGCTAACACCCTCCCCCCTGCTCTTTGCCGCCACAACATCAGCCACGCCACCCGTGAGGGCTTTTCGAGTCAGTCTAGAATCGGACAGCACCGCCTCCAAACATTGCAACACCTCAAATTCTTCGGCAGTTGCATTTCGCGACGATAGGCTGTGATTACGAAGAGAACTGCGGATCTTGTCAAATATATGTTGCCTAACTAGTATCAGAGCTGTCGCCTCTGTCCATGCTGCATACACGATTAATTATTGGGGCTGTTGCACATGCAGCAAAGAGCGTGTGTTTGAAGTTTACCCAGGATAAGCCCCTCGATGCGACCCTGCTGATCTCAGATAGCTATGAAATCGAATGAGTTCTCTTTATCAAATCATTGTTGCCACTTTGGAGCGCTTGTCTTTCATTCCATTGCGGTCCAATGCAAGCTGGCATTAGTCATGGAGATGCGCTCCCTATGTGTCAAGGCACCTTCCTGTATTAGTGACTAGCACTTCGGCAAGGCCGTTTGCGCTCGGTAATGTTCGCCAACTGGAATTAGAGATTTATTGCTCGTGGAGTTGTAATTCTGATGAATATGATGGAATTCTATTGCTGATTTCGAGACAGTATCAGCAACCTGTGTCATCATGAGGTATAATTTATGCAGGCGCTTCGGCGGTGCCTGTTTATATTTCCGGAATATTTTTCATCACGCCGCAATCAATGAGTCCTCCACTGCTTTGAATTGACTCTATGATTTTAGATAAATATTTCATTAGGATAGTCGAGAAGTTCAAGAGTTACTCCGACAACATTTCGCTTAGCACACACCATCCTTGCATCCAGAGGTAGCAAGGGGTAAGCTTGAACGAGAAATTTTTAGTTGTCTCGGCATTAGGCCCAATCGAGGTACCTTCTGGCTCCAATAAGGAGCTTTTAGAAGTTACACGAGAAATTTCTGCAGGGAAGTACTTCCAAGTTGCTTTCATGCTATTCTAATGGTCTTTGATCACATCCGACATCTGCAGTGTGGACCGTACATATGCACGTGAAGACGTTAGCGCATATGTTAGTGCATATACTACTGAAGTATAAAGCAACAGAACGCATCTCGATCATGACTGGACTTGGTTTTTAGGTGATAGAGATACGCATATTTTTATTCAAATCGCCGATAGTGACGAGTCGCCAAAGCATTCAATAAGGAGTAAGGAGAGATCAAACCCCGTTCCCTCGATGTACAGCATTATACCCATGGCCTCATCCAATGGAGTAGTACTGTCCAAGCCCGATGATGCCCATGATCTTGAAATAGTAGAGATGATGTGTTGCCAGTGTGGTTATTTTCTAACCAGTATTTCGGGTGGCGATTGTCGACGTTGCCATCATGACCTGTGTCCATATTGTCCCAGAAAGCGTAGGGGTGATTTAAAGAAGATGGAATAAAATCTTCTCATTGTTGCATGATAGCCTAATTATTGTTTTTTATTGCCTTGTAATTAATATCTATATACTGCTGGATATATAAAATTACAACTCGCTTTCCTCCTCCTCAACGGTTTCAAATATCTCATCGATTGTTTTCATGCAATTTTGGATGTTCTTTATTTGGGAGAGCGAGAAATTCATGCCGTCAAAACCGTATGCAGTTGGGCACGACAAGTTTTGGGGATCGGTCACGGGCAATTTGGGGTATCGCTGACTGAAATGGGTGAGCACCAAGTGTTTCGTTTTCATATTCGCACCTACACTTATAGCTTCACTAATTGTAGAGTGCTTCTTTTTCTTTGCCTCATCTGCCAATTGATCTTCATGGGTGGCCTCATGTATCAACAAGTCGCAACCCCGCCCTATCTGCGAGAAAAAGCTCACAGGTCGTGTATCGCCTGAGTACGCCACCTTGAACGTTCTAGAATTGGGTAATGGATATGTAAGCACACCGCAGTATGCCCTGTCACAGTGTCTAGCCATGCATGTACGAGCATCTGCAAGCTGCAGCTTCCTAATAAGCGATTTGTCCGGGCTGTGATTGGACTCGCCATTGTACGTCGCACCGCAAGCAAAGCTCTCTAGATCGAAAAAATTGACCCTGCCTAGGTCGAATCTATTATCCTCGATTTCCGACCACATCTGAAGAAATGCAAAGAGGTTCGCTGGTGCCATGACACTGAGCGTCTTTTGGGGATTCCACTCAAGCCATTGAGTTATTAGCTGGATCACGCCCAAGTGGTGGTCGGCATGCATGTGACTTATATACAAGATGTCTAGCTCATTCAATAGCTGCTTCAGAGTCGGCTCATCATATAGACGTTTCAGCGAATTCAAGGTACCTTCGCCGCAGTCAAATATGACGCTCCTAACACCTTGATAACCAGGCATCCTCACGATGGTAGCACTCACGTTCCGATACTTGGATGGGCAAGACGAGCCTGTGCCGAGCGTAATAACTTCAGGTTCCTCAAGGGAAGAGCTTAGGACCCCGCCTTTTAGGCTAAGGATGTCCCTAGGATACAGCGCTACCTCTCCTGTAGTTACGGCCAGTTTGTCGCCTTTGTGTAGCGCTACAAAGTTCTGCTCAGGCTCGAACTTCTTTTTAGCATCCCTAGATGCCATTGTGGGAAAAACATCTGGCAGAACTCCCCGCAGCTTGCGTTGCAGCGCATTGAGCGACTTGAAACATGGAGCATCCAATGAATAGTCTGGATGCGAGACAAACTGCTTACAGTCTACCGGAAACTTGGCGGCAAGTTTTTGTATGTACTCGATGCTGACCTCTGGTCCCAGGAAATAGTAAACAGCCCTCGTCACGAAACCCTCATCTTCATCGTCACGTTTGCGCTTCAGAGTTTTCAGTGGCTCATACCATTCTTCTAACTCCAGTGCTCGTAGGGCGTGCTCATTAGTAGGTAGGTCAAAAAATAGTACTCTTGCAGGTGTAGGGCCTGCATCCATGACTTGATGCGGAAGGACTGTTTTCCCATCTGGTAGGGTTACAGGGATCCCTTTTGTGAGCATTCCAAAAGCTTTTCCCTTGGGCACCCCTAATGCTATTGCTGCATCTGGGCGGAAGGTTCCACGAACAGGAAGCATCTGAAGCACATAGCATGTAGAGTCATGCACTGGCACACTGCGGATCGCCAGGTTCTCGTCCTTGTAAATAGTATCATCATTTTTCTCCATATTAAGTTTGTTATGCCAGTTGATGTATTTCCAGGAGTCGTACATCTGCTGAACTTTGACAGAATCGCTGTGAACAATACGATTAATTGCATGTGGTGTTTCCGCAAGTGTGAGGAGATACCCGGGTACACCACTAACGTTGGCCCAGGTTAATTTTCCAGTTAGAAATATTCCTTGAAGTTTTGCACTACGAATTTTTGACTCGGCGAGGTTTCGCTGGAACCCCTCACTAATACGCCCAATGACGTATCTCTTACCATCTTTGGCGTGAAGCATCACAGCTGGTTGTGATACATCGCTACAAACGTGAGTCAAAACGTCAATAGACGGTACCATTCGAGCGATGCGAAGGGCCATAGACTGACTAATTCACGTCTTCACCTAGAGTTTTAGTCAGACATTCTGAAGCATAGAAATGTGTAGTTGTCGATCTAAATATCCTCTACAAAATAAATTAAGTACTTACCAAGCCGTGGCTTCATCATCACGACTGAGTTTTGTTCGATCACGTGAACTGCATGCCACGACTTAGTGCTTCACTTTGGCTTATTCCTCATCGCTATAATCAGGATCGTCACCGCTTCTGGCAGCATTCTCGTTTTCTTGTCCAGATTTGCCAACCTCCGCAAAGGGCTTTGTGATCTTCTTCTTTAATTCATGGTCGCCATCGGGTATGAGCTTTTTCAGCACTGTGGTGTAGATATACCACTGTTTCTCATTTTCGGGCCATCTGATCTTGGCGTAAAGACGCTGTATGAGCTTTCCTTTAAGTGACTCCTTGAGCACTTTGTCTTGGCTAGCGATTTCAGCAATGAATGGTACGACCTTTTTGAGCTCACTCAGCGTTAAGGACGACTTGTATATGCTGCCAAGAATATCAGAGATGTGATTGAATATTGCGTTGTCTTTGGATGCAAATTCATTGAAAAATACCTTTGCCAAGGAAACAATCTTATCGTCTTCGGAGACCAGGCACTGAGCCATCATTCCTAGGCTTCCTTTGATCTTGATCTTGTCGCCCATGATCAGGAACGTAAGATTCACGACACATGTGCGCTTCACAATAAGGCTTTCGTCATTGAGTGAAGTAAATAGTGGGTCCATGTATTTCTCGGTCACCTGGTTAAATAATATGTTTAGATCACCTAAAGCGATGAGTAAACCTGAGCGGATAGCATCGTCTCGACTTTTCGTTATGAGGGCGTATAGTCTTTCCACATTCTCATCGCAAAATGTGTAGCTTGCACACATGAACTTGACAAATGCGGTTGAAGCTGCAATCTGCAGCATTCGAGAGAATGTTTCACTTTTGACGCTATTGTCTGCTTCTCTGTTGAGATCCTCCATTATAAGGGACGGCAGAATCCGGGTAAAAGGCGCGAAAACTGAACTTGGGTTAAACAGTAGGTCCTCATCTCGCACAATATTCATGAGGTTCGTAAACCTAGTCATGGCTACGTCGCTGGTGGAAGCCACAGCTTGAGCAAGATCGTCACCCTCTGCTGCTCTTGTCTTGCCCTGATTACTTTGTGAAAATTGGGTATTGCACTGGTCGAGATATAAAAGCACTTTGATGATAGATTCTCCTACCACAAATAAGAGTTGGGCAAAAAGATCTTGCCGATCTTGTTCAGAGTAGTCAGTGCTTTTGTCATATACTTGTTCCACAAAACGGGATATTACCTGGGCAAAAATACCTTTCTCCACGCTGCTTATAGCGTTCAAAGCTCGTAGGGCCTCAGTTGCAAATCCGAACCATTCCAAACTCTTGGCTGGTTTTAGCAAAAGTGTGATGATTGGCTCCTGAAACAGTTTGCGAATATCGCGTTTACTCAAAGACTGCACAATGCGGCAGGTGTACTTCGCCAGCTTGTAACTCTGCAATGCATGAACTCCGAACCCTATATCCAGGAGATCCTGATACCCAACATTTGCAACATCCGGGTGATTTATACTCAGCATGCTCAATACCACTGCAGCGGCTTCGCGTTGCTGGATCGTGACTCGTTTCTCGGCATCAATATTTCGGTATATCTCCCAAAGACTCATGATGGTAGTTTCAGAGAAGCGGAATACAGTCATGGGGGAAGGATCATTATCATCCGACTCTTGTCCTAAAACCAGGAGCTTCTCAAGAGAATTCAGGTCATTTATGGTTGCATCCTCAGTTAGGACCATCAGATTATAGGCAATCCTCACACCAATGGTTCCTTCGCTAGCGCTGCTGTCGAAGGTGAAATAAAGCATATTAAAGGTTTTGATCAATTCCTGGATTACCTCCTTGTTTTCACTACCTCCGCCACGAGTCCAGACGAGATGGGTGAGGGCGCGAATAGTTTCCCGAGGGATGGGAATTACAAACGAGTCCACAGTCACAAAGAACTGCATAGCAGTCATGATGTCTGCCTTCCTTTTAGACTTGAGCAGCTTTGCAGCCCACGCAATAGCCTCATTAACCTTAACAATAAAATCCTTTGCATCGCTCCACATTTTCTCTCTCATTTGCAGCAGCACTAATCTCTGACGATCAACCTGAATCTCATTAGGATCCTCAGAGCTCTCGCCCCCGCTGGAAGACTGATCAAGCTCGGGGTGCTCATTCCGGAAAGACTGTATTTCCTCGTCCAGCTGTTTTAGTCCTCGGTCACATGCTTCGATTTCGAGGGGAATTTCATTCTGGGAATACCAATTGTGCTCGAGCAAGCTGCTCATGAGATCGAATCCAGCCTTTCGAATTGCCACGGACTTGTCTCGTGTACGTTCAGCAGCAATATTGGTGAAAGTATTAAAGTATCCATTAAGTTCATGTTGTGAAATCGCGTCGACCATTTTCTTAAGAATCTGCCCACAGGCTTTGACTACCCGGGAACGGGCAATATGCCACTCGTCATGCTGGTGTTTTTCCAATAGTTCAACACCGTGCTTGATTTTAGCACTAGACTCCACCCCATTGGCTTCATCGCACAAAAGTAGGATAGCCTTGGTAAGGCAGTGCACTCCCGAAGACCGAATAGTTCTGGAGCGGCTATCAAGAAGCTCACAAGTCAACTTGAAGTTTTCCGCACATAACTGGGGCAGCTCCGCGCATATCAGCTCCAGGATCAAGCTAAAGCCCTTCTCATCTCGAGAGTTGTCGGTTTCGAACTCTTGAATACATACTTTGCGATAGAACGTATCAGCAAAATCCACTAATCCCCGTTTGTACATGCTCACCACAAACTGACCAACTTTGGCGGCCTTGGTGTCGTAAAACTTGATCAGCGTAACCAATCTGTCTCTGACCACATCCTGCTGGTGCTGGGCGCGAATTGCCACTGCCAGCACGTTGAGAACCGGATCCATGAATATATCATTGAGCTCGAGGAAGCGGAATAACGGCTCCATATACAAGTCGGCGAATGCCTGTGGGTACTCGATCTCATTAGGGCGAAACGGATGCTTTAGTATCCTTGAGAGACCAGAGAGGACAGTCGTCAGCTGGTCAAACAGTTCATTGTCGCTAGGATCCTGGAACTTCACTCGAGACTTGGCACTGGTGTCGACTCTGGCACCCTTGAGCTGCAGGTGGAACGCTCTTAGCAGAATCCCAATAAAAATTACTATCTTTTGCGCATATTCTGCTCTCTGGGCGCCAGTGATGAATTCCACGTGATCGACAGTGGTCATGGTTATATCCACCAGCTCTGACTGCTTGGGGTGTGCTGAGGTGCGTTTTGCCGACCTGCATAGATCACGTAGCGTCGTGTAAGTAGTGTGCTCTGATAGAGCCTGCGGGTCTCGAATTCTTCGCTCAATTGACTCCATACTTGTGGCGTCTAACGCATTGTGGATCAGCATACTCTGCGGGCTCGTGTCATCGGGGTCTTCTCGGAGATTGTCCACCTCCGCTTTGAGGTCGAACGCCTCCTCTCCGAATAAACTCATGCAAACAAAGTGGACGCGACTTGTTGATAGTAAACTTTTATTACTAAGAGCAGTATGCAGGTACCTACGAAGATCAGGCAAGCCTCTAAAGTATTCACATTTGACAATTTCGTAATTCTGTAGATAATTGCTGTACAGTCGTGTGCCGTAGTGTCTCTATATAGCTGCCTATAATTGTCCCGAATGTAACCCTCACGTCATGTTAGGTCACCCTTGTGCTAACTATGCTATTCCTATCACGGCCTGCTTCGCCGTAGGATTGACTACTGCTCGTATCCAGAAGGAGTCGATTCGCAACTGGTATCCCACGCTGAAGAAGTCAAGTCTATCTCCTCCGAATGTTGCATTCCCTGTGGCATGGAGCATCCTCTACTGCATGATTGGGGCCTCTGCTGGGTATTTGTTGACTAGTGAGCCTGTCAATAAAGACTACTTGCTCAAGCTGTGGCTGGGTCAATTTTTGTTCAATGCAAGTTGGAGTGTAGTGTTTTTCGTCAAGCAAATGCCTCCCTTGGCTTTGGCTAATATACTTGTACTTGATGGCCTTGTGCTCGAATATATTCTCAAGTCTTGGGATACTTGCCGCACCAGCTCGTGGTTGTTCATCCCTTACATGGCATGGATCTCTTTTGCTACTTACTTGAATGGGTATATCGTGAAGAATAACTAGAACACCTAAACTATAGATGTGTACGTAAATACTAGTTGAACTCGACAAGTATATGTTCTAGTCCCCAGATATTATCTAGTTGCAAGCTAGAGTTCAGCTCTGTACGCACTTCTTTGGGGGATGGTGATGGAGACCCCGAGAACGGTGCGGGGAAGCTATCGTAAAGTTTTCGGCTTTAATAACTAAATCAACCCCACATCTGGAAATAAATGAGTAGTTTTCTCGATCAATCGGATGCTGAATCACAATTGGGACCTCAAAAGGGCCACATGCATCTCTGTTTACTTTCATGCATCCTTACCAGATCCTACATGCGAGAGCAGATTCATTCAACGGAGCTAGAGTAGGCAAAAAGCGAGGGCCCAGAGCCAAATGGCCGCACGTAATTCCAAGTTCGGACAAGATGGCAGAAGCAGGATTCTACTTTGCTCCTCTGCATTCTAAAATGGATGATAATGTGAAGTGCTTTTTCTGCGACGTCGAAATTTCTGAGTGGACTCAAGACGATGACCCTGTATTGGAGCATCTCAGATACAACCCTCAATGTGCCTGGGCCCGGGTTCAGTCCGGAAAACACAATGTCGATGACCGTCTCGCGACTTTTGCTCACTGGCCCCATTGCTCGGCTAACTGGCGCCCAAATCCCCTTTGCTTAGCTCAAGCAGGGTTTTTTTTCAACCCAGAGAGCAGACGTGATGATACCGTGGAATGTGCTTATTGCGAAACCTGCTTGAGCAAGTGGGAGCCAAATGACGATCCCCTGTTGGTGCATAGAGAAGTCAACCCAGACTGCGTTCATGTGTGCGAGCTTTATGAGACATCTTCACTATTCTATAATCAAATATGTGAGGCCCCTGATACCCCAATGTCCGGTCTCAGCTCGCGAACGCCATCTGCACGCACCTCAATGTCAACACAGGAATTAGTGTCCCCAGAGAGTCCAGTAGTATCCTCTGAGCAAAGTATGCTATCCAACTCGGAAAAGAGCGCAAGTGTTGAAGATGTATCCAGTCACCAAACAGAAGATCTTAAGGAGCTGCCAGACCTGCATCACCCACTAGCGTCACAGCCACAGGCAGACAACCAGGAATCTCATTGTGGCCCAAGGAAATCCCATGATGTAGTACACTCATTGCCCAGACTTAGCGCAAGCTCCGAGTCGGGGATGCAAACCGCCTTGGAGACTCAAACTTCTCTGCTTCCAGAAAGTAAACCAGTCGCCATCGGGCGTCCCTCGAAGAACCACTCAGACCGGTTCTCAACCTCACTTCTGGACGTCAGTTCCTCGAGAGAATCCGTGATACCCCTGGACGAAAGGGATCCTGAGACTCCAGAGTACCTCAACAAACAAGAACCCTCCTTGAAGGAGACTCAAAGAATATATCCATCTCCATCGAAGTTTTCTCAGATCCTTCATTCTACCCCAGCTATTTTTCGTTCCATGTCACCGCATAAACTGTTGGCGACGGTGGCCCCATCTCCAGTCCCTGCCGCTGAATGCGCAAGCGTAAAAGCTATTATGCCAGATATAGCTCATAACCAGGAAGTGTTTAAGATTCCGAAGCACTCATCTAAATTTCCAGTTATGCCGCAATTCGAGGAATGTGAGGAGGCTTGCAAGAGTCCGACAGAAGACCCAGATGCTACTATCCCATTGAAAGGGCTGGCTGTACCCAGCCGCGAGCATACATCTCCGAGTACCACAGGTGACTCAATTGAAAAAGTCTTCGAGGTTACGCCTCCTTGTGACTGGAGCAGCTCCATCAACAATATGAAAGGAAGTACACTTGGGCTCAACAACGGTAGTCGCATGAGTATTTTCGCGCCCCGCTCGTCGTTCAATGGCCCTAATGGGGCCCCTACAGAGCTAGGAAGTAGGAGGGGCTCTTTTGAGACTGTATTCCAAAATATTCAACCTGTGGAAAATGGTGATCTATCGGGTAACGAAATATCATTGAAAACCCCAAAAATGAAATGCTCCACAACAGAGGCTCCTGCTACAGAGTCCATCAATGGTGAGGAGCAGACATCTTCACATATTGAACAGGCTGACGAGACGAAACTTGACGAAAACCACAACGGAGCTCCTACTAGTCCTGCAGAACCCTCAGAACACAAGGCTGCAGAAGCCCACGCATTCAGTGATTGCGAAGTGGCACCATTGAGAATTATGGAGCCGTCAAAACAAAGTCGGAACGACTCACCAATAAAAATAACTCTAAAGGTTTCAGATCAGCATGTGCCACCCAAAGTATCAAGCATGAAGCTTAATCTTGATGCCAAGGAGAAGCTGATCAAGGAGATGTCATCTCAACTATCTCCATCACGCGTCGAATATCTCATGACAAGAAGAGACCTGCCGGCTAAACAGTGGATAGCCCTCCTAGCTAAGGAGGTCTCCGCCTTTATTATTGAGAATGGAGAAATTGCTGTACAAATTCTAGAGGAGCAGCGTGCGAGAGCTCTTGATGCGGTGCAGCAACATTATACAGTTTAATTTATTTATAACACTTTCTCGAGCATGCCATCCGGCATTGATTCACTCTGCCTTGACGGTCGGTGACCCTGAATTATAAACCAGTCATGATCTCGAGGATAAATAGATCTCAATGATTAAATATAGTGTTTATATCGACCTTTCTGCAGCTATATACACAATGAGCAGCAAATGCTGTTGAAAAAAAATGTCGATAACGGCAGGGTTCGAACCTGCGAGGGAAAATCCCATTGGATGGCTCGAAAAGATTCAAGTCCAACGCCTTAACCACTCGGCCACGTTACCATACGCGCCAGAAGAGACGTTCTACTCTATATGAACTTACCTTGTATGTTCCCAATTCTATCAAGGAGGACTTATCGTGCTAATTCATACATAATTCGTGATGCACAGCTAAACGATACATAATATATAAAGTGAGGCAAGTAAAAAGACATTACATTAATTATTCTCTTAATGGAGAGGTACGAACCCCACTTTGAGGCCGTTAATTGCAATTTTGCTTTGAGCTCAGGAAACTCTGATTAGTGTAACACGTGTGATTCCACTTCGGAAATAAATAGATACTCTCATTAGCTATGCTCACCCCTCTGATTTAATGTGGCTTTCAAACGATCAAGACGCATCTGAGTAAATCTGATTACTTCACGAAGTTCATCTTCCGATAGTTCCTCGCTAGCTTTCCCTACTACCGAATGGTCCTCGAGACGACTATCAAGCCATTGCCATAATTCGAGTTCTTGCTGTAGTTGTTGCTGAACTGATGATTGCCTCGATTGAGTGAAATATCGTATCACGAACACGAGGACAGTAATCAACAGTACAGCTGCAAGGATAGTAAAAGCATGATCCCAAAGAGTACTCAAAAAAGAAGACTCAGATGGAGCCGCCGTTTTGGTACTCTCTGCGCTTGATTTCGCTTTCTTCGATCTTTTCGGCTTAGAGCCGCCTCCTTTACTTGAGCGTAGGGTGTCCTCGATAGCAGATACCAGCTGCTTACAGTATTGATTCTGTCCCTCAGTTGCACCACGCTCAATAGCTCCCTTCAGCCAGGATTTACTAGTCCACTCAAGCCAGGTACTGTGACGCATGATCGTCTTGTTGTCTTCTGCCCATCCAAGTACACACCTCGTATAAGTTGTAAATGAGTCACCGGAAGGAACGTCTGGAGTCTTCACAGCCATCAAAACTTCGACGTACGAGTCATAGTCGTTGTTCTCGATGGTTTCTGTAGTTTTACACTTTGTCTGTTTCGGGCCTACCGGTCCAGAGAGTGGCTTGATATATTCGTATTTTCGTTCCATCTTACCATTTTCGTCGCTGAAGGGCGGAATGGTGGAGAGGTCTCGGTTCTTTAGAGTATCGGTGTGAAATTTCATCAACCATTTAGTATCCTTACCAAACAAAAGATTTCCGACCACTCCTGGAGGGCAATTCAGGGTAGATTCATCAATCAACTTTTCTTTTGAGTCCATGTCGGGAAGCGTGGTGGGTTTGTGGGTTTCGGGGCCCAGATTCTCTGCAGGCCAGCCGCCGCTTGCTTTTGGTGCACTTTTAGTGGCGGTGCTCGCACTTCTTTTTGGTGCCTTTGCAGCCTCAAGCTGGGATGGGCCATCTTGGGGAGGCTTGACCTCCTTATCGACTGAGGTCTCATCAGATTCCTCCCCTGAATAATACTCGTTGTCAAGCGAGTTCTCATAAGAAGTATCAGAGTCTGCAGTACTCTTGTCTTCGGCGAGCTCTTCGCGGTCACCGTAACGCTCGCGGGAGTTGATCGGGCTATCCTTAAATTTCAGAAGGGATTTCAGGATGTGATCACGCGATACAAACGACGCCAAGGTATACTTTGCGTGCAGAGTGCGTACTGTGAAGCCATTAGGAAACACGCCGGCAGTATTCTTTGGCTGAATGTCGAGTATATCGTGGAAGCTTATCACTAAAGAGGTTGTCCAGCCCAGGATATTGGAGTGAAAACAAATGTGATAAGGGGTGATGTACAAGCGGCCCTGTACTAGAATGTCCTTGGCGAGGGCGCAACTGCTATCTTCCACTAGAGGCTCAGTAGGCGAGATCTGGGTTGCGAATAGTTTGTGGAACTCGGCATTCCTTTTGTCGCTCGCAAACACAATGTCTGGAAAGTACCTTGCCACGGATTTTTCGTTGAGGCTCTGGGCCTGTTTGGTAGCACTATCGGCGTTGTTGCCGTTCATATGATTATCCAAGTCTTGCAAACTGAAACTCCCAGATCCCAGAGTATCGATCGCTTTATCTTTGCGGACGCTCGATCTGTTGGACTCCAACGGGGCGGTACTGTGCGACTCATTATCCTTGCTTGGGTGCCGCCAAATCGATGTCAGCAATGATATGAAGGTGTGATTCTTGTCGTCGCCATCTTCTTCTTTGCTCATTTCTGTCGATACTTGGCGCAAGGGGTGGTTGACAGAGTTGGCGGGTGAGGCTGGAGCTACCGAGTAATGTCATACATAAGCATCCTCCCATGCAGTCGGCCGCAGCAAGCCTGGGTGCATTAGGCAGAAGTCTAGTCTCTATACGATGCAATGCGTCTAGGGTCCCAACATTTTGCGGGCAAAAATTCCAGAGTTGGCAGGTTGTAAAATAATGGTTCGGGGTCTAGCTGTTATATGTTACTTGAGCTCGGTAAAAATACTCTGGCGACCGCAGGTGGTCCTAGAACAGACTGCAGTGTTTTGCTCGCGCCACGCTTGGAAGCCCTTTCCTGCAAAGCCGGTAGGAACTGCATATGGAGAAGCAGTGTGTGACTAATCATGCGATCTTGGGATATCAATACGAGCTGCGGCCGTACACAGAATCAAACTCTAGTGATTTAGAAACAAACGTATTGTCTCGTATTGCAGATTGCACATCTTTGAAAAACTGTGCGACCGTTGATAAATTATGTTGCTGCAAAACCACCTGTGCCGTCATCTCGCGGGCATTCAGTAGGTGATGAATGTATGCTTTTGCATAATTCGTCGTGCCCAGCTCAGACATATCACGCTCGTATTCAGAACTGTTGAGGTTAAGCGAAAATGGATGCTTGTGCGGGTCATTGAACGAGTAGAACAGAGCAACTCCCTTGTCAGTGTACTCTTCGCAATCGGTATAATAAAGATCAATGCCCTTTGATATTAATTTTAGGATCTTGTGCGGGCCAGATTTCTCCCCGTATACCATGATTCCAGGATAGGATGGAATTTCTGGGATATCACGACCGACTAAGTAGAGTCCCTTAGCCCTCACCTCGTCGAGGTACTCGCGTGTCAGCAGCTGTGGAGGCACCGTAGCCAGTACCATTGCCTTGGAGTCGTTGAACTTGGTGAGCCACTCCAGCGATCGTTTAATCATGAGTCGCGTGCGATTTTTCCCCACTGGTGCATCCGTATCCTGATCTTTAGGGGCGTCGTACGGCACGACTACGATGTCTGCCTCGGTGGAATTCAGAAACTGTGCTGTTTTCTCGATATTCATGAGTCGAGTGCCTGAAAATGTACTGAGACCAACGTCGGAGTCTGTATTAGTCTTTTTCAGAGGGTGAGCCCCTGGTTCGCGGACGCTAGCAATTACACAGCTTGCGTTCAGTGGCAGGTTCTCTGTTGCTGTGGTGGTGAACCCTCTGAGATCTAGGAAATCCTCGGCGAAAATTCCAGCTGCAGGGACTTGTGGGTAATTCTCCGGAGTGAGGTGAGGAATAGCACCCCGAATGGTTGGAGCAATAAAATTTGGGGTAGAAATCTCCACCCCTCCAAGTATTAAAAGTCCCTGGCGACCAGATTTTGCCGGTAAGGCCTTGAACATTAATGCTGATTAAGGAGATAATTTAGCCCTAAAGTAGAAGAGCTTGATATCGATGATATAGACCACTGATAACGCTCAATATGTCCAGTTTATATAGCTAGAAATTTGTGTAAATAAGTGCGCATAATGCGTCAAGTTCAGGATTCTCGACCATTGCATCGATATAGTCGTTACCCATGGGATGCCCTGCTGTCATTAGGTGTGCTTGCTTGGTGCAAATAGCGAGAACAGAGGCCAGCTTGATAGTAGAGTCCTCCTGGGAGAAGTTCGGTTTGATCTTGTTGATCAGAACATTAATCTCAGCTGAGACCAGGCTATGAACCACTGAAACAGCATTTGGAGACTCGATGTAGTCTGCGGTCTCGTTGAGCATCTCGCGGAGCCTGCCCTCAACTTCAGTCGGGGGCACGACGGTTCCTGGAGCCTGGCTGAGCACGTAGGTCTCGAGCTCTTGGGGAGGCAGCACGTTGGCAACGAAGGTCGCACCCTCCAAGTTTGCAGGGTGGTCGATGTTGTACTGGATTTTGCCAAACAGCTCGTGCAGCTGGGCCAAGGTCAGCTCGGTGCGCGGATTGATGTCTGCGGTGGCCTGCTCAATGGTGGCCTGCACTCTTTGAGCAAGGGACTCCCAACCTTTGTTGAGAATCCACCACGAGAATGTCAAGTACTGGCGGTTGATGGTGTCCTCCTGCTCAGAGGGCTCCAAGTTGATCTCGTTACTCGCTAGCTCCTTCACGCTGTCCACATAGGTTTGTCGACCCAGGATGTTGAGCTGCAGCCTCGTCAACAGCACCAGCAGGGCAGAGCTATATATAAGTGTAAATGCTCTCGTCAGGCTCTGGATCTGCAGGTCGTGCCACAGCTCGAACTTAGATGCCGGCTTGACGTAGGATCCCTCCAACAATTGGCTCGACGACGCGGGCTCTGACGTCTCAGAGGTCTGAGAAGCCGCCAGCGAGTCGGGCTCGCTCGCCCGGCTCAGGGTGGACGACTCCATATTGTCGCCTTCTTTGTTCGACCTCAGTGCCTGGAGCTCGCGCCTGATGGCCTCGACATTGTACTTGGAAATCACCTGAATCCCTAGGGACGGCAAGAGTGCCAAAATAGTGAATGTAGCGTCCTTCTGGTTCTGCTCGAAGCGTCTTTCCAGGTTGTCCTTTGCCAGCCGCTCGGTCAAAATTCGCTCCTGCAACTCTAGAAACTTGGTTTTCACATACTGCGTGAGCATATAAGCAGACGCTCCAATGCCCAGCGTCACATAGATCTTGCGCTGATGCCGGCGGAAGAACTCTGTGATAGCCATTAGGTGACAAAGCGGCTAATGTGGGGTTATTAACCGAGCTGGTGAATTGGGCGAATTGCAAAAAGAAATGTGGATAAATGGTTAATTAGTTTATTAAACGCTATATCATTAGGGCCCCGTGGGTGGCGTATGTCTCAGTTCGGGCAGAAAATAAATACTAGCTACGGTCCAGCCGCTGGAGCAGCTCCTTGACCCGTTGTAGTTCGGGCTCTACCAGCTCTGTGTCCTGGCCTTCGGATTTTAAGTAAGCATATGCCACGGCGCTCAGTGCATAGGCAGACAGCCCGTACACATCTGGGTCTCTGGAGTCACCCAGCTCATCTAGCACTGGCTCGAGCTCCTTTCTTAGTTCCTGCGTTTGGTTCTCGAGGCTCGTGAGCAGATCAGACACTTTTTGTTTATCCATCCAGCTAGAATGAGGATAGTCAAGAAAATTCAGTGGCGAAGGAGGCGACCCACCTGACTTGCATGTGTCTCCACAACGAGCTCAGGGCACGCATTCCGCGATTGTGGCAAGCATTGACCAGAAAACTCACCGGAGACAATGCTGAAGGTATTCTCAAGGACTCTAAAGTAAAAACTGAGGACGGAAAACTGCACTTTTATGTACCCTCTGATCTGATCGCCCAAGCAAGGGCATATCTCGGCACCATGGGCACATCAGACGTTGTCATTGACGAGCTCACAAGCGACTTTTGCGCTGTTGAGCTCCTCGAAAATCCTGGATTGCTGTCAGTATCCTGGAGCAAGAACGGTGAGCCCCTACCGTATGTGGTTCCTGGAGGGCGATTCAATGAGCTTTACGGGTGGGACAGTTATTTCATAACGCTTGGGCTACTTCAAGACGGCATGACTGATCTTGCAGAAGCAATGGTCGAGCACTTCTGCTTTGAGATCGAGCATTACGGCAAGATTCTCAATGCCAACAGGAGCTACTATCTTGATCGCTCTCAGCCCCCATTTCTCACGGATATGGCCATCCGTGTACATGATAAAACCAACAACAAGGCCCTACTTGTGAGGGCGATCCAGTGTGCTATCAAAGAATACAAGACCGTCTGGACAAGCAATCCTCGTTTGGACCCGAAAACTACCCTGTCACGATACAATCCACCGCTAACCCGAAACATTCCCATAGAGACGGAGGACGGCCACTTTGATGAGACCTTGGGCCCTTATGCTCGCAAGCATTCATTAAGCATCCCCGAGTTCACACTGAAGTACGAAGCAGGGCAGCTCAAGGAGCCGACTCTCGACAAGTTCTTGCAGCATGATCGTGCAATAAGAGAATCTGGTCATGATACCTCGACCAGGTTTCACAACATTTGCTCTGACCTCGCGACCATCGATCTCAACAGTCTGCTATACAAGTACGAATGTGATATAGCTTCGGTCGTCGAACAATACCCCGAAGACTTTTCCGAGGATGCGCATGAGTGGCAAGAACTCGCGCAGGCGAGAAAGAAGCAAGTCATGGCCTATCTTTGGAATGACGATGATGCACTTTTTTACGACTATAATGTAAAACTTGGACAGCAACACAAGTTCCCAAGCGTGACTGCCTTGTGGGCTCTATGGAGTGGGCTCGCTCCTAAGGAAGTCGCAGGCAGATTGAAGGACTCGGCTCTCAAGCTGTTTGAGCAGGATGGCGGACTATCCTGCACCGTGCCTCTTGATGAAAAGATTGCCCGCCAATGGGATTATCCGTACGCGTGGGCTCCACATCAGATTCTGGCGTGGAAGGGTCTTGAAAAGTACGGGTTTCGCGCCGACAGTGTGCGGCTGGCAAACAAGTGGGTGAACATGATTGCCGGCAATCAAGCCAAGAGCAGTAACGCTATTTTCGAAAAATACAATGTTGTTGATGCTGATAATCCTCACGACGTGACTGCCGAGTATGGAAATCAAGGCAGCTTCAAAGAGGGATTTGGATGGACGAATGCATCTGTCTCAATTGCAATAGATGATTATTTACTATAAGTTATGCTTGTTTGAGGCGACTAGCATTTTGATGCAGGTCGGCAACGCGATCCGCTAAGCTCATAAAGTAACTATACTCGGCTTCCAGGGCTTCAGCCAGCTCGTTACGATCGGGGCGAGGGCCACTACTAGTTTCGATGGCACTTACACCATTATTAACGTCTGCAGTGGCAGCGGACAATTGCTGAAGACGCTCTGCAAACTCATCATTGAGCTTCTCAAAGTATGGTAATAGAATGTTGCTGCTTTTGTCAGTGAACAATCTCTGTGTGGTAGCATTCTGGTCTGGCTTGATTATGTTCAGCACTCTAAGACACAATTCGCCGTTGTGGGCGTCTCCGTCAGACATTCCCTTGAGCTGGCGGAGACGCATGTTATCATGTTTGAGCGCCTCGATAGCAGAAACGTATTGGTGCCTGAGCAGAGCGACGTCACGGGAAGTGCTCTCCACTAAGTCACGGTGAGACTCAGTGTCCTTCGAAATTTTCTCACAGGTATTGCACTGTTGAGTAATGTAGTTGTCAATTGCCTCCAATTCCTGTTGGTAGGACTCTGGCAAGTCACAGGGCCGCGTGAAAGGTGTGAGAGCAATCTGCGGTTGTTGTTGTTGTTGCTGCTGCTGCTGCTGATTGCCGAAGATACTACCAGTGGGTTGAGTGTTTTGTGTCTGGCCACCGAACAAGCCACTTGAGGCAGGTTTGCCAAACCCAGTGGTCTGGTTATTCGACCCAAACAGACCACCTGAGCTAGCGGGTTTGTTTCCAAACAACCCACCACCGCTCTGGGTTGTGCTCGCGTTGTTTCCAAAGAGACCACCGGCAGGCTTAGAGTTGTTGTTGTTGTTGCCAAAGAGTCCTCCTCCTGTGTTCTGTGTGGCATTGTTGTTTCCAAACAACCCAGTACCGCCGCTGTTGTTAGTATTTCCAAAAAGACCTCCGCCAGTTGTGGTTGAATTGTTATTATTAGAGTTACCAAAAAGGCCACCACCAGTGTTTGTAGAAGTTTGACCGAATGTAGATGTCTTGTTGCCAAATAGACCACCACCTGAGGTGTTAGCGTTAGTATTGGTGTTGTTGCTGGCATTCCCAAATAGCCCGCCTGTGGTTTGATTATTATTAGTATTGCCGCCAAAGAGGCCACCAGGTTTCGAAGCGTTGTTGTTGCCAAACAGACCGCCAGAGGCACCAGTGTTACTAGCTCCAAACCCACTGGTATTGTTCTGGTTATTATTGCCGAAAAGGCCTCCAGTCTGATTGGTGTTGTTCTGGTTATTATTGGCACCGAAAAGTCCACCGCCCTGGTTCGTGTTCGTGCTCCCAAAGCCTGAGGACTGGTTGTTGCCAAAAGCTCCCCCTGACTGGGCAGCATTATTATTCCCAAACACTCCCCCTGACTGGGCATTATTGGTGTTGGTGTTTCCAAACAGGCCACCGCTGGTGTTATTCCCAAATCCAGAAGTCTGGTTATTATTGTTGGCGTTTGCTCCAAAACCGCTATTCGGGGTGGCCCCAAACCCCGTGTTCGACGCATTATTTTGCCCAAAAAGGCCACCAGCGGGTTTATTGGCAGTGTTGTTACCAAATAGAGAGCCTCCTCCGTTCTGGTTAGCGCCAAACGCTCCACCTGTTTGGTTATTGTTCGTGTTCTGACCAAACGCTCCGCCAGTGTTATTATTGGCATTCTGGCCAAATGCACCAAAAGTTGTGCCGGTATTGTTGTTTGACTGCCCGAATCCACCGGTACTGGTTTTATTCCCGAACGAGAACCCGCCCGAACTGCTGCCAAACATCGCTGTGGTTTTGGTGACTAAAGATCTCAAGGGATAAAACAGGGAGCTTTAGAGAGTCAACAATAGAACATGGCAAGTGTTTCGTAGCTAGTGAACGCCGTATTTTTAAAACCGTTGCTACGTGATAGCCTGGAATATAGCTCTATTACCTGAATATCAGTGTGTCCTGTCAAATGTACAACTAATAATATCTCGAGGCAGGTTTATTCATTTTGATCTAGACTTATACGGGCACGACGATGATAGTCGAGTTGTGCCCAGAAGGAGCTTTTGCTGAGCAGTAGAAGGTCTTTTGTCTTTTCAGGTCCTTCCTGCAAGGGAACTCACCAAAAAAATAGTTATAACTTGTATACCTGAGCATGAACTGGCTTATGGACTGAGAAGAAACATCCAATTGTGTCTAACTATTGGTGCCGTGTACCATCATAGGTGCATTGAACTCTAGCATGCGGCTGCGAGCTCAGTGCCAATGTGAGTTCGTGAGAGGTAATATCGCTATAGATTATTGTGCTGTTATTCAACACAACATTGCGTAGTACATCCATCACACTTGGTCCCGCGAGGCCAATATGATTTAACTCAGACACCCCCGAAGTCTCAATCATGCATGCGTTCCATGCTCTCGGAGGCTGAGTTACATCAGTGGCAACATGTGTTCCATGCGTCGTTTAGCTTGCGCATGGCATCTCTCAAGATGCAAGGCAACCGCACACGACCCTGCATGCGTGCCTTTGACTCACATTTTGAGTGCACGTTGCCAAGTATAATTCAAGCAAAAATACACATAGGACTGCCTGTTCATCTGAGCACTGATCCAGCGAATCGTCATCTGCAAATGGGAGACTGATATCCCCGATACACCTTGGCACCTTCTCGTCCGTGGCTTCCTAATCTAACTCAAGATCGTTCCAGTTTAGATCCATGCATCTACGGGCTGGTGGTCGTATATGCATGACCATCCAAATACGAGTACGACCTGCGTGCAACTCAGAGAAGCAGCTGGTAAGTCTCACATTCTCTAAAGCCATTCTAGATTTTTGTGCAATATCGCAGCCTCCATGAGCCCGTCAGAACTCGCACATGCGTAGGCAAGCTCCCCGGCGGTGTCGGTCTTTAAGCTATATTTAATGGCTGTTGAATTCGTGAGCATCGAGGGTATGATTTTGAGGGAATCATTCGCTGCACTTGTGAGTTTGGACAGCTATGTAGAATCCGCACGTACCATTCTCACGTCCCAACACATTTATCCGGTATCAAGTCTGTTAATAGGAGTCAATTATCAGAATCTGTTTTCGGAAAAAGTAGCAATGATCTAGTTATCAACCTTTCATGTCTGACGTACGCTTGCCAATTAAACATCCCATGATAATTATTGCAAAATAATCTTGTGACCTCGTATCGCAATTGATTCTAAAGTATTTTGGAATACTGTGTACGTTTTTCCAATAAGCAATATTTTTTACCTGCCAAAAATTATTCGTGTACGTTGAGAATGTTCACAAAAAATGCTCGAGGCGAGAGTCGAACTCGCGATCTTCGGATTATGAGACCGACGCTCTAACCAACTGAGCCACTCAAGCTTGTCGTGTTGTGGGACTCATGAGACACATGGAATGAACATACAGGTGCACAAGAGCGACACCTTCAAGCAATACCTCACGTGATTTGTACAAGGCTAATGCGCTTGGAATGGGGACGAGCACTTAGAAGAATATAGAGGCGGTCGACAGGCTAGCGTCAAAGAATATAGATCTTAGTGAGACGAGCAACCGCGTGTTCCTCGACGCAATTCTGCAGAGTATCAGGAAAGAGTTCCCATATAATAATCCTCGTTTATTAACACTATATTAATCCAATTAATACTAAAAAAATAACCTGAGAGTATTGGTCATCATGAAGATGGCACAGTGAGGTACTGCAGTTTGTGGCTCGTTTATTATCTCATTACCTCAGCAGGATCCACCTAACTTCTTAGTTGAGAGTCTCCTATGAAGCCTGAAATTATCGACTGCGGCCCGCAAGCAATCCTTGACCATTCATTCTCCGAGGATGAGTCTCTTTTGGCCGTAGCTAGAGGCCGTGAGGCCCAGCTATGGTACAACACTGGATCTAAGTACGAATTGGGGGCAAAACTCGAGGCCCACGACAAAACGGTGACAGCTGTGGATGTGAGTGTCCTGGGACAAATTGTAACATGTGCTCAGGACCGCAATGCGTACGTTTGGGAGGCTCAATCAGACGGTACCTGGCGACCTACTTTAGTTCTACTGAGGTTGAACAGAGCGGCAACTTGTTGTCGCTGGAACCCTGAGGGTACCAAGTTTGCGGTTGGAAGTGCAGACAGAATCGTTGCGGTCTGTTACTATGAGGCCGAGAATGATTGGTGGATTTCAAAGCATATCAAGAAACCATTGCGCAGCACTGTTTTGTCTATTGACTGGCATCCTAATGGGGTTTTGCTTGCTTGCGGTGCTACTGATGGCCATGCTCGGGTCTTTTCTGGGTACGTTAAGCAAATCGATTCTAAGCCTTCTCCCTCTGTTTGGGGTGAGCGTCTGCCATTCCAAACTCTCTGCGGCGACTTTTGTGACGATGGAGGCGCTTGGGTTCATGATGTTGCGTTCAGTCCTAGTGGTGACGCACTGGCTTGGGTTACCCATGATTCATCTGTACTGATCGCGTACCCCCAGGGACCAGAGCTGCCTCCTCTTGCGATCATTAGTATCGATAGTGGATTCATGCCCTTCCATTCACTTGTTTGGACCTCTGAATCTCAATTGGTAGCGGCTGGTTACGACTGTCACCCAGTTGTGTTTGAAGGCTCCCAAGACGGCTGGAAGTTCGTAAGATCTCTCGACGATCCAGAGAAGAGCAGCCGGGGTGGTGCTACTGAGGAACAAAGTGCACTGAAAATGTTCAAGCAACTGGACCTCAAGGGTACTGTGGCAGAGCAGACTACATTACCTACTATTCACCAAAACGCGATCCGAACTACTCGCTTGGTGAAAGGTAAAGTCTCGACATCGGGAGATGGCCTGGTTGTACAGTTTAAAGCTTGATAGACTATATAGGAAATCTTGTGCGGGGCTTATCTCCTTCTCTGCTGGGGAGTAACGGCGTCTTAACTCGCTATGATTACAAGAAATTATGCATCCATTATCTGAAAAATATGTACAGGCTAAACAACTTCCTGGATAACATCGTCATCGCTGTCATCGCTGAGGAGTTCAACAATTTTTGATTCTTCAGGCTCGCCACGCATGACCATGTTAACGAATCGCTCACAAAGCTCTTTGGCGTGATCATCGCCAGTCGCCAGATGAAGTTCGCGAATAATAAAATAAGCATTCTTTTCACGAAGCTGTTCTCTCCCAGCCGGCGTACTTGAGAGCAGGAGTAGGCATTCCACAAGTATAATTTGTTGGCCCTGATCAGGCTCACGTTTCTTGTGTGGACTGATATTCTTGCGAACAGACTCAGGGAGTTTCGACTCATCCTCAGCATCTAGAGGCTCTGGACCCTTTAGGGCTATCATTATCGTTTCTATCAGCGAGCTTTGCAGAACTTGTTCATGGCATTCCAGATCAAGTAGACAATTCTTAAAAGTCGCAGCTACGCCGCTTCGCCGGGTAGTCACAGGTGCAAAGAGCTGTGTATAGAGCTTTGCCATATTGACTGCTTTATTTGAGGTCCAATACTCTCTGCCCTTCTTTTGGCGAGCGATCTCCGCGAACACGAACGCCAAAAAATCACTTGGAGACATGGGGCCAGAGTTTTTCAAAAATGCGTAAACTAATAAATCCAAGTTAGGGCCCACGAGCTCAACTATTTTCTCATCGTGAGCGAGATTAGCCAAAAGCATACAATAGAGCCCTGAGTTTGGGTCATCCTTCTTTAAGACTTTGCCCACAAAGCGAGCGAGAGTTGTGCTGTCGGAGACGACAAAAGATCTGACTTTCTTGTTCTCACAGGTATTTATGAGGGCACTCAATGCCATCTTCTGCATAGCTGGATCATCATCATTGCTATTCACGATATTTAGGAGGGATTTTGTGCCTGCAAAATCGTTCTTTGTAAATAGGGTTGAATCTGCCGGTTCCTTGGCGCTATAAGGCAAGACATTCTCTAGCGCTATTTTTTGGATGCTTTTAGACGGATTTCCAAGGAAGCCTACAAGTTCATCAAGCTGATCCATTGCTGTTGGAAATTTTTTGATTATTATAACAGTGTTAGAAAGTTCAAGAAATTGGGATTATTAAGCGGATAGATAAAGATGCTATTCTAATTCTCGTGTAATTAATGAAAAGTTTTTTTTTTTTTGACCCTTCGTATATTTCGTTAATTAAACTTGGCGGGTTTGGTAATTTCTTTTCTGTCTCAAGAATTAATATGGTGACTAAGAATCAATTAAAGATGCGTGGTCACGTGAGAAGACACCGAGAATTGATTTGATCACCTAAAAGAGTATACCTGACGTAATATTCTGCACTGATCCTTGCAGTAGCATGGGGGATTGCTTGTGGCCCATGATGCAGGGCAGGGATGCATTCAAGTCTCTTATCGCTTAGCATGGTAAAGTCTACCTTGAGTCCCTGTAAAAATACCGCGGTGACGTATAACACGTGATTGAACCACGCATGTGGCGTCATCAGCGTCTGTTTTAGGAAGCCCACGCACAGATCAACAGCTCAGGGGGGTTTCACAATCGGCGAATGTACTTTCATAATGGATGGCAAATGCTTGGCCCATTCAGCGAAGACATGCGAAAGAGGACATCAAAAAAAGATATGACACCCAAAATCATGTAGTGAAAAGCTGTAAACATGAAAATCCAACGTGCATACCATTCATATCAGTGCCAACTAAATTGATGACTAAGGGTTAGGGTATAAAAGTTTGGCGTTTGAAGCTGTTCCCCGGCAGCAAATTATGATGATTCCGGTGTGGCTTGTGTAATCGAATTGCAGGAGAATGCGTGGGACGGAGTCGACGCTTAAATAGCAATGCACGGTATAACTTTGAATGATGCAGTACCTATCGTGGAACAAAATGCCACACGCACAGATCGTAAGTAGCTTGGATGACGCCGATGAGTGCATGCAACGTGCATGCTGCCGTATCTTGATGCGGTAAAAATGCATGAGCAGAAACAAAATACCGGCCGATTTTCAACGGGAGAAGTGGAATTATGCGTACAAAATCCATTAGTGGGATTGAATTACGCCCATTCTGGGCGGAGAGTGCACATCACCACGCATAATGTCTTGGAACTGCTGTCGACACGCACATTCCTCAGCTGCACCACGATGTCATAGTCAGAAAGGCTGCATACACGAAGGTAGCAAAGGCCAATGACGGGGGTTTCACAGCTATTAATGTTCCTGACGAGTGCGTGGTGCTGCGTGCTTCTAGAATCATTACGCAGGTGGGTACATCCTGCAGTTATAGTGCACTCTGTCTGTAACTAAAGCCGCGGTGGTGACGAAAATATGCCAAATATGCAAGGGGCGTAAAATCACGAACGCAATCTAAATAGTAGAATAGCCAAAAAATAGATAATTCTCCGTGCCTCAACGAAAATTGAGTCTGATCCAGAGTGATACAGCCACATTATGCATGACTAAAGCAATGCATGTCGGCCGCTCACTACTCTCCATCTTGACTGCCACTATCAGTACTAGGCATGTTCAAGCTCTCTGCGACGTCGTTACAGTCCTGGAGCGAGGATTCGTCGTTTGAGAATCTGGCACTTACAGAAAGTCCAGATGCGACGACAATTTCCTCTACCAGTAATCGCTCGTCAATGGTGACAGCCTTCGAGCATATCGACGAAAAAACCCAAGTAGGGTTCAGAAAGGCGCACGCCCAACAAGTTATTATAGACACAGACCCCAAAGGGCATGACGACTTTGTCGCCTTGCAACGAGAGCTGGCCAGATTTGCATCGAAACCCAAAATAAAAAAAGGGAACATTCTACGGGTGAGTTTATTAGCATTTCTACGCAAGCGTCAGTGTGAGTTGTTGCCACAGGGCCCTGAGCTTTCATTTCGCATCTCAGTGCTCGAAAGCTGGTGGATACAGCTTGCAAACTACCTAAAGGATAGAGATACTGTAAGTGGAGCTGACCGGGCGGCATACTTGGAGGCGATTTCAGGTCTCGTCGCTCGTCCCGAGTGGCGATTCTCGGACAGGTTCCCAACCCTACTACTGGAGACAGTGGCGTGGACTCTGAACAAAATTGGCCTACCAAATCTACCAGTGACGCTAGGGGCGTACGCTGGGAAGCTCCTGGCTTATGCATATTTTTACTGCCCAGGAATCGCACCAGTGCTCCTGTTCCACTTGCGTGTGCATCAAGTCAACGTAAACAAGCTCAAAATCATGTCTCATATTGCATCTGAGCCACCACTCGAGTCATTTGCTGAATGTTTCCCCATGCATGTGCGGCAGCTCGTGGGCCTCGCTACCGTACCTCAACAGCCACCTCCCTCCCCCCTTAAGGAGGTCCCTGGCCCCTGGATACGCAACTGGAATCCCGCTACAAGCGTCTTTGCATCATTTATCAAGCATTATTATTCATTAATAGCTGATATGCTTCCTCCCGAAGCTGATACTTGGAATCACGCACATCTTGCAGCCCCTGGCCTGCTCATCATCCAGGGGGCCATTGTTCAGCACCTAAAGCATATGGTACAGGCTAGTGCAGTTGTGAGGGGTAGAGAGCGTACGCCCAAGACGTTTACTGTCTCAGCACCTAGCAGTCCTGCGTCATCACCACTCTCCAGCCCTGCATCATCGCCACTCTCTAGCCCTGCAAACAGCCCTCCTCGTAGCCCCACTGAAAGCCCTGAACGCACAAAAGACCTCGGCCCACTACCACGCACTCCCGCGCCTTCTCAGATCCCTGAGAGCTTTGCATCTGCAGATATTGCGGCGCCTCTTCCTCGTGGAAACCGCCAGGATGTAGGTCTCCGTGTGGATCGGCTCAGAATTTTTGCTGCATTGCGCGAAATTCTCCACAACGACGAGAACTGTTTACCTTATTTCAAAGTGTTTTGCTTGCAATTTGACCGCATGATCCAAACCGTCGCTTCCGGCATCAATGTGTACCATATGAATGCCTGTGTCAAACTGTGCGATTTCGTAGAAGAATGGCTAAACTGTGTCACCCTGCGCCACCGGCGTTCGCAAGTACTTGCAATAGCTTCCCTTGCATCGGCCGTGGACTGGGAGTTCTGGGTTCATGTCGCGGGCCGAATGATCACCAGCGAGAATTGCCATACCGAAATTCGTGCACTCAGTTTCTTATTTAATATCTGGCCGAATCTGCCCCAGCAAATAAGTAGGGACCAGAGCTCTGGATCGGCACATCTTCTTAACCCCTCATTACTCCGTGCTGGAGTGGCTCCAGCTGGATTGGAATTCACTCCAAAGTCGGAAAACCTACTTTGGGATGTTACCGAATGGTTACTAGCCCCTGAAATGTGGGACAGGTACTTCTGTCATTGGAGCCCTCTAGTGAGGTCCTACTTTCAGCGGCTAATCTGCTTTCGAGTTACCTTTGTAGGCGGTGCAGGAAGAGACTGGATATGTGACTTCGATGTTGCGCGCTATCATGAGGAGGCCAGTAACCTCGTACGCTCCCGTCTGGCAAGTGCTTATTCGCATTGCTCTGGCCTGGCCGTACACAGCTCTATGATGCCTGCAACCACCCCATCCTGTCCCGTCCCCAACAGACAATTGTGCGTTGGTGTTAATGCGGCTGCGGCCCAACCCGAACCCCATCGTGTGTACCTGTTTGACATTTTCGACAACTCCGCTTATTATGCTAACAATAGAGGCGCTAAAGGCTCCCAGCAAGGCCTTCTCGCTCCCGAGATTGATGTGGACACCCCTTCTGTATCCTCTTGCTCTTCCTCATGCGTTTCTCCACCGCTCGATGACGCAAGCTCTGTCTCGAGTCAGAGTGTGAGCGGAGATAGAAGTCTGAAAAGGTCAGGGTCCCTCGCATCGATTGCTTCTAGTTGCAAAAATACGCTCAGTCGTGCCCAGTCATTCGCCAGTTTGAAGGATGCGGCACAACTTGAGAATGATACACAGCCTGCATCCCCTCCCAAGTCTCCCAATTCTAAGCAAAACTCTTCTAAGGGCTGGAAGTTACTCAAGAAATTGCTCCCATCCCCGTCGACCGATAAGGAGCCCCTTCCATCTGATACAAAGCCCGTTGAGACTGGCAAGAGGAAGATGAAATCGAAGCACAGCAATAGATTCACTGATGGAGGGGAAATACCTGTGCCCTGGCAGCTCTCTGAGCCATGTCCAGAGGTGCAGCGTCCTCTATTCCGGTTCAACCTCACTAACGTCAGGGACTCTGCTTATCAGTGTTGTAACGAGGCTGCACTGGCGATCCCGTTCATGCCGTTTGATAGCGAAATTCGGGCGCCTATTGGTCGCCCAGGACATTCTGGTCGCTGTGAGCAAGATCTAGTATACTGGAACTATGGTTGCAGAGCGCTAGCGGAATGGAATATTGTGGTCACGATGTTTGAAGAGTTCATCGAGAGTCAAAGAGGAGCTTTCTCGAATGTTGACACATTGGCCATGCCATTTATGGTCGCAGAAATCCCTTGGAGGGTAGTTGGCTAATCAAGTCATACAATTAGTTTCCATCCTTTGCACGATCCTTTTGTAAATTATTTAACGAAAATTGTACTATTTCACCAAGATCTGAATATTAAGCTAGAGGTTAGTAGCTGCTAAGCTGAGAATCGAAAGATGTGTCTGGGGTTGTGTAGTCGTCTGTGCGGTTAGTGGTACTCTCATATGATGATTCCAAGGCTGCCGCTTTCGGCAAATTACGGTACCGGATTCTTTTTCTGCGCGCTAGGGCGTGGTTTCTAGACACAGTATAGACAGTACTCTTGTTAGACCTTCCATGACTTGCAGGTCTGACTTTTTTGGGAGGTGGTGTTGGGCTCTCAGGAGTATAGCTGAGTTTTGCATTTACCAGTAGTGCTGCAGTGATTGCAACAAATACACCAAATGTCCAAAGAAAGCCCACCGAGACAAAAAATGTCGGTAGTGGATGGTGATACATCCAATAACTCAATCCACGGAGCTTGGCTGTCCACACGATTTCAGCCGATGCGAGTTCTATAGGCTGATTGATTGAAATGAGAGCACTATGGTAGTTCCATTTGGGCGCACGGATGGAGTCTATCAAGTCGACTTTCACAGTGCTTTCCTGCTGCCTAAACCCCAAAAGGTATAGAGGGGAGAAGACCAATGCATCGAGCATCTCAATTAACTCTGACTTGTAAGGCAGAATACCCATTTTTCTTACCGTCAAGCCACCGGGTTCCTGGCCGCAATGCTCGCTTCGGGTGGAGTTGCACAGTCCCAACTCGACCATGAAATTTCCTCGGTGAACATTGGACGGAGACCGAGGTAATGTTAATTCTAGTGCAACTCCATAGTCCTGCGACTCAAGTCCGAACTTTGGAATGGCGATAAGCGAAGAGGCACCCGGTCCAATGTCGAAATCGACACTAACACCACTTCTGAGGACTTGCTTTGGCATATAAAACCACCAAAATATGCCATATATCGCAGATGATGCAATTAATATCCATAAAGCAGCGGCGATGCAGAGGCCAATATAGAACCCGAAGCTCAGGGTCTTTTGCGATACCAGAGCCATGTAGATTTGTCAGGGTTGCCCAGGCGCGGAAAAAAAGTTTAATCCTTAAGCACACAGATAAAAATATCTAAAATGAATATCTAGTTTCTATAGTTACCAAATATGTCACGCCTGCCATGCATGGTTTGACAGTCTCATAGCCACAGACGCATTACCTAAGGACCTGTTCGCATTCATGTATTGTTGCATTAGACCTCAGTTCACAACCACGTGAATGCATTTTGGGCAGACTTTTTCAGCTGGTATTGTTCCTGAATGGCAGAGCAAGTATCTCGATTATATCGAAGGAAAACAGCTTATCCACAAGCTAGAGCAGAAGGATATCCCAACTGGTGCATATGGAAGTCCTGTCAATGTATGGACTCCACCGGCTGCAGCTACCTCGCGAATAAATGAACGGTCGCCATTATTGGCACTTTTCACCAAGAATCGCGCGGGCGAAACCAGAGTCTCTGATTTTTTCGCTTGGCTTGATAGCCAAATCGGAAAGGTGAACGACTTTTATTGCAGCTTGGAGGAGCAGTCAATTCGCAAATTTGAGCTACTGGAAATTGAGTTGAAACTCTTGAAGAAACATAAAATCTGGAATGAACAACGACAGAAAAAGATTACTACCCAGAGATTTCTGCCTAATTTGAACAGACCATCGTTGCCGAGGGTTTTTCGTCGCGGGAAAGAACCTCAAACGCCTGAGTTGACTGCGTCCCTCTCCAAAGACTTCAGTGGAGCGACTGTGTCGTATTCTCATGCCAAGCACATGATGAAAACTGCTATGTTAGAGTATTACCAGAGCTTGCAACATATCCGAGGTTATCGTTCACTCAATGAGACCGCCATCCGTAAAATCAACAAAAAATTTGACAAGACGTTTGGTGTTGCTACACTGAATCAGCATTATGCTCAAATTTCTCAAATGAGATTTATTCATAGTCACAAGCTTGATGATTTATCTCGAAAAATTGAAAGTCTATATGCAGATACTTTTGAGTCGGGAAACCACAAGTATGCAGTGGAGAAGTTGCAGTCGAACCCCTCGAAGTACACTCATAATTCCGCGATATTACTTACTGGATTCCTTATTGGTGCGTCACTACCTTTGTTTGTGCTTGCTTTAAGGGAAGGGTTGAGGAGATTAGACGGTGGTCGAGATTGGGAGACTCATGCGATTTTGAGCTTTTGGGCGTGCCTCTTCTTTTTCTCATTCATTTCCTTATTATTTAGCCTCAATATTCTTGTGTGGCACTATTATAAGGTCAATTACATCTTCATTTTCGAGTTCAACCGTTACAACGTACTGGACTATCGAGAGTATCCTGTGATGCCGGCAATTTTCTTCTGCTTGTTTAGCTTTCTGGCGTTCTTGTCTTTTTATCTGAACAGCTGGTATTGTAGATATCTCCCCGCCATGTTCATGGTCTTGGTGTTGATTGGGTTCTTCTGGCCAGCTAGAACCTTTTTCCACAAATCCCGGTCATGGCTGCAGGTGGCAATGTGCCGTCTACTTCTGTCAGGACTGTTTGATGTTGAGTTTCGTGATTTCTTCTTAGGAGATATGTTTTGCAGCCTGAACTACTCACTGGGCAACCTGTCAATGATTGCATGTACTTACAGCACGCCCCAGTGGTGGACGGATCAAGCTTTATCCTTGCGGTGCACTAGTAAACGCTCCCGTGTCTTGGGATTCCTGCAGACTCTTCCTGGAATCTGGCGATTCCTGCAGTGTCTTCGTCGTTACGGTGATACCAGCGACTGGTTTCCCCATTTACTCAATGCGTTGAAGTATTCACTGCTTATTCTCAGCTATATTTTCTTAAGTTACGCGAGAATCAATGATAGTGGGAAGTGGAAGTCGCTATATATTACATTCGTTGCCCTGAATGCGGTCTATAGCTCTTTCTGGGACATCGTGATGGATTTCAGTTTGGGAATCACCTTGCGCGATGAGATCGCATTCCCTCAATGGACCTACTACGTTATCATAGTCCTAGATCCGCTGATGCGATTCAATTGGGTCCTATACCTTGTGTACTGGAATGATAGACAGTCCACAGAAAAAATCAGCTTCATTGTGGCTCTTATAGAGATCGCTCGGAGACTACTATGGGTTCTTTTCCGCGTGGAGAACGAACACTGTGCGAATGTTACGAAATTCAGGGCCTTCAAGGACTTGAATCTACCTTACAATACTGGCGCCCCATCTATAAGGAGCGCTGATGGAGAAGAAACGTATTCTATGTTGCCTCCCCCTGCACTTTCACATTCGCAGCCCTCAATCGCAGGATCTCCTTATGTTACTGCGGTTAGAAAGCGCCTTACGCTTGCTCATACCCTCGACTTCGAGCGTCGGAAACCCAACGAGGACGAGCTTGACGATGAGGATGACTAAATATATAAATTATTACCTATTGACATGCCAATCTATATAGAATTACTTTTTTCTAAACTTGTACCTTTGCGTAGTTAGGAGGTTTTAGCCTTCTGTTAATGGTCTTGACAATCCACCGAGGAATCACTGCTGCTGCCAATATCACGAGAGTCTTCCAGTAGAAAGAAGGCTTTTTCACAAGGGTCAGATCGAAATAATCGCCGAGAAATGGGACACTACACACATAACAGGCAACGGTTATAATCTCACATAGAGCCATAGTCTTATTCCAAGTAACGATCTCGATGACTACCATCAACAACTCGGTGAAAATCAATGCCGTGTAGCTAACGAGCACCATTTTCTTGAAAACGGCTTCTGAAAGGCCCATGAATATCTGGCTCAGTCCCTGAATAATTGTTCCCTGATAACAACTGACAAAAGTCCATATGAAAAATGAGCGGTAAGACAGACTTCTGCCATCCTTCAGTTCCTTATACAGTTCTGGATACATCTTTGCTAGATGCTCATCAACATCTCTGTCCGTCACGAGGGAGAATACCGGCATCATTGTGTAGCAGGTGGCGTAACCAACCATCAACCAGCCCTGATAGAGCGCCAAAGGCTCGTACTTTGATGAGACTGAGTAAACAACTTGACAAGCGGTGATAACCAAACCACGGTGAATAACGAACTGTGCCAGCTTCGCACTGCGTTTATAGCTGTTGCGGCCATGCCATAGTAAAAGCCGAGTAATGTAGCTGAACTGCGTAATACTGAAATCTGCAGCCAGCGACGCTTGTTTTCCTTCTTTACCAACAATGCCGATTCCAACATCGGCAGCTTGAATCATAGAGACATCATTACCACCATCACCAATTGCGCATACCCTTTTCCCAGTCAGCTTTTTGACCATGTTTGTTAGATCGGCCTTCTGCTGGGGAGTACATCGACATGCAATTACTACAGATAGTGAGAGCACAGATCGCCCAAAATTCGGGATGTTCTGTTGAAAGAACTGCAACGAGTGTCCATCCATAACAAGGGCACAATCAAGATTATTGGAAAGGTTATCCAAATGCTGGTGAGCCATATGAACCGAGTCAAGCCCTGTGATAGTGTAAATGTACTGGCCTCGTGCAATCAGCTTCGAACTCACTGCAACACATTTTGCCGTTTCAACTTTATCACCAGTGAGCATCCAGATTTTGACACCGCCATTTCTCAGTAGTTCGAAGGACGGTTTGACATCATGCTGAAGCTTGTCCTCGACACCAGTGATACCTAGCAGGTCAAGATCCTTTTCCAGCAGATCGTTGACGACTTTGGCCATCTCCGATTCACGATCATGCATCAACAACCCGGCCTTCGAATAGCGCGAGGTAAAGGTTAGATATTCATCTTGCGTCAGCTGCCTAGACGCTACAACGAGAGTACGCAGGCCTTCTCTAGCCATGTTTGCAACCTCTTCATCCATCCAATCATTTTTCTTGATTAGAGGGGCCATTGAGGTGTCGGCACCTTTCTCATAGAACCAAATCTGGCCCTGGGAGTTCTTAACAATGACTCCCATTCGTTTGGAGTCAGAGTTAAACGGGAAGAGCTGTAGAATCTCATAATTGAGAAGGGTATTTGACGAAGCATGGCGTATTGTCATTGATTTCCGATCGCGTTTGACTAATTCAAGACCCATTTCACCTGTCCAGCGCACAATGGCAATCTCGTCCGGCGAGACCGCCTGATAGCCACCTTCTTCGGTGGGCACAACAGAATGGCAGATCGCTAAGCATAAGGTAAGTTCACAAACCTTGATAGCAAGCTCTCTCTGGCTCCGAGTAGTTCCTGAAACTTGGTTGGTAGACATGTTCCAGCCATTAATGAAATTTGCAACATCCTCCATACTTTCGCCGTAGTATGCCATTGGACCTACGTGAATCTTTTTCAGGTCCATTTCATTCTGAGTAATGGTTCCAGTTTTATCGGTGAGCAAGTACTCAATTCTGCCGAGGTCTTCAGGTATGGTGGAGGTGCGAACAATGGTATCAGGTATTTGCTTATCATGCTCAATCTGGTAGGCGTACACACTTTTTGCCATATCCAGATTCACTCGAAGACTTACTGGAATAATTGTAGAGAACAGGATTAGGAATCTGACCACGTCCACGTACCAGTTCTTTCCAAAGCCATGCAAGGCTACCAGTACAAAGCTGAGCAGGAATACACAAGCACACAGGACTTTGGAAATAGAGTTTACCTCAACTTCTAGCAAGCCCACCTTGTTGCGGGACTTTGAGGTATTCAATGCCATGCGGGTATCCGAGCCTGTGTAGATGATGAAGCCCTCAATGCTTCCTGCAGCAACTACTGTGTTGGCCCACATTGTATTCTCGATGTTGAGGGGTACGCTCGAATCATTCAAGCTTAGGTTTCCGTAGAATGTGCTGATGGACTTCTCTGGAGGTGGCGCACTAACTTCGAGACCATCCCTGAGGAACTCACTGGGCACTTTTTGTGTTAGGGGGCATGCATTTCGTAGCTTCCAGTCGGTCTCACCATCGAGCTGGTCGGTTCTGATAAACGACTCACCGCTAGGCTCGCTCGACTTGAGCACTACCAAATCCGCTGGTACTCGCTGATCTTGGTATAGAATGATTATCTGGCCAACTCTGATGTCTTTAGATGAGACCTGGGATCCGTTGGCCAGAGTGTATATTTCGTTGTTGCATTCGTTGTCTCTGCGTCGTCTTTGGACATCGTCGTAAGCTTCCTTACCCATAGTTACAGTCAATACGAATGCGAGCGGTACTACGTACGAGCTCAGATACCCAATGCGTAGAGGTGGCCATGCTTGACTGAGAGCAACCAACAAAAAGTATAAGTTGAAGAAGAACTTGAACTGTTCGTAGAGAATAACAGGGAAAAACGTCAAAGCGTTGTATTTCGCATTTGATACGGTGTTTTGTGGGTATGGATAGCCCTTAGAACTCGGGGTGGAGGGACTGAGTTTTCGCTGCTTGGACTCCTGCTGTCCAATTAGTGGGTTGGCTTCGATGTCGAAATCGTCATTATTGTTACGTCGGTGAAAAGTCATTAGTTCGATAGGGGACATATGATTATAACGAAGTCTTTGTAGGTTTCTGATAACTCCATTCCGGAGTTTGGCAAAGGTCGTCGTGGGAGTGATTACCAAGACGGGTCAGATTCACAATTAAGTAGCATGGACACTGTGCTTGCCTCGATAGATCAGGAATTGAGCACGTTAGTAGACAATATTTCTCGATACGAGCTGATAGAGGATCAGGTTGAGCGGATTGTCGACCTCGACAAGGAGACCCTCAAGGCTCTGGAGAATCTAAAATTGCAGTATGAGGCATGCAAGCGGCTCGAGGCTCTGCAGTACGAATCGCGACGGCTCGACAAGGCTATTGAGGATACGCTAGTTGGGCTGGCGGATTGCAGGCGGCAACTTGAGAGCAACATAGAAATTTTAGAGCCTGCCAGTGTTGACGTCGACACTTTGCTCAACTATGCGACCAAAATCACCAAGTTCACTCACCAGCAGCCTGGCTCGGAAGGTACTCTTCCTTGGCCAACTGAGGACCAAATTCGTCGCGGGATGCTGGCGACCTTGGCGGTGCAGCAAGAGACTCAGCCTGAAGAGCCCGAGGCTGTACCTATGGAAGAGGAAATAGTTGAAAAGCCCAAAGAGCGGGGACCAGTCCTCGAGCAAAAGCCTCGGGAGAAGATCAATCTGGATTTGTTCGACTCTGACGAGGAATGAGGTGGGGCATTTTGTTTACGATATTTTTACAAAAATTTTCTGGTTATGACGCTTATAGAAGATGAAATGATGGCTTTGTTGGCGCTTGTCTTTGCTAGCACGTTCGCGAGGTTTGTGCGAGCTGGTGCATATGCGTGCATTGTGCCTTCGCGTGCATTGTGCCCTCTTGTGCATGTGCGTGTGAGAAGACTATAAAAGACGACAGGGCGTGGGTGATTCCATCAATGACTTGTTCTCAAGAAAAATCAGCAAACTCCTGTGCATGCAACACCTGCTCTTGTCAGAGTACTAAAGACTGTACCTGTACCCCAGGCTCCTGCACTTGCAGCTCCTGTGTCCAAGCCTGCTCGTGTTCCGGAAGCAAAAGCGCCTGCTCATGTTGCAGATGCAATTCCTGTGCCTGTGATAGCTGCAGCTGCTGCGAGTGCTCCACCTGTGCTTAAATTTAGGTAGACTATTTAACATATGATATCATCTTCACTAGAATCCTATGTACTAAGATCAAACATCAACGGTAACGAGTTTGGTCTCATTTGAGTCTACCCACAACTTCTCCAACTCAGAGAATGCATAGATAGAGTCTCGGTTGACTCTAATGACGGTGGTTCCATTCTTTTGTAGATTGCGGACCTCCTCAACTAACTCCGATGCTCGCTGTTCGTCGTCTCCCACAAGAGCGACACACTTTGGATCGTTCAGTTTGAACATCCCGGTAAGAATTGAGAGATATCCAGATGGCTGAGTGTTGATGTCGGCGCTGTAGCAGTCAATGAGGTGCTGGGCTTTGTGCAAATAGTCAGAGTTTTGGGTCATGAAACCGAGACGGGCGAGGTTTTGTAAGGAGACGCCGTTGGAGCTGGGCTCTGCCGAGTCAAAGGCTGACTTGGGACGGTACAACAGCCAGGGCCACGCCTGGGAACCGTAGAAGCCACCTCTAGGGTCCCAGAAGTTTTCAATTTGGATCTTTTGCAGTTCGTTAGCCCACAGCAAGTACTTGATGTTGAATGTAGCCTCGTACAAATGAAGGACGCCGGCGATGACGTAGGCATAGTCTTCATTTACAGCTGGAATGTTACCAGTGGAAGTTCGCATCAAATTCTGACCATCCCAATTGTTCTCCTTGAGGAAGTCCGCCGCCTCAGCTGCGGCTGTCAAAGCATCCATTCTGTCTAGTTGCCAAGAAGCGCGCGCCAGCGCACCCATACACAGACCAGACCATCCAGTAACTATCTTGGTGTCAACGTTGGGGGGTGACCTATTTTCTTTGCGATAGTTCAAGAGCAGTGTGCGGCACTCTGCAACGATCTGTCTTACCTTCTCTGGCGACTTGCCAAAGGTTGCAGCTACCTCTTCGGGTGATTTGTAGACGCTAAGCACATTCTTGCCAAAGAACTCACCATGAGGATCTAGGTCGTTGTTAATGTTGCCGTTAGAGTTTACGCCATAGTAGGTGGACACGATGTCGGCGTCGAACTGTGGTCGATCCTTCAAAGCGTCCTCAATTTCGGCTGCAGTCCACAGGTAATACTGGCCCTCGTGGGATTGATCGGCATCGTCGAGAGAGTCGGCATCAATGGCACTGAACCATCCGCCCTGAGGAGAGCGCAGCGGCCCTTTAACAAGAAAGTCGGTGAGGTCATTGGCGAAGTCAACATTCTCAGCCTTAAGGGTCGCCAGCAGCAGCAGGCCCTGATCGTAGAGCATTTTCTCGAAGTGGGGCAAGTGCCAGTCGGGGGTCACGGAATATCTAGACACACCGTTTCCAACCTGATCTTTGATACCACCTTTGAAAATCGCAGACAGGGTCTGCAGGCATGCTTTCTTCAGTTCGCCATCAGTGTGGAGTCCGAATATCAGCGTGGCGGGCAGAGGGAACTTTGGTGCTTGTCCAAACCCTCCGAACTTGTCGTCGTAGATGGAGAGGAGTCTGTCCTCGGCGGTCTCAACTAGTTTGGGAAAGTTGAGCTCAATTGGGGACTCACTCGACTTTGAGTCCACTATTTGAGCGAGTCTAGTAGCGATCTTCTCGGCCGAGCTCTCACAGGTTTCGCGATTGGTTTCCCATTGATGGCTGACAGAGTTGAGAATCTCCAGAAATGGCACAGCGTGCAGTGATTTGATGACGCCAGGGTCTACGTCGGGCCCAGCCCAGTACGTTCCGCCAAAGAACGGTTGCAGCTTCTCTGGGGTGAGAAACACATTGAGGGGCCAGCCACCAGAGCCATTTGTCGCTTGTAGATACATCATGTATATACTGTCGAGGTCGGGCCACTCCTCCTTGTCGATTTTGATGGGGGTGAACTTGGAATTGAGCACCTCGGAGATCTTGGGGTTTGAGAAGGACTCGTGGTTCATCACATGGCACCAATGGCACGAATGATAGCCAATGCTCAGGAATACCGGCAGATTTCGGGACTTTGCCAACTCGAGGGTCTCTCGGTTCCATTGCTGCCAGGCCACGGGGTTCTGGGCATGACTAGCGAGGTACGGGTTCACCGAGTCGCCCAAGCGATTTTTCAGGCTGTAATATCGAACGAATCGACCAAACATTGCGAGTAGTAGTCAAGGTCGGGAATGTCAGGTGAATCAAGTCAGCCCAGGTGAGGCTGCTGAATCACATTATGTGCGATGCTGCGAGAACAGAGCTGGCGCACGAGATTGACGAACTGGCCATTTCATTCACAGAATTCATAGACTCAGTGTCGAAAGAAGTGGAGTCTTTGGGAGAACAGGCCCGGGAGGCTTGTCAACAGGACTTGGAGCAGGCACAATCTGGGGTGCTTGCAGATGCAGAAACTGAGATAAAGAGCATGAAGGCCCTGCTGGACGAGATGAGCACTTTTGAGGGCAAAGTGTCGACTCTAGAGCAAATTTACATGATTACGCAGAACCTCCGCCAAGTCGTCAAGGGTTTGGAGAAGGATTTCTACTAGCAGACCTGACCTATATATATTATTAGCGAATGTGCCTAATCCATCCATATTTCTATTATTTCATTACAGATCTAGACGAGCTCTTTGAAGTGCTCCAGGGCCGCCTTAGCCTTGCCCGACTCGATGCTCTCACGAGCCTTGGCAACCCCGTCTTTCCAGTCGTCGGCGACTCCAGCAACTACGCCCAGTGCGGCTGCCTGAAGCAGAACGTAGGTAAGGATGGGATCGTCCTTGGCAAGCTTATTGTTGAGCAATTTGTTGATCATGTCGGCGTTCTCTTCGGGAGTACCGCTAGCCACATCGCTCAGAGGGTATGTCTTGAGGCCGAAATCCTCAGGGGAAAATGTGCCTTCGGTGATATCACCGTTGTGCAGTCTCCACCAGTGTGTCTTGCCAGCGCAGCTAATCTCGTCAAGACCCTCGTCTCCGCAAACGATGAGTGCCTCTTGAGGCAGCCCAGCTTCTGCGGCAAGCTCTTTGACTGTCTCTGCAAAAACGCGGCCGAGTTTGGGGCTGTAGACGCCGATGATGCGAGCTCGTAGAGGCGCCGGATTGAGCAACGGGCCAACGAGGTTGAAGACGCATGGAATCCCCATGTTTTTGCGAATCATCTTGGTACGTCCGAGCACTGGGTGAAACACAGGGCCGCTGAGGTAGCAAAATTTGCTGTTGTTCAGCAGATGGGGAGCGGTGCTCTCGTTGACTTTGCTCAGATCGATTCCCAAAGCCGACAGAACATCCGAGGCTCCACTTTTGGAGGTCGACGCAGGGCCACCGTGCTTGCAAACATCCATGCCCATGCCTGCTGCTACAATCGCCGCAGTGGTGGACACATTGAAGGTGTTCTTTCCATCTCCACCAGTCCCTACGATATCAATGAACATCTTTCCCCCGAGCTTACTGCGATCGATTTTGCAGGCATCCTTTCGGAGCCGTGAAACCGCAGTGTGGATAAAGTCGACCTCGTGGTCTCGAGACACAATTCTTGATCCGATCAAGAAGCCCGAGATCTGGACATCTGGCACAGTAGAACTATTCAAAATAATGTCTAATGCCTCATAAATGTCATCAGTGGACAACGATTTGGGGTCGGTATCCAACTTCTTGAGATAGGGCACCAAATTTCGATTATCGGACATGACTCAGAGCAGGATGGACGAAACCAGGACTGATCTCGGAAATGTAGTTTCGTGCGGCCCCAGCGATTGTTTACTAGAAATGATATTCAAATAAAATATAGCATAATCCATTGTTGAAAAATTTCAGTTCGCAGAAGTCATGGGCTGGGGGGGATTCTGAGTATATAAATTGGATTTCAAAGTCCAGTTTGTGGTACTAGTGCTAAAAATTCACAATCAACTCTGGATTCGAAATTGTTGCCTCTCTTACTCATGGTGTGTACACATGCGAAGGGAGCCTCTGAGAGTACGTTGCAGGCATATGCATTAGCAGCTAGGCTAAGTGCTGCCGTTGCTACTGAAAAAACTGACTGGCGTCCAAACTGCTCGGTTTGTGGTTCGCCTGACGCTGCATGTTGCCTAGACTGTAGCCACCTGGGGTGCGTCCAGCATGGTCGACATGCTACCAACCACAACCTTGGCGTGTGCCTTTGGCCTTCGAGCCAGGGCTACTTGTGGTGTTTTGAATGCCAGAACCTAATTCTTGATCCTGACTTTGAGGAATTGCGAAAGCGGGAGCTAGTGTTTACACTATCCGGTCACAGACCCAACCTCCCTGATAGTACGACGTTCAAACAGCTAAAGCACCCGCAGTACCATGCCTTGCAAGGTCTCAAGGGTTTCTATAACATGGGGGCAACATGCTACATGGCTGTGATTCTCCAGTCGCTGATCCACAACCCCATAGTGAATCAGTTTTTTCTGAGCGGTGGCCACGACAACTCTCTGTGCTCCAAGTCAAATTGTGTCCAGTGCTGTGTAGATCATATTTTCTGCGAGTTTTTCGGTGGCGATACGGTCGAGAGCTGCGGACTCGCGGAGCTACTTCTAGCAGTAGTGAAAAATTCGACTGGGCACTTTTCTGGAGCCACTGAGCAGGATGCTCATGAGTTTATGCAATTTCTACTCAATCAATTCCATGATTCTCACTACACTAACAAGGCCTACGAAAGATTGGCCTCCTCATTTGGAGACGTGGTGACCACCCTTCCAGACGGCCCAAAATGTCCCTGTGTAGCCCATAGGACCTTCACTGGTATTCTTCAAAACACTCTCAGGTGTGAAAGTTGCCAGTTTGTCAAACACACTACTGATTTACTATTGGACCTCTCCCTCGAAATCAAGGGATCCCATCTGCGAGACTGCCTGGCCCAGTTCACAGCATCAGAGAAGATCAGCCATTACAAATGCAGCAACTGCAACGAGCAGGGGCACACGCTCAAGAAGATCCTCATCAAGAACCTTCCGCCTGTGCTGCACATCCAGCTCAAGCGGTTCAAGCATATGGGGGTGTCCTCAAAGGATGAACAGCGAGTCAGTTTTGAGCTCTATCTCGACATGAGTCCGTATACTGCGACTAGGGATGAGCAGAGACCCTTTATTTATGAATTATTCGGTGTGGTATGCCATCAGGGCTCTTTGGACACCGGCCACTACACCTGCATCATGAAGCATCGCTCGGGAATCTGGTACCATTTTGACGACACTGTGGTCACCGTTATTTCTCCAGAAAATGTGCTGAAATCTAGTGCATATTTGTTATTCTATAGTCCTAGGTGGACAGTTTAATATCTACAGATCTAATTGACAAATCATGTGACTACTGCCAGTAGATCAAATGGCTCTGCATCTGTGGCGTCGTGGCAATGCCTCAGTATTTTACTCGCACCAGTAAAGCGTTAACGACCTGGTCTGGTCCACCGACCTACGCACCCTCGGGCGTTTTGGAACTCCACGAACGGGCATCGATTGCAATCTACTCCCCTAACGGTAAATACTTGGCCTATTCCACGGCCACAGAGACTGTGGTAGTGGATGCATCAAATGGTACTGGCACCGCCAAACTGCCTTTGGCGGCGGCCGATATGTATTTTAGCCCTAAAGGAACCTTTATTGTCACCTGGACTCGGCCAAAAAAGAATGAACACGGTAATTGGATCCCCAATCTCAAAGTGTGGCTGTCCAGCGGGGGCCCGCAAGAGACACCAATTGGAGAGTTTGTGCAGAAAAGTCAGGGGTCATTCAGAGGTGGCTGGTTCGTGCAATGGTCTGGAGATGAACAGTTTTGCATTTGGCAGAGCAGCCCATCGACGCTAACGGTTGGGGATACTAAATTCAACCCAAGCGGCCATAAACTGTCTATTCCCGACGGAATAACTGAGTTCAGCGTTAGCAGAGGCCGCAACCCTCACGTCGCTGTGTTCATCCTTGGGACCAAGGGTAAGCCCAGCAGCATCAGGATGTACAGACTACCGGCGATGAGCCACGCCGTTGCTCAACGGACTGTGTTCAAGGTCGATGGTGTTAAACTTATGTGGAATAAGCTTGGCACTGGACTGTTGGTGTGGGCTACCACCGACCATGACGCAAGTGGTAAGAGCTATTATGGTGAGGGATCATTATATTTGCTCAGTGCTGCCGGTCAGGGCTCTGAGCAACGTATTCATTTAGAGAAGGAAGGCCCAATTCATGACGTTTCATGGAGTCCGTTGGGAGATGAATTTGGTGTTACCTATGGTTACATGCCCTCGAAGACTAGTTTCTTTGACAGCCGAGGAAACGAGGTCCACTCCCTCCCACTTGCATCCCGAAACACGCTGGCTTACTCCCCGCATGGAAGGTTTGTGGTGAGCGCTGGGTTTGGCAACATTCAGGGTGCGACTGACGTGTATGATCGCCATGCTAGGTGGAACAAAATTACTACCATTCAAGCAAACAACACCTCTTATTTCGAGTGGAGTCCATGTGGTCGCTTTTTACTAACGGCCACCACATCTCCACGCCTGCGCGTTGACAACGGAGTGAAAATTTGGCACTACACCGGCAAGCTGCTCTGCCACTTTGAGGACGATGAGCTGTTCACTGTGGCATGGCGTCCAGAAGAGCTCCCGTTGAACCTTACTGAGCCCGTTCCTGCTCCTCATGAGACTGCGCTCAACAAGCCCGTACAGCCTGCCACGGCGCCAAAGAGTGCATATCGCCCTCCCCATGCCAGAGGATCCACTTCTGCCTCTTCTGCTCCAACGTCGCTGTACCAGCGTAGTATGGCCGTTAATAGTGAGCCGCAAGAGCTGTCCAAGAGTGCCCTTAAAAACAAAAAGAAGCGCGAGAATAAGAAAGCAGAGAGTGGATCACCGTCTCCTCAGCCAGCTGCTGCTGCAGCGGCACCGGCGGCCTCCGCTGTCACTCCCGAGGAAAAGCAGATTCGCTCGCTTCTCAAGAAATACAGAGCTATTCAGGACTTGAAGCAGAGACAGGCTGCTGGAGACAAGCTTGAGGCTACTCAAATTCAAAAGATCGAGAGCGAGAAGGATGTTCTCAAAAAGTTAGAAGGTCTAGGTTGGTCTGGATAGAAGACACTGCTTATTCACTAAAATAAATTAGGTTCCCCTTAGATCTTTTGTGATAAAATCGAACTTGTAGGTAACAACGTGCCCTGGTATTGCGCTTTTATAGACCCCAGCCTCATTATGGGGATGGAATCCTGTCTGTCGACATCTTTTAATTATCTCTACTCCCGGGGGGTCACTCAGTCGGAAGGCTCCCCAGTCCGGGTTGTGTTTTGGAGCACATACAATGGCAATAGCCTCCGGCAGCATTAGCTGATAGGAGTTTTGGGTGTGCAAGTCAATACTAGACATAAAGCACGACTGGCTAGGATGGGTGTGGATCCATCCAAGAATAAATAAATCATTGGATTGCACGTACTCGAATAGGGCCTCTTCATTAGTTGTTGAGCAGGTGTTTGAGGTGGACTCCTGATGGGGAATCACCAGCTGGGTAATAAAGAATGCGCTCTTGTTCAGCTTTCCACACAGCACTCCACAGGTTTCCAGGTCTTTGCTGGTATTTGGCTCGGCAACTTGGAGGAATTTCTCTCGTAGGCCCGCTGGAAGGAATACTGTTCTCAGCGGAGTGCCTCCCTCAGTTGCAGCCTTTGACTTGTGTTGGATGCACGTCGAGAGCGGAGGCCGCACCGTACTGGCGACAGAGGGTTGTTTCTGTGATACCGGCTTGGAAATTTTTGGTTTCTGATATTGAAAGTGGAGGTTTGTGATTGCAGCACCAGCGGACGGTGCTGAGCGTAGGCTCTGGAGGATCCCCATTTCTGATCCGAGTTCGACCGGTTCAGCTTCTGGCGGAGCAGTCTCTTTAGTGTTTTCATGCAGATCGTCGGATTTAGACTTTCCGAGCTGGGAAGGCGGTTGTGCAGCCTTGAGCTCTTTCTTGATTGATTCCGCTTGTCCGAGAACATCTGACAGTCCTTTGATTTGACTATCGTATTTTGATTTATATTTTCTAAAGTCCGGGTGTCTCCGTAGCTTGTTTAGGGCCAGATCAGCATACCGCAGGTACAGTACGAATGCGGTCTCGAGATCGCCATTGTCCCTAGAAGAGTTTGCCTGGAGTAAAATTGTGCGTAGCGTATGCAGCCAGCGTAAGAAATTCACCGAGGTGCTAAACTCGTAATTGCTAGCTTCAGCATACAACTGGTCTATGTTCATGTAAGCACTGAGGAGTGGTAGGTGGTGAGAAAGGTAGTTAGTTCGTCAATTCTTTTTAAGCATCTATGTAAAATCAAATCAGGACTCCTGCTGGTCAAACTTTGCTAAATGTTTAGTTCCTTCTTCCCAAGAAGTGCCCTTCTGAACCATATCCTTGATGGCGGCCACTACCTCGTCGATGGAACCGCGAACTTGCTCAGTGGAATCACGCTCACGAATTGTAACAGTATTATCCTTGATAGTCTGGAAGTCGATAGTGATGCCGAACGGAGTGCCGACCTCATCGTTGCGGGCATATCGGCGACCGATGGAGACACCAGACTCATCCACCTTGGCAGTGAGCCCGTCGAGACGCAAAGCACGGGTGACCTTATTAGTGAACGGGACAAATTCAGGGTTGTTGCTGAGAGGCACGACCAACACCTTGGTGGGAGCAACTGCTGGCTTCAGGCTGAGCACACCGCGGCCGGAATCTTCTGGACGGGTCCAGTAGCTGTGCTCCAGAAGCGAGTAGAGGATACGTCCGATACCGAAAGAGGGCTCAATGACGTTGGGGGTGTATTCACGGACATGCTCGGTCTTCTGGCGCTGCTCGATATTGACGAGGGACCCGTCGATCTCAACTGAGCCAACTCCGTCGACGTAGCAGTCAATTTTGGCCTTCTCGGTGAGCTCCTTGGCGAGATCCTCGAGCTCGCACTCTGTACGTTCGGTGAGCCACTCCTCGACCTTGCCAGCGTCTTTTCTGAATTTTGGTCCGAACTTCTTCTTGTCGATGTCGATCTCCCATTTGGTCACGACCTCGGGCTCCGGCAAAGCCTGGCGGACGCAGAGCTTTTCCTTAGTACGCGCAGAGTGCACTGTGAGGTCGTAGGCCGAGCGGTCAGCACATCCTACGCACTCGACCCAGCCGTAGCTAGACTCCAGCTCGGCGTCCCAGCAGTCGGAGGCATAGTGCGCCATCTCATGGTCCATGTGCTGACGGAAACGGACACGCTTGGGGTCCACTCCAATCTTGAGCAAGAACAGGTAAATACGGCCAACGAAGTATCCCAAAGTCTCATTCTCGATCATGCCGGTCTTGACCGCCTCGCCGATGGAGATGTTGGTGGTCTCAGTGCTTCCGCTCATCTGGACATCGCGAGGGAGGCAGTTGATCTTGATGTCGGCGATCTCGTGGAATCGAACGTGCTTCTTGTTGAGGGGGTCGACGTAGTGCTCGATCTCGGCCTGGAGGAACTCGCGCACGCGCAGGAGTCCAGCACGGGGCGAGATTTCATTACGAAAGGATTTGCCCACGCTGGCAGACGCGAACGGCATCTTACCATTGTTGCACTCGAGCAGCTTGTTGAAGTTTACAAACTGTCCCTGGGCGGTCTCGGGGCGGAGGTAGCCCTTGAGAGTGCCACTGGGGCCGATAGAGGTGTCGAACATGAGGTTGAACTCCACTGGAGGGGCCAACTCGGCGCCGCTGCTGGGGCTGACGATCTTGTGGTCGACGATGATCTTGCCAAGCTCCTCTCCGTTGAAGTTATCGATCTGAGCAAGGAGACGCTCATACTCTGCGACCACGTCGTCGTCGAGCTTGACCACCTGGTGGCCCTTGACCTTCTTCTTGCGCTTCTTTTTGTCGTCGGACTCCTTGGTGGTGACGGTCTCGCCACGGGCCTCCTTGTCGCCCTTGAGTCTCGACTCGAGTACTTCCTCGATCAGATGGTCGGCACGGAAGATCTCACCGGTTTTGGTGTCTTTAACCATGTAATCGCTGAACTTGTCGACATGACCGGAGGTCTTGAGCACCTCGTACGGGGTGAGGGCGGTGCAGTCGACCTCCTGCATGTCCTCCTCGATGATGAAGTGTCTTTTCCAGGTGTCGACAATATTTGCCTGCAGAGCACAGCCAGCAGGCCCGTAGTCGTAGAGACCGCTCACACCTCCGTAAATCTCGAAGGAGGGAGCGTAAAAAAAGCGATGGCGCAGCATGCTATCGAAAGCGTCGCGGCTGAATTCCTGTGTTTCTGGTCTGGCAGACATTCTGTGAACTTGACGCCGTAAGATTCGTGAAAAGATTCGAATTGTAATGACTAAGTTTACAACCTGGATCAAGCTCGTGGCGTTCGCTAGTTATGCCGCCAGCCGCGGTGGCTGATTATGCAAAGTGGCTATTCAGGTGCTTTACGCGCTGGGTGGTCGCGTGCCAGGACGCGGTGGCGGAATCGTGGCGTCCAGTCGTGCCCCGGTCCCGGTTCTGCGCCACCGCGCCACATCTCTGAGATTACCAATAACCAATCAGTTCAGTCCCATTCCTGTTTAGTTACCATATGATTTCCCGAGTGGCTCCACGCATCGCCCGCTCCACAGCGTTTGCTGGCCTGCGCGCTGCGTCCACGTTTCCAGCAGGCACCGCTGCCGGCGTGCCCGACAACGGTTTCCGTATTCCTCCCCCGAAGACCTGGGAGCAGGAAACCGATCTGCTCGGCCAGGCCACCAAGTTTTTCCTGTTTGCTGAAATGCTCAGAGGCATGTGGACTACGCTGGAAATGTATTTCCGTGCGCCTTACACCATCTACTACCCGTTCGAGAAGGGTCCGTTGTCTCCGCGGTTCAGAGGTGAGCATGCGTTGCGGCGCTACCCGACCGGCGAGGAGCGGTGCATTGCTTGCAAGCTGTGCGAGGCCGTGTGCCCCGCCCAGGCCATCACCATCGAGGCCGAGGAGCGTGTCGATGGCTCGCGTCGCACAACCAAGTACGATATCGACATGACAAAATGCATCTACTGCGGGTACTGCCAGGAGTCCTGCCCGGTCGACGCAATCGTCGAGACCCCCAACACCGAGTACTCGACTGAGACCCACGAAGAGTTGCTGTACAATAAAGAAAAGTTATTGGCCAATGGCGACAAATGGGAGCAGGAGGTCCAGTACTGCATTGACGCCGACGCCCATTACAGATAACCTAATTTTATTTAGACGCAGACAGTCAAAAATCACACTACAGTAAAAGTGATGCTCTATTAGTATAAATACATTACTTACTGGGAGGCACACTGTACCCCCTCGCGAGGGGCGTCCTCATCGTCGTACATTTGATCGTCATTTAGCTTGCTGGGGTCGGCATCGCGGAGCTCAACCTGTTCGGTTTGGGCGCCAGCAGGGACCTGAGGCTTGACGCGGGGAGGCAGTGCCGCCTCGAGGGCCTGGATCTTCTCAGGGGAGAGCGAGTCGGGGAACTCGACTTCAAATACCACGTTCAGGTCGCCAGGAGTGTGGAGGCGTCGGCTCAGCATACCTTGATCCTTGATGGTTTTGATGTCTCCGGGTTTGATGGTCTTTCCAGGCGGGAGTGTCACCTTGAGGATGCGGCCATCGAGATGCTTGATGGTGAACTCGCCGCCACCGAGCGCGGTGAGCAGATCGAGTTTGACCCGGGTGAACAGGTCGTCGCCTTTGCGCTCAAAGCGCTCGTGGGGTTGCTCGTCCAAAATGAACACCACGTCACCAGCGATCGGGGTCTCGGGAGAGGTGTCGCCTTCGCCCGCAAAGACAATCTTCTCGTTGTTGTGCATGCCCTTCTCGATGTGCACCTCGAGGATTTTTTGTTCGTTGACGACCTTCTTTCCGTTGCAGACCTTGCACTTGCCACTCTCCTCGATGGTCTCACCCTGACCGTGGCACTCCTCGCATGGCACCTGGTACTGCTGGATCATGTTACCCCGCTGCTGTACCACCATGCGGAATCCCTGGCCCTTACATCTTGGGCACTTCTTGACAGCCTCGGCGGTTCCGCCGCGGCCGTCGCAAGCCTTACAGATAACAGTTCGCTTCAGCGACATGCGAGAGGTCTTGCCATTATATAGGTCCTCGAGAGTGACTCTGATCTGGTGCACGACGTCGCGGCTCTTGCGGGGTCCCTGAGGACGTCCGCCAAACATGCCGCCCATGCCGCCAAACATGTGCGAAAACAGGTCTTCGGCCCCGCCGCCCATGCCACCTGAGCCTTGCAAGCCCTCAGGGCCGTAGTTATCGTAGAGGTGGCGCTTATTCGAGTCGCTGAGGACCTCGTAGGCAGCGCCAACCTCCTTGAACATCTCCGCAGCCTTCTCGTCGCCGGGGTTCTTATCAGGATGATATTTGAGCGCCATCTTGCGGTAAGCCTTTTTGATTTCGACTTCGCTGGCTGTTTCAGAAACCCCTAGAGCTTCGTACAATTTTTTGTCTACCACCATGCTACAGTTTGAAAAATCCGCTGACTAGCGACCCGCTCGAGGTTTTTATATGAATCAGCCATTTTCCATCTGGTTCCATGTGACTAAGCATTGGTGGCTCTTGAGCGGCTTAGCGATGACGGGGAGCGAGCCGCGGGCAATTGGCGCGGTTGGGCGTGGATAGCGCGATGGCAGGACATGCGTACAGACTAAGCTCGCCATCGTCTAGCGCAGCGGCGGCGCCTTTATCTGTCCCATATATACACTAGCATCTAGGATCTAAAAGTTACTGGGCACGTCATTACGTTATGAGCCGGGAGGGGTCATGTGGCGCCAAGCTAGGTTTGACAGCCTGGCAGATCCCTGAGCCACAAGCAGGGAACTTGCCAATTAGGCAGATAATCACATGCAGCTCGGGGAATTACTGGGCTAAGCGAGCAGTCGGCAGTCCGTATTACTGCCCAATTTAATCACGAGCAATTACTAGTGAATAAAAACTTTTGTAATAGAAGAGTATCTAGCCCAAAACGAGCGGGATTCTGTTTCCAAGAAATCACCCCACATGTGATTGGCTGACTTCTAGGATGATCGCGGACATGCTAGAGGTTCACGTGATAGTCGAGTACGAACTATGTATAAAGCCTTCGATCTTGCGGGCCAATGAGATATTCCAAACATACTATAGTATATCTATAGTACTCGTTGCCTCGGTTGTTCTCTTGAGTCTCGGAGCATTAGTCACTTTAACGTCTTCTGCCCAGATCGTTACGAATTGCGGATAGCTCTACTTGATGCAGGTTCTCCGAAAGAACGTAGCGCTTTGGGAAGCCCTGGCCAAGATCCTGGACTGGGTGGTGAAACGCTTGCAGTTCGCTATCATTTTTCCAGTGGCCCTGAGCTTGATTCTTTCCTACCCGTTCCTTCAATCTATTCCATTGCAGTCACGACCGAGAATACTCACGCATCAAACCAATGTCGACGTCAATGCCTCAGTGGCTCACATTCGCCAGGCTGTGGTAGTTCCCCCGGTATTCTTGAGTGCATTGGATCCAAAGATGCTCGATCTGGTGGCCCCCATGAAGCAGCTCAGTGACAGCTTGGACGAGAACTCTACCTTCCCGGTGCTATTCTCCATGTTCAATCCGAAAACGGCCCCGATATCTATGTACGTGTCTCCACACAGCAAAAACGTTCAGGGGCTACTGTTTACCTATGTGTACGTGGACGTTGAGGACGAAAACCGCTGGCTCGATGCCATATCCCTCATGTCTGCTGGTCAACAGCCTGCAGCCATATCAAATATCGTCGATAGGGCTGAGCTCCGGGAGGCTGAAATAGCCACTGCTTCCAGTCCTTCTTACAGTTTATGGCCTGGAACTAGTGATACCCTCACATTCTTGTTCGCCGCGTACCTGATCCTGGTCCCGGTGATGTCGTTCATTAATTGTCTTTATACGGGAAAATTCGACTTGCCGACGTATCTTCTCTTTGCGACCATTGTCAGGATCCTTGCAGTTATTTTCGTCAGCATATCGATTACTTCGGTGTTTTTCACCCAGTACGACGTCAAATTGTTCTTTCGGTTCCTCATCGTACCAGTGTCTCTGGCGTTAGTGTCGCTAACCTGCTCGTACAACCTACTGGTGGTCGCCAGTAAGACGAGAGGTGCCACGGCGTTTAATCGGCTGGCGAATTCCTACACACAATCGTTTGGTTCTCAAAGGAATACTATCCTTGGGCTGCTCCTTCTCACAGTGGGCTACTTGGTCCTGCATCTAACCAACTCGTCGCCATCCCTGCGACCCCTTACATTTGTACTAATGACTGGGTTGGTCGTCGACACATTCATGCATTACCTTTACTTTGCAGCCGTCCTGTACATTGACATGCTACGATTTGAAGCCCACGACTTTGTAGCCCTTGAGGACGATGAGAGTGTGAAAATTGGAGGAAGTAACGATAGATTCGGATTCTGGGACGCCGTCACGTGGTTCGCAAATATCAAGCCGGTCAAATATTTGACGGTCTTGTTCTACAAGTATCAGGCAGGCCTCTGGGGATCGTTTGCGGCATTCTTGCTAATATGCGGAGCCGGAAGCTACTCGCTCAATAGGGTTCATCCTCACCTTGCGCATTCGCTTGGGCCCCCTGAGTATATCGACATGTTCATTGATCCTAAGGATGACTTTCTCAATCGCTTTGACTTCCTCGAGGTGTTCACGCCAGCTATTATGGCGGTCGACGGGCGATTCAACAAACCCCATGTCAAGACGTCGTTCACGTTCAGCACATTACGATACGGAAATACAATCTCGGTGATGCTGGAGACGTTCTGTTTGCTCATCTTTTTCACCTCGTTGTGCATGATTGCCATTGAACTAATAGTTGATCCCAAGCAGCTAGATTTCACTGCATATCTAACGAGGGATTCAGAGCGATTTTCTGAGCGTACCATTGATGTGTCAAGTAAGTTCGACATCCTCTTACTCGTTACTGAGGGATTGTGGATTGCAACGTGGTCTCTTCAAAGCCGATTGTGCTTGGTAGACTTTTCAAGTGTTTATGGAACTGATTCAGAAAATATCTCGAGGTATATCGCGGACCCCGCTCTGTTTGCCTGGGGAGTATCCAAGCTGCAAATAAATCCGCTTGATATGCACGTTGCTTTATTTGGACAAAACTGCATAGAGTTATGGGATATGCGTGTAGAGCAGCGAGTGTTTGTTTTCAAGCATCCTGAAGCCCTCGCGTCCCCGCCGCTAGTGTCCAGATTCTGCGGCACGGCCCTAATAGTGGTGACTCCGTTTGGAAGGGCTATCGAGTTGTATCCAAGTGGGAAGACACCAGACGTCATTCGGATTAGCAAAAAAAATCTGCGTTGGGCTGTTGACATGACATCGCCTAGAACTAGTGTCAACGTTCTAGTCTGTACAGCAGATGACGAGCTTTTGCTATTGAAACGCGATAATCATAGCTCTGCTTGGGTTGTTACCAAAATGAGACTATCTGAGGGTCTATTCTTACATTCATCGGCTCGGGACCTAGTGGAAGATGCAGAAGACAGAGGGAATGTTCCATCGTCACACGGTATGCTGCAACACCCAATTCCCTGGACGAGGGCTTTCACAGGGTCAGATCGATTCATGCATGCGATCCCTCTTCCTGATATACACATGACGTTGATCATTTCTGATCACAGGATGATGCTTCTAGATGTCACAGCTGGAGTATTCATCTATTACACCGCGATATCTAACTACAAGAGGGGTACTCTGCAAGTGTTCCACTCGCAGCCCACACATTGTGCCTTTTGTGGTTGCGCCGCGATCGCTAGTTTATCTATCGCATACGAAAGCGCAGATCGTGAAGGATTACTTGTCTGTGATACCTTCCGGATTGTCAATAGGTCGCGCAACAACATTTGTCTGCGTGTGGAGCGTGATCCTCGTGAAACCCGTTGTTTAGGCTTCAATCATGTTCGCAAGACGACTAATTACGTTGATGGGGTGGAGCGTTGGACATTCACGGGGATCAACACCATAATGGGCGTTCGTCGAAGAATCGAGGAACCGAATAGCATCGCAGGGTTCATGGGTACGTCTCAATTCTTGCGAGGTCATGGACTCTCTTTAAGAAGCTCACCAGAATGCGAGGAGTCTTCATGGGAGGGGTTTGCCATGAGTGCGTCCGGTCGTAAAACGTTCTTCTCATTTGGTGAAGACCCTCTTAATCATTGCAACTCTCTATTGATCGGGGAGCTGGGACCAATCGCGAAGATTGGAGAAAAGTCTGTTTGTGTTGGGTTTGGGAACGTTATTAAAGTTCTTAGTCTCACGTCGCAGTAATTTGTATATGCATTTGTAACACAACCAATTATTTATTCCCAACTGCATTTAACCCTGTTTACGCACCGCATTTGCCCACCCTTTTGACCAATCTGGTCCATATGCATGGGTGTGGCGACTGCATTCGCTTCAGGACAAGCGGCGTGGGTGCTGGAAACCATCACTGTCGGTCTTAGTCCTTTTGGGCAGTTGAATCACGTTTGCGTCCATACGATCAATGCAGGTGGCCGCCACAATGCACAAGCGAGCCAGTGAAAAGTTCACCCCACAAGTGACTCATCATCGTCTATGCTCTCGTCTAGAACTATACTCCGTAGTGCTCGCAGTTATAGCAGCCAGGCTGCGCAGACCCTGAAAATCGGTCTGATCCCTGGTGATGGTATCGGCAGAGAAGTGATTCCCGCTGGTCGTCGAGTTCTTGAGGCACTCCCTGCCGAGTACGGCCTGCAATTCGAGTTCGTTGACGCATTGGCTGGTTACGAGCACTTCAAGGCGACTGGTACTGCCCTTCCCGAGGACACTGTCGAGCTGTTGAAGAAGACTTGCGACGGTGCGCTGTTTGGTGCTGTGTCTTCCCCTACCACCAAGGTCGCTGGCTATTCTTCGCCGATTGTTGCTTTGCGTAAGAAGCTGGGTTTGTACGCCAACGTGCGTCCTGTTAAGAGTGTCCTCCCCACTGATCGCCTGACTGACCTGGTTATTGTTCGTGAGAACACTGAGGACCTCTACGTCAAAGAGGAGCGTACCTACACTGCTGCTGATGGCGAGACGGTCGCCGAGGCTATCAAGCGTATCACCTCTGGTGCGTCTGAGCGTATTGGTAAGATGGCCATGCGCATTGCTCTTCAGAGACACGCTCTCCGTCTTTTGGACCCCACTGTTTCTCACCACCCCAACGACCAGCCTGCTGTGCTCACCGTCACCCACAAGTCGAACGTTTTGTCCCAGAGTGACGGCTTGTTCCGCGAGACTATTCGGGCAGTGTACAACAAGCTGCAGGCGACTGAGCCCGAGTACCGCAACGTAGTTCTTCAGGAGCAGATCGTTGACTCTATGGTTTACAAGCTCTTCCGCGATCCTTCTGAGTTTGACGTAGTGGTCGCCCCCAACCTTTACGGTGACATTCTCAGTGACGGTGCTGCTGCCTTGGTCGGCTCATTGGGCGTGGTTCCTTCTGCCAACGTTGGCGAGAGTTTCGTCATTGGCGAGCCCTGCCATGGTTCCGCTCCGGACATTGAGGGCCAGAACATTGCCAATCCCGTGGCCACCATCCGTTCTGTTGCCTTGATGCTTGAATTCCTCGGATTCCCTCAGCCTGCTGCCAGGATCTACAAGGCAGTTGACGAAGGCATGCTGGCCGGCATCGTTACCCCCGATTTGGGCGGCAACTACAAGACCACTGAGGTCACTGAGGACATTATCAAGCGTATGACCAGCTAATTAACGAAAAGTACATATTGCTCTAGAACTTTGTCTCTAACTACCTCAACTCAGGCTCGATCACGTAAGCAGTAATTTATTATCAGAGCACCAACAATCTAGCACTTTCAACGGTTACGGCATGGTCAAGATTGAGTTTCCGAAAAGAAAGCGCACAGCAGACCAAGCCGAGTTGGAAGCGGTGGATGATGTTTCCGTGAAAAAACCACTTGTTTATGACATTTCAAGCGAAGAGGATTACGAGGACGAGGAAAATAGCAGTTCCAACTGCGAGATCATCGATTTATCTAACGTTTCAAAGCCGAACGAGGCTCCATTTTCTGCATTCAAGTGTCCAGTGTGTTTAGAGCCTCCTGAGGAGTTGTGTGCTACCGAATGCGGCCACATGTATTGTACTGAATGTGTATTTCCGGCGATTACCAGCAGCAACCGGGCGACTAAAACTACCGGGGAGTGCGCCGTTTGTCGCCAGAAAGTCAAGTACGACCGTATCATGTACATGCAGATGAGGATCAACCCGGAGTACTCTGAGCCCGCGGAAGAGAGTGCCTGATGTGACGAAGGCATGCAATGCTTATTTATTGATTAATTTATTGCTGCTCCTGCTGCTGTTTGCGCTCGAAGCATGCTGCGAAGAAGCCGATGCCTCCATCGACTTGGGGCAGCACTCGCACGCAGCTGTCTGCCAGTTTTGGAGCGTCGTCCATCCCCTTGAACTCTGACTCGAGTCCCCGGCGTGGCCAGGTGGGTAGGACTAGGTTGCGCTCCCGCAATTGCCACCGGTCCGCTATTGAAGGGGTCTCCAGTAGCCGGCGGACGACCTGCTCATTTTCTTGAGCGTGAATAGAGCACGTAGAGTATACCACAGTCTCAGCATTAAACTGAAGTGCGTGTGACATGATAATGTATTGAAACTCTGCCAACTTGAGCAGTCTGCCTTCGTCCTCTTTCTTTGAGTCGAGGGAGTCTCGGCCAAATATGCCAGACCCTGAGCATGACGGATCGACAATGAGGCCAGCAATGTCTGGGTAGTCTTGCGGGTTTGCTTTTGTGAAGTCTTGCACTAATACGGTGACTCGGTCGCTCAATCCCGCAACTTTGATCATTTTCTGCAGCGTAAGAGCCCGTTTCTTGTCGCGTTCAAAGGCATCAACGTGTTGAGCCGACGCAGCGAGCAGCGTGGTTTTATTGCCGGGAGCAGAGCAGGCATCAATATACTTTTTGGTGCTGTCTGGGTCCATGATAGCGACTGGAAAGCAGGACGCTCGGTCTTGGATGATGAGGCTGCCATTTTTGTACAGATCCGTCTTGATAACAGGAAAAGTCGGGTGAATGCCATAAAGTCCGTCGACGTACGGATCCTTGAACCATGCCTTTTCGTGCACGGCGAACGTCTCTACCTGGGTCAGACCGGCTGACTTGAACATCTCCTCGACTACTTGTGGTGTAGCCTTGGCAAAATTGCATCGCACCCATCTCACTGGCGTCTGGTCGGTTTCTGCCTTGAGGCTGCCGTGCTTGACTTTGAATTTCACTAGTTCACCATTGAGCCGAGTCTTGTGTCGAAGCACCGCATCTTTCTCGGCACATTTACCGCACATTATACGTTTGCTCTTAGAGATTAATAGATCATGTACCATTAGCATGGCAATTGCTCTTGGGAGCCTTTTTTCATAGTCCAAGAGATGAGATGTTTTAATTACATGCGAGAGCACTTGTTTATACTTTAGAGTTTCAGACACCAAGGCATATATATGCCGTGCCTTCTCTTTGCTGTTCTCTTTATAGACTCTGTTTCTCAGCGATCCCGCTCCTGATTCGAGATATTTCGCCGCGATCTGGTATATCATTATCCAGGAATCTTTTCCTGGTGGTATTTAGTCATTCTAAACGTTTATATGACTAAGCTACGTGTTTTTGGCAGTAGTTGATCTCCAACTCCAGCCCTTCGAAATCATGACTGCATAACGCGAAAAACCACAGGTCGAGCACAAGCATGGGGAATTTCCAAAAGTTTGACATGAACAATCCCTTTCCAGAGATCAAGAATTTGCTTAAATAGTGGATGGAGAATACGAGACACCCGACGTAGCCAAGAGTAATATAACGCCTTTGTGCGAGCTTCTCGATATTTCTCAGCCAGAACACTGTATACACCATCAGCATAGCCACGAAGCAATTGTTCAGGAGATTGAACTCGCCATGTATTCTCGAGTCGCTCTGGGTGACATATGTAGCGCAGATTCTGGTGATGACGCTACCGAGCCCCAAAACGGCCAGGACCCTGCTTCTCGTCACAAGATACCACAAAATGATGGTTAAAAGCTGAGGCAGGGTCGTGACGGCGAAGACCACCTGAATTAGGGGCCGAGACGGGAACTGAGCTCCCAGCTCGGCGAGCGACAGTGGCAGCTCGGGACCCCAAACTGCCCGCGTGAATAATGCTAGAACGAGCCCTGCTGCAAGCACTCCAGTGTAGACTAGAGGTACGTATTTCGCAGCGACGTGCATAGCTTGGAGGTGGCTCACGGTGGCGGTAGCTTCGAGAATCGGAGTTTTGGCGTTTGGGCCTCGAGCTTCCAGCTCTCGGGAATGTCAAATTCTCGAGGAATTGCCGAGATGGGTGGAATGCTGTAGCCGAATGCGTAGGGGCCAAACGATATCCACACCTTGGGGTGGGGTACTGGCGGTGAGGTAAACCGCACTGTTTTCTTAACCGGGGGTTTTTTGATTACCGGCCGGGGCTTGGAGATGCTGGACTCCCGCCTGTTGCGCCGCTTTCGCTCAGCTTCCATGTCGTTGAATTTTCTGAGAAACAGGGTCATTTCGTCGAGGGCCAGCCTTCGCTTCGTTTTCATTTCGTGCACGTCCGATGTTTTGACGATTTTGACAATCTTGGGGATTTCCTGTTGCCAGTACGGTCCCATGAGGGCATTCTTTTGCTGCATGATCACGGTGGCCTCACTTTCCAGGTTCTGCCGCTCGATCTCCTGGATCCTTCGGCCCTCCTTCTCCATGCGGCGGTGGTGACCCCGGAACAGGCTCGGTCGTAGCGGGTCTTCGTCGTGTTCTTCGATGTCGTCCTGGCTTGGGGGCTGCCGAGGAACCGACGGAATGTGGCCAGTATACGGAGTGCACGGCACTTTTGGGGGTTTACCGATAAATTTTATAGGAATACTCAGGTCGTAATAGTCGAGATTGTACTCAAACAGCGACCTGCCGTCGCCAGATTGCCGCATGCGGCGGTTTCTGCCAGTCATGTGGGAGAGTAGAAGCGGGGAATAGAACAGAGATAGGCCTGCTAAAGCTCAGTTTACAACTCAGGCGTCCACTGGAATTCAGTCGAGGCAGGGGCTGTTTTACAAACCTGCGGCTGCTTCGCCACGTCCGCCCCATGTTCAGACGGAAATTCGCTGCCCCAAATTTGGCGTTTATTTGCCTAGTGTGGCTGATCATCGTGTATTACTGCGAATGGACGGCCCCTAAACGAGCTATTTCTAAATGTGTATGGCCAGCTCTCGATCCTAGCTCGTCTCGCGTCGTCCTAATCGCCGACCCCCAGCTAGTCGATGCCCACACATACCCTGGCCGCAATTGGTTCTTTGAGAAGGTGACTGAAGCAGTTAGCGACAGATACCTCGCGAGGAATTGGCGGTTGATCCAGTCAGTGCTGGACCCAGACGCCAACGTGTTTTTGGGCGACTTGTTTGATGGTGGCAGAGATTGGGACAACCAAGTGTGGATGGTGGAATACGAACGCTGGAATACGATCTACCCCAAGCCATTGAACAAGAAAACCGCATTCAATCTCGCCGGAAACCATGACATTGGCTTCGGCGACACCATCATCCAGTCTTCGCTCAATCGCTTCAAATCGTACTTTGGCCCCACTAGCCAGGTTATAGATATTGCTGGCCATCAGATCGTGATACTGGACACTATTTCTTTGTCGAATACGAACAACGAAGAGATATACGGCGAGGCCAGACAGTTTTTGCAGAACGAGCTCCCAGCTCAGCTCGACTACTCCCAGCCGATTATACTGTGTACCCACGTCCCGTTGTTTAGGCCCCCTGGAACCAGTTGTGGCTCCAGACGCGAAAGCAAAAAGGATCTTCCCTTGCAGAAAGGCGTGCAGTACTTGACCCAGCTCTCACCGGCACTTTCGAACGAAGTATTGTCAATTGTCAAACCGACCTTTGTGTTTTCTGGGGATGACCATGATGCATGTCACGTTTTTCACAACTACACCGTGGACGGTCAAGAAATGACTGCTCAAGAGTTCACGTGCAAAAGCGCCAGCATGGCTATGGGAATTTCTGCTCCAGGAGTACAGTTGCTTACGATGAATGCGGACAACACACTTGAAACCTCAATTTGCCTCATGGGTAGTCCTCTTGAGGCGGTCTTTGTCTATGCTTTCGCGACTGTGGCTTCTGTGATGTGTCTCGTCTACAAATATTGGCCGGGGTCACACTCGCAGCTTCCACTAGCTGAGATCAAGGAGAAGAAACTGACTGTATCGAAATGCCACAGCCTCAAGCGTGCCGTATACGATGCACTAGTCATCTTTGCGACATTTATCTTCGCACAGTGGGTAGTCGGGCGCTGGGCTTACGCCGAGCTATAGATAGCTAGTTACGAATATTATGACTATAAATAAATATCTACTCAAGAACCTGGTGTTTGCGCTTATTGGAGCTAATGGTTTCAAAAACTTGCTGGTAGTCTGCCGAGTTTCGCAGGTCAGCAAAAGTGTCGCGGGCCAGCTCCAGATTAGATCCATATTTTCTGAATAGGTCTGAGGGGTTGGCCAGAGTTGTCGCCGATACACGGTTCAGCTGCGGACCCTCGTCCTCAGGATACTTGAACTGCAGAGTCATCCTCAGAACGCAAAGAACGATCATAATAGCAATCGTCTCTGGATTCTCCTGCTCCATTTCGTCATAGCTGAAATAGACGTTCTCCAGTCCGCGCTCAATAACCCTCACGTCAACTAACTTCAAGTCTGCACGACACAGGCCGAGGAACAGTGTTGTTGTATAGTTGCGATCCAAGTGAGCAAAAGACTCGACCAGACTGTGGGCAGCCTCTGTGGAGTGGTTGCCAAGTATATCCCATATTTTTGAAAACACCATCGGGTCCGCCTTTTCGACTACCCGAAGCCCCCCAGTGAAATTCGATACGTCCTCGAATCCGAGACTCTCCACTATCTGCTCGAAGCAGTCTTGTGCAGTTTGGCTGAGTACGGCGTTCTTCGAGAAGCACAGTTTCACTATGGTCGGGATGCACTCGATAGGACTTACCTTACTGCTCAGCACTGCGTTACAGATCAAGTTAGCCGCAGTCAATGCGCCAGCATCTTGCTCGTCTAATGATGCCCGAGCTAGCAAGCATGGTAGATATTCCTGCATCAATCCGTTGATGGTAGAATCGGCTACTAAATTCTCGTCAGAGCCATGTAATAACTGAGCAGATATTTTAGATGACCCGCTTGGCCGCTGCTCCTCCAATGTGAGTAGATGGTGTAGAAACACGTCCATAAACACAGCCCATTCCTCGCTCTGGGGGGTCTCCAGGATGCCAAAGAAAAATTCTTTGCATGGACCCTCGAGGAACTGGTTAGGGTACTTTGTGCAGACTTTTGTAAGGTGTATCACGCAGAGCAATCTCAGCGAGGCAATATCAGCAAGTGCGATCAACTTCTCGACTACCTCATGAAGTTTCTGGCTGGTCTCCCAGAATCGCATGCTCACTGATATAATGGCAATGAGCTTGGGTAAGGCCGACGCATCCGTTTGCATCGTACACGCGTTCAGTGAATTGATAAATAATCTTCTCAGCTCCTCAACCCGGTCAATTTTCTCGTTTGAGCGTCCGAGGTGTGCAAGTTCCCATACAATCTGACCTGCACACTCTAGCTCCGCTTCAGAGTATGCTGGGAACATGGCGAGGATTTTTCTAAACATCACCGCCACTATTCGAGGACTCAGAATAACTTTCGGTTCTGCCGATAATGCCGAATTTAGCATTCTCAAAATGATGAGCCGGTTCGCTACTTTGATCTTGGCGCTCACGCTAAGCTGGATCAAACACGGGATCTTACTCGGCGGAAGGAACAATCCGTTAGCATGGATTATCACCCCTGCTACGTTGATGGCATTGTAGTCCAAAAGCCTTTGCTCATCGAGGCTTTCTAGAAGCTCGCCCACTAAAGTCTGAATAGCTATCCTTCGAGATGGAGTGATGACCCCGTCACGTCTGAGTAAAAGATAGAGAAGATGGCTGTACTTGTGTCCTAAAAGATTGACTTTTTCAAGAATATGTTGGACGTTGGGTTCATAGAGATAGTTTTGTAGCTTCTCAGTGCAAGCGGTGCTTATTGCCGCTTTGGAGTCTTGGCTCATTAACAAAAGCCATTTCCAAACTAAAACTTTCATGTCTTCTGATTTGGAACCGGTATATATCTCATTCAGTAGTTTTACTGCACGCTTTTTATAGCCAAGATTTCCGGGGCTGATCGTCCTCACCAAGACTTTGTCTACCAATTCAGGTTGATCAAGATTAGTCGCAATCAAGTAGCTGTGTATGATCTGCAGGATCCATTCGCAAACACCCGAACTCTGGTGTGGTAGTTGCTTGAACAAATAGCCTTCAATCCGCTTGAAAGATTCTGGGTACTCATAAACAGTCGTTGCCAGTGATCTCAGGATCTCCACGTAACTCTTTGAAGGGATATTGCCACACTCTGAGAGTGCTAGAACAGCCTCCAAAATTTTATCGTAGTAGTCGCCTATTTTTTGCGCTCTCAACAACTGTATCCAACGCCTTGAGGTTATAGATGAGAGTCGCATTTTAGGCAGCGGGTTTGTTAGCCTTGTAATAATCTCTTTAGCGGGCATGTTGCTCAACATGGTTGCGCAGTAAAGGCAGGTCTTTGTCTTGTTCTGGCACTGAAGGTAGTCTATGATTGAGCCCATCTCTGCATGCTCACGAGGGACCTTAAATATGGTATAAAGGGTGCGTTGAATAGATCCCAGAATGCTAAAAACAAAACTGGGAGGAAATGCCAGTCTGTTGTGGTAGTTTCTGCAAAGTATCAAGAGGGACACTACAAGTGTTCTTATGATAGCCTCAGCGCTTGCCCACTCTGGGTGAAGCAACGTTTTGAGAATGTCGTCCACCAAAACGTCACCATTGTTCTCAATGATAAAGCTGGATACCACACTGCATATCTGGTTTACCGCACTCTGCTTTTTCTGCTTTCCATCTGCAATAATCTTGGTACGGTTGTATGCAGCAGCCTCATCCCAGACATCAAGAGTTATGTAGCCCTCGACCTTGACGAGCTCCAGTATCATGGCCGATGAAGCATGTATTGATCCTGATTCAACAGTTTTGGCAACTGGGAAATCCGAGAACTCGTCAGTCTTTGCTGCTCGTAATATGCAGCCCAGAATCTCCTTACGCAGAGAAACACGGGCCTCATATAGGTCTGTCACTAGGTTTACCAGCGTTCTCTTTACTACTTGGTCAGATGTGGTCGTGAATTTTAGTATGCTGCGAACCAGTTTGCGAATCTGGCTGTTGTTCAGTAGATCAGAAGATCCGAGCGACCCTAGCAGTCCTGCCGCGTCGACAATATCATTAGATCCTAAGCCCTCGAGGAAAGTCTCTATAGCCTGCGAGAGGGCTCCAGTTGAGACAATTGACGGCATCTTTAGTGCCAAAAGAAGAGTGGCATTAACACCGAGCATGTCGTCTAATCTAACTGCGTCGAGTAGATCCGAGCACTCTTGGGCCTCGAGTTGTTGGGGGTCCACTAGTTTCAGCCATGGGATCAGCTTTTGCAGGTTCTCATACGAAGGGTCCTGAATGAAGCAGTCTTTTGTTGCCTGGAATTGGTCTAGAGCCTTTGCTGTTTTTTCAGGAGATTCTTGTGAAACAGGAATTACCGATATATCGAATATTTCCTGCGCATTCGCCAGTTCCACCGCCATGAACGCGAAGATACTAATTAGCTGAGTCAGGACGCGTCAACGCGACGAGGATAGAACGTGGAAAATGCAGAATGTGTGGGAAAGTGGGCGTAACTCCGCTGCTGCGGGCAAAACTCTTTAGAATGCACCAGTTGAACGCTCGATCAAAGAGCCTCCAAAATTCGCCGTCGCACCCTCGGGTCTTCTTTAGTCATGGGCGAGCTTGAACAGAGAGGGGTCTTTTATTTCCATGCCTCGGACGAGTACGACGAGAAGCTGCTAAAAATATTCCAATACGGAATGTGGGACGAGCAGAGCCCAGAGTTCCTGGCCTCACTGAGCTCCGAGCTCAAGACGAAGCTGCGGCAAGTTAGCCTAATCTCAATGGCTGTTGATGCCAAATCAATTGATTATGCCACACTCATGAAACGCCTAGGACTTGATTTCAAGGACGTTGAACTATTTATTGTCGAAGCAGTGCTGGATAAGGCGGTAGACGGACGAATCGACGCCGATCAGCAGTTGTTCCATATTTATTCATGTGCAAGTCGCAACGTTAACCCCGGGCAGGTAGACGCAGCCAGAGTCGAGCTCAACGGGTTCCTTACCCGGTTGGAGTCGCTCGTATACTCGAATATTGCTCGCTTAGGAGTCCGCGACCTAACTGAGCATAAAGCCTGAATAAATAGATTATCTAGAGTAATACGCCCGACGATAGTATCGCCTCCTACGAAACTGCTCTGTGGAATCGAGGGCCCATCCGCCTAGCACAGTATACTGGTCGAGTCCTCGTCCTTCGACCCACTGTTTCGTATCAGAGTCTAGGCACCAGGGCTCATCTGGATCAAAATACCAGTTATTTGGCGGCAAAATGTCACCAAGAAACTTTACTCCCACCACGGGGTCTGTGGCTGTGGCAATGGGGGAGAACAACATCGGCTCCCAGAATCTAGCGGTGACACCCTGCTTCTGGATCTCAAATGCTTCGACCAGCCTCATCACCGGCTCGTCACTATAATCAAACTGTTTCTTGAGGAGTTCGTAAATGACCGCAGTTATCGACCACTCCCGCACCTTCTCTTCGATCTCGTCGAGGTCGCTCATGAAATCGTCCAGGTGCAGCTTGATCCCTGGGTGCAGCAGCCCAACAAACCCCCAGCCACAGACCACAAACAATGGAGACATTGGAATGTAACGTGCGACAATCAGAGCCAGCACCAGAACCACCAGCAAAAAAATAAACAATGCACTAGACTCTGCTGGATCGGAGAAGTTGCCGAAATTCTTTCTATAGTCTTCGAATCTGTCGCACATCTCGACCAGATTTCCGAGAGATGCCTGAATTCTTCGAAGCATCACATTGAGCTCTCGCTCTTCTTTTGGCTCGCCTGTTTCGATTTCCTCGATGCTGTCTTCAACTTCGGGCTGCACTTGGATGTTTGGAATTTCGTCAACCATGTATTTCTCTGCATAGTGGGGAATTATCACAAAACCTAGCATGAGTACCAGAGGAGCAGCCGCAATCAAATGGGGCCAAATGCAGAATGCGGTATAAATAACGAGCCCGGTTAATGTATAACTTGGATGCTGCCAGCTAAAAAAGTCTATCGGGATTGTCCTGAATGTCCCTAGCTGACGGCCTCTGCGAGCAAGGGTTCTCAGAGATGAGACGATAGAGATTATGCTGAGTGCAGGTGTCTCAGCGTTATACTTTTTGGCAACTGTGGAAACCTTCTGTTTTAGAGCAGTTTTGAGAACCTTCTCCACATAATGCCTTTTTTTGCCTTCAGTCATGATGCAAAGTAAACGAATTGCTTAGCACGTGAACACAGCAACTCGAGTTTATGCACTTGAACTTAGAAGTCTGGCGAATTCCTAGCTAGTATTCACATATTTGCGTATTCCAAAACTGCTCCCTGATGGTTTTATTGATACGTCGCCTAATTGCTCTCCACATGATTGGATCTGTGGTCATGGTCGTCACCATGCCGTGGGCCACACTATGACAATTAGCAAAATTATTTACATATGTACAAACAAATAGGGGCCTAGCTGTTTACCACCGCATGCGCATCTTGCGGCTGCTTCCGAATTTTCCACGCCGTTTTGGGGCCTGCCTCGCTTCCCAGGTGCTGCGGTTCGCAGGGTTAAGTGGGAGATAATCCAACCCGTAGAGGTCTGCAAATGGCATCATGTCCTTCAAGTACTGACCTGGATGGACCGGAAACTTGCTCTTGAGTACCACCATATAGGACAGGAGTGAGTTGATTAACTCTGGCGCATCACTTCCGGTTCGAAGTGACGCAGTAGTTTTTTCCTTGAATCTCCCATGGAATTGGGGGTTAGGCTGGTAAGGACGCACTTGAGGGGTGATGCCCTCCCGCTTCAAACTATCAAGGTACCCAGAGACGTGATTCGTGATGTAGAGGACAGACTTTCCACGGTTACCTATTCTGGCAGTGCGGCCTATACGGTGGACGTATGAAGGAACGTCAGGAGGACATCCGACCTGGAATACATGTGTGACCTTAGGGAAATCCATACCACGAGCAATAACGTCGGTGGTTACGAGAACGGCAGTTTCTTGTTGACGGAATCTATCTGCAAGTCTCTGCCTTGCTGCCTGGGTTTTTTGACCATGAATGGCCATAGTCATATTAATCTGATGTTGACCGGCGGGTAACATATGACGGAGGACGCGCTCGTAGTTATCAACCATAGCTACTGTAGGCAAGAACACAATCGCTTTCAAGGGTGTGCCATTCGTTTGCGTCTCAACAAAGGCGTCAACAATCTCATGTGCCACTCCCTCATAGACTTCGGCCCAATCGTTGCAGACGACTACGGACTGATCAACAAGCTCGTTAGCTGAGGGCTCATCCTTGGGAATGGTATCCACAACCGTGACGCGGTCTCCAAACTGGTCTGCCGCAAATCTGCGGACATTCTTATCAGCAGTAGCGGAGAAAAGAAGCAAAGGAACCTCGTGGTCCTTGGGGGTCACAGAGTCGAGTCTATCACGAATCCGCATAAGCATCGCTTCGAAGCCGATATCCAACAAGCGATCTGCTTCATCAAACACCTTGAAAGTAAGGCTGTCAAAGTAATCTAGAGTTCTGGGATCGTCGAGAATATCGAGAAGACGGCCTGGGGTCGAGACTACAATATCACAAGGGGTACCCCTGAGAAAGCCGCCCTGTTTAAGCTGCTCGTTTTTAGAGAGACCACCCACGAAGCACTGGACGGTGATATCGGACAAGCCGCCAAAGTGCACGGTTTTGGAAATTTCGTCAGCAATCTGCTGAGCCAGCTCTCTCGTGGGGGAGATGATAACTGCCTTGACTTTGTTCTTGAACTTGCCGGACTTCTTTGCATCCAAAGCTTTCTGGATCGTGGGGATGGCAAACGCTGCGGTCTTGCCTGTACCAGTTTTGGCCCGGACAACTACGCTCTGATTGTTTAGGATGGGGATCAGAGTTTGGGCTTGAACTGGAGTGAGGTATTCGTACTTGCGATTGATGATCAGAGAGTTCACTAATGCTCGAGACAGAATTTTCTTTTTTGCCAAAACCTTAGTAGGGATAGCGGACATACCCTCTCCCTGCTCCCCGGTTTGCTCTTCAGGAACTAAGTCGGTCCAATCCATTTCTTTCAAGGCTGCGTTGTCAATCTCATAGTCACTTTCACCTCTCAGTCCGTCGTCGTCGTGCTTCTGTGCAAGATTCCTGCGAACAAGCTCTTCCTCTGCCACAGTTAATGGTCGATACTTTTTGCCATGAAAAGTATTTTTCTTGTACCCCTTATCATAGCGTTTTGCACCAACCTTCTTCCACTGAGGAAACTCCGCACCAGAGTTCCTCTCTTCCCATGGTTTCGGTGGACCATTCTTCCTGTACTTGAAATACTCTGGCGAGTTCCTCTTGCCGTAGAATCTCGATGAGTCCGTGCTATCGTCGGCATAATATCTCGGTGGGGGATCCCTGGAGCCATTATTCGATGGACGATTCCTGTCCGAGTCCCTAGACTTTGAGTAGCCAGTCTTATTCCCACCCTGGTAGTAACGAGTGGAACCAGTTAACCAGCGTATGTTACCTCGTAAAATCGAGGACTTTAACATTTTAGAAAATATCGGTGGTAGGTTGGTGAACGGAGTGCAAGGAAATTTTTCCATGTGCTGATCCAGCATTTGGTCACGTGACCGAAATGTCAATAAAGTTTCGAGCCAGCTGCCTGAGTCACCATTCCTTCTACACATTACCTCACTGTACTACCACCAGGACAAACTAAAGAAATTAGTCACAAAGCACAAGCTCAGAAGCTACAGTAAGACGTAAAATGAGTATGCTTGAGAATCGAGTAGTTCCGCCTACCTCCGATAATAATACCGTAGTTAGCTCCTCGCAAGTATCCTCCGATCCTGCCGTCACTATCAAGCATTTATTCCGAGACCTTATAAGTTTGGACTCTGTAACCGTGGCCAATAAATTCGTGGATACAGTTATAGGCATCGATAAGTCACGGTGGACCGTTGGGAATCCCGACCCCGTGGAGGAGGTGCTTTCCTATGCGCAAACGCACGCCCCGGCGGAGTTTTGGCAGTTGTTCCGGACCAAACGCGTGGACCTCAAGTCGATGATTCCCCGAGTCCGGAACTGGATCTCGAGTATGATGCGAGCGGGCTTGACATCGCGGGTGCTGCCCGGTCTCCAGATGCTCAAGGAGTTGCCGATTAGCGAGGAGAAGGCGGCCGAGATCAAGATGTACCCGGTGCTGAAGCGCCTGTGCCGCGGAGAAGGGGCGGGCGCCGACGTGGCCCGGGAGCTGGCACGCCGGTTTAAGTACAACTTTTCTGCGCCTGTGGCGACGCTGCCGAAACCAAAAGAGACCGATCAAATATTTATTCGCAAACGGCAGATGAACCAGGCCCCGTCTGCCAGCGCGGCCCGGCCGTCGTTTGCGAGCCTAAAAGCACAGCTCAGCAAGCGCCCGCGCCCCGAATCGAACGAGGCTAAGCCGTCTGGACCAGCCAAGAAGCAGAAGCTCAAGTCGGTGAAGTTCCAGCCCGATCGGGTGCTGGTCAGAGTCAAGTTTTTCGACAAGGAGGACTGCCCCATTGAGATGTCTGAGGAGACCTTCTACGAGCCTTCGTCGGCGAACTCGAGCCACCTGCTGGGTCTCGAAGTCGGAGAGGGGGATGTGTCACGCCGTGACCCGTGGCGACCGCCAATTCTGCTTCGCATCCCGATTCCTGAGGACCTTCGGTCGGTGATGGGCATCAAGCGGGGTGGCCTGGTCTCTGTGGAGAACAGCGAGAAAAACTCGAGCCCAGACCAGCCTGATTGTATAGAAGATGGCAACTGCCACCCTCCCCCCCGGGTAATCCCCATGTTCTCTGCAAAGTGAACGACTCTATTTATTTCATTCTTGTAACTATATTAGCTAAGCACAAAATACCACACGCTCCCTCGAGTAGATAAGGAATAGCCTCTGTCTTTAGTAATATGGCCGGAGACAAGAAGCCAGAGTATCCAAGTTATGAGACTACTCGCGGGCTGGGGCTGCAATTCGCGCTGGCTGCTCTCCTAGGAGTCTCATCAGTGCTCGTCTTTAGTATGTGGCGCCGCAAGTGGCCCCGTCTGTATGCAGCTCGCACGTTCCGTCGACGAGATCTTCCTCCTCTACCGTCGTCCATGTTTGGCTGGATTGGTACTTTATACCATACTACTGATCAGCAGGTGCTCGAATATGCTGGCTTGGACGCGTACGTGTTCCTGATGTTTTTTAGATCAGCGTTCGACATGCTTGCGAAATTGACGCTAATTTCGTTCGGAGCAATCGGGCCGCTGCGACTGTTTTACACGGGTAAATATGACCAGGATGACGGAGGCGATGACGAGAACGGTCACAAATCTCTGCTGGTGTCCTTAGGGGCTCGTTCAATGGAACCCATAGTGTCGCACCCAGCCCTGTTTGACAACTTTCTGTGGGTTTATCCGGTGTTCACGCTCGTCTTCACAATCCTCTGTCTGAGGTCTGTGCGGAAGCACACTCTCAAAGTTGTCGAAGTTCGGCAGCAGTATCTGGGCAACCAAAATAGTATCACTGATCATACCATTCGCTTGACCGGTATACCGTCCATCATGCGCAGCAAACAGGCCCTCATTGAGTACATAACCTCGCTAAATATCGGCGAAGTCAAGTCGGCCGTGCTGTGCTACGACTGGACTCGCCTTGATACGTTGTTTGACAAGCGCAAGAAACTCATTCGCAAGCTAGAGCGGTATTGGGCCGACTATCTGGGTCCCACGTTTGTTAATGAGATTGATATGGAGAACATCACTCTACCCACAGCCACACTTGGCAATCCTGCGGCTTTGAGCAACCCACCCGCTGGAACTGTGCGTGCTGGCACGCGGCCTGCAGGAGCATCCCTGATTCCAAACAACGTACGCCTCGTGAGGCCGCAGGGCCGCAGTGGATGCTGGGGAATATTTGGTAGGAAGGTTGACTTGATCGATCACTACACCAAAAAGTTGGAGCAGCTTGACGAGCAGATCCTCCATGAGCGTAACACGATGAACCACAACATCACGTCCACCGCATTTATAACGATGAACACGGTTCATTCCTGTCAGATGGCTGCTCAGGCGTTACTGAGCCCGCGACCTCACCATCTACTGACTCATTTGGCGCCTGCTCCACACGATGTGATCTGGCCAAGTATCTACATGAGCCAACGGCGTCGGTCATTTTGGGCGTATTTCATTACTGGAGTCTTTGTGGTCGCTACTCTAATGACAACGTCACCTTTCTACTACCTGTCTCGTTTTATCGATATTCGTACTATCAAGAAGTATGTTCCACGGCTTGGCGATATCCTGGAGAAGAGCCCGTGGCTGGAGACATTTGTGACGCAAGTGTTGACGACATATATATTCACACTGCTGAACATTATTCTGCCTTATTTCAATGCCTGGCTCTCCGAGATGCAGGGGCACGTGTCGCGCGAGGATGTGGAGCTGAGTACGGTGTCCAAGAATTTCTTTTACGTGTTTATCAACCTGTTTGTTGTGTTTACGGTCGGTATCAATATTTCCACGTGGTTTTCGTTCCCCAAGGACGCAACGAAGGTGGCTACGACTCTTGCCAGTGCCTTGCGTCGGTTGTCGAGCTTTTACACTAACCTGATTGTCCTTCAGGGCGTTGGAATATTCCCTACTCGGTTGCTACAGGCTGGTACAGTGCTGCAGTTTCCCTTTTTCATGGTGCACTGTAAAAGTGCGCGGGACTACCACGAGTTGTACAAGCCTGCGTCGCTGAACTACGGCATCTTGCTACCCACTTCCTTGCTGATTTTTCTGCTCGCGTTAATGTACAGTATCTTGTCTGGACGCATTCTCCTTTTCGGTGCTCTTTATTTCTACATTGGCTACTATGTGTACAAGTACCAGTTTTTGTACAGCATGGTTCATCCCCAGCATTCAACCGGTAGGCTTTGGACATTGGTAGTGCGTCGAACATTCTTTGGTCTGGCGCTATTCCAAATTGCAATGATTGGCATTCTGGTGTTGCAATCTGAGTTCTTCTTAGTGTTGCTGATGACGCCGTTGCCGATCATCATTGCGGCTGTGTGGTACGATTTTGAAAAGTTCACCGAGCCGCTGCTACGCTTTATTGCGCTGGATGCGGTGACTCAAGACCCCACCACATCGGAGGCCTCGAATGCGGGAGACTCTGATTCTTCTGCTGGCTCGTACACTCTCGACGAGCCATCGGTGATTCGCAACATGTCGAGTATTCCACAGGTTGACAGCTCGAACATGAGCCTTGTCAACCAGACAGGGAACTTCTATACGGACTCGTCCGATATTGAGGAGAACATTGGGACCAGCAGTGCTGCAGCGAGCACCCGGCACAAGATCAGTCGCCGCTTGTCGAGGACGCTTGACGAGGAACGCGAGTACAATCTCAAATACGTAAACCCCAACTCGGTGGCGTTGCTTGACGGCCCGTGGGTTGGGGTGGAAGGTAATGATTGTATCATTGCGAATCCAACTGGCTTGGTGCGTCGTCACATGTCGTTTGATGAGTGGGAGTGATTGTGTATTATTTAAAATAGTGATGATTAATTTAATTTAAGTGAATATAATAATGGCCACAGAACTCGATCGCAGACCCAGAACCGCACCACCAGGGCCGTAGCGGTGATGAGGGTAGCCCTGAAGTAGCTGCACCCCACAATCACATGGAGGAAATCCACGGTGAAGAGGCCAATTATGTACCAGGAGATGGTCATCACCTGCGGCATGTCGTACTCCCAGATTAGCGTGAGGAGGGGAAGGAGCTTTGACATGGAGCTGAGAAGAAGAGCGGTGAACAGGGCGCCGTAGTCGTGCCACGGGGTCAGCAGTCGAGTCAACAGGAAGATCGACCCCTGGGTAGCAGCAGTGCCGCAGACAGAGACCACGAAGAACGACAGGTACTGCTGCAAGGTGGAGGTGCGGGCGAGGAATTGGGTCATTTGCGGAGCGGTAGCGTTCTTTTCCTCCCAGGCCCAGCGAATGTAGACGTCGAACAGGGTCGAGAGCAGGTGGAGTCGCCAGGGCAGCGGCATCCACTTGCTGTCGGTTTTATTCTTGTCCATGAGGACATTGTAGACGACATGGCGGATTGCCTGCGGCTTCAGGAGCGCTACGTCGAGCCCCACGATTATGGGGTCGTATTCTATGTACTTATCGGCGAAGTTGTTGCAGTGCGAGCAGGCTGTGACCTTGATGTTATCGTTTGAGTAAACGGTGAAGAGCGATGCCACCGAGTGCCCGCATTCGATGCATATCATGCAGTGACTCGTACTAAGCAGCTGGGAGATCTGGCTGTCTCGAGGCCGGAGTACCAATTAATGAGTATATAAACTACATAAAGTCATCATCATCCAGGCCGTCGTCCTCGAGCTCCTCGACTGCGTTCTGGGTCTTGGGGGCGGCTGCCTGCTGCTTCGCGGACGCCTGCTTGATCTGGGGCTTTTGCGAGCGCGATCCCAGGCGCCGGGCCCGCTCCTCGCGGTACTTGGCGTTGGCGATGGCCTGGAGGGTCGAGATGACCTTGTTGACTTGGTCGCTGGTCAGCGGGCCGCACAGGTCGCGGCAGGTCTCGATAATAAAATTAGAGTGGTGGAGGGCCGAGTTCTTCTCGGCCAGCTGGTTGATCACCGGCACCACCGTCTTGCGGAGGTCGGTGTACTGCTTTGCGTTGGTGGCTTTAAAGATAGCCAGGTCGCTGAGCTTGACCGGCCCGGCCGAGGCCTTGTCGTCCTGGTCCTTCTTCCGGCTGCGGGGGTGCACGTCGGCGGCGGCCAGGAGGTCTGCGGCGCTGTCGAGGTCGGCTGCGAGCTCCTTATCGCGGAGCTCCTTGAGGGTGGCCTCCTGGTTCTTCTCCATGGCTTTGCGTTCGCGCTCTTCTTGCTCTTTTTGGCGGCGAGCGGCGATGCGTTCGCCAGACGACACTTTGGGTTTCGGGGCGGCCTTGGGCTTGTCGTCTTCGCTCTCGAATGCCTCCCAGTCGTCGACCAGGCCGTCGTCGTCCTCTTCATCGAATTCGTTGGTGGCGGCGACCGGCACCGAGAAATCCTCGTCTTCCCAGCTCATGAAAAATTAGTAACGAAGAGACAGCGGTCGCGGGTGGTCTAGGCAGCGAGGCTGAGGCAGCCGATTAGTTTTATTGCGTTTTTAGTTATTTATGTAAAAGATCTCTGAGTTGCGGGGGCCCACTATACATAGCGTCGGGCCCTGGTTGTTACTAACATGGTGTCCTCGCTGGTGTCCCTGGGGTATATTGGAGCGATCATGATTGCGCTGCTGGTGTACGCTCGGCGATTCAATAGTCAGAAAACCCGTGCACTCGGCCAGACGCTGCAATTCTACGAAAACCACTTTGCTCGCGATATTTATACCTCCGTCAAGGAGGCCCCTTCGAAAAACAAGAAGATCGAAACTGCTGCTCTGATTGCGTTCACAGCCGAGGACGTCGTTCGGTCGTTCAAGATGAACGACGCCAAAAACTCCCTCAACAACCTCAACCAGAACGGGTTCGTGGGCGACGAGATGTTCAAGCGGTTCACCGGCACCGAGCAGCTGCTGAGGGCTGAGGTCCAGGATATAGCCCGCACTGCGGGCCAGGAGAACCCCGAGTTCAGCCAATTGCTTCTTGGCGCCAGCCAGACCGTTGCCCAGAGCATCGCCCTCAACAAGCGTCTCGAGCAGCTCGACTTGTTCAAGAAGGAGTACGAGAGCTTCGCGTAAAATGCCTTGATGCCTAGACTGGCTAGGCTAATATATATCTGTATGTATATATACATGCTAATTGATGTTGGGCTTTGCAATCTGACGGTACCGCTTCTTGGTGACCACCTTGAAGCTGGGGTCAAGGTCGGTGTCGGGGTTAGATTTCTGCAGGATGCTTGCCCAGGTCTCGCCGGGCTTGAATGTCGCCTCGGCGTCCCGACGGCGCTGCATGAAGTCGCTGGCGAACCGTCGGCCGTCCATGGTTGTAGAGTAGCTGTAGATGCTCTCGGCGATGAACTCCTTGCCATCGTTGGTGGCAGGCAGCGATAAAAACAGGGACAGCAGCTCGTCGTGGTTGACATCCTTTGCGATGCCCTGCTTGAATGAGATCTTGCACCACTGGATCAGCTCGTCTGAGCGGCTTGCCGGCTTCATTTCGGACGACGACGGCTGGCGCACAAAGCTCTTGGCCTGCGAAGAAACTGCTGGGGCCGAGCCGCCAGCGAGATGAGGTTTTTTGTTGCGGCCCACGGTCTGCCATCCACCGCCATTACTGGGTCCAGACTGTACTGCGGTGGCGATCGGCTGACTGCTGTGCGAGCTGCTGGGTTTCGTCACCTCAGACACGTTAGCAGCACCCCACGCCGGGGCGACTGGCTTGGTGCTGGGTGCGAATGCTGCCTTCTGCTGCTGTGCGTTCTTGTGCGCGATCTGCTGCTCGCGCTGGATATCTGCGACCGAGCGCTTGGGACCAGCTAGTTGTGGAGTTCCCCACGCCAACCCTGGCACTGCGGATGAGATGGCGGAGGGAGCGTGTTTGCTGTATTGGGGAGCTTCGGCGGCGCGGAGCGCCTGTGTCGCCAGAAGGCTCTGGCGCTGCTTCTCTGCCTCTTGTTTCTTCTTGGCAGCCTCGCGAGCCTGGATCTCCGCCAGGGAGTACGCCTTGGGGGTATTGGTGCGGTTGGCCCAAGGTGCGAGCGGTGGCTCTGATGTGGAGTCGGGCACTGAAACAGGTTCAGCGGGTGTGGGCGACTCTCTTTGCGGCTCCTGGGGGTGAGCTTGGACTGGTTCGGGTGCGATTGGTTCGGGTGCAGCGATGGGGGCCGCGATGGGGGCCGCAATAGGGGCAGGGGCCTGAGATTGATCCTCCGCCTGTCTTGACGGCGCGGCGATGGGTGCGATTGGTTCTGGCTCAGCCACATGATTGTCGGGGAGAGCATCGGCATCGTCAAGATCCAGCTGCGACAAAAGCCCACTGAACTCGCGCTCCTCTGTTTGGTTAAAGTCCTCCTGGGTAGCCTGCGTTGACGAGCGTCGGGCGGGCATGGCCACTGACGGCTGGGAGGTAAAGCTGCTGCTGAACTTTTGCGACGCCGCGAAGCCCTGGTTCAGGGACGTTTGGCTTCCAAAGCTCTGGCTCAAGTTCGTGACGGATCCAGCACGGCTAGGGGTCCCGCCCCATACGTTCCATGAACTGAATGAGCCGTGCGCACTTGCTCGAGGTTGGAAAACCTGATCCCACTGCTCTTGGGTGCCTCTGAACGAGAACGGATTTTCTGTTTGCAGACGCTGCTTGATGGTGCCGATCGCCACAAAGTCACTGTCCTGGGGCCGCTTGATGCACAGATCGTCCTTGAGCCAGCCGCTCATGAACCACCCATTCATGGCGGTGCCATTGAACGGTCCTTGCAGCATTCCATTAGGGTCAGTATAGACCCATTGAATATTCTCTGGGGAAATTACTCTGGATTGAAGGCCTGGCGGTACAATTCCCCATCGGGGAGACCCCATTGTCGCTGAACTAGCCAAGTCTTGGGCGTTGAAAGACGATCTAGATATCGCTGGGCTGCCTGTACGCCCGAACGGTTCCTCAAAGAGCCGTGCCGGGGAGTCCGTGCTCCTTGTTCTCGGAGGAATGCCCTGGAGGCTCGAGAATGCCATCAATGTAGCCTCAGTGTCTGCAAACGACATGCCATTGTGGACAGGACCAGGTGGCGTCGGTGGCGACTGGCGCTCCTGGAGCGAGACCGGCACCTGGGGAGCACCCGCAAACCATGGCTGGTTCTTATTTTCAGCAGTTATAAAGTCTGGGTTTTTCAGCTGCTGGGCTTCGTTCAACAGCCTGTAAATGTCGAGCATTTCCTGTACGGTGAACACTCGGTGGTGGTCCTGCAGCCTGAGGGGCGCTGGATCAGCGCTGCTGCTTTGATTAATATTTTCGGGTTTCTGTTCAGAATGGTGAGGAAGAGGTTTACTGATTGCTTCAGACATTGACATAGTGACAAAAGTGAAAAATTGAGGTTATGTAATTGAGGATGGTCTACTGGTCGATGAGGACTTGAGGCTACTTTTGGGTGCGGCGGGGTTTTTTACAGCATATTTCGTATTTGTGGTCCGATCAGGGCCGTTTGGGACTCGAAGTTGATGCGGGTGCCAAGACTGTCCTGGCTCCGTACGTACCATTGATCGCCAATGAGTATTTATATTACTTAGATATTAACATGGTTTGACCGAGCCAGCTCGGAGCGAATATCGGTGGGAGCGGGATCCGTGTACACGTCTTCCCAGTCGATGTGGGCATCCTTGTTGCGGAGGATGTCTGCATGCAGATTGCCGGCCTGGAATGGGCTGGGGTTGTGGTCTACGATTTTCAGCTCCATAGTGCGACGGATCGGCTCGGCCGCACCGAAGTTGCGGCGGTAGGCGTCGAATTTGGCGTCCTGCTGGGCCTGGTCCCAGTTGAGGACGCGGTGCTCAAGCGGGTGGGCTCCGGACACGGCCTGGGCTGCGGGAGCAGCGAACTCGAGCGGTGCGTCCACCTTGCGGCCCTTGAGGACTTTGGTTTCGTCGGTAGGCAGCATGCTTAGTTAGTCAGGTACCAGAGGTAGATATCACAAGTAATCTATAGTATACGAGATTTACGAAAATGACGCTCTATCGACATTAGTAGCCAGCAGGCTGACGATGTTGTCCTCGAGACGGGTCAATGCCGTTTCGTCGAGGTGCTTCTTGGGGTCCTTCTTGCCGACGTAGCGAGTCTTGAGCTGCTCCTCGTCGAGGCCCTTTTCCTCCTTGACCCTGGCAGTGTACTGGTCCGCGAGCTTGACGAGCTGGGCCACAGCCTCCTTATTGCACTTGGCCTGGGTGTCGAAGTTCTCGATTTTGAGGCCCGACGACCAGTCCTCCTTGTGCACGTTCTCGAGCATTTTTTCCTCGTACTGGGTCTTTTTGTAATTAATGTTGATCGAATAGTAGTGGCGGTTCAGTCCGTGGATCAGGGCCTGGATGCTGGGCTTGTTGAGGTGGCCGAGGTTGCTGGTGGTCTGGCGGGGCTCCTGGCCCATCATGAGCATGGCCTGGGGGATGAGCCGGAACGCATCGATCACCACCTTGCCCTTGACGCTTTGGATCGGGTCGATGACCACAGCCACTGCCCTTGGATTGAGCCGCTCGAACGAGTGCTGGGTATTGATATCGACGCTGGAGAGCCAGCACCCGAATCCCGGATGGGAGTGGTACCAGCCCACCACCATTTGGTCTCTTCCGGTCTGTCGCAGCATCTCCATCATTCTGGTTTGGAACACCTCGTCGACCGCCTCGACGCTCACGCCGGTTCCGCTCTGGGGCATTGCAAACACGTCGATGACATGCACGGTGAAATCGTCGACGAATTCGCCCAGCATGAGGCCCATAACCTCCATGGGCACGCCGGCCCGGCCGTGCTTGAGCATTTTGAGTAGTGCGAGGGAAGATATATAAACAGTTTCGCTGTTGTCGACAACAGCAGAGTCGTTGGCGCCGAGGCCCATTCCGCCTTGGCCTAGCAGCCGATATACGTCCATGTTAGGTAGTAGGAGGAGACGTCACACGGGGGTACAGGTATAGAGGTCGGGGGTTACAAATCACCAAAGTCGAGAATGCACTAGCGCGGATAAGATTTGTACTATTTAGATATGGATTAACACACTGGGGTTTAGCGTTGTGAATGGTCGCGCTGATCATGGTAAGATGGTATATGACCGTCAAATTACCGTCACATTATGTTGAATATAGTTTGTAGTCCACAGATCAGCCAATCTGCTCAGCCTAGCTGCTCAGCCAGTCAGCTCAGCTGAATGTCAGCCCATTGGAGCAGTTTTATCGAGCGGCCTACAAGAAGCCGTCCCAGTAGTACAATTTTAGAGAGCACAAAATAGCGCTAGCCAGTCTGGTCTGCTCCGGCATCCAGCGGAAGCCCGGCGCGGCGGCGAGGCGGCAGCCCGCTCCAGCGCACGAACGGACCGCAATTACCACGCTATACTCGCGGCTCCCCCGCGCTGCGAGTTCTGGACGCTCATTAGCTGACGCCACCGAACGCCACGATGTTCAGCCAATAACCTCCTCCCTAAACCGTCACTAAGCTTACCCGATCATCACTGATGCTGGCTAAATTTGCACGCTGTCGAACACTAGGCGGGTTCAGCCGTGCCCAGCTGTTCACTGCTACGCGTGCGCTCCATCAGCAGGCTCAAACCGTCCCCAACATGGACTCTCCGATTGGCAAGCCCACGGACCCCGAGTTTGGCAAGACCACAATTACCGAGGATTTCAACTTCACCAAGGACCGCAAGCCGGGAGAGAACAAAATCCGCCATTTCACCATCAACTTTGGCCCTCAGCATCCCGCTGCCCACGGTGTGTTGCGGTTGATCCTCGAGCTGAATGGCGAGGAGATCGTGCGAGCTGACCCCCATATCGGGCTGCTGCATCGCGGCACGGAGAAGCTGTGCGAGTACAAGACCTACAACCAGGCCCTGCCGTACTTTGACCGGTTGGACTACTGCTCGATGATGTGCAACGAGCAGGTGTTCTCATTGGCAGTCGAGAAGCTGCTCAACATTGAGGTCCCATTGCGCGGCCAGTACATCCGTACCCTGTTTGGTGAGATCACCCGGTGCAAGAACCACCTCATGTCCGTGTTGTCCGGTGCCATGGACGTCGGTGCCCTCACCCCCTTCTTGTGGGGTTTCGAGGAGCGTGAGAAGCTCATGGAGTTCTACGAGCGCGTGAGTGGTGCCCGTATGCATGCTGCCTACGTCCGCCCGGGTGGCGTGGCCCGCGATATTCCCGAGGGTCTGCTGGACGACATCTACATGTGGGCTACTCAGTTCGGCGACCGTTTGGACGAAATCGAGGAAATGCTGACTGACAACCGTATCTGGAAGCTGCGTACCGTTAACTGCGGCATTGTCGGTGCCGAGGAGGCTCTCAACTACTCGCTGACCGGCCCCATGCTGCGGGCCACTGGTGTGCCATTCGATATCCGCAAGAGTGCACCCTACGACGCCTACGACAAGGTCGACTTTGACATTCCCGTTGGTACCAACGGCGACGTCTACGACCGTTACCTCATTCGTATGGCTGAGTTCCGCCAGAGCTTGCGCATCATTGAGCAGTGCATCAATGACATGCCCACCGGCCCTTACAAGGTGGAGGACTGGAAGATCTCTCCTCCTCCTCGCTCTCACATGAAGGAGGATATGGAGGCTCTTATCCACCACTTCTTGTTCTACACCAAGGGTGTCGCGGTGCCTCCCGGCGAGACGTACACTGCTATCGAGGCTCCTAAAGGCGAGATGGGTGTGTATGTGGTGTCCGATGGCAGCGAGAGACCTTATCGTGTCCGCATTCGTGCGCCTGGTTTCGCTCACTTGGGAGCTATGGACCAGATCGCTCGTAACCACTTCTTGCCCGACGTTGTCGCAATTATCGGAAGCATGGATCTCGTGTTCGGCGAGGTCGATCGTTAAAACTCTTAATATATAAACCTACTTAGCTGTATTTCTTCTACATACCTTGGTGCATCCATTGCAGGGTCTGCAGCAGCTCAGAATTCTCCCGCTGGAGCGCTGCGAGCTTGCGAAGGATCGCCTCGACGAGCTTGATGCAGTCATCGCCGCTCATGGTCGGGTCCTTGAGCTGGTACTCTACGAACACTGCGCACAGGGCCTCTAGTCGGAGCTTGAGGGCACACACTCTGGCAATCTCGTCCTTTTTGGAGGTCTTTATTGATTCCTCGACGGGGGCATTGTTCAGGTGAAAGTTCGCCAATGCAGTGAGCTGCTCCATTGCCAGCAGCTGGCAGCGGGAGGCTTAAGTAGTGGGTCCCACCCAGCTGCACGATCCCTGGCTCTGCAGCGGGATCAAATAAACATAAACACGAGTAGTGATTATATATCTATGCACTAGTACAGGTTGATAAAATAAGTTAGTGACGCAAGAGCTCGTCGAGGTATTGCGTGGGCGGACGCTGCTTTGGCCGCGGGGCCGAACCCGCCATCGACATTCTATCGGTCATTGGCAGCGAGGTGGTAGTATTATTATAGGACGGGTCTGGTGACGACGAGTCTCCCTGGGACCACATGGTGCTGGGGGGTCTGGTCACGTTCCCTTCGCGAACCATCGAAACTCGCTGGCTCGGGGCGGTGGAGGACGCATAGTATCCGGCCGGAAGGTACGAGCTCGACTGTGGGACCATGGGGCCCTCAGAGTTGGCGTTCATGGCCATGACGGTGGGGCTGAAGAACATTGTTGGTACATGCTTCTTGGGGGGTGCGAATGCTGCGAACTGGTCACCTGAGGTGACTGGGTCGTTGAACGGCCCGCCATAGGACTGCTCGACGGCCGCGAACTGTTTGTCAGAGTTTTTGGCTGCTTTGGCGGCCGCGATCATCGAGGCCACACGCCACAGCAGCAGTGTTAGTACCAGGCCGCCGAAAATCGAGCCACATGCTATAAAAAGTGTTCCTTCTGGAAGAGTGGTGTGCTCTATGAACGGGTTGTTGTCATTCGACGGAACTGTAACTGCAAAACTGGCTGAAAGCGTCGACGTGCTTGCCGGCGAGCTGCCAGTGGCTCTGCTGGAGTTCTGCGCCAAAACTGCCGCGAATTCACCGAGTATGATCGGCACCAACAGCATGTGTACGTTAAACCAGATCACTAAGCGAGCTAGTTTTTCTGCTGAGCCCAAGCACGCTGCGGCACATGAGTCGAAAACAAATTCAATTACCACTATTTATAGACAGCTCTACTTTACCAGGGTGCTGACCAGCGATCACCCTCTGCTGCAGCACTACCCCAAACCGCTGGGCCTCAATATGGGTCCGGACGTCATGCAACTGCGCATCGCCATCCTCGATTTTATTACGTAATTGGGCCCCTGACGCTGGGACGCGAGCAGTCTTGGCAGCAGGTTGAATAGGCACAAGTTGTTTTCGGTACTACTCCGCATTGGTGGGCGAGAGCACAGGGCTCGTGCGTTTGTAATTATGTAGCTAGTGATTTGTGATGTTGGGAGGTTCGGCAGCCGATGTGGGGAAGCTCGGCCGTCCCCTGAGAGCAGGTTAGACGGTTCAAGAATTGTCAAAGAACAGATTCTCGGGGAATTGGGTCGGCACTCTCGCGTGGACGGGCGGTTTTTTGTGCGCATTTAGCCGCCCGCACGAGAACCCTCGGGCAAACCAGAAGGACTGTAATCCTAAAGCTACTAAGTATCCATTGCCTTATTACTGCTGCTCACAGAGCGTGGGCTCACGACCGCTTCCCCGCTTCCGCATGCATATAAAGATGCATCACCGACGTGCGTACTCTCAACTTGTTGATGAACCGAATCGCCCGTACCGCAAGAGATAAAGCAGTCGGCACACTGCAATTCTGGCGCCAGCACGGCCCTGCCTGCCCCTGTCACACATGCCAGGCCGCTTCTCGTGCCTCTGGCGCAGCCCTACATCAGAGTCTCAAGCTGCTTTCGAGTGCTGCGAACGATGCACCCCAGAAACCGGACTATGCATTCGAGATGGCAGCCTCCAACGTGCGGTTCGGCCGAGGGTGTACTAAGGAATTGGGTTTCGACTTTAAACATTTAGGGGCTAAAAAAGTCGCAGTGTTCACTGACGGCAACTTGCTCAACATGAAGCCAGTTCAGGTCGCTAGAGAGGCATTGGAGAGCCAGGGCATAGACTACCAGGTGTTTAGCGATGTGATCATCGAGCCCAAGGACTACGGCATCGCCAAGGCGGTCGAATGGGCCCGCAACTTCCAGCCCGACTCGTACCTCGCAGTCGGGGGTGGCTCGGTGATCGATACTGCAAAGCTCGCCAACTTGATGCAGGCGTACCCTGAAGGGCACGTCTTGGACTTTGTCAACGCCCCCGTGGGCAAGGCAATGCCTATTACCCGCAAGTTGCACCCCCTCATTGCGGTGCCCACCACTGCAGGAACTGGCTCAGAGACCACTGGTACTGCGATCTTCGACCTGGCCGACATCAAGGCCAAGGTCGGCGTCAGTTCGCGTGCTCTGCGTCCGTTGCTGGGCATCGTCGACCCTAACAACTCCGAGAGCATGCCCTCTAGCGTCAAGGCCTCGAGTGGTTTGGACGTTTTGTGCCACTCAATGGAGTCGTACACGGCAATTCCTTACAACGAGCGTACTCCTGCTCCCTCAGACCCTCTGCTCCGCCCTGCGTATCAGGGTGCCAATCCCATCAGTGACATTTTCAGCATGGCTGGGCTGAGAATGTGCGTCAAGTATCTGCCCCGCTCAGTCAAGAACCAGGATGATCACCATGCACACGAGCAGATGCTGCTGGCTGCTACTCTAGCGGGAATTGGCTTTGGCAACGCCGGTGTGCATCTCTGCCACGGCCTCTCGTACCCCATCAGTAGCCAGAATCCTGGATACAAGCATCCCGGCTATGTTGTTGACAGACCAATCATCCCCCATGGTGTAAGCGTCGCCGTTACGTCGCCAGCAGTATTCCGATACTTGGCACCGTCGAACCCTGATCGGCATTTGGAGATTGCGCAGATATTCGGAGCAGATATTTCCAATGCCAAGCGTGAGGATGCTGGACAGATTCTCAAGGAGCAATTGCAAGACTTTTTGTACAACAAGCTCGGTTCGAAGCAGCCTCACGGCATTGAAGACCTTGGCTTTGGGGCAAAAGACCTTGATCTGCTAGTCAGTGGAGCTCTTCCTCAGCGCCGAGTCATGACTCTGGCCAAGCCAATTCATTTCGACAACAATGATGAGATTTCCCACGTTCTCCGAGGCATTCTCGAGGAATCGCTCAAATTCTAGGTGCGCGACTGCGAGATCCAACATTATAGTCCAAAATATAAATTAAAAAACTGGTGCTACAAACCGTTCCCTTTACTGCAAAAACCCTATCTTTGCGCATGATAAGCTCTGCACTTCCGTATAGGGCTGCACATGTGACCTCGTGAGCATGCTGTGACGTCATCGGGACGCATTGCGGTGGCACCATCGCGGGCTCCAAGCTCTCTGGACGCACTTTAGCGTTGCCGTCATGGATATTAGTTCCCGGTCTCCCCAGTAGCGGCAAAACGGTGGAGCATGCGGTCGTTTTTGTCATGCGCACGTGGGTCGCCCATGCGACGCCTCAGGATGATGCAGGCTGATATACTAGTATTTGAGAATAATTTGTGAGCTTTGAGCTACTTACCTTGACTATTTTGTAATTTGGTTTTCTCGGAAACTTCTAGTAGACCCTGGACTCACGCACCAAGCTCATCTTACACCCCCTATATAGTTTAAGACCTAGCGGCAGTACTTAACTGCATCTGTATCAGGACAAACCTCAGGTGAATGAAAACACATATACGAAACAACAAACTTCCAATCTTATCCGTCTTACTCTCATGTGCAAGAGCCTTCCCTGTCATACGCACACTTAGCGAGACCGAGCCGATAGAGACTGAACCTCCGATGGAGCCAGGTGATATCCTGTCGAGATATTTGGTGAGTGCACTGCTGGTATTGCTCGGTGGTGTGTTTGCTGGCCTCACTATTGGATTAATGGGGCAAGACGAGGTAAATCTCCAGGTAATCGCCGAGAGTGGTGAACCTACCGAACGCAAACATGCTCAGCGGGTGTTGAATCTGCTAGCCAAGGGTAAGCACTGGGTGCTGGTTACTCTACTGCTGTCGAATGTTATAACTAACGAAACGCTGCCTATTGTTTTGGATAGCGTGCTAGGAGGAGGATGGCCTGCGGTGGTGTCTTCAACGGCTGCCATTGTGATTTTCGGAGAAATTATTCCCCAGAGTATATGCGTGCGCTATGGTCTGTCTCTAGGAGCGTTCTTTAGCCCGTACGTGCTTGCTCTGATGTACCTCATGTATCCTATCGCCTACCCCGTAGCCTTGCTTTTGGACTGGGTCTTGGGTGAGGACCACGGAACTGTGTATAAAAAAGCTGGTCTTAAAACTCTGGTGACCCTGCACCACACCATGGGTGTGGAACGCCTCAATGAGGACGAGGTCACCATCATTAGCGCAGTACTTGATCTCAAAGACAAGCCCATCGGAAGCATCATGACCCCGATTCAGGATGTGTTTGTCCTGTCTAGCGATACGATCCTCGATGAGGCTATGGTGGAGAAGATTCTACTCACTGGATTCAATCGTATTCCCATCCACGCTCCCGGTGAGCCTACCAATTTCCTGGGGATGCTGTTGGTGCGCATTCTCATTACCTATGACCCTGAAGACTGCCTCCCGATCTCGAATTTCACTCTAGCCACTCTGCCAGAAACCCATCCTGAAACGTCGTGCCTCAATATCCTGAACTACTTTCAGGAGGGTAAATCCCACATGGTTTGCGTGAGCACGAACCCTGGAGACATCACTGGTGCTATTGGAGTTGTTACGCTTGAAGACGTCATCGAGGAGCTCATTGGCGAGGAGATTGTTGACGAGTCCGACGTCTATGTCAACGTCCACAAGGCCATTCGCCGGGCGACGCCAGCTCCGGTCAAGTTGTATGGATCACAGCGAATGACAGGAAACAAAAAGAGTCCCATTGCTAACCTTGGAAAGCTGATCCCGTCCAATCGTGCCTCAGATCCCAAGTCCACTACTAACCCCAACATCATCATCAAGAAGGCTGCTGATAACAAGTCAACCAATGGCCATGCCGCAGACAGTACTGGTGAACCACCAGTTGCTAGAGTTGCCTATACCGAGACCGGTGCAATGGCTGAAAATCTTAACGGGCACAGCCCTGAGCAAGCAGTACCGCTGGGTCAACAACAGCATTATAGAGGTTCGTCGCAGGACCCCAATGTGGCGATTGGAACCTTCACCGAGAACGTGGTTCGTGTTAATGGAGTCAACAAGGTTATCATCAAAGACAATTCTGAAACCTCGTCGAGAACCTCAACCGATTCCATTGACTAGTACTACCAATATGCTATATATCATATACAGTCAAACAACTCTTATGTACACATAAATACTTTTATTCGAATGGCTTGCGGTAATGCTGAGGGAGGGACCGTTTCTTTGGCTTACTCTCTGGCACCTCGAGAGTTCTAGGTCTGCTCAGGATATAGTCCTTCTTGTCGAGCCTCTCCTGATACTCGGAGGGCTTGGTGATGCGTTCGGGGTAGTTGAAGGCCTCATCAGCAGGATCCTCAGGGGGCTTGTAGCCGCCCTTATTGGTGCTGTTTGCTCTATCTTTGGCTCTCCATAGGTTTTGAATCTCCCTGACGCAGTTCATGCAAAGGGTGTGGGCACGCTTGTAGTGACCGCACGAGGGGCATCTTCCGAGATTTCGCAACGGTTTCTGCTGGTTATTTCCTGCAAGTTGTCTTTGACGCTTCTTTTGGTGTGACGTGCGCTTTTTGGGGGCAGCCTGCAAAATGCTGGTATCAGGAACTTGAGGGAACGGCCAGCCAAAAGTAGCACCGATAGTTTCACTAAAAACTCGAGGAATAGGAATGGATATTGCCTGCTTCAACAGCGATGGGACGCCCCATACTGATCGGACTATTGTGGCCATTAGAAGCTTGGAAAATTTGTCAGACGCCACTTTATGCTCGAGTTGGCCACAAATATAGCAGCTGCAGATTAATCGTAATTGATGGTTTATGTGTAATAATAATGATAACGTTAATAAAAGACGCTGTGAAGCAGTCGTTAGTTTGCCCGCACCAGCACGTGGAGATTAAGCAACCAGGCACGAAGTAAGATATGACGAGATGCACTGGGTTTCAAGTGTATGCAGCATTCTGTACGTAGACCGTAAACCTTGCCAGACACTTTATGGTATGTCGTGATCATCAACCCTTACGCCGTTGATCTTGAAGAATTGGACTACCGGATCGCTGGTGGATTTTAGATCCTCGTAGATTTCTGCCATTATCTTCTGGTGCCGGTGCTCCTCTTCTTTCATTCGTGATAAAACTTCGTAATAGCGTTTGACGATATCAGCGAACTTATCTCTTTGTTCAGTGCCAATGACCTCTTTGACGTCATCTGCACGGTGTTTCTTGTCCCAGTAATCAGCCAAATATCCAATGCCTATCCTCATTGTGCCCGTCGCCCGAGCAGCAAACGTATCACACTTTTCATCAGACATGAGGGGCTTTTGTAGCAAAGCTCGAACAGCCATTCGAGTTAGCCAAAATTTACGGTCAGTACGCACAAAGCGTAACGACATTTGGTCCAGTTGTGAAAGCTCAGGAGGTTCCTCAAATCCCAACAGCCGTAGAACTGCGGGACCTTCGCTCAGGTCGCTCGAACCACTAGTTGAAGATGCATCTGACATTTCCGATGTCGTATATGCTGGAGAGATGGTTCTCTGAACTCCTCTTATTCGTAAGCACTAGATTCACATGTACATATGCCTCATGTGAACTTAATATGCACACCAGAAGAGCATTTAACTATCTTCCAATGCCAAAAAAATGCGTAGGATGAGATGATGATTAGCAATTTAAGCTTTTCTTCGTCTAATATAGGTGCATCAATCGCGCAGGACACCACGTATGTATGACTCTGACGTCATTATGCATCACGTATGAAACGGACGCCTTTCATTCAAATGAGGTCCCTTAGTGTGGAGTCTGTGGGGTATGCATCAGAAAGCTTCGACTTTACGCGGTGTGTGAGTGCTGAGCCACTTTAGCAAAGTCCCGCATGCAATATCCTCACAGCTTGCTCAACAGGGTAAAATAGGGCAAGGACTAAAAAAAGCCCGACGCGGGGGTCGAACCCGCAACCTTATGATGACTTTTACCAAAATGATTAAGAGTCATACGCTCTGCCGATTGAGCTAGCCAGGCCTTGTGAGCTCTCATGAAAGTCTTTGGATCTCATTGAGCATTTGTCTGTTGGGCAAGTGCCTTATTCAACTGGGAAGTCGGTCCTAGTGTATTTCTCTTTATCATTATCGCTAATGTATTATATACTGTTTGATAGATTGCGATATTTCAGAATCACAAGTTATAGTGGTAAGGTGAGAGCACTTGCCACAAGCGACAAGCCAGTTCCAGTTTAGTTACAAAGCCTTGTCTGTCACTGTTTATTTTACGAATCACTTACAGGTTGGCTCCCGGTTGTTTAATGAAAACTGCGTTCTGCTGAATATGCGCTGCTAGCAGGGTAGTTCCCCCAAGTCTGTGCAAACTGAACTTCTGAATGCACATCCTGATCCTATCGCAGTATCTACTGCCATCTTTTTATTGTCTAGAGCTTTCGATTAGCGTTCACGTCTTGCTATCTCTTACGATATGAAGAGCTGTATCGTTCATTGCAGTAAACCATCTATCCTTACTTTTGACTGGAATACTCATCACCCATGCGTTTCTGAGTACATCTAAAGCTTTCTCATCTTCGGCTGAAATCTCCACTCGGGGAACAAACGTAGAGATATCATTACCCAGGAATAAATGAACTTCTCTACTCAGGGCTATGTTTAGTGAGATCGGTCCATGGGGTACGTAAAAGAGGGTCGAACTGGGTACTTCTATCTTTTCAACTACTGTATATCCCCATGTTTGCATGACCTTGACATCCACTTCGGTAAATAAAGGGTCCCAGAGAGACACATTGTGAGGGTCGATCCCCAAACGCTCTACCAATAACACCAAAAATGCAAACTGGTACTGTGCATTTTGCCATTCTGTTGGAGCTCCGAGCGCCAGACACCTAACGTGAGTTGCATGATCACCTTCAAGCTCTTGGACAATAGGATCTAGAGCTGCCTCAAGCCATAATGACTGCTGGAATTCAGCTTTTCTGCGTTCTATTGTTTGTATATATTCTTCGGGTGACGGCTCCCATCCCTTTCGGCTCCTCCTTACCATCTCTTCTCTACCAAGAGCAGGTGTAACCCTCTTGTCACCCTGAGATCACTATGAGATCACATGATAACCACCCAAAGTAGGAATACTGAGCACACTCCAAGAGCTGCAATTCCGTACTTTGTTGTAGTTAGATACCACCATGCTCCAAGGGAGAAGTCAACTGATGAGGTGACCAGTGCTGGGCATTGCGAGGTTGTAGTGGGAACCTTGAAAGAACTAGGCGAGACTACTGGTTTAGGGCTTACAACCAGATACACTGGGCGATGGTCAGTAGTCGTATAGTCCATATAGCTGTTGTATTTTTGTACAATGTCACCTGTGTTGGAGTACAGGATACGATCAGGCCATGATGGTGCCCTCTTGTGATTGAGAGTTTCGTCATTCACGTAGTACTTGAACGTGGGTTCAAACTTGATAGGTGCTTCGTGAAGTCCCCAAAGTGTAGTACCTTTTGCCAATTCCCCAGTGAGCTCATCATCATTTTCAAAGTTGAAACCAGTCAGCAAACCTCTGGCGCTCTCATCAGGCCCAGACTGCTTCTTTGATCGATAATTGAGATCCCCAAACACATACAGGTGGTGGTTAGCATGATTCATATAGAGTGGCTCTTGTTGAGGTCCGAACTTTAGTGTATTGGCCAGGATCGTATAGGCCTCGTTTCTAGCGGCCACCTTTGCAGGCCCGGCGTGGGCTGGCAGGTGAGAATTCATGAACGTATAGACCACCCCATCGTAAGTTAGCCTCACTGCGGCAGCACCTTTCAAGCTCGACCAAAGCATTCCCACTGCTGACGAGCTTGTTTGAATGTTTTCAACGTGCACCCTAGAATAAACCAGTATATTGATGGCACCGATGGATTTCTGTGCTTTCAGGGAGAAGTCTGTCTGAGGATACTTCCTAGCCAGTGAATTCTCGATTCCTGCGGTAATAGGCTTGGTATAATCCTCTAACCATCCGAAGCAACCATCCATAACTGGGGCTACTTCCTGGCCACCAAAGACAACGATATCGGGTACCTGCGAAGGTAATGCGGTCTCGAATAATCTTGCAATGCCATCTAGAGGCTGCTGTTGCTCAGCACAATTCAATGTTACAATTACAATGCTCATGACCTTGGGTGAACTCTGGAGGCGCTTGGGTGGCGACTGAGTGTGACTTGCTATGTCTAAATCGTAGTCAAGAAAAGAAGACTTATATAGTGTAATACAGATATCGTTCTACGAGATATTAGGGCGGAAGACTATTGCAACATTCGCCCTCCATGTATCAGAATGCCCAGCGTAACGCGGCATGAGTCCTGCATGTGTTGAACGCGCTCACCCTTTTGTATCTGCTACTCATGATACACATGCATGCAGTTGCGCAGTTGCATACACAGTCGGGAGTTGTCGTTTTGCAGCTGAGTCTCGGCTCTGGTCGAGCCATCTAGTGGAAATATAGAAGAATGAGACATTATAATTAAGCCAACTTAAATATTATGGTATATCAAGTGCTTCTGCATTTATAGAAGCATTGGAATAATGAACGCGGCCAAAATGCTCATGAAAGGGGCAAATCTGGTGTTCGCCGCATTCTCAGGTGTTTTGCTAGGTGAAATAGAGCCTTCCTCGGAGGGAGCAGGGGCAGAACCTGTAGGGCCCTCGCAGCCAGCGCCAGTGCAGCCCTCTGGGGATGTTTCAGCCGCAGTGTTTTCAGGAGAGGATGGACTCTCACATCCCTCACCGGTGCAGCCTTCTGGAGAGGGTCCTCCAGGAGTGGCGGATGCACTGGGAGAACCACCAGCCGGAGCCGACTTAGAAGGCACTCCAGCAGAGGAAGCGCTAGGGCATCCTTCTCCCTGACAGCCCTCGCCCGGAGCAGAGCCTGAAGGAGCAGGCCCAGCTGGAGGTGAGCCAGAAGGACCAGAGCCGACAGGAGGTGAACCAGAAGAACCAGCAGGAGGCGCACCAGAAGGACCAGAGCCGGCAGGAGACGTACCCGAAGGACCGGTGCCAGCGGGAGGTGCTCCAGAGGGACCAGTGCCGGCAGGAGGAGAACCAGAAGGACCAGTGCCGGCAGGAGGAGCACCAGAAGGACCAGTGCCGGCAGGAGGAGAACCAGAAGGACCAGTGCCGGCAGGAGGAGCACCAGAAGGACCAGTGCCGGCAGGAGGAGAACCAGAAGGACCAGTGCCGGCAGGAGGAGCACCAGAAGGACCAGTGCCGGCAGGAGGTGCTCCAGAGGGACCAGTGCCAGCAGGAGGTGCTCCAGAGGGACCAGTGCCAGCAGGAGGTGCTCCAGAGGGACCAGTGCCAGCAGGAGGTGCTCCAGAGGGACCAGTGCCAGCAGGAGGTGCTCCAGAGGGACCAGTGCCAGCAGGAGGTGCTCCAGAGGGACCAGAACCAGCAGGAACAGAAGTTCCGCCTGGCGCAGTATTAGTGGTAGGTACAGGAGCACCTGGTGTAGCAGGAGACGTACCAGGAAGCGTTATTACTGAGTAAGTCTCGCACGTAAGTACGGTGGACTCTGTAACGGTGACAGTTTCGGTACCGCAAGGAATCAAAGTAGTGCTACCAGGGGCGCAAGGAACTGTCTCAGTACTGGTGACTGTCTGGGTATGAGGGCCTGGAGGCGACTCTCCACCAGTAGCTCCGCCAGGTGCAGGTCCACTAGGCGCAGATCCACCAGGTGCAGACTCACCAGGTGCAGACTTGCTTGGAACAGATCCGCCTGGAGCAGACTCGCTGGGCCCAGCAGGAGTGGTAGGAGACCCAGCAGGAGGAGTCTCAGGGAGGGTAGTAGTAATAACAGAGTAGGTCTCACACGTAAGAACAGTAGATGCAGTAACGGTCACAGTCTCAGTACCACATGGAATCAGAGTAGTGCTTCCGGGAGAGCAAGGGACAGTTTGAGTACTTGTGATTGTCTCAGTATAAGGAGTCGCAACGGGCGGGATACTGGCACTCGCTTCACCAGGAGTAGACTCGACAGGTCCAGAAGGTACAGTTGCACCTGAAGAGGGAATACCTGCAGTAGCTGTATGAGGGATCTCGCAAGTAATCTCTGTGGATCCCGTTACTGTATGAGTCTCGGAGCCACATGTAACAACAGAGGTGCTACCACTGCTGCAAGGCACGGTGACAGTTTGAACCGATGTTACCGTGGTAGCATGGCCCGGAGATGTAGGTGCAGAGTTATTGATTCCAGTCAGTGGTGTGGTCTGTTCACTCGGGGTGGTGGCAGATTCAGCGGGACCAGAGCTCACCGAAGGTACAGTACTAGGCCCGGTAGTTGAACCGGTGGAACCAGAGTTATTGGTACCAGTGAGAGGGGTGCTTGGGCCCGAAGGGGTGCTTGGGCCCGATTCGGCAGGGCTGCTGCCTCCAGGAGCGGTTCCAGAGCTAGGCACAGTGGTTGACCCAGTAGAGGGACCAGTTCCAGAACTAGGAGCAGCTGTTGAGCCAGTGGAAGCAGAGTTGTTGATACCAGTAAGAGGAGTGCTTGGACTCGATTCGGCAGGGCTGCTGCTTCCAGGAGCAGTTCCGCTGCTGGGCGCAGCTGTTGAACCAGTAGAAGCAGAGTTGTTGATTCCAGTGAGAGGAGTGCTTGGGCCCGAAGGGGTGCTTGGGCCCGATTCGGCAGGGCTGCTGCCTCCAGGAGCAGTTCCAGAGCTAGGCACAGTTGTTGAACCAGTAGAAGGAGCAGTTCCAGAACTAGGCACAGTGGTTGACCCAGTGGAAGCAGAGTTGTTGATACCAGTGAGAGGAGTGCTTGGGCTCGACTCGGCAGGGCTGCTTGAAGGAGCAGTTCCAGAGCTAGGCACAGTTGTTGAACCAGTAGAAGGGGCAGTTCCAGAACTAGGCACAGTGGTTGACCCAGTGGAAGCAGAGTTGTTGATACCAGTGAGAGGAGTGCTTGGGCTCGACTCGGCAGGGCTGCTTGAAGGAGCAGTTCCAGAGCTAGGCACAGTTGTTGAACCAGTAGAAGGGGCAGTTCCGCTGCTAGGCGCAGTGGTTGAGCCAGTTGAAGCAGAGTTGTTAATACCAGTGAGAGGAGTAGTTGGACTGGCAGTGGACTCGGCAGGGCTGCTACTTGCGGCAGTGCTGGCCTCAACAAGGAAAGTGAATGCAGCCTGTACGAAGCCATGACTTTGACATCCAGTGGCATAGGAGCACTGAGTAGAAGTTGCATATACAGTCCCACTGATAGTCTCAGTGATGGTCTTGCAGGATGAGATTGTTTCTACATGGACACAGCCCGAAGTAGAGGTGGTAGGAACAGGAACAGGGGGAACGTTGGTAGATGCAATTGTGGAGACGCCAGTGGTGGTCGTGGTAACAGGTGTGGTAGTGTCGGTGGTGCAAAGGCTCTCATAAAAGTGGCAGCTCCATCTTTCTAGTACGCAGTCACCACTGGTAACGGTCGAAGTAGTACAACTAGTAACTTGATGCGGAGTGCATACTGAAGTGACGGGTACGCTGGAAGGACCGGGAGCAGAACTACTACCCGATGGACTTCCAGTAGAAGGTCCAGGAGCGCTAGAGCTAGGGCTGGACACACCAGTGGAAGGCCCAGGAGCGCTAGAGCTAGGACTAGACACACCAGTGGAGGGTCCAGGAGCAGTTGTGGAGGTGATCTCAGAAGAGCAACCAGTACCAATGCAAATGCTACTGGACTCCTCACCCGAAGGGAACGACTTGGTGGATGACACTGCAGTTGGGGGAGTGTTGGTAGAAATTGTAGTGATACCAGTGGTAGTTGTGGTGACAGGGGTGGTGGTGTCGCTAGTGCAAAGACTCTCGTAAAAGTGGCAAAGCCATTTCTCTAATACGCAGTCACCACTGGTGACGGTCGAAGTGGTACAACTGGTAACCATGTGGGGAGTGCAGACAGAAGTGACAGGGGCACTTGAAACAGTGGTAATGGAACTCTCGGTAGATGGGCCAGGAGTGCTCTCAGTAGAAGGTCCAGGAGTACTCTCGGTGGAAGGTCCAGGAGTACTCTCAGTGGAAGGGGCAGGAGTGCTCTCCGTAGAAGGTCCAGGAGTGCTCTCAGTGGAAGGTCCAGGAGGAGTGCTTCCAGTCGAGGGGCCAGGAGTGCTTTCGGTAGAGGGGCCAGGAGTGCTCTCAGTAGAAGGTCCAGGAGTACTCTCGGTGGAAGGTCCAGGAGTACTCTCAGTGGAAGGGGCAGGAGTGCTCTCCGTAGAAGGTCCAGGAGTGCTCTCAGTGGAAGGTCCAGGAGGAGTGCTTCCAGTCGAGGGGCCAGGAGTGCTTTCGGTAGAGGGGCCAGGAGTGCTCCCAGTAGAAGGTCCAGGAGTACTCTCAATGGAAGGTCCAGGAGGAGTGCTTCCAGTCGATGGCGTAGGCACAGTAGGGGTGCCACTAGAGGTTTCGGGGGATAGAGTAGTGCCAGTGGAGCTGCCAGTGGAGACGCTAGGAATGGGGGTACTGGGCGTCTCAGAGGAGCAGCCCAAGCAAGTTCCAGATGAGAACTCGCCTGATGGGTATGAAGTCGATCCACCCGGAGGAGTAGTTGCCGGCACGCTGGATCCGGTAATGACAGTGGTAGAGGGAGGGTGAGTAGTGGTTCCAGAGCAACCACTCTCAGTGCACCGACAGGTTTTGTAGGTGTGCTCGCATCCAAAGATCGTCTTCACTGTCGAGGAGCACACGGTTGTGCGATGAGGGGCGCAACTAGATGTCGATTCAGCTGGAGGGGTAGTGGCTGGAACACTGGATCCGGTAATGACAGTGGTAGAAGGTGGGTGCGTAGTTGTTCCAGAGCAGCCACTTTCGGTGCACCGACAGGTTTTATAGGTGCGCTCGCATCCAAAGATCGTCTTCACTGTCGAGGAGCACACTGTTGTACGATGAGGAGTGCAGCTCGAAGTGGTTTCTGGAGAGGAAGTAATTGCGGGCACAGAGGTACCAGTGAGAATGGTGGTGGAGGCCGGGTATGTGGTTGTTCCAGAGCAGCCACTCTCGGTGCATTGGCATGATTTGTAGGTATACTCACATCCAAGTATCGTCTTGACCTTCGAGGAGCACACTGTTGTGCGTTGGGGGGTGCAAGTAGTAACTGCTGCAATGGGGGTAGTCGTGGAGTCACAGTCTTTGTCGTTTCCTTTTTTGTTACCCTGATGCCAACCGAAGTTGGCTTCAGCGCCGACAAGCTGAAGCACGGCTATGTAGAGGAAGGCACAACGCATTGCCTTGTACTTGGTTGAGAATCACTTGCCACTGAGTACTATCAGTATATTTATACTGTTAGCGTGTCAGGTATGCATACGCGTACTTGCGCATCCTCGTTTTCGACGCGCATTGCACATGCAAGTCGACTAGCGACTGCAGGAATGTCTGAGAACCTGTAGTACAGATAAACATTCTGTTTGGATCAGAGGATCCCAAGTTTCCGCAATTCAGCGTGCTCTGGGCTTATTTGCCCAGATATTCAGCGGAGGTATAGATTTATAGAATCCTGCAACTGCTCCATGGCGAGGCTCGGATCTGCAATTCCCTGCACGCTACAGCCACATTCAGGAGGATGACGCATGAGACGTTGTTCGTGGGATGAAAGTGGTAAGGGCCTGCAGTCGAATTCTGGATTCAATTCAATTGTCCGGGGCGTAGCTACTTGATGTATAGGTTTATGATTATTTTCAGATATTCGAAAAGCCGTTGACGCAGGAATGCGGTACTACTGACTACCACCACGTCTAAACAAGGGCAATGGTGCAAGGGTCCACAACCGTAACCGCATGAGATTTATGACAATCATAATCTCTAGTTGACGCTGAACATACACAAAATAACTAGACCTGATGTTTGCAAAAGTATACTTTTTCTATCTATTTCCGCATGAACCAACTATAATCGCCGGAATGTCATTTAGGGTCTTGAAAACAAAAGTGACACAGTTTGAAACACTGGAATCCAGTTGAGTATGCAAATATGCACGGACCAAATTATGCAGGTGCACACATGCTCTGCATTCGCGCCATGGCGATTCAAATTGTGGTGCATATGCTGCTGACTACTGTTCGTCCGAAGAATTTCAGGCATTTCAAACCAGTTGGGAACAGTAATCAAAGCGCGTCGGGTATCATTTTATTTGCGAGCTTCTTTTTGTACGCGTTTTTTCTAGTGTTCCCAGCAGAAGGGCGGCCTTGAATCGCACGAAAAATTGCGCGCTCGTGTTCTGCAATGTTCGCCAAGAGCTCATGCGTCGGTGCACCAAAGAGGGGCTCAGAGTAAAAATACTCTACCTCAAGTCGGATCAGTAGCTAGCATAGGATTGTGTGTCCTTTTAGAGAGTCAAGTCGCACGTAAATAGGATCATGTAGTTCTTTGGACCTCGGTGAGGAGCAGATGAATGTTGGTTCTAATGCTATCTGGTGATGTACATTCTTCGACTTGTCTCACACGAGGATCTACTTTGAGGATTATTGACTCTTTTCCTCATGATGGAACCGTATTCATTTGTTTATTTTGCCATGCCTGTCACTGTCTCACGTCAATGATTCAATATATCTGAAACCTTCTAAAGATAGTCCTTGTGACCCTTGCAGAAATATGCAGGTCCTTATGCAGCCTTGGAGCAGGTACAACCGATATTTGCAAGGCGGTGCTTGAGCATGTCATGATTGAATCCCCAGGCGAGGCTCCTGTGGTCCTAAAGTCAAGTCAGAATACTTGTGTACTTATCGATGTCTTTCCTATTAGAGCACCATCACCTTGCATTCCAACATACATCGAACAAAAGAGGAAGGGTGTGTCAGATTTGTGTCAAAGTTGCGGTCTAGGTAGGAAATTATGCAAGCAAGCTCTGTGATAGATTGGGTCGTAACGTTACCAATCAAGTATCTGTTGTTTAGTTTGCCGAATAGAATCGGCTATTTACCGACAGGAGTGCGTATGAAGTAAACAGTATGGCGGCCTGCTCAAATAACGCCACCAGACATCGTGTAATGTTGGAACAAAGGAACTATAGACGAACGTGCCGAGGCTCTTATTTTGGAGTAGTTCTATTGCTGCTAAGAACAGCCCCTCACGGCATATAGGTATATTGTTGTCTCTGCATTTTAGCTACGTTATGGGCTCTTTTCTTGCCGACGACGGCGTGCTTCGGTGGTGATCTGCGCTTTAGGTGCTCCTTCCAAATTTCATAGAGCGTTCGAGGGCAGTTACATGAGAAAGTAGCTTCTTTCCTTAGGCTACCTTAATAATTAAGTGCTGGAGAGTGGTGCATCACGGGCTTCCGATATTTCGACAATGATTCCTATGCATCAAGGTGCATGTACGCGGGCGCGTAACAAAACGGGTCACTCGCACATTTTTGGTGAAATGATTCTCTGGACAACGATTCTAAGGCTCCTGCTACTACTCGATGAGATTTGACGCGTACGACATGGCGTGGTGGAGGTGCCCCAAATGAAAGAGGGAATGGGAATTGAATATCTCAGTTATGCGTTTTACTTCTTGGCTGATTAACGTTTCTTTATGAATTGATTTGTTCGTCTTACGAGACAGCCGTGTGTATTCAATGTGCTCGATTGAGCGCCATTTGGCCGCGGGATCAGCTACAGGAGTTGCGTTAGGTTGGGTGAGAGTGCCGTTAAAAATCCAAGGGTGTGGCCCACACCATGGTCTGTGGGACGGGATCTACCAACCACACCCATGACTTTTCTGCATGCTGGCGTAGGCTAATTCGAGCCTTGTTATTGTGGGGGCTCTTGGGATATTCCACGCCATGCATGGCATGCTTCTATTACATAAGAAACTATTTTAAGCGTAGCCATACGGGGATGCATAAGGATTTAGGACTCGCTCGGTTATTCCGAGCATTTTTCAGGTAGAAGAATTCTGCATCATCCGTCTGCTCGGGCGGGGTTGTCGTTGTGGACGAATGGCTCGTATTGAGCTGTTCCTGCATTTGTACCACATGTAGATCGAGGGCGCATTCCAGAACTCCTCAAATGATCGCCATCTCGGGCTCTCCATTGACCGGAAAATGCAGATTTCGCAGATTGTACGCCGTACCGATTTGGGCGATTCCAGTTGGGTGTTGGGGTAGCTGTCGAGCCTCGCGAGCCCAGCAACAATCGTGAGGCACTCGCGTCGCAGGGGCCTTCAAGCTCGAGTGATCGACACCGGCCGCATGTGGCTTGGAATAGTGTTGACAGGATTGATGAGAGCTGCACAAGAGTGGAGGCGGCCGCCCTGGGACGAATGTGGTTAACACCGACATGCAGCATGCACGACTAGTCCAGGCGATTCTACCGTGACTCAGGTTTACACGATGTTCGAGACCAAATAATTGAAATACAGACAGGGAATTTGCGGAACCATGGCCACACCCGCGCGAAATGCTGAGTTTCGAAAGTGGCGTGACCTCATGCTTCAACCCATTACCAGGCACCGTTCCTGCTCGTAGTCAGCTTAGCGAATTTATGGAGCGGACGCCGGGGGCGGCTCACCAAGTCCACAGAGGACCAGGCACTTCCGCGCGAGCCGAATCCACAGCGTATCTACGGAGCCGACTTCAGTTTCATGACGAAGTACGCTGGAAACGCTTCAGCACCCGACGCCTCGAGCTGATTAACGCACTTCGACTCGACGAAAACAAAGCATCCAAGCAAGAACGGGAGATCCGCAACGTAGCCAAGATCCTCTGCGAGGAGTTTGAGTACAGCAGCTCGGCGATTCGCGATTTCGAGAAGCTGGTGCGGCTGGGGGTGCAGAGTGTGCGCAGAAACCGTCATCGCCCCACCAAGACTGGATCTCTGGCCACCACGAGCTTCGAGGTCATGGGCAGCGCCGCTGCGGCCCAGCCCGTGCCGTCGTCGTCGTCGCCAGCCGCCTCGGCGGCCCCCGTGATGCGGCAGCTGCCCCAGAACATGGGGGCTGCGTTGGGCCTGCTGGCCGAGCTGGGCTCTGAGGTGGGCGTCACTGCCCTGCCCGCGACGTGGTCGCTCCTGGCGGCCGGGGCGTTGCGGCTGGCGCTCGGGTTGGCCCTGCAGCCGTTGACGCACGACACGCTGAGCGCTGGGATGCTGGCGTCGTTCGAGAGCGGGCCCCTTGGCGAGGAGATCGCCCGGCTGACCCACAGCTCGAACTTCAACAGCCTCGTTGCGATCGCCGCCACTCGAGACCACGTCGCTACTGTGTGTGCGCTGCGAGTGGTGAGCACAGACCTCCTGGCCCACAACAGCACCATCGCGGGCATGGCCCAGCACCTGCGCACGCTCGAGCAGAGCCAGGCCATCCCCGCTCCCGGCCCTCGACATGGGCAACAGCCGTCGGGCCCCAACACCCCAGTGCCGTCCAGCAGCTACACCAACCCAGCACCGCTGCCGAACCCGTTGCAGCATCGCATGCAGGCGCCGGTGATGTATCCTATCACAGTGCAGCAGCAGGCCCGCAACCCGCAAGTTCGCAACCCGCAGCAGCAGATTCGCAACCCGCAGCAGGCTCGCAACCCGCAGCCGCTGGTTCCCCACACCATCGGTCTGCCAGTGGTGCCTCCAGCCGCTCCAGTAGGGCCAGGGCCCATGTGGGCCGACCGGCTCGTGACTATAACTTTCGGCGACAGGGTGATGGAGCTGTCGTTCTCGCCACTCAAGTCGTCGCCACCGTCTCTACAAGAAATGCTTGAAACCTGTCGTGCCTCCTTCAACCTTGCATCCAATACGGTTTTAATGATCCGGCAAAAGGAAACACAGAGACTTATCGAGACCAGCGCCGATCTCGCTGACGCGCTTCTGCAGGACCGCATCCATCTGGAAATATTCATTCCACCCAAAAGTACTACCAAGCAGGCACCACCCCATCAGTTCTCGCCGGTCGCTCCAACCGTGCGCCGGTGAGACGTATAATATTGGTTTGCTATAGCCAACCCTATTTATTTCATGTACAAATAGACTCGCCGATTAGCGACTATCTTGAGTTTGCGCTACAGTACTTTTTGATATCGTTGTTGATGCTCCACGCGACCACGCGGCCGAATATCGCCAGCAGCACTCCCACGATCGACTCGAGGATCCCCCACCCTGCTCGGGGCGAGGTGCCCATCATCGTTGATCCCAGCACCCAGCCAATCGTATCGGTGAAGATGGTCCGTTCTCCTCGCTCCAAATCGCGGACCACCTGCTCAGCGACTTTGTCGGGGGGGAGGGCAGCACTGGCACCTTCGATCTGAGTGGTGATGCTCGGCTTTGTGAGGTTCTCGTGGTCGAAGCCCGGAGTCGCCATTGATCCCGGCATGATGTGCTGGACGTTCACATTGTGCTCGAGGCCCTCCTGGGCAAGGATGTCTGAAAGTGATCTGATAGCAGCCTTCGCTGGGGCGTAGGCACTGTAGCCGATAAGGGGGAACACTGCGACCACTGAGCTCACGAAAACAATCCTCCTTTTCACAGTAGCCTTGGTGGGGTCGTTTGCGAACACTCGCATCGCTGCATGGCTAAAATACAGCGCAGTGTTGTAAACCGTGCTGAGGTTCTTGGCCAGCGTTTGCGGCGTGTGCTCGACAAAGAACCCGGTTGTGGCCTCTCCAGCGCAGCAAATTACCAGATCAGGCGTTTGGGCAACTTGGGCAAACACATTCTGGCACTGTTCTGGGTCCGATACGTCGGCTGGAACCACCGACACCGTGCCCTGCGGATACACCGAGAAGAGCTCCTTTGCGGCAGCGTCCAGCTTTGATTGGGTCCGGGAGACCAAGACAACCTGGTTTCCCCGCTTGAGGTACTCTGCGGCGATGGATTTCCCCAGGCCCTGGCTGGCACCTGAAATAACGACGAGCATGGATGTGGCGAAACGAGGCAAAGGGAGGTATTTTGTACTGTTATGGTTATAGGATTATTTTTCTCTAAAGAATGCCTAATTATGCAAGAAGCATCTTGCGAGGGTCCTCGATAAGCTCCTTGATGGTGCGAAGGAAAATGACTGCTTCGCGACCATCGACGATACGGTGATCGTAGGTGAGAGCCAAGTACATCATGGGGCGGGACTCGACCTTACCGTCAACGACGACGGCACGGTCTTTGACGCCGTGGAGTCCGAGAACTGCGCACTGGGGCATGTTAATGATGGGGGTACCGAACAGTGAGCCGAACACACCACCGTTGGAGATGGTGAAGGTACCGCCGGTCATATCCTCGAGGGTGATCTGACCGTCGCGGGCCTTGACACTGAGGCGGTGGATCTCCTTCTCAACGCCCAAGACGTCTAGGCTCTCCACGTTGCGCACGACTGGAGTGACCAAACCTTTGGGGGTGGCGACGGCGATCGAGATGTCGACAAAGTCATGGTACACCATGTTCTGGCCATCAATGCTGGCATTGACAGCGGGGACCTCCTTGAGGGCCAAAGCGGAAGCACGAGAGAACAATCCCATGAAGCCGAACTTGATGCCGGTCTTCTTGATGATCTCATCCTTGTAGCGCTTGCGCAACTCGAGGACCGACGACATGTCGACCTCGTTGAAAGTGGTGAGGAACGCAGCAGTGTTCTGGGACTCCTTGAGACGCTCAGCAACACGCAGACGCATACGGGTCATCTTGACGGCCTCCTCGTGGCGGGAGAAAGTGCCAACGGGGGCGGATTCCTCAGCAGGAGCAGACTCCTTCTTGGTCTCCTTCTTGGCGGGCTTGCTCTCCTTCTTGGGAGCGGGGCTTTCGTCCTTCTTGGGAGCCTCCTCCTTCTTGGGAGCAGGGCTCTCGTCCTTCTTGGGGGACTCCTCCTTCTTGGGCTCCTCCTTCTTGGATTCCTCCTTCTTGGGCTCCTCCTTCTTGGACTCCTTCTTGGAGCCCTCACCACCCTTATCCATCTCGAACAACGGCTGTCCGACTTCTACAGTGTCATCGGGGTTGGCCAAAAACTTGGTGATGGTTCCGGCAAAAGGAGCATTAACGGCAACATCGATCTTATCGGTCTCAATTGATGCGACCTCCTCGTCGGCCTCGACGTAGTCTCCGACTTCCTTGCTGAATCCAGTCAAAGTACCCTCATTGATACTCTCGGCCATTTCAGGAACCTTGACGACCTCGGCGTAAGTACGACGGGAGAACTGAGGCATACGTGTGATGGGGCGGGTTCTCACGGCAGAGCCAGAAATAACGGAGAACTGGCGGGAGGACTGCACAGCGGAGAAGCGAGACATGCGAGAGACTTGTGTAGAGAGACGTTTCATCATGGAGCTGCGCAAGCTTTTTGCAGCGGTGGATCGTGCACTTCTGATCATGTTGATTTCGATGTGTGACAACAGTGAGTGCGTTTACTACAGATGAATTGATTGGATATGTATAACTCCTTAGTAAGCTTTGCTACTGCAGATTCCACCGGTCGCCACCAGAGCGTGGCTGATGCGGCCGCGCACGAGGTCCTCGAGCGGCCCACGAGGTTCTTAGTCTCGGAGCAAGCTCGGTGCCAGTTGGGGGCCCAGGGGCTCGCTCCTGTCCGGCCGAGCTGCATATGCGGGCACCGGTGGGATAACAGCGATGCCTAATTGTGTGTTGCAGCCAGCCGAGCCATGGTCAGGCACCAGTAAAGTTTTGGTTGGCCCAGTTTTGTATATTGATTTCCCGCGGAATCCGATGTCGTATTATCCGCTGAGCAGATACATAGACTGAGAAATAACGATTGCGACAGGCGCCTGCATTGCATTCGCTTATGCGTGTAAATTATTTGACACTCAGGTGGCCCTCCAGTTCATGAGAATGTGACACTGAGTGAGGGACCATGTTACTTTTTAAGTGGCATATGTGTGCAATAGCCAGCGTGATTATCCCCGAAGTTGCATCTATTGATGGATTTTGAGCCCTGTTCAAATGCCGTGTTTACATTTTGCCTAACTAGGGACATGTATTCTGATAGTCATCTGCAGGTGAGATGTTTAGACATAACCCAAATAGGAAATGTAAAGGTTCGGTGAATCTTATTAAAGTAAATACGTTCCCGCCTCATACCGTATAGCACTATCTCATCCTCCGGCAAAATGGAAACTCTTTGGATAAGAGGACAAGGTACCCATCTACAATACACAGAAGAAGTACCAGTCGAGCTCGACCAAGATCTAAACTCTGAGCCTGGCTCGGTTCCTCTACCCAATGAAGACTTTGAGCCCTTTTACGGAGACTACGTACACTACGATGAACAATTAGAACACTCTCTCGGGCAGGTTCAGGAGCTAGGGATACCAGAGTCGGACCCCTACTCCCAGTATCACGCCCAAAGTGAGGGCGACTTGACCATCACCGGACCAGGCAAGTCTTCCAACAGCTATACGCCTTTGCACGATACTTGGTCTTCGCCAATCAAACCATCATCTCACATGAACGCATTCCAAGACTGTCCCCCAGTACCCGTGTTCGATCCACTCGAGACCCCCGTCACAGCATCTTCATCTCAATTCCTCTCCCCTTCGCCAGAGAGACAATCTAGGTTCGACTGGTCGCCACGCCAACGTCCGCCAGGGTTCGACAATCTTCCTTCGTCGCCACCTGGAAGTCCCTTGGCTGCTTCTCACTCTTTTCGTTGGAGCCGCTCAGAGAATCAACTAGGCTCAGCAGACTCACTCGGAATTCACAGTATCAAGTTGGAAGATGACTCGACAACACTAAAATCTCCACCACCCCCAATTTTTGGATCTCCAACCAGTGCTGAAAAGCTGGCATGGCAGCCTATTCTCACAATCCCAGTAGAGGCACAAAAGGAGAGTGAACAAATAATCCGCAGCCAGCGCTCAACAACTGATCTCCGGGGAAAACGAAAGTCATGCCTTCCACCCGGAACTGTAGATGAATACATCGCCGGACCCAAGGATGGTATTTATGAATGCCTGTATCCTCACTGCGGTCGTCTTTTTCGCCGTAAATACAATCTGAAGAGTCATATCCAAACGCATCTGTGCGATCGCCCACACGTTTGTGAGCATTGTGAAGCTACGTTTGTTCGACCGCATGATCTCAAGCGGCATGAGCTGTGTCACAAGTCAACCAGACAGTTTGTATGTCCATGTGGAAAGAGTTTTACGCGAATGGATGCCATGCAGAGGCATCGCGCCCGCCAAATATGCGAAGGAGCGATCGACGGAACGCCTAGCAGCTCACCGCGTCGTAAAAGGACATCGAAAAAGAATGCTCGAAGTCCTGCGTCTGAAAGCTCAGGCTCAGACTACAGTTCTCCAGACAGTTGAAGAAGCGGACCTCGTTTCATCGAATAATTTATTTTTCACGGACTTAATTTATAAAGGTATAATATTGTACTGTAACATATATGAAATTTCTAATATGGTATACCATTGGTAATACGCTGGAACTCGTCGTACACCTTAGTGAAATTGGACTCATAACTCTTGTTAATCAAGCTCCTCATGTGGTTAGCAGCTTCACGTTCTGATTTGTTGAGAGCAAATCTGTTTCGGAGATTTCGAATTGTGTGCTCTTTGAAGCATGGTAGACCACTCTCAAGCATTGGGACGACCATCGCAATGATCTCTTCCGCATACAGCCTGCACGCCAAAAATGCCTTGATGCACAGCTCCTCAAACCAGTGATAGGCTTCCGTACGTGGTGATCCGCCCATAACTGCCACCATTTCCTTGGTTAGTTTGAACGGAGCAGCCTCGAACTTTACTCCACCTGGTACAATATCGAAGCAGAAGCCAAAGTCGATGTGGATTATATGACCATCGTCATCGTACATAATGTTGCCATTGTGCCGATCCTTGAATTGGAGAAGATATGAGATTACCGAGTACGCCGCCATAGACTTTATGAAGTTGTTGCGTGCGCGTTGAAACTCAATACTATCCTCGGATCCATATTTAGAGATAAACCACTCGTAAAGCCCATTAACGGCTTCTCGCCCAAGCATATCTCGAGAGATGGAATTCGGCAACACATCAATCACACCGCAGCCTGGAGCAGTTGCTGTAACTTTGTTGGGGTAAACAAAGCAATCAAGGCCAGTGCTGTCAAATATATTCTTGAACGCAGCGATGATCTGCAGCACAAGCACGTCTTGACGACAGTCGTCTCCCACTTTGAAGATAGCTCCTTGCCAGGTTTCGACACTTTTGGTGTGTGATTCGGTCCCATTATATTCCTTCTCCTCACACTTCACCTTGAACTTCGCCAAAAATGGTGCTTTTGCGTGTGACTGCAAGGGGCGTCCACTCTCGCGATCAATTTCAACAATGGTTCCCAAGGGATGAGAGGGAAGGTACACTCCTTCTGGAAGAACAACTTTGTTCATTTCCTGGTCGATCTTTTCTTTCTTCTCCGCCTTGGATTTCTTGATGTATGGTTTCAATGAGCCTGAAATGCTAGTGACTTCGTTAAAAAATCCAAACTCACGGTCATAGAATTCCCGCTCATCAGGACTGAAAGAATCAATCATCAAGCTGACAATTCTGTCCAGAGTTGGTTTCATATCATCCGGAACTTCCATTTCATCGTCCTTGTAACTGTTTGCAAGAATATTCCAAATAATTTGATGAGCAAAAAGTTGAGAGAATTTACCAGCTTCAAGAATGTACTCCTCAACGTAACCACCCTCATCATGCCTCAAAGCTTGTACAATCTGAGGAACATAAAAGAAGCAAGTAGTGATGGGGTGAGATTCTAATGATCTCATAGTATATTGCAACAAGAAGGAGTCCGAGTTATACCGTGGTCCCACTAAAAAGAGGTTGACACTCTCAATAGGTGAAACTGAGGCCCAGTAAAGGATGAATCTTCGACGTTCTAACCCAGAGGCATTCAAGTAGTACTTCAGGGCACGAGGAACATGGCACACCTTCAACGGCTGTTCCAGCACATACTTCGTCAATGCCCGTTCAGCATCTCCAGCATAATTGCGTTCTAGCAAGTAGACGCCAAGCTCAAGGTCAATTGCTGCAGCGGTCTGTATTAGACTCTTGTCAACAACAAACTTTCCGCTTCCTGTCTTACCCAAAGGATCGTACCAAACCTCGAGTCTATTAAGCTCTTCTTCTACAAAGAAGAGTAACAAGCTCACGTCTTGACTTATATTGGTGAACAGTCTTCGAAGTCTGGAAGACAAGTCTTTTAGAAGAGCCATGTCGCTGCGAAGCTGGACAAGGTTACCACCAAATGCCCACTGCGGTGATTGTTTATACCAGCTGAGGGCCGCTTTGACAATAAGATTGCGAAGCTTGAGACTTTCGCGCGGGCGGCGTTGATTATACGGAACGAGGATTTCAAGTGAAAGCTTGATCAGCTCTAGACGAAGTGTCCTCGCTAAAGGATGAAGCGATGCGTAGTGAATCAAGCCATTGAGAGCATCCGTAACCACACGGACGTACAGGTCTAGGTATTCGACACCCTCAAGGAATACGGTGGCATGAAAACCGCTCTTGAGAAACTGCACCAGATAGAGATGTGGCTCGAATTGCTGATTGACAAGCTTAATTTCGTGGTCAATTCCCTTCTTCTCTGTAGGAGTATAAGTCATCTCAGCAAAAAATGGGTCAGGATTATCGAGCTTGCGACTGAACAGACCGAGTTTTCGATCAATTGATCGACTCCAGTGATCTGAGACCTCACGCATGATCGATGCTCTCAGCTCAGGAGTCTGGTTAATCATCCAAATCCAGAACTTGATACCCACCTTGATGTTCTGACCATTGAAATACCTAAAAGGAACATGAACAGCGCTTTTAGAAACAAACAATGCCATAGGAGTTGAGGATGACACGAATTGTGCAGCGCGTGAATACAGACCTCGCAGTTCCTTTGACGACAAATCCTCGGGACGAGGTTTCGGAGCGGTATTTAGACGAATGAAATCCCGTCTCAGCTCTTGGCGAAGCTGGTCGTTAGTACCCAGAGTGCTGCGGGTTCGATATTCGGACAAGTTCAGATACTGGCCGAGAAATCCCGATACTCCATCAGCCAAGCTGTCCGGATTGTTGGGGCCCACCCCAGTAGCGCCACGGCTGGTACCTCCGAGGACAGAGTCCATATCTCTTACGGTGCCTCCCATTTGGAGCGCGAATGAACGACCTAATGCGACATTGTCAAATGTGTCGCTTGCGCCTTCCTCAGTTTCCATATCATCAAGGTAGAACGTCAAGATACTTTTGATATCCTCAGCCATGAGAGGAAGAACAACGGCGCTCCACTTCCTTGCGCTCTGCAGTAAGCGCTTGAGTGCATGACGTCTAGTCTCAAAGGAATTACTAGGTTCGATTCTCACCTTTGAACGCTTGGACTCGAACGAGGTGCGAGGGTCGTACTCATCCACCTCCGCGTCAACACAAGACTGCCACATTAAAGTGAGCAGATCCAGTAGTGCATAAAGCGAGGTTTTGTGGCAGAGAGCCGAAGGAATCCGATTGATTATAGTGTCCGCAGTCTCAAGAGCTGCTTCCCGAATAGTCTCGATACGGTGACAACAAAGTGTGAATATTTCCTTGAGCTGTTGAGCAATCTGTGGAAGGTTAAATTGAGGCAGCTCACGCTTAGCCACAGCCAGGTTGGTGTAGACAGTCGCTACATCAACTAAGATCTTGTTCATTTCACGAACGCCTTCACTATCACGGAATTCAGGATCACCAAAATAGCAGAGTGTAGGTGAGATGATGCCGGCGTGGCATCTGAAGTGCTCCAATAGGGTACTCGCAGTGAGGAAAGTAGCCTTGGGGGAAGTAGGAAGCTTTACCTTTCGCCTAATCGACCGCCCGATCCTCTTCTGTGAAAAGTCATCAGACGTAGATCGTCGAAGTACTGGATTGAGTTCAAGATCGCTCTGTACTTTGTTTGCTGATGTTTCCAACACTAGTGGTGGAGATGAACGCGCAATGATTTCGAGATATGACTTTTGGATATCGTTCCACTTGGTGTGACGTGAATACCCTAAAACAGCCAAATTGAGCCACGCATCGCGAAACTTGGTAGCAATAGACCAATCTTTACAAGCCAAAGGAGGTTCGGGATTTTTGGGAAGCAAAGCGGCAAGCGGTTTGAAGAGATAAGAGACTTCAATTGCCTCTGGTGACAGATCGAGGCTTTCATGACCCTTTAAATAACTGTTGGCCATGTCATTCTGTTGGTCACCCTTATCAACTATGAGTCCAAGAAGATGGTCAAGATATGCCCAGAAGATAGGAGTATGGGGGTCTGTGGCTGCTAAATCTGCCGCAATTGAACTACGAGTGGTCTCAATAGCCAAAACGACATTTTCTTTACCCTTCTCGAATGCATCGCGCTCCCCGCGACAGAGCTGTTCGTTGACTGTATTGAAATCTCGTTCCGAGAGATGTGGTGCTAGAATGGCATACGCCTTGATAATCTCGAGATCAAATGATACCGATACGGAACCGTACTTTTGTGACAGGATCGTTAGAACCAAGGCATGCACCTGACTGTCATCATAGGTTATGACCATGTAAATCACAGTAACGAGAACGTTAGATGCGAATCTCGCAAAGTTTGCTTCACTTTCATTAGCAAGAGTGTCTTTACTATTACCAGAATGAGTGCTCAGCTCGTACTGGCGCTTGCGAATCATGTACTCATCAAGGTTGAGTGCATTGGCCAGAGCGTATATAGTCGAAACCAGCAAACTCTGCGACTTCGACATTAGCCCAGAGACAAGCAGGCATCCAATTTTTTCTGCCGTATCAGCACTAACAGCACCAAGGTACACTGGTAGGGCCCGTATCCATAAACTGAGTGTAGTTTCGTCATCATGGCAGCATATTATTGCCAAACGGCTGATATTCAGGATGGCATCTTCCCGGGTATCGACTTGATCTGACTCCATTGCGGTCATAACATATCCGAAGATTGCCTCCCTGTTACCGATATTGTAGTACTCCAATACCCCCAATACCTCAAAGTAATACCACATGGTACGCGCACTAATGGGGACCAATTGTGGAGACTCTGCTAAGCGGAATTGGAAGCTGCTCTCCAAAATGTTGACCTCTTCGAGACTGTACTGGCCCAAATCAACCATGAGTTGCTCATCTCGCAATTTCGGTGCTTCGGTGCCGGATGGAGAGAAAGTTTTGGTTTTCAGTAGTACTGTGAGGCAGTTCTCCGATGTTCCTAGGTTTGCTCGAGCAACTGCTCTTACCAGCTGCGAGATTGTCATGGTCAACTGAGTAGGACCAGGAAAAGCCAGGTGATTATTTTTAACACGACGTAAGCTCTCGAGCTGAGGTGGCAGGACCTCCTTAGTGAAATATGACTCTGCAATGGCCAATGCGGAGAACAGCGACGACATGAAGCCGTGATTCAAAAACCGCTTCGTCCAGTGGTAGATGTTGACCAGTGCCTCAAAATTCACATTCTCGGAGTCAGAAACACCCTCAAGGAACCCTCGCAGCGAAAATGCCCACGGTACCAAGCTCTCGTTCGAAAGTCTCGAATTCCACAGCTGTTCGATTCTGTCAGTGAACTCGGAGTAGACAGCTGACGGGGCTCCCAAGTCGAGGAGAGCCTTGACAATTGTGCACGACGCGACATGCCAAGGAGACGGCAGGGTGTTGTTGATGGTTGGGCTGGCATTGAACTTAGTGGTAGGCATCTCGAGCAGATAAGTCGACAGTTGTTGGATGAGCACGCTTTTCTGCTTCTCGTCTTTGAGATATTTTGTAGAAGAGGCTAAAGCAATTAAAATTTCATACTCGCTGGATTTCATTGGCAGTTTTCCCGCTTCCAAGCTTTGGTGCGAGGCCAATGCACCAACCACTCTGTTGAGCTTATCATCGCTGGAGAAACAGTTGTCGAGTTCTCCTAGTCGTTCTAAGGATCTCAGCCTAAGTGATACCTTAGAACGGTCGATTCCCCAGAACTCCATTTGAAAGGAGAACAGTGTCGTCTCGAATGTGGTAATACATGTCAGGGTTAGGGCATGGTGGGGGAACGGAGGAATCCTCAAAGCTTCTCGTGCATCGAGGATGTGCAAAGATTTTGCAGTGCTTACTACTGGTTGGTTCTGATCCGCAAAATGTGACTAGACAAACAGCTGTTGGTCAAATTGATCCCAGCTGTACGCTGCATGTGAGAGCGCTATTGTCTTATCAGAAATTATACTATACCTTATAAGGTGGATTCAACCAACATGTTTTGAAGGTAGTGCTATGCAATTCGGTCACCACAAATGGTCAGCAGAACTGAACCACTTCGACATGAAAGAAGGCAGTAAGACTTGATTCAATTGAGTTAGCAATGGGACCGTTATGTGGACTATCACGTCAGCGTATGTCGCAGATGTTGAACAAGTCCTTACCAAGCTTGCAAAATCCTAGGTCATTATGGTAAATTGAGTACAGGTGGAAGTGCCAACCAAGTATTCGCAACGCATTGGATTTACGGAAAGTATTTCGAGGAAAACACGACTCCGAAATGCGTATCGATAACATTAAGCACAATGCATTACCTGAGCCTTGGATCGAGTTCCCCATACTATTCACCTGTCGAGCTAGAGGGACGTGAATATTAAACCAGCAAGATAGAATATTCTGAGCACTACCTTCTAGCGATTCTAGAGTCCCCATCATGATAAATCCTTCGTAGGGCTTAGCATGCCGCTAGACTTACTAGCTCATAGTGCTCGTGACCTGAAATTTAGACGCAACATACTGTAATGATTGATAATCTTGCACAGGTAGTACGTCCAAATTTCTGTAGCCATCTCTAGGTCCACTCACAACACTTGACAAGAGTGAAGTACTCTCATTAGCCAGTATACATAATTTTGCCTTTCTGGAGTTTAGTTTGTTAGTTTCTCGAGGTTTCAAATGCATGCTGTGCATTGCGCCACTTGGCGCAGTTGCGACTCTACAAGCGTTCGAGTAAAAACAGAAACCTCAAACAAAGCTCTCAGGAGTTTGCAACTGAAATAATAGCTTCTTCTACCTATTTTGTCTGCTTTAGCCTACCAATAATGAGGTAACCTACCGCGGATTTGTAATTATGCATTGATACCTTGCATGTGAATGCATAAACCTCCATCTTTAGCACGTAGTATATAAGTACATCATTTACTGTTGGGTAGCCTCTCAAATGGCTGCAATTCTTGCCCTTTGTGCAATTGGGTGTGCAATTCGGCTCATCGATAACCGAGTGACTTGCCCAGATGATTGTGTTGTCTGCAGCACTTGCCCTACGTGCAAGAGTCACAGAAGCTCTCGCCGCACCTGTAGACATAAAATTCGAGTCTGTCCGCATCTGGATCATGAGTGTTGTCGTGCCGTTCCCACTAAGCGGCTGAGAGGCAGAGGCTGTAGAAGACGCTACAGGTATGTCATCGAGTCTACTACACGTAGCAAAGTATCTCGATGTCAATCAGATACTAGCTCCCGTGTTTGTGATACTGATAGTCTATCAGATTTCAAAGAGCACAGTTCACCCTCAGTAGTTGAAGTTGACACTAAATAATCTTCTCATTGAGTGTGCGAGTTCGCACCAACCTCAAGCAATGCTGTACAGATCTATACAATCGTTTAATATAGCAGCAAATAAATATTGATATTGTTAGTGCCCACTCAAAGGTCATGTAAGGACTGCATGGCACTTGAAAGACCCTGAACGTGAAAATCAAGGTGCTTGTCAAAGGAAGCACTAAAACTAAGTGCTTGTCGATAACAAAGCGTAACGCACTGACCCATCTTGAACTGATTGTTTCGCGATATCAAATGTATCTATTATTCGAATGAGGGTATGCAAATGGATAAGACGAGAGACCACCTCCGAGCAGTAACTTCCAGTAGTCTGACAGGCTTCAATGTGCCGAATTTCTGATTTTGGTGTTTCAAAAGACCGTCGAGCTCAATCATGCTGTGACTTGCAAATCAGACTGTGGTATGCTGCATGGCCCATGTTCTCGCATATGTAGCATGTCAACATGCCTGAATCTATTGACCACTCCGCCAACACTTGTGGCAAGGCTCAAAAACAGGGGTCCTGAAGCCTCTCGCGCATCGATGAGCACGTGTTGCAGCGTGATTATTACTGGCGGGTTCACATTTGCGAAATGTGAGCAGACAAACAGCTGTTAGTCAATTGATACCAGCTGCACGCTGCATGTGGGAGCGTTGTTGTTTATATCAGGAAGCAGACTATATCTCATAGAGTAAACTTGACTTTAGCTGTATATTAATGTAGACTGTACTGTGCATTTCATTTCCCGCAATTGAGCGGCAGAGCTGGTCCAATGCGATCAGAGGAACCACTAGGTGCTTTAGAGCTGACGAGATTTGAGTTGGCGACACATTGTATTGACTGTCACGTCAGCCTAGGTTGCAGTATGTGAATTAGTTCCTGATGCAACTTCGTTACTCACGAGTTCGTCATAATGATCAAGCACACGTAGGACTGCCTATGAAAGTACATAATAACTATTTCGGGGGTTATTCTAAGCAAGCAAGAATCCGAAAGAAGTAACTCAATCACCATTCTGTAGCATCTAAGCCTTGGGTTGGATGTTCCACAAGATAAAAATACCTATATGCGAGCTACGAGGTGCACCTGACAACAGACAAGAAAGATAGGTTAATGACCTTGTCCACTGGTTTCAGGTACCTCTTGGGCACTATTGGGTCAAATTTCTGGCCAGCTTTACTATATCACACTAATGAAAGGGGGACACTCTCTAACTCACCATTTCAGCGAACCCCAAAATATACTGCAAGGTAGTACATGATTGATAATCCTGCATATGTAACATGTCAAAATCTCGGGAATCAGACCTGAATTCGTCCTCCCACTCAGCAAACTCCTGTGGCAAGAGTCAAATACTGTGAATGTTAGCTAGTAACTGTCATCAACCTTTTTTAGAGTCCGTAATATTAAACATTGAAGTCCACCTAGTGCGTCGCGCCACATGGCGCAGCTGCGATGTTTTGAGCTATAGAGCTAAAACTAGCTGTTGAAAGCTCAGAGGACGGTTTCGTGAGCCTTCAAGCTAGAAGAATAGCCAGTATTGCGGTTACTTCATACTCTATTAGCAATGAAGTAACCAATCACTTCTTGCAATAAGTACGTTGATATCTTGCATGAGCATGCATAACCTACAGCTCGCAATATGGTGTATAAATACACTTTTCTATGCATCTATATGTTAGGAATTCTCCGGTGCTGTCCGTGCTGTTGGAAGTGCAATTCAGCTCATCCGTAAGCGAATCTCACGAAAATCTAGAAATGACTGCGTCGTCTGCAGCACTTGCCTCTATTGCAAGGGCCACTAAAGCTCCCGTAACGTTCACAGAGATAGATCTCGAGTTTGTCGGCACGTAGTTCATCAATGCTGTCGCGCCAAGCGTGCCAAGCGGCTGGGAAGCAGTCTATCGCATTAAGCATACCCGACATAAGAGGGGATATCAACCAGATAGTATCTGCGTGTGTATGACGCTGATGCTGTACGGATCACTAAGAGTTGAGTCCCCTGTCGTAATCTGAAGCTCACGCTAAACTATACGCATATCATGGGTAGGGCTTCACGCCAGGACTCAAATAACCATGCGTATGTTGGCCATAGGTGATCTAGATACGACATAGAATCGTTTCCGATTGACATTGAATCAATACCTATGCTCTGCGTGTCCATCTATGAGTATGCCTATAACTCCCAAAATCTCGGTGCTTAGCCATGGGCCCTACCAATTCTAGCCTTGAGTGCAGGGAGATCCCACCCAACTATCCGGAATTCACAACTTAAGTGATCGGATATAAATTGGGGTCCCCTTGACGCTTCTGTGGGTATGTTCAGGCACCATCTACTAATCTTTCCTATGTTTGTTCAGTTATAATCCTCTGCAAATGTTGCGTTCTCTGTTTAAGTGATACCTTAGAACAGTCAATACCCCAAAACACCATTTGAGATGAGAACATGCATCGCAGAACTCCACCGACCCTAAGCATACATTGGCGTGCGTATAGATAAATTGCTTTGCCTAATTACCTTTAAGCCACGGCTAAGCAGGCCAGAGAGACACAGCATAGGTGAAAATGGTAGAGTACCCTATAGTTTCAATAGTAGTGCTCAGCCGATAGGCCCTGATCGAGGCTTCGTTGTTCAATCCAGGGATGCTGCCCTTTTCCCTTCTCAGCAGTTAGCAGTGAAGCTGGTCCAGTGAGATGAAAGGAACCACCTGAAAGTGTTTGAGAGCTGACGAAATTTGAGTTACCAATATGTCTTTTGTACTGATCGTCACGTCAGCGTATGGTTGCATGATTGAATTTTTTTAATTATGGAAACTTCGTTCCAGGTCGACATGAAGAATTAAGCACGTATGAGGCTGCCACTATAAAGATACACATTAGATTACGGGGATTACCTTAAAGGAAGCAAGAATCCGAAATGCGTGGTGGTAGCATCAAGCATACTGCAACATCTCAGCCTTGGTCTGAATGTTCCACAATACCAAAAAATATCTACATGTGACTACGAGAGTGTTACCAACCAACAAAGAGGACATTATTCCTGTAGCACTATGTTCTGGCAGTTGTGGCAGGTCATGTTGCGCGTTAATCTTGGCTGTACCACGAGCCTCTCGAGCTGGCGGTTCTAGCGAGCTGCAAATTAAGCTGCAGCGTAGTACATGATTGATAATCCTGCATATGTAACATGTCAAAACCGCTGAAATCGTATCTGAACTCGTTTTTCTGCTCGGTGAACACTTGTGGCAAGAGTCAAAAACTGTCCCTATTAGCCAACACCTATCACTGAACGTTTTTAAGGTTCGACTCAATGAGTTTTCAAGCCCACGTACTGCATTGCGCCACATGGCGCAGCTGCGATGCTTGAGCTTTACAGCTACAACTAGCGCTTGGATGCTTAAAGGACGCTTGTATGAGCTTTCAACCTATAGGTAGTAGCCCATCTTTGCACCTCTTTTGCTATAATACGATCAATGAAGTAATCAATGGCTATTTTTGCAATTATTACGTTGATATCTTGCATGAGCATGCGTAGACTACAGCTTGCAATACTCTATATAAATACACTATTTGATGTATAGTCAGGTCCAAATATGGTATTGGTACTTGCTGTTTGTGCTATCGGATGTACAATTCATCTCATCCGTAAGCGAGCCTCTCGAACTTTCAAAGATGATTGTGCTGTTTGCACCACTTGTCCGTATTGTAAGAGCCACCGAGGCTCACGTCGCGTTCGCAAAGATAGATCACTAGTCTGCCGGCACCTAGTTCATCAGTGTTGTCGTACCAAATCTGCCAAGCGCCTCAAAGGCTTTAGAGCATCCTACATGTACCACATTGAGCCTACTCGACGGAGCAGGGAATATCAACCAGGTGCTAGCTTGACTGTTTATGATACTGACGCAGTACCAGATCACAAAGAGTTCAGTCCAACGCTAGATTATGAAGCTGACGCTAAACCATAAAGACATCAGTGTACGAGTTCGCATCTGGACTCAGCTAATAATGTACAAACTTACACCATCGTTCAGCGTTTAATAATTAATATTTATATCTGCAATGTGTAGTTTCAAATAGACATAGCACGGTTTATTTTTTTGTTAACATAAACCGAATAATTGGACTCTGTGTGCTCATTACTAGGATGTGCTCTCATAACTCACGAAATCTCGGCATCTAGCGGAGAGCTCTTGGCAATGCTTAGGGTCGAGTTCACACCCAAGTGGCCCCATACTAGTACCAGAACTTCCGCTTGAGAAGTGATCGAACATGAACCAGGCTCTAATTAACGCTTTGGCGGGTATACCCTACAACGTCTCACAAAATCTCCTTCATTTACCTCTGCTCAGTTATAGCGCTGCGCATGTTACGTCCCCAAATCAATCCACATATGCAAGTGCACCACAGAAGATCCGCAGGTCCTGGGTATATTGGCGTGCGTATAAATAAATTACTTGCCTATTTACCATTAAGCCACGGATAACCAGGCCAGAGAGACAATGCATCGACAAAAAATGGTAGAGTACTCCATAATTTTAGTAGTAGTGCTCAATTAGTAGGTCCTGATCGGGAGCTTCATTGTTCAATCCAAAGATGCTCTCGATAACATGCAACTCAGGAGCAGTTGTGTCATGGCCCACTACGGCAAGCCAGTCATTTACACACATACCTGCACCCACCTCACCGGAACCACGGTTCACAGTTCCAGCAACAAGAGGGATTTGCAGCAGACTGCTCAGCTCCTCTTGATCCTGTACACTGGTAGAAGGGTGCACGAGACCGCCAGTATTTGTAATTGCGGCATGGCTACCAACCAAAACGTTTCCGCCTACGGTTTGACGGAAAACCTCAACGCCTAGTACATCAGCAATGATTTCCTCGGTCTCTCGTTCAATATCAGGATGAACAAGTGCGACATAGTCATTGCAACAGATCACATTACCAAGAGTATTAAGACGTTCTTCGACTCTCTGAACCTTAATTTCGTCTGGGAGTGTGTTCCGAATGTGCTGAAGTTCTTGGTCTGTGGTCTGCAATGGCACCAGTAGTCCTCTGCGGTTTCCTGCTGTCATACGGCCAATAATTCTGAGGCCAGCGATCGTAGTTTGGCAGAGAGGCACTACACCTCCGAGCCTACTTTCGAAAGCGGAGTAGAAATTTTGTGAACTACCAACAGTAACGAGGCCGTAGGAATTGGTGAGCTTGGCAAACACGCCGACATCGCTAGAATTTTCAAACTGTGCTCGGATAGACATTGAAAAAGAATTCGCAGTCTTTGGGATTAATAATTGCACAGATGTGGCGGTGTGGCGATTTTTTTTTTCTGAGGGTTTCCCAACTAAGGCGAGCAGGATCGATGCGAAATGTGGGGCGTTGCCATTTTGGGTAGTGTGTTGTGGAATCAATACGCGAAAAAATCAAAATGCCTCCAGAGGGGGGAATGCTTTTTCGTGTTTCAAGATACTGTTGTATGAGCAAACTCTTCGTGGAACTTGTTAGAGGATTGCTATCTCCTAGTAGGGCGGATGATTGTCGGTGGCGGTCGCGTCGCCAGGGACTTTGGGAGGTCACAAAAGGTGACTTGATCACACCCACTCGGAGTTCCTGAAGTTGCTTGCTGACCTCGGAATTCTGTGCGGAACGCATATCACCAGTGCGTCTATGCATAGTCGAATCATGCTAGAGTTCTCGGAATCTAGTAGTATGGAGTCATTTTAGATGCCAATTTGCATGAGCCTTTTATGCAACAAGGAAAGTCCGATTGTTCATACCCGCCTTCATTTTCGCGATTCAGAAATGTGCAGGAACAGTGTTTCACTTTGAGCCTTGCCTGCAAGCTGCAGGGGATATGCACCAGGTTTATGAGCCTGTGGGAGGCCATTTCCTTGGAAATTATCAGTGGGCCTTCGGCCGAACGCCTTTTTCGCCCTCACCTAACGTGATACCAATACTGCGTGTCTCTGCTGTGTTATGGCATATAAGCTATCGCTGCCGCAGTATCTGTACCATCATGCCCGTGCCGAAGCTTGTGAACGCGGGTCTGCAGCTGATCTGTGCGCGTTACGAGCCTGAATGCACTTCGGCGAGACCATGCTGTAGGCATTCCCTAGAATGGTCCGCGAGCTGCCAGTATGGCGGTCCTCGCGTAGATCTTTCCACCGGCAATGCTCCGATGCTGCAACTAGGGATTATATGTCTACATGCAGATGCATGCGGTAAGGCTGAGAACCTACTGATTTTACATAAGCGAATGTCTAAATTAAAACTGAGACACATTACATCGTATATATCATTCCTAGATTATACTAGTGTGCCGAGGTTGGAGATGAATCCCAAGCAAGCAGAAGCTCAAACCCCAGAGCCAAGCAAACCCAGGCCGTTAACGTGTGGGTTCGAGGAGGCCGCGTCCAACGATCCAAGAAGCTTTGAACATTTGATCAAATTCCGCAGTCTTTCTGGGGTCAAAAAGGCAGTGTCCAAGCTAGAGCCCACCGACAACGTCACGACCTTTCACAAGTATGTCATTAGCAAGCAGGATTTTGACAGCTTGGAACCAGGATCTCCGGTGAGCATATCGTTGATGCAATTCGTTTATAGCTATCTCAAGGTGATGGCTAGAAATACGTCTCCACGGCGAAGAATTGCGCTGATGAAGCCGTCCCGAGTCAACCAACTTATCACTGGTAAAGTCACCGACATCGAGGCCATGACGTTTGATCTCCAGAAAAGGAGCTTTGTTTTCATGCCAATTCAGTGTCCAGACGGCCATTGGTCGCTGCTTCTCATCAGTCCCTACCATCTTCGGTGCTTTTACTACAACCCGAACAAGGCCACATGCTCTAAGGGTCTGGCGTTAGCGGGGCGAGTTCTGGAGCGGCTCAGCCTCGCATACGGGACGACGTTGTCTCTCACCTCGTTAGGGACCCCTCAGGAGGAGAAGAACTGCGATAGCGGCATTCTTGTGTGCGAGATCACGGCCCTGCTTATCCGCAAATTGACGGTGGCCGTCCCTGGCGATCGTCTGTCTCTCGGGCTGGGAAAATACAGATTCGTTGTCGGAGCTGGCCGCACTGTTATATGCACAATCATCCTAGAGCTGAGATACCGAGACACCGCACCTCCGCTCCCAAGCACCGATGGGCTATGGGAGCTGTCTATCCAGCGCCCGACGTCGCGGTACGACCAAGCTTTGAGCCCCCATATGAGGGAGAATGATGACGAGCACATTGAGTTCATACCCGCTTGCAAGGAAGGCGAAGATGTGGGTAGTGGATCCTCCAAGAACGGCAGCAGCAGCGACAGCATATCTGAACAGGCCGCGGTCAGGGTCTGGAAGCAATCGCTCACGGCAGAGCAAGCGGCAGTGCAGGTATGGCGGGAGTCGCTGAAAGATATACCCCCAGCGATACAAGATGATCTCGCGGTGACTGCACGAACGCGGCACTCTCATGTTGGAATCTTCAAAAAACTCCTGGGACTAGCCCAGTGATACATATTTATTTCATAGGTATTTATTCATGCTCAAACCACAACATTATTATGCATTTTCAGCTCAGGATTACACGCGACAGTTGGCTAGTTGGATGACAAGAATATCCTCGGCGCCGTTGCTCGACAGCTGATCCATGACATCTGCCACCCTCTTTTGCTCAACCATGGCGCTAATAGCGCACCAGCTGTCGTCTTCTAAGGGCGAAACAGTGGCAGCACGGCGTCCTGGAGTGATCTTGAGCAGACCGGGGACTGCATCACGGCGGCAGTTATAATTACACAGGACATACTTGCGACTGGCAAGCACACCTTCAATGCGTTTACGAATCAGGTCTGCTACGTCAGGGTGAGAGACGTTTTTGGATGCAATCAGGTGGGCACTGGTGTCGAGGACAGTGCTGATCGCACGCAGGCCAGCTGCCCGCATGGTTTCGCCGCTCTCCACCAAGTCAACAATTGCGTCTCCTACACCGAGAGCAACCGCAGCCTCAACGGAACCGCCAACAAACTTGATTCTGGTTGACAGCGGCTCACCTGGGTTCTTTCCTTCAAGCTTTTCAAAGTACTTGGTGGTCAGACTGGTGAAACTTGTGACTACATCCTTGCCAATGAGCTCTTTGGCATCCTGGATCGGCCCCTTTGCGGGGACCTGAACCTGGAGTTTGCAATTACCGAATTCAAGGTCTAGCAGATCGTCGACTTCGAGTGCGCTTTCCTCGACTTGATCAATCCCTGTGATACCAAGGCTACATCTGCCTTCGCCTACGAACCGTGGGATATCTGCCGCGGGTAAGAATACCAGTGCGACGTTCAAGTTGGTAGAGATGGCGATATCGAGGCGGTGAGACCTGCGAAACTGGATATCAGCGCCGCGCAGGAGGTCCTGGCATTTCTCAGCGAGTCTTCCCTTTTTCGGGACTGCGAATAATAGTTTGTCGTCGAGGTGGCTGACAAGTTCCATTGTGAAGTGATCTGGGCCAGAAAGTGCGTTACTAAAATCAGCTCGACGCCAATTAGTCACCCACGTGGATTTTTCACATTATTCAGCACCAGTAATTACTTGGCGGGTTGGGGCTTGCCTTGACTAAGCGACTAGGGCTCAGAAAGTGCAGAGGGCACACCCACTCAAGTGATCACGGTCGTCTGGCACAAGTCAAACAAATGGACAGCAAGAACCCCCCTAAGCTCGCTAAGGTTACCAAGGTCCTCGGCCGCACTGGCTCCCGTGGTGGTGTCACTCAGGTCCGTGTTGAGTTCATCAACGACGAATCCCGTTCTATCGTCCGTAACGTCAAAGGTCCCGTTCGCGAGAACGATATTCTCTGCCTCATGGAGTCCGAGCGTGAGGCTCGCCGCTTCCGCTAAGATGCCTGGCATAAAAAAAGTAATACTCTATGTAATAGGCCTTAACTTATTCACCTTCTGGTCCTACATCTGGGTAGCTAGCATTTATTCTAATTATGTATAGTTGAACAAAAACTGTTTGTTTGAGCATCCTGCGTATGAAAGAACACCGATTAAGCTAATTAATGACTCTTGTGGGGGTACAGCTAGCCCATGCAAACTTGAGAATCCAAAGTGGAGGATTACTGTTCAGCGAATAAGCGATAGGGGAAATCTCGTTATATTGTCCATTGCGTGCCATTTTGAACACTCACGTCTTGGATGATTGTTCCTGAGTGCGCAAATAAAACTCCTGGATGAAATTAGCATACGTTTGGAATTCCTCCACGGTAACCATCAGATTGAAATTGATGAGAATTAGGAATTGTAGTTCAAGACTGTTGAGTTCGTCCACAGGGAGGCCTCCTACTTGGGCGTATCTCGAATTCTTGTAGAAGATATCACTGAAGAATTTGGAGGCCACCGTGACGCCCGCAATAATCAAACGGTGGACATTGTAGCTATCCAGGACAAACAAGTGGGGTGCGCACCCAGGTGGACGCTCCTCGTCTGGATGAGTATATGATTCCGCATACCGACTGATGCGATCAAAATACACGAGGAGTGCTATAAACACCTCATTAGTTAAAGGGCAGTATTTCAGGATGCGGTTCAAATAGGCTCTTTGAGAAATGGCTGGTATGATGCAGCCATGGAAGCTCAGGAGCGTCGACCGCATCGCGGCACCATCCTCGTTGCGTACTGGTGGCGCAGGCAGAGGATGTCCACGAGCATCTGGAGGATAGAGCACATCGTTCTTACTGAGGATCTCCTGCAGTACCAGTGCTATCATCTCAAGCATGTCTGGAACTGAGTGAGTCGCGATATCGATCGAACGATGCGAGAGCAACATTGACCCTTTTGGTGGTAAAGGGGGCATGAAAGTTCCCACTGCGTACGGTCCAGTTGGGACTGCACTCACTGATGTGTGACTGACGTTCGTCGTAGAAGTTCCATGGTAAAAGACACCTGGCGGTGCATGCAGGGAGCCCGTGGGGGTCGGGGGAGCCGATTGCTGCGGGTATGTGGTGGGAGTTTGGATCCTTGATGAAGGTCGTGGGGCGTATGCTTGCGAATCGGGCCATGATGTCTTGCTGTCCACCGAAGAGGGGTCGCCTCGGAATGCATGCATGCTTGCATACGATTGAGAATGGCTCGAGAGCTGCTGCCCCGAAGATGCTGTGCCTGAATGACTTGGTATGTGGACCATTGAGGTCCCAGCCGAACTTGACGGCTGAGGAATGGCGCCGGTGGGGCTCTGTGAAAGGCCCGCGGTACTGTGGGACGATTGTGACTGCTGCGTAGCTAGCAGGGAAGAAAGGAGGCTTCTTTTGGCCGGGCTGCGAGCCACTTCTCGCTTTTGACGCCTCCCAATATGTCTGGAATACCCAGAGTGACTGTGCCCGGCTGAGTAGCTATGCGGCTGTTGAAAGCTACGAGTGCGATAACTGGAGGATACTGTCGATGGCTCGAATGTATGGGGAGCCCATTTATTGGCCGATCCACTAAATACGCTGGAAGACGCGGAGCCAGTTGGGGATAGCGAGTCATCTCGCGAATTGGGAATGCCTACTGGCTCAGAATGTACATTCTCCAATACCTCGGTGTCATCCATACCAACATTAGAGCCTTCCATCACGGTGGCGCCGGACACATCCAGGTCATCATCGCTCCGGTCCATCAACCTTGATTGGGGGTAATGCTTACACAGCTAGGCGAGCTAATCGGGGGAGGTTAACTTTAGAGAACGTGCTTGAAATAGGTAATAAAAGCCATTGAATATACAGTGTTAGAATAGCTTAAGTTTTGATCTGGTCTGTCTATAGGGAGGCTACTCGTCGGGCGCAATTATTAGATCAACTTTGGCTATCCAACGCTGATTTCGTCCCAAGACAACGACCAGAAAGGGTTAGGAAGTGACATGAGCCCTTGCATATGCACTGCATGCTTGGGCGCCAGCACTGGAATGAGCTTGGTCCTACTGGCAAAGGAGCAAATTAGCGGTATCCCAACCGCAGAGGACTCCGAAATACCCCTTGAATCAACCCAACTGATTAGAGAATTGGACTTTGGTCGGCGCGCCGGCCAACGCGAGATCAGCGCACGCTTACAAGCCTTAATTGTCTTACGTCAAGTGGACGATTTGTAATTGACTGGTCAAGCTGTGGCACCGCGATTAACGTTGTTCTGATTGCGTACCCTGCAAGAGAACGTGGCGTCAGAAGCATGGAGCGTCTACAGGCGATCATCGCCAAATTAGAGGCCAAACTGCAGCCTATATCTGAAGAGAACAATGAACTGAAATCAAAAATAGAACTACTTTCTCTAGATAAAGATTTGGCGGAGGAGAAGGCTCGGGCACTAGAGCTCGAACTTGAGGATCTTCAGCTTCAATACGAAGCCTTTGGGCAAGCAAATTCAATCTCTGAGCAAGTGACTGAACGAAACATCGCTCTGTCACAACAAGTTGCAGAGTTAAAAAGCAAAATCGAGCACCTGGAAGCTCTGAAGGAAATCAACGACGAGCTGGAGGAGCAACAGCGCGAGGAAATTGCCAATTTAGAGTCTTTGTTATCTGCTGCCCGTAATGAACTGGCTCTCAGTGCCCTGAGCATTTCCGACTTGACTGCAGCGATCAATAAAACCCCACGACAGACACCCCAGCAAACGCCCGAGAAACCACCGCCCAAGCCAACTCTGATGAAGGATAATAGTGCTGAAATCGATAGACTGAGGCAGGAAATCGGCCTACTGCAGTTAGAACTAGACGCAGCTAGGCTGGATCTTGAAACGGAGAGATCTGGTATACTGCCAGCTCTCGCCAAGCGAGTGGAACCACTGCAAAAGTTTAGCCTAGAGTTGCGCTACAAGCTGCGTCTAAACGCCGACGATGAAAGCGATACCAAACTCAATACCCTATATGATGGTTATCGATCAGGGAACATTTCTGAGAAAGAACTGCTTTCAGGTCTCGAAGATCTCTATAAACTTCAGGAAAAGTTGTTGATAGAGAAGCCTAAGTTCAGTGCTCAGCTAGCTCGTGAGTATCTCTATGAAAAAACTGGGAACAAGGATGCGCTCCTAATACCCGACAACCTGGTCTCTTCAGCGCTGGAGGCTCCAGATAGCATTCACGAGCTCAAAAACACCAAGGAAGCGGTGGACACACCGATAGATGAGCCTGAGACGGTCGAAAAGGACGAACTGGCCGCGAAGGAGAGGGAGCTGGAGTCCCTACGGCTCAAGCTTGAGATTCTCAACGGAAAAGCTGCCAAAGCTGGTGAGCTTGCGAAAACACTCTCAAAGTTGCAATCTGAGGCTGAGGCGACGAGGAAGAGCCGTGATAGTCTTTCTAAAGAGCTCGCATCCCTTGAAAATCAATTGAAGGAAAAGGACCGGCAGATTATGGAGTTGGAAAGCTTACAAGCCCCAAATTGGGATATAACCCTGTACAAGCAGACGGTATCCTCGATGCAGGACACCATCAGACTTTTGCATCGCCAGAGTCACAGAGGTGACCTAGAGTTGGCACCACTACGCCCTGGGAAAGCGATGCCATTGACGGGGCTGTGCGGAAATGCCAAAATAGCGCAAATTTGGGATGCAATTGACACCTTCAGGACTGTCCCACGCAGAGGTTGTAGGAAGGTATATTACGAACAGCTCCGAAAGCTGAGTTTAATTGACGAATAATATTTATAGTACCAAAACAGGGTTACAGCTTCTATTAGTATCAGAATAAATAATATGGCCTCAGCGTGACCTTGCGGGTTGCTTTATGTGCTTCTTGGGCCATTTTTTTGCGAGTTCGATGGAATCTCTTGGATACAGGAACTCAAGTATGTTGGACAAAATGACGTCTACAACGACGCAGAGCACAAACAGTTTGCCAGCAAAGACTCCACATTGATAATGTTTTTGCATTCGCTCGATAAGTCCTTCGGCTTTATTTGTGGCAATAATTTTCTTGTAGACGTTCTCGGTTCGGATTGCAATGTCTTGCCAGCGATACATCTGTTTGATCTGGTCGTGAAAGACCGAGGTGTCAACCTTTCCGGTTTCAATGAGATCGATCGCTTCAATGGTGCTGTCGAGGAGCGAGGCAGCAGAGGGGCCAGCATAGATAGTCATGTGCGAGGGCAGAACCTCGGGGATGCCGCCGACTTTTGTGGTGACGACCAAGAGGCCGCAAGACGCCGCCTCCACAATGGCGGTGCCAAATGCCTCCGTGAGGGACGGGTGCAGGAAGATCTGCCCTTGGACCATGAGGTCACGCACCTGCTCGTGCCGTATGGCGCCTACGAGCTCGACACGCTCCTGGAGGCGATGCTGCTCCCTCATCTGCTGCAGATCGATCTCGCGAGGGCCCGAGCCGGCGATCAGGAATCTGACGTTGGGCTTGAGGGCACACACTCGAGGAATGACTGCTGTGAGCAGGTCTGCACCCTTGTTTGGATACAGGCGTGAGCAGACGACGATGGTGATGACTTTGTTGGACAGGGGCCTGTCTGCTGGTGTAAAGTCGGAGCTCACCACGGCGTTTGGAATCACCGAAACGTCCTTGGGGTCAAGAGCAGCCCGTAGGACGGTGTTCTCGCGCCCTGTGTGGCTCACGCAGATCACATGGTCGACGTCGGTGAGGGTGAACTTGAGCAATTTGTTGACGAGGATTGCTCCGGCGTCCGTGAACCCGAATAACGAGTGGTCGGTAAAGACCGTTGTCAGCCCCATAGTGCGGCCGTGGATTATCGCCTCGTGGCAGAATGAGCTCATGGACGCATGCCCATGCACGACCTGGATCTGCTCTCGAATCATGATGTTTCGGAAAATGGGGAAAAAGGAGAACACTGTCGGCAGCGTGCTCTCTCGATAAACCCGCAGAAACGGCACGTAGTACACTTTGAGGCCGTTGGTCAGACATCGCACCCCCGAGCGCTTGTCGTACGCATGGGTCACTACGATCACAGAGTGACCCCGGTCGATTAACTGCTGGGCTATTTGGTATATATGTAGTTCTATTCCCCCCGGCTGGGGGTAGAAAAAGTCGCATACCATCGCGATATTCATTTTCCCCAGTTACTAAGGGTGTGCCACTGCCTTCATTTGCACACATGAGCTGGATGCCGGACGCCCCTCCGGACTATGAGCGCATTGTGGACCGGGAAATTGAGCCGTTTGAGGTCGAGGACCCCGAGGACGGGCAGAGCTCGCGGTTTTCGCACGTCAAGACTCGGTTCATCATGCCAGTGCGGTACTTTGTGGTCGATCCCGTGGTGAGGTGGTACCAGGCATTTTGTGAGCTGGTGGAGCGGGTAGTTAGCAAGGTCATGAGCCCGATTTTAGCGTGGCGTCTCTTCAGCCTCGGCATTGTGACCTTTGTGTTCATTTACTGCATCAATCAATATGGAGCGGGGTCAGGCAAGCCCACTACGTTCACCGAGCATCGCGAGTTCGCCGAGCGGCTCGACGAGTTTGTCGACCGCGGGAATCTCCGCCATACTGCTGAGTATTTCGCCAGCATCCCGCACCTGTCGGGCACAATCGGCGACCGAGTCACTGCCGAGTACATTAGCGAAGCCTTCACGAGCTTCGGTATCAGCGAGGTCGAGATCAACCGCAAGGAGGTGTTCTTGACCCACAGGAACCAGTCGAGGCTCGTTCTGCTCGATGGCGAGCAGGTGGTGGCTGAGGCGAACTTTGTGGAGGGCTCTATCAACGACGACAAAGCCCAGGTCCAGCCGCAGCCGCACATGTCCCTAGAGCTCGGTGGAGATGTTCGCGGCCGGATTATCTACGGTAACTACGGCTCGCTGGAGGACATGCTGCGGCTCAAGGCGATGCCGGACCTCGACATTGCCAACAAGATTGTTTTCGTCAAGTACGGCAAGGGCGATCCATCGATTGCGGCCGCGAGGATAGCGGAGATGGGTGCGAAGGCAGTAATTTTCTTTAGCGAGAAGCACCCTGTCGCAGCACCGTGGCCAGATGGACCCGACTATGGTGAGGAGAGCGTGCAGAACGCCTGCATGGGCATCCCTTATATATGGCCTGGTGACATATTCAGCCCGGGCTGGTCGAGCTCCAGCCCCATAAGAGTGGCCGATGTCTCAACCGCACGGTCGGTCGTACATATCCCAGTAGGCAGCCTGTCCTGGAAGGAGGTCGGCCCGTTTTTAAAGGCCATGGAGGGCTATGGTGAGGACGTTACCGAGGAATGGGGTAACAACGGGTATCCAAAGGAGGTGGAACGCTGGTACACTGGGAACGATTCTAGTCCGGAAGCTCATTTGACGCTCGATGTGGAAATGGAGGATCGCCATGCCATCCACAACGTGCTCGCACGTATCTCTGGTGCGCAGCATGACATTGATAGCCAAATCGTCTTTATTGGTGCAAAAATGGACTCATTCTGCTTTGGCGGAGTGGGTCTCAGCGGCCTGAGCACTCTGCTGCAAGTGGCGCGTGTTATGGGCCGACTTCACCTTGAGCACAACTGGAAGCCGGCCCGCAGCATCATCTTTGGGGCATGGGATGGAACGACCCAGAATTTTGCCGGAGCTACTGAGTGGATGGAGCTAGTAGCTCCTCGTGCCATCGAGAGCGGTATCATCTATATCGACCTCGACAAGGGCGTGACTGGCAGTGAGTCTCTCGTAGTTGATGGAAACCCTAGCGTCGATATTCGAGGCTTATTTGGATTCAGTGAGGAGAACAGGCAGATCAACCCTTTGTTTTCCAATCTAGATGTGTTTTCAAGCCACGCGGGCATTCCAAGTGTGTCCTTGGGAGTTGCAGGCCAGGCACCAGTGTATCCTAAAGACAGCTGCTTCGAGGCACTCGAATGGCAGGAGAAGTTTGGAGACGCGGACTTCTCTGGCCACGAAACTCTTGCGAAGGTCGCTTCACACTTACTTTATGAGTTCGCCAACCATCCTATCCTGCCCTTCAATCTTACCTATTACGCTGAGAATGTTAAAACCTACGCTGACGACCTGCGTGATTATGCGGACAGTGTTCTAGGTCCAAAGCACGCGGCGCATTTGTCTGAGGAATTTAGCAACATGGATGAACTACTTAATCAGATCAAACAAGGCGGCCAGAAGTTTGACGATTTTGCACATAGATGGGGACAAGCCATGGCGGACGCTGGTGCAAAAGAATCGGCTCCATTAACCAAACTGAGGGAGACGTGGAATCATCGAGTAATGGAGTTCCACAAGCTTTTACTCAGTCACGCTGGTATTGGAACGAGAAACTGGTTCAAGAATGTGATTATCGGACCCCAGTTTGTCGACGACGTGAATGACATTTACTCAGGTACATTCCCTGGAGTTAGAGACGCTATTACATCCAAGGGACTACCAATGATCAAATTAGCGATGAGCGTGGTGTTAGGCCATCTCAATGAAGCCGCAGATTCTTTGATGGATGTTCCAAACTGGATCTAAATATTTATGAACCTTTTTGCATATACTTTGTTACTTTTCTATGACGTAAATAATTCACTGCTACGAGTCACATGCCAGCTTATGTGGGGTCATCCTTAGGGAGGGGAATCAATCACAAGCGGCTTAAATAGGGAACTGCTCGAGTACATTAGTAATGATAGTTTGGATTGTTTTGGTGATTGCACTGTTCCTGTTCTACAAATTGGTTCTAAGCCCATCCGAGCCAGATGTAGAGGAACTTGAGCCCATTGTTTTCCAAACTTTCACCCCAAAGAGCCTTTCAAAGTTTAATGGCAAGGATGACCCGCGTGTATTGATTGGCATCAAAGGAAAGGTCTTTGATGTCTCTGCTGCCAAAAATTATTACGGACCAGGAGGAATGTATGAAAACTTTGCTGGAAGAGATGCCTCTCGGGGTCTAGCGAAGCACTCGTTTGAAGCGGATATGCTTACATCTCTCGAAGAGCCCATTGATGATCTTGCGGATCTGGTTGAAGAAGAGCGTGCCGCTCTAGACCAATGGTTTGATTTTTTTGGCGGCAAGTACCCTCATTGCGGAGATCTCATAGATCCCTGATACTAGCGAATCTTTGACAGTTTATGATATCTAGTGAAGCTAGCTAGCATGTACTTGAGTATTACCGCAAGACTACCAAATTCAGAAATGCGCAATATTGTGTCACTATTGCTAAGGAGGTTGACTAATTATAACCCACATGTCATGTCACCTGTCAAAAAACGCCGAACTTTCGTTCCCATGATCGAACGCAGCAGTGGCATCAACGATTATTAGCTCACATAGGTATTAATTAATCCCTCGTACCATCAGCTCTAATTGCGATCGATATCTATCGCTTCTTCGGTCGATACTGATGGAACCTGCAATGCGAGGTTATGACCTGCATCCGACCACATTTGACAAGAGTTTGACATGAGCCCCATCCGGACTTGTCGAGCAAGTTGCTAATGAAAACAGATATTACTTGTGTGTGTCAAAAACTCTAACCACGTGGCAGAATAGAGCCCAAATCAATTGCGTGTAGCAAATTTGCTGAGTCGTGTCTTGCAGCACGAAGAGGCAAGCCATATCCTGTGCAGACGTCGCTCCGACGCAAACGTCGCATCCTAATGATCTTGAGATGAAAACAGGGAGCGTCTATCTTTGCAGGCGGACAATGCATTTCCTCACCCGAGTTTAGCTGATTAAATGCTGGGGTGGAATGATAGGTAGACCGGACGGCACGGAAGCACAGTGGACTCAAATTACTCGTAATATGTAGTAACGAAGTTCCTAGAAGTGCCTAGCAAATCGGATCACTAGCTATGGGAGTTAGCCGACAATGACGCGGTTGGCCTCGAGCGGGCTGTGCAATGTTGGTGATCATCAACCAACGAGCGAGATCCCATTTCCATTGTAATATTTAATGGTAGCAGTGAGTATTTCAATCATTTTCAGGCTGCTGATCATTAGTGACCGCCTGTTTGGGAGGTTTCTTTCTCGCTGCGTCATTGTGGCAACAAGCATATGATGCAAGTCATGGTAAGCACCTGCATGACAGCAATGCAAAGTTTGCGCGCAATGGCCGGATAAAATCTTGAGATTACAACTAGGGGCCCGGATATTAGACACAAAAAACACTTATATATTACGCTGCAACTGCAGGTGATTCTTTTTGCAGACATCCTGCCGCTCTCTTAGACCCGCGATCCTGTCGCTTATATAACATGTCAATCTCAGCCGCACCGGCAGAAGATGCGTGTGGAACGTGCATAATACAGCAATAAAAGTCAACGCTCGACCCCACAACCTGTTTGCCAATCTGCAGAACCAAGTAGAGATTCTTGATTCAAGACTCAAGTAATAAGTTTGATTGTTCGAAAGCACTCTGGTCGACTACCAACCCCTTTGCACAATAAAAAATCGTCACACATGGGCGAAACACGCCGGTTTGAGTGTACCCATCCAGGCTGTAATAAAGTGTTCCATAGGCGAGACTATCTCGAGCGTCACGCAGTGAACCACTTCGAGGTGAAGCCCTATGTGTGTCGAGCGTGTAACCGCCAGTTTAGTCGCAAGGACTTGTGCGAAAACCACATGAACACCAAATTTCATGCTCGTCGAGCACACAAGTTTGAAGAAAGCGGCCAGGCCAGTATATCTTCGGTACCGGTAGAGTACACCAGTCCTTCACAGAAATCCAGTACAGGTTATATTTCTGACGCTGCACCGCCATCTGTCTACCAGAACAGTGATCTCGGGAGCTATAGCAACTTTGAAACCACATTTCCCGATCATGCGATCTCACTCAACAGTGGCTACGGTAGCGGTAGTGGAATTGCTAGTAGCTCCTAGTCGTTGTCACGCAACTCCTTCAACTCGCGACTCACAGAATCACCCATTCCAAACTACCTCGATGGAGTTTCCTCTTCAATCTCAGATAACCCACTAGACTTGTGGGGTACCAAACAAGACCTCAAGCGCTTTTCTGATATCGGTCAATTTGAAGATGCTAGCAGTTCCAAGCGGAGGGTCCTACCAAAGGATTTTGAGGAGTCCAAGGCTGGACATGGTCGCTCCTACCCTGCTTCATCTTTTTTGAGCGAAAACTCTGTCACATTGGATTCGATATCGGAGCATGGCTCAGGATCGACCAACTCCACCAGCATGGAGAGTCGCGCTGCAGGATCTGGAGGTCCCAATACCTCTGCGTATAAGATGTGGCTTATGGACAACTTCTCAGTTCTCCAAACTGAGGCTGAGAATAGACAGTTGGAGGCTTTGCGTGAGCCCGCACCCCCCAATAGCGAGTTTGACAAGCGTTACGAGTGGTTTTTCGACTCAATATACACCACTAATAATGAAAAGTATGGTTACGACCGATTGTACTCGCAGTGTGTCAAGGCACTCGAGCAACGAGCCGCTGCCTATTCGATAGACCACCTGGTCCCTGACCAATCGCAATTGCAGTTTACTCCGTTGAGTCTAGAGCGTACAAACTTGATAAGGAAAATACTCAATGCTGCTCCGAAGGGCTTTTTCCAGGACAAGGATTTGGACTCCTTCCTGAGCATCGCTTGGGCTCGAGCAAATGTAGTGTCATACATTGTGCACAGGCCAACGTTCGATCCCAACACAGCTCACCCTGCACTAGTTGCTGTCTTGGTATTGTTGGGGATGGCACTGTCAAACAATGACAGTGCAAAGAGCATTGCCAAAGTCGTCTGCCCCGATGTCTCTCTCTACGTCTATCAGGCATTAGACCAGCCTGATGGTGCGATGAAGACTCGTTACAGCGCGGCCTCTATTGGTCATTTGCCCGCATTTTGTTTACTTTTGAGGTACGAGCCTATAATCCTTGGTCATGACCTGTATCACTTGTCGTTGACACGATCAAGCAGCTGCCGCAAGTCAGCAGACAAGTTTGTTTGCAGCATCATAAACAGCGTTGCTCAGCTCGGAATGGTTCCGAATGAAAATTTGATGCCATGTACTCGTAAGCCTATTTGGGCCAGTATTTCGCGAGAAAGTCATGTTTTCCACCAAGGTGTTGATCAGGGAAATCAGTGGCATGAGTGGTCTGCATACGAGATGTGCAAGCGCACTATCCATTTTGTTGCACATACTGACTCCGTTATAAGTCTCAGTGATGTGGACATGTCCCTTCCAGCGATATCCATCTTTAATCTGGACATTCATATGCCTTGCCCCGAATGTTTGTGGATCGCACATAACGCAGACGAATTCTTCCATATCTGTGGTTCGGGAACTGTTCTCAATAATATCCCTTATTTGGGATATATCAAGTCCCTCGTACGTTTTTCACGAGTCCCTGAGAACGCTCCCAGTCAGGTTTCCAGAGTTACGTCTGATGATCAGATTCCTTTATCCATTTTGGTATTACGGGTAGTGGCACATGGGCTGGTGAACCTTGTAAACAGACTCTTTTGTGTGTCCAACAAAGGAGATGCTGTCATGAAGGCTGTTTTGACCGGTGAGTCAGTGTCTCACGGAGGTCTATTGGCTGCTTCAGCGCAGTTCGCTGATCTAGATGTCCAAGCCCGGATATACCGCGGTTTGGACATCTGGTTTCGGCATTTTGAGGTCTCGCACGGCAAAGTCACCGAAACTCTCTTCGAGAAAGTGGACTCTCTGGGGCTCAAAATCAATGATGATGTCACGATGGACCCCCCGTCAGGAGGGACAATCCCTCAGTACGCGCTTTTCATCATACTATACAACTACAGTTCGCTGATCATCGTTCACGAGGATCTTCCGATCGTATTGGAGGTCACAGCGAATTTGGCAAAGTGGCTATACACGGGGGACCAGTTAATCAGTCAAGGCGACTTGTTGGAGTTTCTCTACATGCCATTGTTTGTACAATGGGTTCAGAGCGATGAAGCTCGAGCAATGGTACTGACGTCTGCACTGTTCCTGGGAGCTGCATATGCAGCGACCCGTCAAGCTGAGGTTCGGACGTGGAGTCACTTGTTCTTGAGTGCGGTGGTGTATATTAGTGTGATCGTGATGTGGATTCTTGATCTTACTCGACATCACACGAAGCACGGTGGAGATATGAGTGGATACTCTGCCGGGCACCTCAAGAAGGAGAAGTTTGAATTTGTGGAAGATGCAACCAAGTATCTTCAAGGAGTTTTTATGCCAGCGTTCCCGGCAAAAGGCGATGACAAGACCAAATCGTCGGGATCAGTCATTTCGGTGTTGATGCTGGGAGCATGCATTCTGCATGGGCGCCCATTCACCGAAGAAATTACCACGCGGCTGGTGCAACTAGTTTGCGTCCTGGATACCAGTACGAGCATCGATGAGGTACATAGCATTCTCCGCGATTTTTCTGCGCTAACATCTTGACGTTGAGACTGACGTTGAGACTGAGGCGCCACTAAGTTATTTCGCCAATTACGACTTTCGTACTTGGCACGATATTTTTTATTTTATTTGGGCTTTGTAACTCTAGTCCACTATAGGTATACATATTTAATGCTCTCGATACACTACGGTTTGGGAATTGGCGGTGGTGTTGCTGTTGACGAGTAACTAGTTGCCACTGTTTTCTCGTTGCCGCCACATGCGGTACATATGCGGGTCACTCCGGATAGGGTCATGGCTAGTTGGGTGGCTGATGCTCATAGCGTGTGAACTGGTGCAATTGTGTAGTCTATCTGTTTGGGGCCCCGTATTTCCGGATCCCGATATTTTTGCTAATCATTCTATATTTGTGCAGCCCAGTTGCCAACTGCGCTGCTGCATAAATCCCCTTAGCTAAGCCGTGGTCGATTCTACCACTAACTTCATACAGCTCAGCACCGATGGCACCCAATTTGCAGGTCACAATAATCGCAGCAGATGCACTGTATAAACGCGATCTTCTGCGCTTGCCCGACCCCTTTGTCGTGATCACCGTGGACGGTGCTCAAACACAAAGCACTAGTGTCATCAAAAAGACCTTAAATCCGTACTGGAACGAGAGTTTTCTAGTGGAGGTCAAGCCCAGCAGTATTATTGCTATACAAATTTTTGATCACAAGAAGTTCAAGCGCAAGGACCAGGGTTTCCTGGGCGTGATCAACCTAGTGGTGCGAGATGTGATCGATTTAGAGCATGGCGGAGACCAGATGTTGACGAGGGACTTGAAGAAGAGCACAGACAATCTTGCGGTTAGCGGAAAGTTGGTGGTAAATCTGTCAACGGACGTAGGGCGTCAGAACGGGGCCACCGGGGCCACCGCGTCCTCGAATCACTCTGCCCCATCGCATGCACCCAGTGTGTCCACCGCCCCATCGGCCGCGAACTCGGCTCGCCCGCCTGCGGCTGCGCCCGTGACGAGCCAGAGTAACACCGCTGCCCCATCGGCGGAGAGCATGGCTCAGGGTGGCACTCAACAACAATCGAGCACGAACCGTAACCTGTCATCTTTTGAGGACCAACTTGGGCCGCTTCCCCACGGTTGGGAGCGACGCACCGACAACCTTGGCCGCACATACTACGTGGACCACCACACTCGCAGTACCACCTGGACGAGGCCGTCGTCGAACGCCCAGGACCGTGCCCGGCAGACCCGCAACGAGAGCGCTGACGTCGATGCCGAGCGTCGCCAGCACCAGAACCGTACTCTGCCAGGTGGCTCTGGAGCCGATGGCCTCAGTGACAGCATGAGCAATCTCAATGTTGGCGAAAACAGCTCTGGCAACCAGGGCGTGCAGGTGGTCAATACTTCGGCCACCACCACCGGGTTGGGCGAGCTGCCCTCTGGATGGGAGCAGCGTGTGACTCCTGAGGGGCGTCCCTACTACGTTGACCACAACACGCGGACCACCACCTGGGTCGACCCCCGTCGCCAGCAGTACATTCGTATGTATGGTCCCAAGGCGTCGACCATCCAGCAGCAGCCCGTTAGCCAACTCGGCCCCTTGCCGTCTGGGTGGGAAATGCGTCTCACCAATACTGCCCGCGTGTACTTTGTTGACCACAACACCAAAACCACCACCTGGGACGACCCCCGTCTTCCCTCGTCTCTCGACCAGAATGTCCCTCAGTACAAGCGTGACTTCCGCCGTAAGCTCATCTACTTCAGAAGTCAGCCTGCGCTGCGCATTCTGCCTGGACAATGCCACATCAAGGTATCTCGTGAGCACATTTTCGAGGACTCGTACCAAGAGATCATGCGCCAGTCTCCTCATGATCTCAAGAAGCGCCTCATGATTAAGTTCGATGGTGAGGAAGGTTTGGACTATGGTGGAGTTTCCCGTGAATTCTTCTTCCTGTTGTCGCACGAAATGTTCAATCCTTTCTATGGACTGTTTGAGTATTCTGCTCATGATAATTACACTCTACAGATCAACCCGCATTCCGATGTCAATCCTGATCATCTCAATTATTTCAAGTTCATTGGCCGCGTGGTTGGCCTTGCAGTTTTCCACCGCCGCTTCCTCGATGCCTTTTTCATTTCCGCTCTTTACAAGATGATGCTGCACAAGAAGATTGTTGTGGAGGACATGGAAGGAGTTGACGCTGAGTTCTATAGAAACTTGGAGTGGACTCTGGATAATGATATTACTGATGTTCTCGACCTCACCTTCTCGGTAGAGGACGAGAGGTTCGGTGCCACCACCGTTATTGATCTCAAGCCTGGAGGAAGAGACATTCCGGTTACTAACGATAACAAGCTTGAATATGTCACCCTCATAACTCAGTGGAGAATTGAAAAGCGCGTACAGGAGCAGTTCCAGGCATTCATTACTGGTTTCAACGAGCTTATCCCTGAGGATCTGGTGAACGTTTTCGACGAACGCGAGTTGGAGTTGCTGATTGGTGGTATTTCGGAGATTGATGTTGATGACTGGAAAAAGCATACGGACTATAGAGGTTATTCAGAAAATGATGAGGTCATTCAATGGTTCTGGAAGTGCATTCGCAGCTGGGATGCGGAGCAAAAGTCACGTCTGCTCCAGTTTACCACCGGTACTTCCCGTATTCCTGTCAATGGTTTCAAGGATCTGCAGGGGTCAGATGGCCCTCGTCGGTTCACTATTGAAAAAGTTGGAAACTCTCAGAATTTGCCAAAGTCCCACACGTGTTTCAACAGAGTGGACCTTCCTCTCTACAAAGACTACGATACTTTGGTAAAGAAGTTGAGTATTGCTGTTGAAGAGACGGTTGGATTTGGACAAGAATAATGGGTTGGTTGCACTTTGGACGCATATATTTATCAAATACTTTCTGATGTAGCCTAAAGGTCTATCTTAATATGTACTTCATAAAATACTTAATTATCATACCAAGCGTACTTGTTTCAGCTTCATTGAAGCGAGGGGCTGCAATAGGTCACCCTGCGTCAGAACCTATGCATAACGCAGGACCCTGGCAATGCCTGATCGCCGTACTGGCGTGACATCATTGGTGAATTCTCGACAACTCAAGTAAGAGACGATGCTGTGGGCAATGAGTCGCCTGCTATAAACTACATCCGTATGTGAGAGCGATGATGTCATTCGAACACTTAGCTGGTCGCACAGCAATCAGTTGCAAGCTTCAAGTAGTGGTAGCGTCCTGACGTTTGTAGTTGGGGCCCCACTATGAAGATCTACATTTTGAGTTGAATTGACCACCAGACCCCACGCTCGCGATACAGACCCCGCTGTGGGATGCTCAATTTCTATTGGTACACTATTGATTCTGAGGTCGTGAGACGTCGCACATGTCGCCCCCGACGGTTAGGTCCAGCGTGAGGAATGTACTTGTTATGTTGTAAACCGTGAGGCGGTTGCATCGCAAAATTCGCGCAGGTTCAATTAATTGCGGCGTAGAGTGATCCTTCGTCTAGGTATATGCCTCTATGGAGTTTTATCGGGGCCCTAATGTAATTCAGCTGCAACCAGTAATGTCTTGCAGGATCATGCGACAGGCTCCTGAACGAGTAATCAAGACAGGCGCTGTTCACGAGGGTGTGAGTGCGTTGTATGCAATGTGGCGAGGCTGAACTTTTCTCGCAAACCGCTAAAGCTCTCGTGATTGTTCTCGCGGCTCAGCGGGTTTCAATTACCGTGCATAACGCGGTTCGATCAAATTTGGTTGGCAGCTAACCGGTCACGTGATCAATCGTCCTGCCGGTTAATTTGCCGCTAAAATGGTGTACATTAACTTACATGTCCAGGAGTTGGCCCAAAGAAACAGTCTACGCAATATTATTTTAGGGTCTCCCAATTGAGACATCTACTATCGAGGTTCTATAGGAGTGCTCTGCTGCAAGGCGGAGATCATTGACGTAGGCGGATAATCCGAAGATTGAGGGGTGGGGTCAAGTGACGAGAAGTCGCCGTCTAGTGGGTGGTAAGATTGGTCTTGCATAACGGTGTGGAACCATTATGCGCCGGTACATATTTACATTATGATCAAAGTCTGTATATTCTAAATTACAGTTCGTGAGTATACGCGCCCGGAGCAGAGCTGAGTTATGATATGGTCATAATTTGCAGGCAGGCTCCCGCAAATTTAGGAAGTTGCCGTGCTGCACGCTACATGCATGTAACTGCATAATGTGGGAAAAAAACTATCCGGTCAGGGGTGGCGCTGGCTTGGAGGATTATAATGAATGGGATGAGCTGCTATCTGTGCAGGAGCGGGCTTTTACAGTCGAGAAGGCTGTGGCACGGCACTTGCCTTTGAGGGAATAGGTGGTAAATCTTCGCCTGCATATCGAGGATCTGTTATGTAATCACAACAAGGCAGGCTCTAGCCAGACAACAAACCATTCTGGGCGGTCAGCGGGTGTTCTATTACCAATGGGAGCGCATTTGTGATGTTTTTACTGGTAATTTGTCTATTTCAAGCCTGATCTACCGCGATACGGCCGGCGCACACGAGCCGTTTCAGCGCTTGCAGCGTTCCCAACCCTCGAAAGTGGGGATTCTGCTGCATGGAGCACCCCGCAGCGGAAAATGCTATAAAACTCCCTGGGTCTACCCTTGCGGATTCTGTCAAAAGCTAGAATCCGCAGACATGGCAGGTATTCTCGAACAGTTCGCAGCTAGCGCCGCGAAAAAGGATGGATGGCTCAAAAACGGGAGAACACTTGCGGCCGGCACCGGTATCAAGCAAGCCATCAATTATGTGAAGGATATGAACCCAATTCTTCTACAACCCGGAACAGTGGCCCAGTTGGTGTCAACACTGCCTGGTCTTATGGGCGGCTACCCTACGAATACCACCCATGAGCAAGGTGTGGATGCATTCATGTTCTCGCTGTTTGCGGTTTTGTTCCTCGGCACCGCCTTCATCTGGTTGAACAACGTCTTCCGCGGTCATCATTTCTACCTTCACATTGGGTTGGTGTTCTTCTGCGCCGCTAAGATTATCGGCTACGCGCTTCGTTACCAGTGGAGTAAGGACATCACTCAGGTGGATATTGGTATCGCATCAACTGTCTTCATCGATGTAGCCCAGCTGGTGATTCTTAGCATGAACCATGTGTTTGCTCACCGTATTTTCACTTGGCGTCACCCTGAGACAGGTAACTCGTGGTGGCTCAACCTGGTGTTTGATATCATGTACTTCTTCGTTGTGATGATTATCATCATGGCTATCATCGGCCAAACCATGCCGTACACTATGTTCTTGACCCCCCACGGCCTCAAGGTCACCCAAAATGTTACCATGGCCGCAGCGATCCTCAACTTGGTGTATTCCCTGATTCCCTTCCAGCTTGTCATGGCTGCGTACATGTTCAAGCCTGGCAAGTTGACTGCTGAGCCCTGGAAGAAGCGTCAGGAGGGTAGCATCCTTCCTCCCGTTTACCAGGCCAATTGGATTGAGAGCACCAACATCTTTTACTACGTTCCCCGCGGTGCACAGAGCCACGTCTATAAGGATGAGCCCGCGGCCCAGGCAATTCGCGTCATCCCCACCCGTGAGGCTCCCTCTGATGGCTTCCACGACACCCACAACGAGCCATTGACTCACCCCAAGTCTCCTAGCATCTTTACTGCGATTGCGATTGTGTTGTTCAGCTCAACCATCTTTTTGCTCAATACATGTTTCCGTGTTGCTGCGGTGTTTGGAACCTACTATGGGGACCACGCAGTCGCTGGCGCCCCCACTCAGTCCAAATCTGACAGGAACGTGTGGACCTGGAAGTCCGATTTCTTCCCGTTCAAGCCCGAGTGTATTTGGGTGTTTTACGGCGGTCTTGAGGCTTTGGTCGTACTACTCTTCCTGGTGATGCGCGTGGATCTCCGCTTTTACATTCCTGATATGCCCAGGAGTGCGAAGAAGAACCCCCATCCCTACTCTGGAAGTGACTACAATGAGCCCAAGTCAAATCTGGATGCCAACCTGGATGGAACCTACTAAATGGTCAATATTTAATTGCTTTACGTCATGTAATTTCTATTAATTCTGAAGTTTCAATATGCTTGCTAGGGCCACGCAGTACTTAGCTGCTCCGCATCCACCGTAGTTAGTAATGGACATCCTCATCGGGCTCAAGACCAAGGACGAGGTTATTCTGATCACTTCAAAGGCCCTGTCTCGGGGAATCTCTATTCTAAAAGCAGACGATGTCAAAGTCACTACGCTGAATGACCAGACCGCAATGGCCTACACTGGCGAGGCCGGCGATACTGTGAACTTTGCCGAGTTCATCAAGGCCAACGTCCAGCTCTACGGGTTCAGAAACAGCTTCCCCATGAGCCCCCACGCTGTGGCTGCGTTCACTCGCACTGAGCTCGCCAAGTCACTGCGTACCCGCAAGCCGTTCCAGGTCAATGTCCTGATCGGCGGATATAACAAGGAGCCGGCTCTCCACTGGATAGATTATCTTGGTTCTAACGTGCAGCTTCCGTACGCGGCCCACGGGTACGCCTCTTACTATATTTTGGCGACTTTGGACCGGTTCTGGAAGGAGGGCCTCACGCTCGACGAGGGTCTCCAACTGGCGGCTAAGTGCGTAAGGGAGCTGCAAACCCGCATGCCCATCGACTTCAAAGGCTGCAGTGCCACTGTGATTGGTGAGTCGGGCATCCGCGACGTCGATCTTCCAAAATTGGGCCCTCTCCCCGTGCCCGGAGTACCGGGGGCCAAGGCCCAGGCTGAAGCTGAATCCCACCAGGATGTTGCCATGCAGGCATAAATTATGTATAATATAGCTATAGCTATTGTTTAACGGCCTATATTGGCTGGGAGCGAGCTCGCTGGCTCGTCGTGAAATCAGATTTACTGTCGCAGATACTTGCATATTTTCACGACAAACCGCTGAACTCAGTGCCCCACGTCTCACTCTCGACATCCACAGTCATCAGCCGATGCGGACTAATCCACGGCAGAACCCAACTGGGAAGCGGAGGCTCTTGTCTCCAGACCGATTCGTTGCCCAGCAATTGGCCGCCGCGGGCCAGGGGGAGTTCCTCAGACAAGAGGACCTTTTCGAAGAGCCAGACGCAAGGACAGAAGCCGAGGACAACGTCGATATCGAGCTCAAGAACCAGCTTCCTTTGTTTCTTCGGTCTGGCGAGACTGAGCAGACTCAGTCTACCGCAAATGACGGCCCAAAATTCCTGGTACAGCCCCATGGGTCAATGGCGCAGACGATCTCGAGATCGCGGGAGCTGGCCTTGAAACGGCAGGCAAACAAGTCGCAGAGCGGCTTCGCAGGGTCCGATTTGCCGGCCCCCCACAAAGAGAGCATTGAAAAAGATGATGTGTTACCATCACCTCGCGGAAACGCTCAAAAACAGCTACCGGTTGAGCTGTACAAGCAACAAGTACTGGACGTGGTCGCAAAGAACCGGGTAGTTATCATACAGGGTGACACGGGGTCGGGCAAAACCACCAAGATTACCCAGTATTTGCACGCCGAGTACCCAGGGATTGTTGCTTGTACCCAGCCTCGACGAGTCGCTGCAATATCCATTGCTAAGAGAGTGGCCGGGGAAATGAGCACTGAGCTCGGGCGACTAGTAGGATACAATGTTCGATTCGACAACATGTCCGGCTCAGATACTAAAATCAAGTATATGACAGATGGTATGCTACAGAGAGACATTCTAGCCGACCCATTGCTTCGAGGATACTCTGTGGTGGTGCTTGACGAGGCCCATGAGCGCACAGTAGCCACAGACGTGTTATTCGCTCTTTTGAAAAAGACTCTATCGCTCAGGTCGGACCTCAAAGTGGTAGTGACATCTGCGACGATTGACGCAGAAAAGTTCTCCGAATACTTTGACAACTGTCCTGTGCTCAAAATACCCGGCAGAAGCTACCCTGTTGAGATATTCTATGAGCAAACTCCCCAACTAGACTATTTCGACTCAGCGCTAACCAAGGTAATGTCTATTCACATGAGCCAGGAACAAGGAGATATTCTCGTATTCATGACTGGCCAGGAAGAGATTGACGCCTGCTGTAGAGCCCTCGCGGAGCGAGCTCATGAACTTGATGCTATTCTTGACGTGAAGTTGCTGATACTTCCTGTTTACAGCGCGCTACCCAGTGATGTCCAAGCCAGAATTTTTGAGCCTACACCAGCTGGTTTCCGCAAGGTGGTTTTCGCAACGAATATTGCCGAGACAAGTATTACGATAGATGGCATCAGGTACGTCGTCGATCCTGGACTGGTTAAGGTGAATATTCATGATCCAAAAACTGGGATGGAGCTTCTCAAAGTGGTGCCCATCTCAAAGCAACAGGCGGCGCAAAGGGCCGGTCGTGCGGGTCGCACTGCCCCTGGAAAATGTTATCGGCTGTACACAGCATCCGCTTTTGAGAATGAAATGTTAGAAACAGCCGTTCCTGAAATTCAGCGCCAGTCAATGTCTATGACTGTACTCCTACTTAAGGCTATGGGGATCGATAACGTTTTGGGTTTCGAGTTTCTTGACAGACCCTCTGCTCAATCGATAATCTCGGCTTGCCAGGATCTTTTCTTGCTAGGAGCTTTGAACGACGACGGCAGCATAAGTAAGCTTGGCAAGACCTTGGCCCAGTTCCCGATGAATCCTGAAATGGCCAAGGTGCTATTGGAGTCTGTTGAGAAGAATTGTGCCAGCGAAGTATTGACGATTATCGCGATGCTTGATTCTCCCAACGTATTTGTTCGTCCAAAAACTCCAAAAGAACAAAAAATAGCCGAATCCAAAAAGCATCAGCTGGCTGACTCCTCTGGAGATCATCTAACGCTTCTAAATGTGTTTCAACTATGGATGCACAAGCGTCAGTCGTTCAAGTGGTGCGTGCAGCACTATGTCAATAGTAAGTCGCTACAACGGGCCGTGCATGTGCGTCAACAGCTCGAAGGAATTCTCAAGCGCTTGCATCTCAAGATCACCTCCAGCAACGATAAGGAAGCTGTGCTCCGGGTGCTATGCTGTGGGTTCTTTAAAAATGTTGCCAGACAAGGTGGAAAAGGTTTCAAAACGATAATTAATCAAACTGAAGTGAGCATACATCCATCCTCTGTCCTCTTTGGGAAAAAGCCTTCCTACGTGTTGTACGACACCTTGCTGATCACCAGTAAAGAATACATGAGCTGTGTCAGTATTATTAGGCCAGCGTGGTTGCTTGAGTATGCGCCCCGGTTTTATCAGGAGCTACGAGACAAGCGGAATCTGAAGGAAAGTGTGGAGCCTCTTTTCAGCAAACGATCGCGACATACAGACGATTGGCGAATTAGTTCCCAGAAAAAGCATGTGAAATTTGAGAGTAAACGGTTTTAATGAACTCTGTTTATTTAATAGCAGAGCATCACTGGATAGAAACTATAAATCAATTAATGCAAATCTTAAATTACATGTCGTAAATCGTTACAAAATAAAAAAGGAAGAGTTAGTTTAGGACGTATCCTTGAGCTCAATATACGTCTCAAACAGTGAGAGGTCGATAGGAACATCAGTTCCTGTTGCGTTCTCCTCAATAAGATCGAACGGCCACACCTCTAAGTTTGTGTAAGCATCCTGCGAACGCGAGTACATTTTGAGGCCATCCAGCGAAGTCTTGTTACAGAAACTGGGAACTGACGCATTTGCGCTCCCTTCGTTTATGATGTTAATCGCATCCACAATCATCGCTGAAAGTTCAGGGGTTCGCTGGAAAACGGATGTATTCAGGCACTGTTTCAATAGTTTAATGGTTGTCGAACACATATTAGAGCTGCAAGTGGCTGTGTCGAATTCCGTGATAAGCAGTTTGAGCAGTAGCTTCACAGTGGTGCAGATAGCATCTGCGGTGATATCTGAGGTCATGCAGAGCTGGACTACATTGGCCAAGTAAGAAAGTAGCCTTTCGCCATTAACGACTGTGACCTCTTCCGATGCGTCGTTCGAAAATGCCTCCAAGGCATCAATGATCTGTGAAATGTGCACCGCAAGAGGGTGGGGAACTGGGCTGGATAAGAACTCGCTTTTGCAAGCGTCGTATATTGCCCTGTTAGTTTCAGGGCTGAGCCAGGAAAACACACACTTCCACACAGTCTGTGCACTAGTGGGGACTCGTCCTGACTTTACCACCTTGAGAACAATCCCGGCTACACTTTCTGGCGCCATATCAGAAAACAATAGCCAGACACCAAACCTGCAGAATCCAACGTTGTACGGATTGCAGCGCTCCAAGGTTGTGAAAAACCTGTCTTCGACAGAGGCATCAGTGTCTCTAATACGAAGAGTCTCTGCAACCATCTGGCCCAGAACTGGTTTGTTTCCAGGAGAATCTGCGACTTTCCTAAGCATTACTGCGCAGTCGTCTGGATCGTAATGAGTGCACTGGATGATAGCACGCACTGCAATGCACAGGCGTTCGCAATCGTGAAGTCTGCCCAGAAACTCCAAGATTGCATTATGATCACCATAGTAGATATAAAACTCTCGGGTGTAGGCCAAGCTCGTGGATTCCGCATAAGACAAGGGAATCTTGCATGGGCTTCGTGCGAAAAGGATTGTGAATAAGGCGTCATTGTTCTTGTCAATCAAGCCAGTGTATGTATCGCTCAACGACAGGCAATTATTTGCGATACACCTAACAGCAAATTCTGTATTGATATTAGGATTCTTGGCGACATACTCACCGACCTTTTTGACGAAGAGAGTGCACTGCTGGGCGAAGACTTTCTTGAGTTGTAAGATCTCGGAAATATCTTCAGTTGACATTGCTTTCTCGATCAACGAGTCCGCAGAAACGTCAACATTGCCAGCAAGCTCATCTTCCAGGGATTCAGGAGACATATTTGGTCCTTGCAAACGAAGAGCACGCACTGTATCTAAGAGTCTGATAGTGTGCGTGTTCCTTGTTGATGCCTGTAGAATCTTGATGGAGGATTCCAGCGTCGTAGTTTGCTCGAACTCTAGCCCCGTCCTGGTGGCCTGGTCAACAGCATGTTGTACTAGTGCATCAACAACATTCATGCTAACCCAGTAGAAGCAGTTGATGTTCATCACTCTCCTGAGGCGATATGTGAGGGCTGGGGAGTCTGTCATACTGAGGAACATCCACAGCATTTTAAATAGTGCAAACTTGTTTCGTAGTCTGTTAAACACCCATACCATGTTGTCGAAATAGACTACGTTGACGCTGGCGATATCATTTCGGAGTTTGTTCTTTATGAGGGCGATCAGAGCATCTGAGAGTCTGAGTTCAAAGTCGCGGGTCATTGAAGAAGGGAACATCTCTTCCTTGAGCTCAGTGGAAGTAGACAATGTCTCAGCCAGTTGGTTGACCCGGTTGATGTCTGTGAGTACGTCCTCTCGTAGTAGCATACGCGCCTGGCTCTGCAGAGCCCTGCTGAGGTAGAGATACGGGAGGTTGAGCAAGATGTTGCTCTGCACCTTTTGCTGAGGGGAGGGTAAATGCATGACTCCCGATGCGATCAGCCGGCGAAAGTATGTCTCGATAGAAAACATGTTTGCTTTATAAAGCCATGCGATGAGGCAGTAAACTGATCGGTTGCAGAGGCCTTCGTCCAGCGAGGTGAGAAACGAGGAGAAATTATCGCTGATGGGGGTTGAGGACGCCAGTGCCTGACAAACGTTGAAGCAGGCATATACTGCCATGTCGCAATCCCTTTCTGCGACCCATGAGAACATGTAGTTTAGAATCGAGGTGCTAGAAACTTTGAGTGTCCGTAGGTCATTAATCAGGGTGGTGATGCTATAGTTTGCCCGTAAGCTGCTCAGGATAGTTCCAATTTTTGTCGCGGCGGACCATTCTTTTGGAAGAGCGTACTTATCGGTGGGTGTGACAATGAACACGTTGTTGCGGGCACTCAAAGTGTCCAGCTGGGCTAGGAAGTCATCTGTGTCCCAGCCCTCTGGGTCCCCAAAGAGAGCGTCCTGAATGTTTTCTGTTGCTCTTCGTAGATTAGATTCTAGAGCCGGCCACAGCTCAGGATACACAAAGGCTTCAGATGATGACTGGAATAATCGCAAAAGCAGAGAGTCGAGGCCATGCAAGAGCTCAACCGCGCCCTTGTTAATAGTCTCGTAGCGGGTGCACAAAGCCTTGAGTACGTGCTTGATCATGCGCTTATTTGTCTGTAGAGAGGGCCAGATCATATTAGTTAACAGCAGCAGCACCGGCACTCTCCGGATATCTGCAGTCTCCAGGCTCTGCGTTAGCCAGTTATTAAAGTATTGGGTGTCGATGAGACTCTCCTGCAGCAGCTGGATGGCTAGGGCCACTGCATATGTGATTTGGGCATCCCACCGTTTGACGAGGTCAGGGGTTGGGTTTTGCGGGAACCTGTCCATGCTAGTCTCGACGAAGTCTATTACGTCGCTTGTCCAATCCTGAAGCCATTCGATCTCGGCAGCTTTGCCTTTATCTTTGGGCTCACGGGTGTGTTTTCGCTTGAGGGTCTTGAGCTCAGAGGCACCCACGCATTTGATGAGCCACAACGCCCTGCCTATCGGCACCTTCTTTTTGTACAGCTGCCCCAGCAGCACCTTGCCCTTGAGATCGTGAGGGACGGTTCGGCCGAGCTTTCTGAGAGGAATGCTGGGGTTGGCCAACTCTGAGAGCCACGCATCTCGCCGGGACTCGGTGATCATGACTCTGGGCGGAGGTTTGAAGGCAGACGGCATGTTTATCCTTCTGCTGGACTCTCTGATGTGCATGGCGTTGGTCAAAAAGTACGATAACGCAGGCAGAGCCGTCCAATGCTTGAGTAGAGGGACCATCATATTTGGTCCCCCGCAAGATGCCTGCTCGTTTTTGACCTGGGGGGTGTATGTGATGCCGTGCTGGATAGCATCTGAGCTGATGGGATCGGGCTCTGGGGACCAGTAGCATACGTCTGGGGGGGATTTCGATATGAGACCTAAAATATTTGGACTATCTCCGCTGGACTCGCGGCCAGCGTTTGATTCCAGGTCCATGTGGATGGCAGTAATGTGAATATCTCGTCTTGCGTCACGTGGGTCAAAGTGAGTGAGCCTTTTCTGGTTGCCTCGGAGTGGTAAGCGGTGGAGCAGCAGGCTAAAGTAGAGGCTTGGAAGGTATGTAGTAGCACGCTGGGGGCATGGCTAGTATTTCTAACACTAATGAATATAAAAATTAGATTATATTAGCCCAGAGTGTGTTTCAAGCGGAGTAGCCCTATCACCTGCAACCGCTGCATGCTCGCCTAGCAACCGATTAGTGATATGGAGCTATGCACCAGTCTGGAGAAGATTGATCTGGCAGATATCCATTTGAGAAAACCCAGAGAACTATATAGAAACGCATGGGGTCAGAAATTTGCCCGGGTCGCCCGGAAAGCCTGAGGTACGGATGCCGCACCCTGCATTCGTCACTGTCAACAAACTCTATTGGTGGGGCACACCTGAATCGATCTGCTTCATCACTAAGCGAAGCAGGGAACGGGTGATGCGTGCACGTCTAGGGGTGTTTGTTCGGCGAGCAGGGGCCTCCGCCGCTGGGTAGCGCCTGAGCTGTAGTGCTATCTGATACTGATGCATGAGTGCCAAGCACTCCACATTAATACTGGTAGAGTGCTTAGCATACCTCAGCGATGGATTTTAGATTTAATTGTTGTCGCGAAGGCATTTCTGGGGGGCCAGTCCAGAGTGGGGTGCATCTTGCGAACCATGTTACGGCAACCGCTAATTGCGATTTTATTTTTCACTCTGCGAGATTCCACGGACGCTGGCTTATGCGGGTCGAAGAGTATTCTCCCCCGCGGTGGCGCACTGGTCGACGAAGCGATTTGTGCCGCGGCGTCTAATAAGTGCTCGGTGGAGTGCTCTCGAAATTCGTGCCCGGATCAGCCAGATAACGGTCGGGTCTCCGCCCCACCGCTGCGAGTGCCGGTTACGGCATAATGTGGCGCGATTGAGTCTTTCATGCGCCCGAGCTGCATATCACGCCACAGAAGGTAACACATTGTGGCGGAGAGTCACATCAGCTCCCGCCGCCACTTCCTTTACTTGTGCTACTCACCGCATATCAGATTTCCAAACACATAACGACCTACCCCGAAGCCAGCAAATGTCTACCGGAGCAAGAAAGCGGCTCATGCGTGATTTCAGGCGCATCCAGCAGGATCCCACTAGTGGCGTCTCTGCTAGTCCTGTGCCGGACGATATTATGAAGTGGAATGCCGTGATCATAGGTCCCGACAGCACTCCGTTCGAAGACGGGACGTTTAAGCTGGTGATGCAGTTCGACGAGCAGTATCCGTCGAAGCCTCCTAGCGTCAAGTTCGTTTCCGAGATGTTCCATCCGAACGTGTACCCGAGCGGGGAGCTGTGTGTGGACATCCTTCAGAACAAGTGGAGCCCGACCTACACCGTAAGCACGTTGTTGACCAGTATCCAGAGTCTGCTAAACGACCCCAACACCAGTTCTCCAGCAAACGTTGAAGCGGCGAACATGTACCGCGAGCACCGCAGTCAATACACGAAGAAGGTTCGGGAAACCGTTGAAAAAAGCTGGGCCACCTGAATATTTATTACAAGTCATTTAGCATCTGTATAGAATACGCAGTTCTTACATGCATCCTTTGGTCCGCACAGTGTCCCCTTTTTGCGCTGATCTTTTGTCGCCTGCTTGTAGAAATAGCGTAGCGTGATTGTTCGCGTCGCGACCGCCATTTCATTTACTTGCAGGTCTCGGATATTTCACTGCACGCAGGTTAGGGCTTGCAAAAAATCAAACATTCGATACTATCGCAAAATGACCCCGGCGCTTCAGTTCGAAGTGCTAGCGAAGTGCTCGACGACTCGGGCTCGAGCATCTCGCATGGTGCTGCCGCACGGGCCGGTCAAAACCCCAGTCTTCATGCCGGTGGGAACTCAGGCCTCCCTCAAGGGCCTAACTCCAAAGCAGCTCAAAGACCTGGGATGCGAGATCTTTTTGAATAATACCTATCATCTTGGCCTCAAGCCGGGACAGGATGTTCTCGACGAAGTGGGGGGTGCCCACAGACTGCAAAACTGGGATGGTAACATCTTGACTGATTCAGGGGGATTCCAGATGGTCTCGTTGACCAAACTTGCGACCGTGACCGAGGAAGGCGTCGAGTTTTTGAGCCCCCACGATAATACCCCGATGCTGTTGACCCCCGAGCATAGCATGAGTCTGCAAAATAGCATAGGGAGCGACATCATGATGCAGCTCGACGATGTCATTCCTGCCCTCAGCACCGGCCCCAGAATTGAGGAGGCGATGTGGAGAAGTGTCCGTTGGCTCGACCGCTGCATAGCCGCACACAAAAACCCTGACACTCAGAACCTGTTCTGCATCATCCAAGGCGGGCTCGATACCGAGCTGCGCAAGATCTGCTGTGCCGAAATGGTCAAAAGAAACACTCCTGGCATTGCAATCGGCGGGCTCAGCGGAGGCGAGGCCAAGGATTTGTACTGCAAAGTGGTCTCGACATGCACCGCGATTCTCCCTGAGAACAAGCCGCGGTACTGCATGGGAGTTGGTTACGCAGAGGACCTGGTGGTGTCTGTAGCGCTTGGGGCTGACATGTTCGATTGCGTGTACCCCACCAGGACTGCCCGCTTTGGAACAGCTATCACCACTCATGGAACTATAAATCTGAAAAATGCAAAATTTCGAGACGACACCCGGCCTATAGAAGATGGCTGCGGGTGCCCCGTCTGCAAGCCCAAGGAAAACGGCGGGTTTGGCATCACAAGAGCATATCTTAATTTGGGCATCACTAAAGACACAGTCGCTGCTCACTTTCTCACTCTACACAACACATGGTACCAGCTTGAACTGATGCGCTCGATACACGCTAGCATTCTCGAGGACAAGTTTCCTACCTTTATCAAAAACTTTTTCTACAACTGGTATAACGGTGAAACTGACAAGTACCCCCAGTGGGCGATTGACGCCCTTAATTCCGTGGGAGTAGATCTGTACTCTCCAAAAAAGCTTTAGTAACCGTATAGTATATAATTCAGATCCTCTTTGCTGAGCTTGGCTTGTTTTTCTGCTGACAGTAGGTTCCTCGCCAGCGCTCGCTTCTTGTCCTGAATAGTAAACGTGCGCTCCTCCATCGTGCCTAGAGTTCTCATTTCGTATACGTCAACTTTCTTAGTTTGGCCAATGCGATGAACTCGGTTGATCGCTTGGTCTACAATCATGGGATTCCACCACGGTTCAAACATCACCACCTGCGAGGCGCAGATAATATTGATCCCTACTGCCGCACAGTTGAGCGAACATAGGAGTACAGGAATGTCCTTTGTGCTGAATTCCTCCAGGATTTTCTTGCGAGAATCCGGCGATAGCTGTCCATCATAGATGCGGCATGCAATATTTTCCTTGTCTAAGGCTTTGGCAAAGAGTCGTAGCATTCGAGCGTAAGACGAGAATATAACTGTCTTTCTTTGGGGATCTTTTTTCAAGATCTTCAAAACGGCACTGCTCTTGGAACTAATTGGAGTGCTCTCTGGGACATCATCATTATCTGAGAGCGACATGAAATCAAGATCGCTTACAAGAGCAGATATATCATCCTTCGGCGTGTCCTCCTTCTCTGGCGTTTTATTCTCCTCTTCTTTCGGAAGCAGAGCGATATCGTCACAGGTTTGCCGTAATCTCGTAAGAATTTGTACCACCATCGCGCCGTTCTTGCCTCTACTGAGAAGTTGTTTCATCCAATCGTCGTAACAAGCCTTTTCAGTTTTGTTGAGTGTCACATCGCCATAGTGCTTCGTACACTCTGGAAGTTTGACAACCTCCTGGCGACGTCGAATCATTAGTGTATGTAAGATGTTCCTCAGTAGAACTAGAGACTGCTCGCTTCTTGGGCCGTTCTTCTTTATCGGGTCAGATATGTCGTGTTTCCAGTGTTGTTTATCTGTATATGGCTCGACCTTGATGAAGCGGAATAACGAAAATAGGTCATCCACAGTGTTGTGAGTGGGGGTGCCAGTAACTGCCCACCTTCTTCCATCGCTTTTCAGAGCCGACATTGCTTTCGATAACTGGGTTTCTGGGTTGCGGAATTGATGTGCCTCGTCCGCAATAAGTCTGAACCAACTAGTGGAGAAAAGTGGAGGGAGATCATCTATTTTTTTGAACTCACTCAAAACAGTATCATAAGTTGTCACGACGACATCATATTTTTGGAGATCTTTGACGTTTTTGGCCCGCTTCGGACCCTGGTAGTGAGTGACCGAAAGAGTTGGCGCTTTGTTTTTGATCTCCTCAACCCACTGGAACATTACCGCTAAAGGAGCGATAACCAGAGTACTACTATTCTTGGTCTCGTTCTTATTAGGTCTCGTTTTCAGAATGAGAGCGATAGACTGTACTGTTTTCCCGAGGCCCATATCGTCGCACAGCATTCCTCCACTCACTTTATCATTCTCACGTTTCAGCAAGAACTTTACACCAGCAACTTGATGAGGCATCAGCTTGGGTAAAAGACCTGGTACATCTAACTGCTCGTCCTCCTTCTTCGTTTCTTTCTCGTTCTCAATGGTTAGGCTGTCAAACAGTTCCTCGAGCTTCTCGATCTTATTTGTGGCCATCCCCTTGGACGATGAAAAGTGTCGTGGAGCCCTAGATTGCACGTTCTTCAATGGCTTTAATTGAGATGTAGGTGGTGCAATGCTTTCAGCTCTGCGCATGTCCTTGATATCAATCTTCGACTCCCATTCAGCAGATTTAGGATCCATTGGCTCTATGGATATGTTCTTCCATGACTGTAATGCCTTTGGCTTCTGTGTGGCCGCTTTTGTGGGACTAGACTCTGTTCCTCTAGGTTTATTTTTAGGGTGTGAGGCGACCTTTGTAGGGCTCAATGTTATGGCTTCTGCTTTTTCGACTTGTTTCCATGGACTCTTTGGAGCCGGTGGGATTTCTAGTGGCCTTTCATCTTGTTTAGGTGTGTTTTTTCCCGGTTTTTCAATTGGCCTGATAGCCGGAGAGGCAACAACCTTTGGTTTGTCTTTAAACTCTCCCCCGGATACCTCAGTACCTTTTGGTTTGGGTTTAGAGTTCTTTTTCGGTATAAAAATGGACATTCACGCCGAATAAATCTGAGATTGGGTTGCAACGATAATTATGTATTTGTTTACAGGCCTGCATGTGTGTGGCGAACGCCACTGAAGTCTAGCGAAGTCTATTGTGTGTTTATTCAGTACATCAAACTAAACGTTGATTATTGTGTTTATTCGAGCTCTCAACAGTCTTGCAAGATGCGTTATGCTCAATTAAGCTGTCCAACTATGTGTGCTAATCAAGTTACTCAGGCCCGTCCCGGCAGTAACACATGCACAAACTACACTACATGTCTTGAACATAAACAATAAATTGTTGACATATACATATACGTAGAGCGTTAGTCTACAGGTAACTCGAGATCACACTGCTTCACCTGGTCGTACAGCTTGGACGCTGAAGAGTCGACATAAGAGAAGAATTCGCAGACCTGCTTTGCGTTCTGCGCATGGCGCTGCAGCTCGTCACGTTGTCTGCTTTGGGATTCTATCTCCGATTGGAATGCGGAACGCACGTCTTGGGCTGGAAACTTGAGTACCTTGCGGCACTCAGTGGAGATGCGGTTAGCATTAGTGCCAACATAGCCAAGCTCATCGATCTCCAGAGCGACCTTTCTGGCAATTTTACGTGGAACGGTACGAGGCACCTCGTTGATAATCAGGAAACCCAGCGCAACAACCGCGGCGGCTATTGCTGGAAGAATCATCTGCTTGAATCGAGGGAAGCTTACCCAGTTGGCGAAGTGGAGAGAAGCCTTGACAGCAGGAGATCCCAGGACCAGCTGGGTACCACCAACGACCGAAAACAGCGTAAGAGTGTTACTCCATGTGCTGGCAGAGTTTGCAATTAACGCCGACTTGGATGCCTGAAGAACCGGAAGAGGCTTTTCAAACGCTGTTGTGACGTCCAGGAAATCAGTAAGAGAGAGTTCAGCCTTGATATGGCGGCCGAGGTTATCGCGCTTCCGGCTGAACATGGCACTTTGCTGGAATACCTTGGAGAATGCAGGCTTTTCTCCTACGTGAAGGACACCCAGGCCCTTGATTGCGTCAACCGCCGCAGCTGTGACTCCGCGGGCATTCTCCTCACAGGCGTGGACGGCTTCTTGGATTTTCTCGACAATGACTTTGCGGGTTGCGATAGCATAATTGAAAACATCCAAAATACCATTATACTCCACAACCGGTGCATCGCCGACACTGTCAACGACGCTTTGCAGATACGAGACGCTTTGAGTGTACACACTGTGACTCAAGCGCTCTATATCCTTGTCCATTTGTTCAGAGACTTGTGCGCATTCGGAAATAGACTTATCCAGAGTGGGGTTTAGCTTTGATAATTGACCAGACAGCTCTTCGTACTGAACGCCAGCATGAGAAACGTTTGCCTTTGAAAGGATAACCAGATCGCCGAGAGTATTTGTCAAATAATTTCTCGCGGGCGCCAATTTGGAGATGGACCGCTTTTCCAATACGAAATTCCGAAGTCTAGCTTCTAGCTGATCGAAATCAGGTGAGTCTGGACCGTGGGGATTGTCATCAGGATCAACCGGGTCATTGTTCGAGTTTACGAAGTGGACAAAGTCGCCGGCACCCTTGTGAGTTTCCGGCACCAAGTCGCGGATCTGGTTCATGATACGAGTTTTGCATCTGCCCTTGTCTCTGATTTTATCGTAATTGTTCACCACGATAAACACCAGTGACTTTTCACGAGAGGTATTCTCAACAAACTCTTTTGAGGACTGTGTAAAGTGGTTCTCTGCCGACACGACGAATATTACAAGGTCAATTTCTTCCTGACGACCAAACACTTCAGTTGTGGTATTGACGTCAACATTCAGACCAGGGGCGTCGATCAAGCAGGTATCTACGATGCCATTGCACAGAATCGAGTGAGCTGGGTCTCTCTTGTCGTGCAGATAGACCTTCAAAAGTGACCAGGTCTGATCTTCGTGAACAAGGTGGTCCAGGTCGTCGAGGGAGAAAATCTTGTAGGTAGTAAGATCATCTCTGGCGTAACGCTTGCCCATCTTAACCGCATGGACTTCCTCACGCTTATCATTTTGACTGTAATCTATTACCTCGCAGAAAACGTCAGTGCAGGGTTGTTGATCTACTGGTAGCACATTTCGGCGCAACAACGCATTACAAAGAGAGGATTTTCCTGCATTCAGATCACCTGTGATAAGCACATGTGAGCTGGTGTTTTCAATACGCTCTCGAAGCTTGAATGAATGACTGATGGCCCTGCTCAGCAACTGGTTAAGCATCTGGCCCAGATTCTTATCGAACATGGAAGAGCCGACATGGGTATTGCCTAAACGGATATCGAGGTCCAACACATGGAATTTCTGGTCAAAAGGATAGAACACGTCCTTATTATCAGCGAATTTCTGCACTTCTACCAGCAAGTCGATTTGCTGGGTCAGCCAGCGTTCCAGAGACAGCCGGTTTTCATTATAGTGAAGCGATCTCATTTCTGTGTTTAACTGTTCCTGTGATCCAAAGCTAAGCGATCGTTTATTTCCTCGAGTGGAGTTGAGCATTGTTAACATTCCATCCATTGCTACCACATCCGGCTTGAGAGCCTCTTTAGGAGGCCGATCGGTACTGGACCCGGGCTTTGGGTCCTCATCGTCAATGTTTCCGCCTTTCGGATCCTTCTCAACCATGAGAAATGCAGTCAGGCTCCGAGACCAGCCTTTTGTAATGGTCACGTGATACCCAGAGAATTATTGCTACGGGTTCGGAAGATAGAAAGTGAGGAACAATAAATAATCTCAGTAACGTATTTCCAATAGGTGCAGGAGGATCTCAACTACGCTTGCGTATACAGTAAATACTTTGGGAAAGGGCCTTTGGAGGAAATCTTCAAGAAAACATTCAGAGATTGTATAGATTTAAATTGTTTATATATCACGATTCGTGCTGCCTAGGAGACCTCAGATACGGTTTGTGCTTGGTGACCTAATGAATGGGGTTTTCGCTATAAAAAAACCTGTAGGGCCAACTTCACAGGACGTTGTTGGCAGGCTGAAAAGACTATTTACCCGCTCACCAGAATACTTGAATGAATTGAAAAGCCAGCCTCCGCAAAGATTTAAAGGGAAGAAGGCCAAGAGAACCCAGTGGATCAAGATCGGTCACGGGGGCACATTAGATCCCCTAGCCAGCGGTGTATTGGTTATTGGAGTAGGATCAGGGACTAAAAAACTTCAAAGTTACCTGGGCAACTGCTCCAAGACGTACGTAGCCACGTGCTTGTTTGGCTGCTCAACGACCACATACGATAGTCAGGGAGCGGTTCTTGGTTGGAGTAATGTAGAGCACCTCACTGACGAGCAAGTACAGAAAGCACTGGGAAAGTTTGCTGGTAAAATAAAACAGTGCCCTCCAGTGTTCAGTGCTCTCAAGATGGATGGAATGCCCCTTTATGAGTACGCACGTAAGGGGATCAAGCTTCCTCGGCCAATTGAGCCTCGAGAGTGCGAAATTTCGTACCTCAAAGCATCAGCACTAAAATGGGACCACGATTATGTGTTTCCCGACAAGCCAGCATCAGAGTCTGAGAAGAACTTCGCCAAGGAAGTCACTGGCGATGATTTGCCTCAGGATGAGCAAGTCGCTCAGGGTCCCATACTTGACATTGAATTCTCCGTCTCCTCTGGAACGTACATCAGAAGTCTTATTCACGATTTGGGCCGCGAACTTGGGGTCCAAGCGCACATGGTGAAACTGACTCGTGAGACCCAAGGTGACTGGGAACTTGGCAAGAACGTTCTCCCTCTAGAGCTTTTCGATTGCGCCCATGACGTGTGGTGGCCATTATTGGACACAGTTTTGAAAGAGGGGCCCAAGAAAGACATATCAGCGGAGCTAGAGAAGGTTCAGCTGATGATCGAGGCTGCTGTACATAAAGAGAACGATTCCGATGGAGTCAGTACGAACCAAGAGCAAAATGCAGAATAGTTCATAGAAAATTATGGGAATAAATAAACATCTATAGTGTGAGCAGACAAAGGAAGAAAGCAGATGCAAACAAGAGGAAATTCGGCTGGAGCCAAGTGCCTCTGCTTTGATTGTAGAGGGCTCCCGGATAGCTACAAGTGATGGTGCCATTGTTTGAAAAGAACCCATACGATTCCCGCAGAAGTGGATCAGATGGGCAGCCGAATCCCAATGAGACTGGGCATTTACGAACCATCCCATAACACAGCTCAGCACACGGCAGAATTTCCTTATAGGCTCCAGGGCGGATCACAGTATCTATCATTGGGTTTCTGCTTTGGCCGGCCTCTCGCAAGGCCAGCCAGGTTGAGTTGTCATTAAGGTCTGCGCAGCGAGGGATCGTTGTAGTGCACAACCAGGACTTGTAGGCATCTTCGCAATCGCCGCATGTAAAGAACGGGGAGAACCTATCGACTGGGTCGGCATCACAGTTGATCTGGGCGATGGACCGCGTAAAGTTGACATAGAGATCTTCCGCCATTTTGTCATAAAGGGCCGACAACGCCTCTGGAGAAAATGATGAGGCATTGCCGGGGACCGCAAACGCGAGCGAGTCACAAAAGGACATGTTATAAACCACCTGGCACGACTCTGAGGATTTTGTGGTGAAGCTCACAGAGTCGAAGATGTACCCCCCTGCGTATCCAGGGAGGGGGGGCAGGCCCATGTGTGCGACGTACTCGGAGCTTTTGTTGAGGGCTTTGACGAACCACTGGGCTCTCAGGTTGTTGAGGTCGGGGTTGCCGTCAGGAATCAGCGCAGGGTTGTCTATGCTTCTCCTGGTCTCGCTGAGATCGCAGTTATTCTGATTGAGGAGGGCCGACTGCGACATTGCGCAGTAGCTGTTGCTCAGGTCTGGCCCGCTGGTATTAGCGGGGTGAACAAATAGCGTGAGGTTATTGACAGTGAGAGTCGCATTCTCATAGAGCTGTAACAGATCGGTAGCGTTAGCGAGCTTCCAGGTCGCGAAAACGTCTCTGGTCAGGTTCACGAGCGAGGTGCTCACCAGGAGCGAGTTCGCAAAATCTGTGTCCACCAGGTAAGTGTCGGTGCCGGTCCCAACGTAGCTTCGAGAGCTCATTGCCCCAAGTTGGTAGGTCCAGGTCCCGTTAGTGGAATTTGCGGGGGGTTGCACAACTAGTGTGCCATTGCCAAAGATGGTGCGGCCTCCAGTGTTGCCCCGGACGGCAGAAACGACGGTATCGCCAAAGTGCATCTCGAGAGGAGACCAATCCGACGTCACACTACACACCGACAGAGACACCTGCTGTCGTCTAATGTCTGCAGGGATAAAATAAGTGTGAGATTGGCCTGCCTGGATGCTAGCAGACGCACCATTTGGGGCCAGAGTTGTGACTGCTGCTTCTTCTGCCCTAGCGGTGAGATCAAAGTCGAGAAATGTCTGGGAGGGTATTAACTCAGTAGCATTAAAGAGATGGTCCTCTTCGATTTGACCCAAAACGGTACTGAAAAGCCCGAGGCTCCAAAATCGCATTGAACTCGAGTTGTGGCGGAGGGGCTTAGGAGAGATAAAATGTCAACCTCAGGAGCTGCATTGCATACGTGGAATTAGAGATCAGGGTTAATAGCAGAATAGTGTCACGAATCAGAAACTACAAAAATTACGGGGCCGCATCTTTGGCGATCTTCACCGAAATTAATTTCGACTTCTTATTAATGGACAACTTGCCGTGGGTGGAGAAGTACCGGCCAACTCAGCTGGATGAGATTGCTGGCCACGAAGAAGTAGTGCAAACAGTACGTAATTTCATCAAGAATAACCAGCTGCCGCATTTGCTGTTCTACGGCCCGCCTGGAACCGGCAAGACCTCAACGATCAACGCGATTGCACGCGAATTGTACGGGGACGGGTATAAGCGGATGGTTTTGGAGCTGAACGCGTCTGACGACCGAGGAATTGACGTGGTACGCGAAGATATCAAAACATTTGCCAGCACTCGCCAGATCTACTCGATGGGCAAGAACTCCTCGCCACAGTCGCGCCTCAAACTCGTGATTCTCGACGAGGCGGACCACATGACCAATGTGGCGCAGAATGCGCTGCGCCGGACCATGGAGAAGTACAGCGCCACCACGCGGTTCTGTTTGCTGGCCAATTACTCGCACAAGCTCAACCCGGCCCTGGTGTCTCGATGCTCGCGGCACCGGTTCTCGCCGCTGTCGAAAGAGGCCCTGCTCAAGCGGGTGCAGCACGTGATTGAGGCCGAGAACGTTAATATCAGCCCTGAGGCGGTCGATGCACTCATCTCGCAGAGTGGTGGCGACATGCGTCGAGCCCTTGGGGTCTTGCAGGCGTGCAATACCCGAGTTGACGGGCAAATACAGGCCCACCATATATACGAATGCGTGGGCACGCCGAACCCCAACGACGTGGAGCGCATTTTGCACGCTCTGCTCAACGACAGCTGGGACAATGCGTCGCAGACTATCACCGAGATCAAAGAGTCGAAAGGATTCGCGCTGGCAGACATGCTCACGTGCGTGGGGAACGAGTTCGAGGACATAAAGCAGCTCACGCCCGTGCAGCGAGCCAAGATCCTGAGCGGGCTCGCCGACATTGAGTTCCACCTCAGCGGCGGAGGCAGCGAGAAGCTGCAAACCAGCGCCATGATCGGTGCTGTCAAAACAGGTTTGTATTAACTATTAACGAATAAATAATGATCTATCTTCCAGCTTAGCGCTAGCCTCCAGAAACCCAGTTGTACTCTATGTTCTCGTGGTCTGCCCACACTCTGGTGAGATGGAACGCAAACGCCGCCGCATCCTGCACCGACGAGTTCACATGCAGTGGCAGGACGCACTTGTCTCTGGACGGGTCCATTGAGCTTGAATTGCGCACGTTCTTCTTCCAGGTAATATTGTACTTGGTCTCGGTCTTCTCGAGCGGGATATACAAAAGGCCTTTGCGGAAGTCCTTGATTGCAGATTGGAGGGCCGCCTCGCTGGTTATGCCGCCCGGAGACTGGGGCGATTTGGTTTTGTGGAGAACGTGTGCGATGTGGACGTACAAGACTGCGCGAATGAAATAGCACACGCCAGCAATATCGGCATCGACACTCTCGAGGTAAGTCGACATGCGACTTAGGTATGGTATTAGAGTCTCCCAAGACCGGATATGTGGCACCCGCTTCATGCAAGCGTCGGCTCGGTCCTCAAAATCGAACGCACGCATAAAGCATATGATCGAGTCCATTGACACTAGGACTGCCAGCTGGTGTTGCTTGGACGTCATAGCACTGTCAGACTCGTGCTTCTTGGCTCGGGCCCTGTCGACCCACATTTGCAGTTTCTTCTTGTACTCACGATACTCAGGGGGAACTCGCTTCGCTTCGGGGGCTTTTTCCTCCTTGGGCCTGTCCTCCTTGGCTTTGTGGTTTTCGGGCTTGTCGGGCTTTTTCTCCACTTTTAACGGCTTGGGTTTCTCGTCGTCGCTGGACGAGAAGTCCCTCACAGAGTTATTGAGCGAGTTAGTTTTGATTTTCTTTTTTGGAGGCTCATCTTTATCAGTAGACTCGTACTTCAAATTCACAATCATCGACTTTCGAGCCTCCTTGGCCGACTGTGACTCCTCCTGAAAGGCGTGAGGCAGAGTGGGGCTCAGCAGCTCATCTGGGAGGCCTTTCTCACTAAATTCTGGAGGCAAGGTCGGGCTGAGCATCGCTGGCAGCCGCTTGGAGACCCCATTCACGCTCATGACGCTGAGTCAGGGATCTGTGCTGGTACAGTGTTTGTAGAGTGGGGAAGCTCGAAAACACCTAGAATAACACCATATATCAACCATTGACTCCAATACGTAGTAAAGTACGTATTTCGTAGGTGACAGACGAATTTCTTCTCTGGCCGTTTCGGCTATCTCGCAGATCCACTCAAGGTACTGCTAATAAAGACCACACCAGTACTTAGTCATATAGCTGGCCTGCATTGTCCAAGATTGATTTTCCTTTTTCATAATTTCGAAAATATTAGTGAAATATTTGGTGGTCAGCCCGCATTGACGGCAGGCGAGTCGACAAGAATCTGGGACATGGCAGTACCAACAGACCGAGGGAGCTCATCAGCGTGACGGACGAAATAAACAAGGCGGGGATAAACCGATTCAATCGCTGCGAGTGTACTGATCTGTGCCAGATGCACAACATTGGAATGCACATGTGCAGCTCATTAATAAACGCGTGGGACGCGTGTCGAGATAGCATTAAGATCCGTCAGGCTGTGGAGAGCCTCACAGATATTTTCGATGTCGTGATGTTAATTGTCAGTGTTTCAAGTTGTGCATCGGGGCCGCGAGCGCGTCAGGATATGTAGAGCGCCAATTCACATTGCGCACGATGTATAAAGTATATAAACTTAAAAGCGCTTATGCAGCAGCGAAGTGAAGAAGATTTTGCGAAACGGCGAAAAATTCCCGGGACCAATCCGGCTGCTACTTTTTGTCCGTCACATTATGGCTGAGACCTGCAGGTTTAGTGCTATCGGTTAGAAATCCACGTCAGCCGATTTGTCATGTTCGCTAGCATGAATTTTATTGCCCCTGTACTGCCGTCCTGCAGGTAGTAGGTGGCGCCGCGCCTCATTGGTGGCAGGCACGGCGGGCCAGTGCGGCGACCGCAACGATTCCTGGCTCTGTAGCTCTGGAAAGTGGTAGTGGGCGAGAAAATGGCCCCCGCGCGTGCCTGGGTGCCGCCACACATTCCACTACCGCAGGGAGCTGGCGCCTCTGCCTAGGCACACTGCAGTCCACGGTGGTTAGGGTACAGCACTTTTCACTTTAGAGGTGCAAAGCGATAAATGCGCCACGGTATGCCGGAGCTGCGAATATTCGTGTCCCGCAATGCTCCGATCCAGGTTTTTCTCGGGAACGGTGCGGTGTGTAGCCTACATATTGATTAGTCTCTTTAGGCAATCTTGCGGCAAGGGTTTTCCTGAAAGGGGAGCCACGAATTGTGTGTGAAAAGAAATTACGCCCTCATTTCCGCGTTAGCAGCGCTCACTAGCGAGTCTACCGGCTACGATCTCTAGCAGCCGTTTCGTGGCTGAAGATCGACGCGACTTAATATACTCCTGCATGCTTTCGTAGATAGGTCGGCGGTGGCGAACCGAGCAAATTGGACAGTACTATTACTAGATCAGCCCTCATACTACATCTAAGACTCCATATACATTCTATTTCGCGATGCCAAACATCATTTCCTCCGCTATGGACCCCCTTAAATTGAGAATAACCCTAGCCCCGGCGAGCCCCTTATATATCCTTACGTGACCGACGCACGCTCTTCACACCTCAAATGTCCAATCGACACTACGAGGGCGAGGACCATCGTTATAATGACCAGCATTATGACTATAACGCCGGAGGACAGTATCCCCCGGCTCCGCCCCCACACGATTATCAGTACGACGACGATCAGTACTACGAGTACGAGGGAGGAGCACAGCAGCCCTATTATTCCTCTCAGTACAATTACCCCGAGTCTGGGTACTCTGCGGACCCGTACCAGTCCAGCATGGGCCAGCCGCAGCCTCCGCATCACCGTGGTATAGACGACTCGTCAGAGACTTTTAGTGATTTCACCATGAGGACTGGTGATCAGTACGATCAGGGCTACCTGCCACACTCTGCTTCGTCTATTGACTACCAGGGCCGCGGGTCTGGCATTTCCACCCCTGTCTATGGCGACATGATGGGTGGCGCTCGCTCGCGTGAGCCGTACCCTGCGTGGAGCGTTGAGAACCAGGCTCCCATCACCAAGGAGCAGATTGAGGATATTTTCATTGACTTGACTAATAAATTCGGTTTCCAGCGTGATTCAATGCGTAACATGTACGACCATTTCATGACCTTGCTTGACTCTCGGTCAAGCCGCATGACGCCCAACCAGGCGTTGCTGAGCTTGCACGCTGATTACATTGGTGGTGAAAACGCAAACTACCGCAAGTGGTACTTCGCTGCTCAGATCGACTTGGACGATGAGATTGGATTCTGCAACATCCAGATCGGCAAGGCTTCTCGCAAGGTTCGCAGGGCCCGCAAGAAGTCCAAGAAGCTCCGTAATGCCGAGGAGGGTGACGTCCAGCGCACTTTGGAAGACCTCGAAGGCGACTACTCCTTGGAGGCCGGCGAGTACCGCTGGAAGTCTCGCATGAACAAGCTCAGCCAGCAGGAGCGTGCGCGTCAGGTCGCACTTTACTTGCTGATCTGGGGTGAAGCCAACCAGGTGCGTTTCACTCCTGAACTCCTGTGTTTCATCTACAAGTGCGCTGATGACTACTTCCTCAGCCCAGAGTGTCAGAACCGCATCGAACCGGTGCCTGAAGGAGACTACCTTAATCGCGTTATCACTCCTCTGTACCGCTTCATTCGTAACCAGGTGTACGAGATCGTTGACGGCCGCTACGTGAAGCGTGAGAAAGACCACAACAAGGTCATTGGCTATGATGATATCAATCAGTTGTTCTGGTACCCCGAAGGTATGGAGCGCATCATTCTAGAAGACGGTACTCGTCTAGTAGACTATCGCCCACAGGAACGTTATTTCAAGCTCGGAGAGTGTGTTTGGAAAGAGGCTTTCTTCAAGACCTACCGTGAGACCCGGTCCTGGTTCCATATGGCTACTAACTTCAACCGTATCTGGGTTATTCATATCACTGCATTTTGGTTCTATACTTCCTACAACTCCCCTACGATCTACACCAAGGATTACTCCTACTTGCTCGGAAATGAGCCCCTGGGACAAACCCGTTGGGCTGCCGTCTCCATTGGTGGTGTGATTGCAACCTTCATTCAGATCTTGGCCACTCTTTCAGAGTGGGCATTCGTACCCCGCAAATGGCCTGGCGCCCAGCACCTGTCTCGTCGTTTGATGTTCCTGATTCTCATCTTCATTCTCAACCTGGTCACTCCTATTTACGTTCTTGGCTATGTCGGATACCGCCGTTCCAAGTCCGCATTAGCCGTCGGCATTGTTGGGTTCCTTATTGCCTTGTTCACGTTCTTGTTCTTCTCCGTCATGCCCCTTGGTGGCTTGTTTGGTTCTTATCTGAACAAGCGCACTCGTCGTTTCGTGGCATCTCAAACCTTTACTGCGGATTTCTACAAGCTTTCTGGTGTCGACATGTGGCTCTCTTACATTGTCTGGGTTACAGTGTTTGGTGCCAAGTTGGCAGAATCTTACTTCTTCCTGACATTGTCCATCCGTGATCCTATTCGTGATCTTGCCACCATGAACATGCGTTGTTGGGGTGAGACCTGGTTTGGGCCTGTGTACAAGGACGTTCTCTGTAAGCAGCAGCCAAAGATCACTCTCGGTGTTATGTATGCAACTGACTTGGTTCTTTTCTTCTTGGATACGTACCTTTGGTACATTATCTGTAACACCATCTTTAGTGTTGGTCGCTCATTCTACTTGGGTATCTCTATTTGGACGCCTTGGCGTAACATCTTCTCACGCTTGCCTAAGCGTATCTACTCCAAGGTGCTGGCTACCAATGATATGGAAATCAAGTACAAGCCCAAGGTTCTGATTTCTCAGATTTGGAATGCCATCGTCATCTCTATGTACCGTGAGCACTTGCTTGCCATTGACCATGTCCAGATGCTTCTTTACCACCAAGTTCCTAGTGAGGTCGAAGGTAAACGTACCCTTCGCGCACCCACTTTCTTTGTTGCTCAAGATGATAATCAGGTTACTTCCGAGTTCTTCCCTCCTAACTCCGAAGCTGAGCGTCGTATCTCTTTCTTCGCACAGAGCTTGTCCACCCCAATGCCTGAACCTGTTCCTGTTGATAACATGCCCACTTTCACGGTTATGGTCCCGCACTACTCCGAAAAGATCCTGCTATCCTTGCGTGAGATCATCCGTGAAGAAGACCAGTACACTCGTCTTACGTTGCTTGAATACCTTAAGCAGCTTCACCCTGCTGAATGGGACTGCTTCGTTAAAGACACCAAGATTCTAGCCGAAGAGGCCAATGCATACAACGAGGATGAAGAAGAGAAGGACGAAGATCGTCAAGCTGTAAAGAACAAGATCGATGACCTTCCTTTCTACTGCATTGGTTTCAAGAGTGCGGCTCCTGAATACACCCTGCGTACGCGTATCTGGGCATCTCTGCGTTCTCAGACTCTTTACCGCACAGTGTCCGGTTTCATGAACTACTCCCGTGCTATCAAATTGCTCTACCGTGTTGAGAACCCCGAGATCGTGCAGATGTTTGGCGGTAACACAGAGTCGCTCGAAATGGAGTTGGAGCGCATGGCTCGTCGCAAGTTCAAGTTCCTCGTTTCTATGCAACGTCTCACTAAGTTCCGTGCTGATGAGTTGGAGAACGCTGAGTTCTTGTTGCGCGCATATCCCGACTTGCAGATTGCTTATCTTGATGAAGAGCCCCCTGTAAATGAGGGAGAAGAACCTCGCATTTTCTCTGCTCTTATTGATGGTCACTGTGAAGTCATGGAGAACGGCCGCCGCCGCCCTAAGTTCCGTGTTCAGCTCTCTGGTAACCCCATTCTCGGTGATGGTAAATCTGATAACCAGAACCACTCCTTGATCTTCTACCGTGGTGAATACATCCAGCTCATCGATGCCAATCAGGATAACTATTTGGAAGAGTGCCTCAAGATTCGTTCCATTCTTGCTGAATTTGAGGAGTTCAATGTTGACATCACTAACCCATACACCCCCGGTATCAAGAACGATAAAGCCGAACACCCAGTAGCGATTGTTGGTGCCCGTGAGTACATTTTCTCCGAGTCGGTCGGTATCCTTGGTGATGTTGCTGCTGGTAAGGAACAGACATTCGGTACCCTTTTCGCTCGTACTATGGCCCAGGTAGGTGCCAAGCTCCATTATGGTCACCCTGATTTCCTTAACGCTGTATTCATGACTACTCGTGGTGGTGTCTCCAAGGCTCAGAAGGGTCTGCATCTTAACGAGGATATTTATGCCGGTATGAATGCGATCATGCGCGGTGGACGTATCAAGCACTGTGAGTATTTCCAGTGTGGTAAGGGTCGTGATTTGGGTTTCTCATCCATTCTCAATTTCACTACAAAGATTGGCTCCGGTATGGGTGAGCAGATGCTTTCTCGTGAGTACTACTACCTTGGTACCCAGCTTCCTCTTGATCGTTTCTTGTCTTTCTTCTATGCTCATCCTGGTTTCCACATTAACAACATGTTCATCGTTTTGTCGGTCCAGATGTTTATGATTTGTTTGATGAACATTGGTTCTTTGACTTCGGAGGCTATTGTTTGTTTGTACGATAAGGACCAACCTCAAACTAAGGCACATATTCCTGGTGGCTGCTACAACTTGAAGCCTGTCAGTACCTGGTTCGATCGTTGTGTTTTGTCTATTTTCATTGTCTTTTTCATCTCGTTCATTCCATTGGTTGTCCAAGAATTGTGCGAAAAAGGTCTTTGGAGGGCTTGTACCCGTTTCTCGAAACATTTTGCCTCCCTGTCGCCTCTCTTCGAAGTGTTTGTTTGTCAGGTTTACGCTAGCTCTTTGATCACGAACTTGTCGTTCGGTGGTGCACGTTATATTGCCACTGGTCGTGGTGTTGCTACTGCCCGTATTCCTTTCAGCGTTTTGTTCTCAAGATTCGCCAGTGACTCCATTTACTTGGGTTCACGGTCACTGCTAATGCTACTATTTGGAACTATTGCTATGTGGCGTGCTTCACTTTTGTGGTTCTGGCTTACATTGATCGCAATGATGATTTCTCCTTTCATCTATAATCCTCATCAATTCTCGTGGGCCGATTTCTTCATTGATTACCGCGACTTTATTCGCTGGATGTCCCGTGGTAACACTAAGTGGCACCGTAACTCCTGGATTGGTTATGTCCGTCTGAGTCGCACGCGTATCACTGGTTACAAGCGTAAGCTTTTGGGAGATGTCTCCGAGAAGAGTTCTGGCGAAGCCAGTCGTGTCCCCGCTACCAATTTGTTCCTTACTGAAGTGTTCATTCCCTTCCTTGTGTTTGCTCTTGCATTCCTGCCATACTTGTTCATCAACGCGCAAACTGGTGTCATTCAAGAGAACCAGGAGAACCCAGATATTGAGATTGGTCCTGTCAACTCTATTCTGCGTGTGATCATCTGTGCGTTGGGTCCAATCGTCATCAACGCCGGTGCGCTTGGTGTCCTCGTGATGATCTCTTGTTTCGCTGGTCCCGCTACCGCCTGCTGCTGCAAGCGTACTGCAGCTGTGATGGCAGGTATTGCCCATGGTATTGCTGTTATTGTCCAGATTGTATTCTTTGAGCTCATGTGGTTTTTCGAATCCTGGGTGTTCTACAAGGCCCTTCTTGGTACGATTACCTGCATGCTTTTCCAACGTTTCTTCTGCAAACTTTTGACTTGCTTCTGTCTGTCTCGTGAGTTCAAGTCAGACTCGTCGAACCGGGCATGGTGGTCTGGTAAGTGGTACGGTAGTAACCTTGGTTGGCAGGCATGGACTCAGCCTATGCGTGAGTTCCTTTGTAAGATTGTTGAGATGGAGATGTTTGGAGGTGATTTCCTGCTTGGTCACTTGCTTCTCTTCCTGCAGTTGCCCTTGTTGGTTATTCCCCAAATTGACAGATGGCATTCAATGCTTTTGTTCTGGCTCCGTCCTGGGCAGCAGATTCGCCCTCCGATTTTCAGCATGAAGCAGAACAAGCTGCGTAAGAGAATGGTGAATAAGTACGCCACGATGTACTTCGGTATGCTTATTCTCTATCTCGCTTTGCTGGTTGCTCCTGGTGTTGCTGGAACTCATTTCGATTACAACACAAGCTCCATCAATGACCTGGGTGGTGATGTTACTCATGGTCTTGTCCAGCCCAACAAACAAAACAATAATGATACAGGCGATCATGCCAACACTACCTTCAGTACTGAGACGCCAACCTCGTACTCGTTCTCGACCCTTGCTAGACGATTCATCTACGACGTTTAAGCAAATTGTATCTGTACCAAGCAAAGTATTCATAAATACAACATAACTAAGATCATTAATTAATTATTTTCTAGGATGTGCACTACTTGGAGATCATATCAGTCGGTATCAGGCGACCCCATGGCTGTGTGCCGAGATATGTCGAGCTGCGACGAGAGTTGCATCAAAAACGCACACTCAGGTTGGGCCTGCCATTTTCGGAACCGTATCTATAGGTGCCGCCATTTTGCCACCTTCACGTGCATTCTCGGTTAATAATCTTTCACCGTTGATAACACTGGCAGCACGCGCTCTCGAGGTCTAAACTACAGCTTATGGCTGAAATTTTCGAGTTTGACGAGGTAGCTGTCTCGTTGAAGTCGTCTCCGATCCCGATCCCCGGATCACCGGCCCCTCAGGTGAGTTCAGACAACTTTGAAATACCTCAATTATTAGTGGATCACGACAAGTCAAATTTGTCCGAGTCATGTGGAGAACGAAGTATTCGGTTGGGACAGTCATACGAAGTAGGCATTGACGGTAATTTTTCAGACAGGAATCGTCGCCGAGTGGCAAGCGATTTCGAGCACCTGAAAATTCTCGGAGCCGGAGCATATGGGAAAGTCTTGCTGGTACGTGATAAAGTCGACAGGAGGCTGTATGCGCAAAAGCAGCTCAAAAAGGCGTCGATCATTGTCGAGAACAGGCGTATGGAGCAGACTATGAGCGAACGTTCGATCCTCAAAGCAGTTCGTCACCCCTACATTGTGAAGCTGTACTATGCATTGCAGGATCAAGAAAAAGTCTATTTGATTTTGCGGTATGCTCAGGGCGGTGAACTATTCACCCATCTTGCCGCGGAGCGCATGTTTAGCGAAGATACCACCGCATTCTATGCGGCTCAAATCTCGAGTGCTTTGTGTCACCTACACAACATTGGAATCGTCTATCGTGACTTGAAACCAGAGAACTGTTTATTGGACGCAGATGGTAACCTGTTACTGACAGATTTCGGACTATCGAAAGTTGCAGAGGACGGAGGTACGTGCAAAAGCATGCTAGGTACACCGGAATACATGGCCCCAGAGATTCTTCTCGGCCAGGAATATGACTACGCTGTGGATTGGTGGTCTCTGGGAGCCTTGATGCACGATTTGCTGACCGGCAACCCTCCATTCACTGGTAACAATCACAAGAAGATCATTGATAAGATCACCAAACAGAAATTGCAACTCCCCTATTATCTGAGCAATGATGCGAAGGACATACTGCGTAGGCTGCTACAGAAGCAGCCCTCTAAGCGTCTGGGTTTTGAAAAGATCGACGTGATTCGCTCGCACCGGTTTTTCCGCAAGATCGATTGGCAGCTGATTGATGTGAAAAGCCCAAAACTCAACCCTCCAGTAAAGCCATTCATCACCGATCCTGAATTGGCAGAGAATTTCAGCGAGGAGTTCACCAGTCAAATTTTGAGTCCCCCTACTAATGAAAGCTACCATCAATTCAAGGATTTTACCTACGTAGGCAGTCTTGAGCACAATTGGGGGGAGGAATGATATTTATTGTATAGAAGTTGGTATGTTAGTCCTACATGATCCAAGTCGGTTCATGCATCAAGTGTACATTGGGTAGCTGCAGTGGTCATACGATTGTCAAGTGACATTTTCCCGACATTTCATTTCAGTTCACTTGGAATTGATAATTAACGAGTAAATCGGATTTCTGCGAACCCTCCAAGGATGCAGGTCGGGATGCACGTGCCTGCGTAGCATTTCATGGGCGAGCCATTTGACCTAGAAATTGTGGAACGACGAGCTGATAGCTCAAATGTATTTAATAAGAGAGTACATGGTATATGCTGCGTCGCTTGCACAGATCAGGCAGATTTGACAGCCTAGTCATCAAAGTTGTTGACACGTTGAGTTGCGTTTATAGAGCACCCACGAACATTTTTCATATATCCAAGGAGTTCAGAATACGAATTTCGAGGGTCTAGCGTCATTCTCGCTCAGGCCCTTGGCGAGGCTCTGTGAGCCTATCGCTCAATTACCGTGAACTTGCGCAACCCTTACCCCCAATTTGGGGCTATATAACCGTGCGATTGGTATTTGTCAACTCCAATGTCTCTTGCAAGCAAACTCTCTATCAAAGATCTCAAACTTAAGGGCAAGCGTGTGCTTATTCGTGTTGATTTCAACGTCCCCCTCGACGGTTCGACAATCACCAACAACCAGCGCATTGTAGCTGCTCTCCCCACTATCAAGTACGCTTTGGAGCAGGGTGCTCACACCATTACTCTCATGTCTCATTTGGGCCGTCCCAATGGCAGTGTCAACAAAAAGTATAGCCTCAAGCCCGTAGCTACCGAGTTGGAAAAGCTTTTGAACCACAAGGTGACCTTCCTTGACGACTGTGTTGGTGAAAAAGTTGAGAAGGAGGTGAACGATGCTCCTGAGGGCTCTATCATTCTGCTTGAGAACCTGCGTTTCCACCCTGAGGAGGAGGGTTCTCACAAGGACGCTGATGGCAAGAAGATCAAGGCTGATCCTGCTTCCGTTGAGAAATTCCGTGCCAGTTTGAGCAAGCTCGGTGACGTGTACATCAACGATGCCTTTGGCACTGCTCACCGTGCCCATAGCTCCATGGTTGGTGTTGAGGTTCCTGAGCGTGCAGCTGGTTTCCTCATGAGCAAGGAGTTGGAATATTTCGCCAAGGCTCTTGAGCACCCTGAGCGCCCCTTCCTTGCCATTCTCGGTGGTGCCAAAGTCAGCGACAAGATCCAGCTGATTGACAATCTTCTGCCCAAGGTCAACAGCCTCATCATTGGTGGTGGCATGGCCTTCACTTTCAAGAAGGCTATCGACGACATGTCGATTGGATCCTCTTTGTTTGACGAGGAGGGTGCCAAGCTCGTGCCCGGCATCATGAAGAAGGCCAAGGAGAACAATGTTGAGATTGTTCTTCCCACTGACTATGTCACTGGTGATAAGTTTGATAAGGACGCAAAGGTTGGTGAGGCTGACGACTCTACTGGCATTCCTGATGGGTCCATGGGTCTTGATATTGGTCCCAAGTCTGCTGAGAAGTTCGCCGAGACCGTTCTCAAGTCCAAGACTATCCTTTGGAACGGTCCTGCCGGCGTTTTCGAGTTCCCCAACTTCGCCAACGGTACCAAGAAGCTCGCCGAGGCCTGTGCAGAGGCTTGCTCCAAGGGCGCCACTGTCATTGTTGGTGGTGGTGACACTGCTACTGCTGTGAAGAAGTTCGGTGTTGCTGACAAGCTCAGTCACGTTTCTACTGGCGGTGGTGCTTCTCTTGAGCTTCTCGAGGGCAAGAACCTGCCTGGTGTAGCTGCTCTTGCCAACAAATAGCTATCTAACCTCTGAGTGTCTTGCTTGCAATGGATTTGTTCAGTTGTTAGCTTGCCTCAGAATTAGTAGCAGAGCTAGCCCGATAGATAGATTATGCAGGCATAATTTGAAACGATGTTTGGATATGTTCATTAATATGGCATCTATAAAACTACTACATAACGGATGGCTCAAAAACAACGCCACGATCTTCTAGATTTTGAGTAATAATTAACCGCTTGGCTGCGCTTCCCAATCAACATCTTCAAAATAGGGACCGCTCCAGCGTCAATAACGGCTTGGCGCTGCTTAGGATCGCGATTGCCGATGGTGATCACAGGCTTGGATGCGACCAGGGCCAAATCGCGATTTGTGGAATCGAGGAGTTTCACCAGCGGTGGAAGTGCTCCAGCATCAATAATAGCTTGCTTTTGGGCGATACTTCCGTGGCTTATGTTGGCGATGCAGCGGCAGGCCAAGTCACAGATCTGAGGATCTTTTGCCGAAAGCACCGCCACCAAGTTGGGCAGTGCCTTCGCATCGATGACTGCCTGTCGCTGTTTCTCTTGGCCGTTAGCAATATTGAGCACGACGGTACACGCCCTGTGGCAGAATGCATCGCCTGGCAACTTGATAAACGGGACTAAATTTTCCAAAACTCCCGCGTTGATCAGAACCTGTCGATGCTCGTCGGTATCTGCGAGGTTTCCGAGCACTCGACAGGCGTGGATTGTCAGTTTCTCGGACCCTGACTGCAGCAATTGGCACAGTCTTGGGACTACATTGCAATCGAGCACGGCTTGCTTGAACTTCTCGTCTCCGATTGCGACGTTTGCGAGTGCTCTAGCGGAGTAAGCCTGGACAGACTCGAACTTTGAGTATAGCAGGTCAGCCAAGCAGGGAACGGCCCCGCTCAGGTGCACTGCTTGCCGTTGGCGGTCACCAGCCCGACTGAGATTGATGATCACTCCCATGAGGCCCAGCAAAAGGGGTTGGTTGAAGGCATCATCCTTGTCGAGCCGTAGCAGACGCACCAACTGGGGCAGAATGCCCTGATCGAGCAGGACTTGGCGCTGATCGTTGGTCCCGTCGCTGATCTCGTTGAAGATGTACCAAACTCCGGTGAGGACCTTCCCCTTGGTTGAATTAGCCGCGAGCTGAAGCAGAGCAGTCAATGCCCCACAATCGAGGATGGCCTGCTTGAATTGAGGGGGCCCCGCAGAGATCTTTGCAAACAGCGAACAAGCGGCATACTGCAGTTCGGTGTTGTTTGAGCGCAAAAAGCGTGCTGAAGCGGTCAGAGCTCCGGAATCAACCACGATTTTTCTGGATTCTAAGGAATTTCCTGCGAGTCTCGTCAAGCTCACTAAGGCATCATGGCATTGTAGGTAGTCATCAGAGGAGAGGAGGGCAATTTCGTAGCGGGCTTTTTCCTGGAGCGGCCCTAGGGACATGTGCAAGATGCCTGAAGCGTTTGTATGTACCCTGCACTATTAAAACGCGTTGACATGACTAAGTTCGTCAGTGCAAGGCATGACATGCTGGTGCCGCGGCAGACGCATGGTTGATGCGGATTCAAATCACCCCGAATTCAGGGTCCTGGACAAGTACAGACACGTCGTGGGGCACCAGCGAGGTTGGGCCCGATAAGGCGGTGGTAACCATTCATGCTAGGATCGGCAGTAATGCATGCTGCAAGTGCCCGCATTGGATTGGACAACGGGCACCAATTAGCAGAGGACTACGGACCTTACCGAGAGGTAATTACGGGCAGCTGACAAGACAAGGGTAATGGTGCGAACAGTGGTCTGGAACCGTTGTGCGATCGTATGTATGATCAAGTTAAGGATTCTGCCAGATGTGTTTGGTACCTGCAGATGCCGGTTTATTCTTGGTGAGACCGAGCCGACGCATTCTTGCGTCACTGATAAAATGAGACATGATAGGCGTCTATACAGCAGTGCAGATAAACCCCAGAGCCCGAGCCGCTGGAAGGGAGCTGCACCCCACATGCGAGATCATCGGGGACCTTCAAGGCGGGCATAGTTACATGCACCGGGCTCTACCGCTCGTGCGACCGCGAATGCCCAGTTGTGGGCAGGACCTTGGCGAAAAACCGCCATAACTAATTTTCCCACATTCTGGCTCGCGAGAGCAACCGCCGCTCAGGTGTGGCTAAACTGGCCAATGTGGCTAATGTTGATGGCTGACATTGTAATACGGTGGTGGTAATAATGCTACCGTTGCCAGAACCTTTGAGTCCTTTTCAGGCTCCATTTGTCAAAAATATTCCCGTCACGAATTGGGATGTCGCAGACGTTAATGAGTGGCTGACTTCGCTCGGGTGTAACGAGTGGACTCAGGCGTTTCTCGACAATCACATCGATGGCGAGATCCTGCTAATGCTCGGGAGGGCCGAGCTACGCAAGCTAATTGCCAGAGTCGGCGACAGAATCCGGGTTCAGTGTGCAATCGAGAGCTTGAAGGCCATGAAAGACGGAACTTCAAAAGATCCTCCTAGTGCTCGGGGATCGAGGGGCTACTTTGACCTCGAGCCTACGTCAGGGCCGCACTCTGGGACTCCTGGAGGAATTCCCACCCACCCTCCATTGCCGCACCAGGCAGAGCATAACATTCGCCTGGTGTTTCAGGACGGGAAAACTCGTACTGTCAACATATCTGGCTGCAGGAATGCCTCGGATATCAAGCTGGCGGCTCTGAAATTGGTGTTCCCGTCTATCTCGAAGCCAGCTGTTGCTCAGTGGGCCATCTCTCGCGGAGATCGGGTGCTGAGCAGTAACGAGGTTGTTCAGTTGCAGAACTCGGTAGGCACTGGAACCCTCAAGATCCACATGCTTGATCAGAGCGTTCCTGAGAAGAGTACGCGTGCGCCTACTCGCCGCCCCACGAGCCGTCATGTAAGTGCCAACCTTAAGGAGTATTTCCCGAACGTGCCATCTGGCGAGCTGGAGCAGACTGTGCGCAACTCAGTCCTGGTAACTCGCCGCCTGTCCACATGGGATAGATCCAGCCGTATTTCCAACATCGTCATACCAGAGGACAAGCCGCTTGAGCGGCAAAAGAGCGAGCGCTCGATAGCGGCTGCCTCAAAGTCCATCTCGCAACTGGGCATAACTCCTGGAGATCGACAGTTCTTGGACAAGCTCAAGGCAGAGGAAATGACTCCAACTCGATGGATCCGCGGTCAGATGATCGGATCTGGCTCATTTGGAACCGTGTATATGGGGATGAATGCATTCACCGGCGAGCTGTTAGCTGTCAAACAAGTGGAACTTCCGAATGGAGGGATCGATGAAAGCAGGAAAACCAAAATGGTAAATGCCCTCAAGCACGAAGTCCACCTTATGCGCGAGTTCGATCACCCAAACATCGTCCAGTACCGTGGGTTCAAGTCTGAAGATAATGCTCTCAACATCTTCCTGGAATACGTTCCTGGCGGAAGCCTGGCTAGCATGCTAAACCAGTATGGGTCCTTTGAAGAGGCGTTGGTCTCCCATTATGTGAGGCAGATCCTGTCAGGGTTGCACTATCTTCACGAGCGCCAAGTCATCCATCGGGATATAAAAGGAGCGAATATTCTCGTAGATGACAAAGGGAATATCAAAATATCAGACTTCGGTTTGTCAAAGAAGATGGAGACCAGGCAGTTATTACAGCCTCATCGTCAGTCCATGCAGGGTTCAACTTTCTGGATGGCTCCTGAGGTTGTGAAGCAAGTGGGTACGACTGTCAAAGCTGATATTTGGTCTTTAGGATGCCTCGTTATTGAACTCCTCACGGGTTGTCACCCGTTTCCTCAATTGACCCAGATGCAGGCTATCTTCAAACTTGGTAATATGATCAAGCCCTCATTTCCCGAGAATATTACTCCAGAAGCTACAGATTTCCTCCAAAAGACCCTTGAGGTCGATCCGGCAAAGCGGTCTACTGCCTCAGAATTGCTAAAGCATCCATTCGCTCAACTTCAAGATAAACCGGAAACACCAAAGTCTTAATCTTTGCGTGTTTGTTTCTATGGCATACATTTTATCTAGCATATACTCCCTTATTTAATCTTTACTAGTCCAATAGCATCATCGTTCAATTTCATTAAGTATACAATAGAAATATGTGAGCTTAGGCACCAACCTGTGTGATGTGCGTATATAAAGAGGTAAACATCTGCTCGATCTCTGGAGCAATTTTAACAAAGGGCAACTCCCAGAACTTGTACTGCTGATTCTTCAGCAGCTGAGAGAATGTGCTCATGAGGCCCCATGGGTGTGGTCTATTACAGATGACCCGCTCCAATAATACCCGGATGACGACTTGGCGAACATCAGAGGCGGACTCTTTGAGCGCTGCCGCACCGTGTGAAGTAAAGAGGTCCAAAAGTAACATGCTGTAGAACTGAGTGGGGATAGATGGGTACCGTAGCTGGTTGACCATAGCGAAAACAAAGAAATATCGCGCTTCGCTATTCGCGGCTTGCAAGATACGTGTGCAAAGAATCGCCTGAGGTGTATCCTCTTCCACTGCTGTTTTAGCATTCAAAGTACTGGAAATATACACAGCAAGTGCGTTGAAGCCAGGTACAGAGACCCCCACATCAGTAAAATCAACTCCTGGGTCTTCTTGACGCTTTGGCAAAGTAAGAGTGCTCAAAATTGTATTTACGCCCTGGAGAGTGGGCTTGTTTTGCAGATTTTGGTTGACAAAGCTCACAGCCGACGCGCCCAGCACAGATCTGACGCTATCCATGTCGAAAGGAAGCTGATGGCTGTAATCAATCTTCGATTGCAAAGAAAACGCCATTGGATTGGGTAGGTCAAGGTTCTTCGGGAATGCACTGAGAATCACGTTCCTTGGTTGAGTGAAATTGACTGGAAGCGCATTCAGGAGGGGGAACGTGTTGTCCACGTAGAACTCAGGGAAATCGTGAAGGATAACGGACAAGATTCTTACCGTTCCCTTGTAGAGAAGGTCAGTAAACTCCTGTTGGGGCTTCTTGTCGTAAAGACTCAGAAAGTTAAACCAGGATATCAATAGTCTCTTGATATGGGGCCAGCCCTTTTTACCTGGGAGAGCCAACAAGACGTTCAAGAAATGGCGGTGGCTAATAAGGCTAAGCCAGGACGTAGTGAACCCAGGGAACACCGTGGGCTCGAGGTCGCCAAATATCTTACCAACCAGCAGCAATACCTCATTCCAGAACGTATCCTGGTCATCTTGCTGAGAGATCTCAAACAGGAGTGTTGACCAGAATCTAAAGTACAACTGGCCATTGAATAGCTGCTTATGAGCTTCGTGTTCCTGCGCCAGTAGAAGATAAATCACCATGAACATACCATTAGCGTATTTCAAACGGTCCTTCAAGGAGAGCTTCTTAGATGTTTGAAGAATGGTAATGAGCAACTTGGCTAGTGAATCGACACCGACAAACATCTCTGAGACTGAGGCGTTCGCCCTAACAAAGCTAGTGTAACTTTCGCCAGAAACTTCAACTGCAGTGCGGATTAGCGTATAAAGCGGATCAATGTTTGAGAGAAGGTTCTGTTCACTCATTTCGTGTACGAATATGTGGAGGGCACGCTCAGTGCATCCAGGACGTTGGACCAGCCGCGTCCATTCCGCAAACACGTAACCCATTTTGTTGCGAAGGGTTTCCGGATCGTCTCCAGTTTTCCAACCATTTCCGCGTGCTTTTTGTAAGGCTTCAAGAACCTTTTTGGCAACGGGATTTGAGGGCTCTTCAGTTGCAATAACTTCCATAGCTTCCAGGCTGCCAGTGAATTCAGATCTTAAGCAATAAGGTGTAGGACCAAGGACCGACTCGAGTATAAGGCCAGCAGCAAAATTGATGGTTGCATCATTGCGCTCTAGGATCTCTTTCGAAAGATTGACATCAATTTCTGTAGCCGAAATGAGTCTTGCTTTGATCAAGGTTCCCATGACCTGCACATTATACTTCCGCTCATCATCAGAGTAAAGGAGCCAAAGCACAACCTCCTTGGAGGTCATATTACTTAGTTCGCACAGCTTGCCAAGAAGATAACACAATACCTCACGTCCAAGTTTCGAGGTGGGTGAGCTAAACATTGCGGAGACAACAATTTGTGAAGTCTTGAGAATAACTTCATCACGAACTGCTGACCGAGTGGCGACACTGAGTATTTGGTTGATCAAGACCATTATTCTACTATTCTGGTCAAGATCTGAGAGCGAATACTCATGAGAATCCTTAATCAAATTCTCGAGAGCCTCAACGCCACTGTGCATCTGCAACACCACTTGCTCAAGCAAAGCGGTAGGTTCGTCACCGGGTCCACTAGTGGCAAAACTGTGCTCAGTGCCGAAAACAGGTTGTTCATTGATCAGATTGAACTCATCATAAATAGCGAGTTGCTGGGGGAGTAGACCTCCAGTTTTCAGGGCCAATGGATCAGGTAAATGCAAGGGGAAGCTTGTTTGTAGCTGATCAACAAAGGACTTGTCATTATTACCAGCTTGCTGGTGGAATCTCTGTCTCAAGACATAAGACGGTAGGAGCGCCTCGTCCACATCAGCAACGGCCTTCTCTCGGGCAGCCGACTCGACCAACGGAATGATAACATCAACATTATCACGGGCTGCAATCGGGATCTGCTCCATCAAGGCACTGTGGTCTCCATACCCATTGGAGACCATAAGAGCTCTCAAGTCTGCAGCTAAGGACTCCACAAAAGGATCCTTGGCTGTGACTAGAGACATCGACATAGCAAGTACTGAAGAGAGGTTATGAGCTGCCATTTGAAGCTTTTGCTCATCCGGCTCAAGGGCGAAATCTTTCGTAACAAGCTCTTTCGTAGTGAAACTTGCAATAGACGCGGATCGCTCCACTACAGGAAGAAGGACCTCCTGTATCGTCTTGGAGATCGCCAGCTCAAAGATCTGCCGAAGTGTTGGATGAACAACAAAGTCGGTATTTCCTACCAGCTGCAAGCCAGTCCGGGATTGTACCGGGGCACCTAGTGTTCCATTAACGCCAGGGGTACTGGAGGGAGGCGGCACTCCGCTGGCTGAAGGAAATGCTCCAGCAGCCGCTTGTGCAGGCGTCTGTTGATGAGGCAAAGAGGGAAATCCTGGAATCGCGGTAGCAGTCGGCCCGGTTGTTGTCGACGCAAGTCCTGGAGCAGGTGAGGCGACTGCAGATGGGGGATAAGTACTGCTAGGAAGGCCCTGTCCACTTGTTGGTGGGGCCGTGTTTGCAGCACTCACCGTAGGTGCGCTATCCAAATTCATTTTGGACATTTCGAGTTCAAGTTTGATCGCATCTTGGTTGCGGATATAGTTAGATGGCTCGATATTCTCAATCTTCAGACCGAGTGAATTGCACAAGACTTCAATCTCGAACTTAAGGTTCAGCTTCAGGTTGCCAAATGAGTACAACTCGCTCAGGACAGACATTATTCCCATTAACCATGCGTTAGGAGGCGCAAACACTTTGGAGTCAGCGGCTTTGTCCAGGATTTTGCAAACAAAAGGTACCACTGCCGCGACCTTCTCAAATTGGACGGCCTCGGCGAGTAAAAGCTTGAAGTTGATATTATCGTGGAGAACAGGACGGTTGTTCGCAAGCATCAGTTGACCAAGGAAAGCACCCAGGTTCTTAAGTTCCGTTCGCTTTTCTTGAGAGAGACAATCAGGGTGATTCAGAATACTGATGACGTACAAATAGAGAACATGGCAGCAATGAAGCACTAGATTCTTTGAGTTGATGGTTGAGAGCATGGTGATATACAGAGTGTGGTAATTGGGTTCGGTAATAGCACGCTCGCCGACGATATAATTGCTGAACCAGCCATGGAACCGCTGGTCAAGCAAGGCTATCAGCTCTTTGGACTTGGACTTCACATTTGTGGGACTAAGATTGTTAACCACGAACAAGACTTTGTCTTTCACGAGTTCGCTCGGCTTCTCAAAGGAGCCTGTTAGGGTACCAACATTTGCAGAAATAGATTTGAACGCATTATCTTCTTCGACCTGCTCGAGAGAGGAGGACACGTATACAATATCCTTGATTTGCTGATAGAATTGCTGCTGAGATACCAAACCTGGAATGCTTAGAAGCACGCTGCAATATTTAGGAAACTCTGGAAGCCGTTGACGGAGCTCGAATAAGGCTTGCAGACCAAATCTAAACATATTCGACTCCACTGGTTGCCTGAGGCTTTCCAAAATAAATCGCAACGCCACGCTAAGAGGAATGTTATCAATCAATCTGAAATGGATGAGAGAGCCAAATAGCACAGCTGTAGTGGCAAGCGCGTTGACTGGATACTCTGGGAAGAACCGGTACTCGTCGAAAAGTGAGTGAGTCATGCAGGCAAAGAGATCCTGATCTCTTGGAACGTCGGAATTCTTGAGGCGCTCAAGCATTGAAATAACATCCCGTATCTCAATTTGTTGTTCGTACATCTTCTGGAACCATAGCTTCATTTCCTGTTCGACATCAGGAGGGAATGTGGGCAAGTCATTGTTGGCCAGGATTGCCTCATCATGACCCTGTCCAAAGTTGATTAAGCGAGGATATGCCTGCAGACATTGAATCTGTATAGCTCGTAACTGATCTGTGCGATCAGGTGAGACATCAATGCTGGCAGTGAGAGTCTCAAATGCCGCGACGGTCCTGAGAGTTAGTATGTTGTGATCCAGAGATGGTTGCGGGCTAGTGACCGCAGCAATCTTGACCTCCATAAAATAAAGTAAAGCTAGAACTGCGTCAGGGCCCAGGGTGACGAACTTGTTTACCAACATCTCCTTCGCAGACCCAAGTCCTAGTCGATCCAGACATGCGATAAGCTCGAGGGTGAATGGATAGTTTGCTTTGGCAGGATTATCCAGCCATGTGTCTACTAGCCCTAAAGCATGGGCAGTCAATGCTATCCTGTCAAGTTGATCGGCATCTCGAGCGTAGAGATCCAGACATGCAGTATATAGAAACTGAGGGTTGAGGGCCTTAATTTGCGCAAGAGCTGGTAATTCTACGTCTTGAATCTCTGTGAAGTATATTGCGAATAAGTTGATGAGAATACGCTCCAGAATGCGGGGCCACGGCTCTTGCATATACATGCCACCAATCAAGAACAGCTCAGGAACAAATTTGACATGTGTATCGAGAAACGTCTTTGCAACAATTTCGGATGGAGGCTCCCGGCACACGGCATCCAAAACCAGGACAATCAATGGCCTGAAATTCAGCGGATGGTTGGCAAGCGGCCCCTGATTGATGACCCTTTCAACCCCGTAGGCGGCCAGGTTGACCGAGGTAGCTACTGCGGCAACTAAATCTGTTTGGAGCGACAGCACATTCCACTTTCGATTCAAGAATTGGTGAACAGCGTCAGGGCTGATGGTGTGGATGAACATCAGCAATGAGGACGCACCCTCTGGGGTTAGCAACAGCCCATCTGGCACATCACAGGCATTGAAAACTGCAGCCCAGTTCATGCGGGACGATTTTGGTGCCAGAGCCTTCGCAAGTGTGGCAGTCTCGACATCGGGGCGGGCACATACTAGTGCCAGCACACCGGCCATCTGTCCAGGGCTGATTTCACGGAAAGGTATCATATCCGTATCAATCCTAGCAAAAGACTCTGTCTTCGCCGCCAGCGTGCTTAGTTTGTCTGCAACACTGGGGTCCATGATAATATGAAAGATGAAAGCTATTCTCTTAGTCAGACTAATGACGATGGAACTGCAGGTCGATCTACGGCTAGAGTAGTGTGAATGGGCAATTAAACCCATGAAAAACTCTCATTGTAGGGGTGAATGAGTGGTTAAACTAAGGAAAAATGAATCACCTATGCTCACGCTAACTAATAGTTGATAATATAAATATTCAATGCTGGTGGTACTGGTCATATATGCCATGGGAATGGTGATCATCGAACCGGGAAAACTGGCTCGGTGCCTGAGCGATGTCAGGAGTGTATGGAGAGCTCACATGCACATCATTCTCAGCTTGTGGAAAGTGATACTCTTGTTGAGATTCCTTGCTGATGAGAGCGTGATTGTCAGTATAGCTGTCGTAAATTTCGTAATAGTTGCGCGAGTCGAATCGCTGGATCAGAGAGGTTTGGCTACCTGCCGTGGGGTTAGGTTGGTTGTAGAATTGCGTTTGAGGATCAGCAGATGCAATAGGGCTGTAGACAAGATTCTGAGATATCTTCCGGGAGTTTGTGTGTGATACTGGTAGAGGCCCATCCAGGCTGTCCGGTCTCAAAGGCTCAGGCTCGTCAATGAACTCCTTTACATCAAGATGAGACCGTGGTGAGATTTCGCGGTCTACCTGAAGTATTGGCTCTTCAATTTTAGCACTCAAAGCCGGGTTCTCGTATATATCAACGATATCTGGATCACCCAGTGTGCATTTTTGCTCATCGTCGCATGCGTGCGTAAAGAACCAATAATGTCTTTCGTACTGGTAATAAGAAACAATCTTGTAAATGAGCACGATGATCGGCAATGGAACGAGCGGTATGGCAACTTTATAGTCACTCTGGACCCATACGACGCAGAGCAGCACGAGATTCCCGAACGCAGTGCTGAACACTAGGATATTATGGATCACTGGCCAGAACAGCCCTGAGCTCTCGTTCTTTGTATAACAAACATACATGAGCTCATACTTTTTCAGCGGATATGCTAGAACGAAGTAAGCTGCCATTACGATGAGAACCAGGGGTTGAACTACTGTCAGCCCTAATGCGATACTGGTATAGAAAACCATCCAAATATAGGTATTGGCATAATAATATGGCTGGGGTTCGTACCACTGCGCCCGCATGCGAGGGGTATATGCTGTGAACAACCGCTGATAGGTGCGAATTATGAGGGACAAGAGCTGCGCCAGCTCTACGAACAAGCCCGTACAGCCGTGAATGAGGTACATCACCCAGAAGGAAGATACCTTGATTACTGCAGATGTGAACCGTTCACTGACTTTGAGTCTGTTCCACACTTCTGAAAATGTCAGGGCTTTATTGTCTTTCGTGATATCAACAACCTGGACCACGATGTCCCATATCACGCCCATGCAGGTGAAAACTAAGAAATTCACGAGAAAGAACAACACGAACAACTTTCGAATGACTTCTTTTTCACGATCCGTACGGGTAATGTTTCCTTCCCATTTACACATTTTACGCAGTAATGGAGGCAAAAGTGCGAATATCAGAGCAGTGATAGCAGGGGCAACGACACCCTGTAGAATAGCGAATCCTACTTTCGATCGCTCGGAGATGACAGAGAACCCGTGCCAGATGACCGAGACTTGCTTTAGGTTGGTGAAGAAGCAACCAAGAATTGCAGCCGGAATAACCCACAACACCAGGAGGATTGTGTACAGAACATTAATCCAGAACCTGCGATTTGCCCGGTACGTTTTACTTTTTGCGAGGTTGAGCCATATGATATCACCAGGCTCGGGAGCAAGTCGAACTGACGTGTCTTCCACTTTTCGTCCCTGGACTTGCTGGGCTACTGAGTGAGCTGCATTCTGCGTGCGATAAGAAATAAACCCGTAAGACAACGGGCTTTGCTTCATACGACAGGAATGCCTCTCGTGCATAATTTGCTCTTCAAGTTTACTCCTTTCCCCCTCGAGTGCTCGGATCTTCGAGAGATCGCTAGCTCTGACGGTATTCTTAGCAGAGTGCCTTTCGCGGGTGTAAATGCATTTCTCTAGCTTGAGTATGCAACGTTTATGCTCAGACATGAGCTCCTCCAGACGCTTAACTGAAGTTCCCATGCTCACTGAGTATGGTCTTTCCATGCAGTCGCACTCGTGAGCCACGGTTTTAAGGCCCTTGTCGGAACGAAGCCGGCTTGGGATATCGTATGCCATGACAGTCCGATTAATTACATTGGCGCGATGATTCGAGTCTTCGAACTCAAGCTTACGATACCTTAGGATATCTTTGAATGTCAGAGCCAAGTTAATGATGATAATGATGTCAATGACCCATCCCAGGATCACATGGCCAAGCATCTGGTTGCCGCTCAGCAGTGTAGGGGTCATTACGATGAAAGGGTCAGAGTCTGTGCCCAGGTTATCGGCGTATGTGCTCTTTCTGTTGAATATGACGCTCAGGGGTATACAGACCGCACAACCCAGGATGCCAATCGGGACAAACATATTTCGGCACATCTTCACAACTTTTAGAAAGGTCACCGCATCCAGCCCAACTTTTGGTAGCAGCTCTTCCTCAATCTCTGTTTTATAGACTGGCTTTACCCAGTCCAACAGGCCGCTTCCTGGGTACTCGAAAGTTTGAGAGCCAATACGGGACTTCGATGCATACAGGGTTTTGATTCGCACTCGCAAGATCAAGAATGCTAGAAATAACAGAACACAGCAGCCAAGTGTCACCGCCAGAGATGCTATCGCCGAGGCAGAAGTGTACTTAGCGCTACTAATGGAGTATTCCAAGTCATTTAGGAACTGACTTACTGAACTCGAGGTTCCGTATCTGTTTGACATTGGACCCTTTGAGATAGATTGTCAATGTTGTGACAATAAAGTAACTATGCAGATGTGCTGGACACTAGATAAATTCTTTGGAGAAGTATGCGTGGTGGTGGCTGAAGGACCCACAACATTTACTAATTACTAAGACGTTGTACTGCAACTATGAATAACTCTGGAATGAATGATCACCAGATATGACGACGCGTTCATCACGTGTCAAGACACGGAAACTTATCTAAGTCCCTTTGCGGAGTTGAATTGTCTGGTCAATATCCGCCACATAATCTCTAAAGGGTTAGGGCGAGTAGAATCTCCATTAGCTGCAAGGGGGAATAACGGGAAGGTGTGCCAATAAGCTAGGCGGAAGTACTAAGTAGATAAATCACTAGTCACTGCCTGAAATGCATGTGCGGAGTGATGACGTTTGTAAAAACATCCTAGAATATTTTTGGTATCTGAAAAACCTAATGGCTCCTCTTGTATAGTGGTAAGACGCACGGAGAACCAGTAATATTTACTGAATTGTATTAATTGAATACCTGTCTACGATGTGCATTGGGTTTGCTGCTTATGCTAGAGATCCATGCCCTGGCATCTAATGACATCGTAATTGGTTGAGCGTACAGATTTTTACAGAGACAAATAGACGATCGATTGTATAGGATCACCGCTTTTCTCGAGGATGAAGTTCAATTGTTATGCCGAGTGTCCTCACTTAATGGGATAGATGGGAAGAAAGGGTTCAGTTTACGATTCTCAACATAACAGTTGCATCAGCACCGCTGCATCTTGGTTTTCATAACGAGTGCAAGAGCAAGCAACTGCACCTGATTGGATTGCCGCCTCAGCGGTAAAACCAAGTACTGGCATGGGGCAGGGGAGCCGATATAGAAGAATTAAGGGGTAGACTCAGTCAAAGCCAGCTTTTGAAATTTATTTCCTCGGTTGATGCAAGACCCCACAGCCATCACTTTTCACATACCGCACCCACATCAGAGTACACTCAATGTCTTTGACAGCCCACGGTAATATGCATAACATTGATAAATAGTGAAAAACTTTTGATTTTGGCTATTCGAGGAAAGTCCTTGATTAATTTTAAGGATCTAAAGAGGTTAGGGTTGCGCAACCTCAATTCGTATTTAATGCATCATCTGATCCAATACCTCAGCAGCCATGAAGATCACGGGACGAGATGAAATGAACGAGTACACCAACGCTATTGCGAAAGGGTTCATCAAGGGTGCTCTGGTAATTGGTGCTCCCATATCAGTCGGTCTTGGTGCCTATTTGCAGCGTCGTACTAACTTTTGGAAAATTGCTGGTACTTTTCCTAAGGTACTCACCTATGCAGCTCCTGTTATCTTCGCTGGTATCACCTCCATGGAGTATTCTTCTCGCCAGTTTGAAAAGATGGAGCGTGAGAAACATGGTGAGAAAGCCATCAGGACATCCCCCAGTGAAGCATTCGGTATTCACAAGATCATACATTTTGTTAACGACAATAAGTACAAGTGCATTGTCGCTGGTTGGGCTGCCACTCTTGGAGGCTGCTTCTGGGCCGTCAATCGTGACCCCTACATGTCCAGGTCGCAGAAAATCGTGCAGGCTCGTGTCTATGCGCAAGGTGTTACAGTGATCATGCTTGTCGCTTCAGTAGTTCTAACTCTTCCCTCTAAGAAAGACTCCAAGCAGGTGGAACACGATAAGGCAGTGGAGGCCTCACGATCTTGGGAGCGTGATTTACAATACGTTACCGACAGCGTGCCTTCAAGTGAGAAAGCTGAGAACCCCTCCGGTAACAAGAAAACCATTCAAAAATCCGCTCGTGGGGAGACAACTGATGACATGCCTTATGGCGAGCCCTCTGGTGAGAAACCGACTGGCGAACCCTCTGGCCAAAAACCGTCTGGTGAGAAACCGTCTGGCGAGAAACCTCCTAGTCAGAAACCTAGTGAGAACCCTACTGGGGAGAAGTAAATGGAATATGTGTCTCCATTAGATTTGCGAGGTATCAGCTAGTCTGTAAAAGTGTATGCTCTGAAACTCGGGTTGTGAGCAGGATAAATAATCTTTTCAGACATACATGTGGTCATATTCATCGTTTGATTCGTAATTAGCATCATAGATTCATTCAACACGCGCGGATGCGTGTCTTAAACATGCGGGAAGGTCAGAGTGACCAAACATCATTCATAGAGTCCTTCCATTCCTCAGTAGGAAAGGACAGTCGGCTCAGGGGGGTGTATAACAGCTTGATGATCTGTGAGAGGTCAACACCAAGAACTGCGAAGTTCATGTTGATATTGTTTCGCCGTAGCACATCTGTCATGCGGTACTCTAAAACAGCTTCCAAGTCTGGGCAACGCCGTTTCAGCTTCAGCAGTGCTGATATATCCCGGACTGCCTCCACATGATCAGTAAGTCTCAGCGCAATCTCGTTAATCACGCATAACCGCCGGAAAAGCTTTTGGAAACGCATAAGTACCAATCTTATCGGCCCCTTGTTAAAGACTATCTCGTTTTCTAAAGCGAGTTCTTCGCGAAGCTTTTCTGTTGCTTGGTAGTCTTGCTGGGCTATAACCAAATGGGTTGCAGCAGTCAAAATAGTCATACTCCCGCATATTGTGATATCTGCGTAACGCACGAACGCACTCGGCTTGTTCAACCACAGGGACTCGTAGAGTGGCGCGACTTCAATAGCGTTCGATATGACGGCATTTCGATCGTTCATCTCTAGACACGTCTTTGCCATATGGTAATCAAGCACCAGTCGAGTATATGCAATCTCGTCCAGGCTGGTGGTATTTTCAAGTGAGTTCTTCAGGTTTTCAAGTTCTGTTCGCACCAAGGTCACCTTCTGATCTTTTTGAGCCGACTCTCTGGCTCGTCCAATCAATAGTGCAAACCGGCAGCGCATACCCATAAATGGTCCCAATGCACCGATCATGGATTGCGTTTCAAGATAGTGCCAGTCACACAGGTCCTCTCTAACAGCATGAGGTCGTCGAGCCAAGGTTGATATCAGACGGTCAAAGTAAACGAGTATAAGCCAGATTTTGTGGCTCAAAGGATCTCTTATTTCGTGAAGCTCCAGGGAGATAGCGCTTGCAGCGCATGTCTGTAATAGACTCCATGCATCCTCAACTAGTGCCTGCCGGACCAAATATCCCATGGCCATCAGACTCAAAATTACAGTTTGTTTCGATTGCGGTAGTACATTCAGAAGCTCGCGACCTAGTCGATATTGTTCTCTGAACTCTGTAGAGCTTTGACCTTCTTGGCCCTGCTGTTGACTGAGGGCGGACGCAAGATATAGTAGGCACTCAGTAAACGTGCTTTCAACAAAGTCTGCGTCAGCTAGCAATATACCAAGATCATCGTTCTTTTCGAACTTCTCTATACCGTAAGCGCTTGAGGGAACAGTATTCGGAGGAGTGATGATGTGCTCGGTAATCTTCTCGGACGCATCTTGGGGCACGCACCGTCTGTCACGTAGCTTACAATGAATACAAGGACTTGCTTGGCCCTTGACTCGGTCACATTTCAGCTTACGACGCCTGCACTCGAGGCAAGCGTGGGTACCTTTTCGCATGCGGTCCTTAGGGACGCATATCTTTTTTGCAGGAGAGTCGCCAACCATAGCGATTGGATAATATAAATAGAATCAAAAATCACCTAAAGATCAGTATCGTAGGGATTCGGATTCTCTACTTGCGGACAAACTTTCGCACTGGGATGGTGAGTAAGCGGTCCGTCCGTATTTTGCGCTAGTCCGAGGCGCTGGTCCGGGATATAAAGTGACATATATATATGTAGCGCGATCTTGCGGTAAGTATGGATTCGTTTCCCGAAGGCGGATTGAGAGCTTGGCTTACTATTTGCGGTGGGTGGTGCTCACTATTCATCTCATTTGGGTTCTGCAATGCTTTTGGCGTATTTCAAAACTACTATAAAACGCACACGCTATCACAGTACTCAGACAGCGAAATCTCATGGATAGGCAGTATGCAAGTTTGCGTGATGTTTGGAAGTGGACTTATTATTGGGCAGCTTTTCGATGCATTCGGACCCACTTATTTACTGATCGCTGGCGGCCTATGCTCTGTGGTGTCAATGATGCTTCTGAGCATTTCTACAACTTACTGGGCGGTATTCCTGACACTTGGGCTGTTAACGGGTATTGGAGCATCACTCATGTTTTATCCATCCACGAGCATAGTAAACCACTACTTCCACAAGAGAAGAGGTCTAGCGGCAGGAATCACGGTATCTGGATCAAGTATTGGGGGAGTAATCTACCCAATTCTCCTCACGCAGCTGATTTCAAAGACAGATGTAGGCTTCGGGTGGGCTGTGCGGATCACTGGGTTCCTGATGCTGGGACTCGCAATTATAGCAGTAGCGCTGGAAAGGCCCCGGTTACCACGGAAGCCTCTTCACAGTTTCATTGACAAAAGTGCGCTCAGAGATGGACCGTTTCTGGTGTTTGCGGCCAGTGTTATGTTTATGATGTGGGGACTTTTCATCGCATTCTTCTACGTTGCGCCTTATGGAGTGTATAGAGGAACTTCCGAATACATGTCGAACTATT